>ML681982.1:43856340-43923773 GCA_007922195.1 Podocnemis expansa | reverse complement strand
GTGTGTGTGTGTGTGTGTGTGTGTGTGTGTGTGTGTGTGTGTGTGTGCACGTGCACAATAGCTCAGCTATGGTTCCCTGTTGAAGAGACACATCAGGTATACATACATAAAAGTGGCTGGCCAGGCTTCTAAATTATCCTTTTATTAATGCATTTGCCCCATATGTATGCACAACAGTGGTAGCTGAATTTATAGCAGGCTTATTTTATTAAAAAATAAGCAGTGGAAATTATAGTCACTAAAACAAACTTTTTAAAATGGTACCCGGCTGTTATGTAGATAGTTAGCATTGAATATGACAACATCATTGAGGTGCATGTAGTTATGTAACAGCAAGTTACTTGATTTTTGTGTACTACACCCTGAAGTGTACAGGGATCTCTTTCCACCACACAGATATCTGTCATTTAGTATTTCAGTTCAGATTCAGAACGTTAGATAGCAAATCTCTGTATTCCTTCTTACCTAGAGATTTATAACAGTTTTTCCATGGCCTGGAAAATGCACAAGAACTACCTTCATCCATTGTACTGCTGCAAAGGGACAGATTGCCGTTTGGGAATGCAATGGTTATCCCATTTTGCATTGTACCCTTAGCCGTCTCCATACTAACCTTTACAAAATTGTTAACTCTCTCAAGTTAATGGGCAGTCAGTGAAATCAAGATTAAAAAAAAAAAACTCAAGTGAAGAGAAGCCCTTAATGGGAAGAATAGACAGTGGAATTACATATCTGTTTCCCTAAACCTTTGTAGGAATGGGGAGCACATTACCACCTCTGACACACTCCTAGAAGTGTGGTTCTAGCCTTCATACCCGAGAGCCCTTGGGAGGAATTCCAGCTGGCTGAGCTAGATTTCTTGCCTCCATTATCAGAGCTCCCCCTCTTCACTGATCTTGTCTTGATCTGGAGTAACAGACGAAGAGTCCTTTCCTTAAATTTGCTATTTTCCATAATCTAAAAGAATTTTTTTTGGCTTTTTATGCCTCAGAATGTACAAACATTTCCTGACAATTACATTGTCAATTGGAGACTATATTAAAATGCTTATTCTATGTAGCATATTTACCTTACAATATATACGCTCAACCTATCTGCTGAAAAAAACAGCATTCAGCAAACAGATTGAGCATTGTATCTGTGTTTCATTTTCATCTTATAGAATATAAATTCAATGTATCTGATTTCACTGAAATAATCTACAGTTATATGAAATTACTTGACTGCAGTGAGTAGTATCACATTGTATATCAAGGCAAGACTAATTTTTCAAGAATTACTAGTTTAAATTATTTCTCATGCAGAAATTTTTTCTTCATGAGTAATTGACTGTGTTTTGTCTCAATTTGGTATTTTATTGTTATGACCCTAAGTTATTTTCCATATGCAGCTTGTTGAGATATCGTATTTTCCAAATATGCAGCATTTTTTTTCCTACAGAGAGTCATTTGAACCATTCCAAAACAGTACATAATATTATGGAGTATAGGACATATACTGTGCTTCTTCCTCTTCATTCCCAGACATCCATTTTGGCACACACAGAAATTTATTATTGTCAGATCTGTTCATATTAATTATAGGCCATAGATAGATCCTTAGAAATGATGTGCCTAAAATTTAAAAGGTCAGATTTGAATATATGCATCTGTTCCTGCCATCTCATAGGTTTTGGATATAGGTCAGATCCTAAAGATGCCCCATTTTCTTATTCCATTTCATATAAGGTCAAAAATGTCAATTTTTTTCCCCCTAATGTTTCAGTGCAAGATGTCTGAAATACTGCAAGATAACTGACTTTATGTCATGTGATTTTCTATTTGTAGCACTAATCAGGGGTTAAAATGCAGCAGAACACCATTCTGGGGCCCACTATGTTTAGGGGCTTAGGTTCTGGACCCCCTAAAATAGAAAATAGAGCCAGAATGCAGTGCTCTGGTTCTATTTTCTATTTTTAGGGGTCCGAATGCTGAGCCCCTAAAAATATCAGGCCCTGGAACGCTGTTCTGCTATGTTCTGGCAGGCAGGGGACAGCGGGGGGGAGGGTGCGGGTGGCGGGGGGGTGGAAGGCCGTGCCCAGCAGAAGTCTCCAAGCACAGCCTGCAGGAGGGATTGTCTCCCAGCCCAGCACATGGCTGCCAGTAAGTGCTGGGGTGGCCTGGCTCATGCTGGGGGTGAGTATGGGGGCAGGGGATGGATTTTGGGGGCTGGGGGAATACTGGGGACAGAGGAGTGGATATTGGGGGCTGGTGGTGGATTTTGGGGGTGGGTATTGGGAGCTGTAGAAGATTGGGGACAGGTGAATGGATATTGGGGCTGGGGCTGGGTATTGGGGCTTGGTGAATACTGGGGTGGGTATTGGAAGCTGGGGGTGGATTTTGAGGACAGGGAATTGGATATTGGGGGCAGTAGCTGGGATATGTGAGGGGGGGGGCCTGGACCCACATGAAGGGGGGACCCTGGACCTGCTGAGGGGGGCCTGGAAATTTAGGAGGGTTCCAGGGCCCCCCGAATTATACTTTAACCCCTGGTCCTAATCTCATAAACATTTCTCCAGTTTTCAGCACCATCCACTATGACCCTATTGTGGCATCTAATCCTAGCTCTGATTCAAACCTAAACTTCCAAAATCAAGTCTAAACGAAATATGCCATCTATCATTTGCTTGTATAGGTACTACACGAGGGCAGTATCTACATGTATGAAGGATTCCTAGAGAGAGAATCAAGCAGCAAAGACATCATTGGCACTCTTGTGTTCATGTTCTAAAAGGAACTGCATTACAACTAAGGTAAGTATTTTCTTCCCAAAATCTTACTGGCATGTATTCAGATAAACAAAACTTGCTAGACCCTATGCAGTAGTGACAACTGCTGATGCCTAATGATGTTACTGTACCTTAAAACTTCTTTTTCTATCTCTAGTTAATATGAAGCAAGCAGTTTTTCCTTGGAAAGTCATATGCTTAAAAAAAAAAAAGAAAACAGCCTTTTTACCCTGAGTTTGAGTTTTTAAATTTTGAAGCCATGTGCCAGTAAAATGAATATCTTCTCTTTTCATTTTCAAAGAGCTATTACAGAAATTATTGTGCAGCCTCTGAAATCACCTTGCATTTTCAGAGGAAACTTCTAAATGAAATCCCAAAGCAGAGCTGACAGTACAGTATATACTAAATTGCAATCCAAAATTTGATTTTTAATGAGTATGCTGGGGAAAAGTCATAAAATTAAGTCTATTCATAAGCATCCTACTGCCTTTCCTATTTCACAGGCGTATTGTAAGGATAAATGTATTCAAGCTTGAGAAGTGCACAAATAGGCAAGATAGATAGATGTTGCCCATGCTGTCATCTTAAGCTCAGATTGTTGCCCAGGGTCCATGTTACTATTACAATAATATGGTGGCACATATGCTAATCTTCTTTGATACAATATAAAAATAGGTATTTTCCACCACTGTACAATTCTTTGAAAGTTTGATTAAAATAGAAATCCAATTTCAGAAGCAAATATTGAGAACATAAACTATGAATGACTTCATTCATTTTTGTTTGTTGGGGGGGGTTGTTTGTTTTTGTTTTTGCTGCTTTGGTCTGACATCATCAACATTAACTTTTTGAGTTGAAAAAGCTATTATCCACAGAGGAGTTGTTGAAAAATGCTGTTTTGATTTGACAAATACTACAGGAAAATAACCCAAAGGAATTCGACTGAAGAAAATTTTTGATACTTGTTCATTTCTCATCTTTGCTTTAACATAACAAAGCCCACCAGGGGATACAAAACCCGATGATGTTGCTGCTGCTAAATTTTTGCATGCTTGGCATGTTATGGATTCTCCTATCCTTAATAAAAGTAAATAAACTTTGCAAAATGGAGTTGCTTTGGACAGCAGTCTTGTTTTTTCACCTTGATAGTTTCAAATCCATAAGAATTCCAGAAGCATGTGCAAGTGACTTTTGGTTAGCTGTTATTTGATGTCAGGATATAGGATGTCAGTAAGAATTATGACCATTGTTCTGCACAATTTCTTATTGCTGCCACAGATGGTAAAGTAACAGCCTTTTTCAAAATTTAACCGGTAACTGAAAAGATGGGTCAATGAATTTGGTTTTCCAAAGTCATAACTCAATTAATCAGGTTTTACAGCTGAATGAAGCACTTGGTAAGCAAGACATCAAGAGTGGCACATTGCTGGATGTGAAATAACAGATTTTCTTCATCTCAGATACCACCACCATGAGCCCAGGCAACAGAACAGTTTTCTCAGATCAAGCTGAGTAAATAACACGTTGCGCAGCTCGCAGGTCTATGCCATATTTCTCAAGTGCATATGATTCTTACAAAGATCATATGTTCTCTTTAGATGGATGATGTTTTCATAAGAATGTAAATAATTTATGAAATACATTATCAGATATGCGAGTTGCTTAGTATATTGCATTAGCAACTGAAAGGTTAATTATTGCACAAGTTACGCACATTTGCTGAGCTACAGTCCACTTAGTTGGTGTACTGTTATCCAGTAGAGAAGGCAGGAAACTATAATAGGGTACTTTTTATTGTAACTGATGTAGTCTACGCATTTTGCAATGAATTTGTCCAGAGACACAACTGAGTAAGAGAAGCACTAGAATGCCGCTAGTGGCAACAGTAATCATTTTTAAACTGGTTAGACTGCTGGTTTGAGCTCTACCACTCTTTAGACACCCTTACTTCATTTAATAAGCATGTGTTAAAGAAAAGCAAGTACGTGCATTATGGTTTATTAGTATGCAGAACACACTTTAATGATATCAGCCTTCTGTGCCACTCAAGGGGTGTAAATGGGCCCTAATCTGATTGCTAGTTCCCAGAATTCCCCTGGTGAGGTGAAGTGTCAGCTACTTGCAACTGTGACAGATCCAGGTCTGTATCTCTGCATATAAGGAGCCTGCTGGAGGGATGATCATGTTGCAGGTAGGAGAGGGCACAGCAAAGTGGAGTTCCACTACTGCAATCCTCCAAAACTGGTTTAAGGTCTAATAAGAATGCTATATCCATGGCACAACTTAACACTGTCAAGCCGCTGTTGTAAATGGTGTCAAAGTGGGAAGCCAGACCACATCCCAAAGAGCTATAACCAGCCATTAGGCACTAATATTGGTGTTCATAGTGGACTACTTCCCAGATTAGTAATTGATCTACTCCCCAGCATGCTGCTTTAGGGCAACATAGGCATGTCCAGTCTATTTTTGTGGCCTAGTGGCATTTCTTGACATTGCAACTTATCATTCATTGCCCCAAGGATGTGAATTTCCAAAGGGATAGCCGTGTTAGTCTAGTCCAGCAAAAAAACAACAAGGAGTCATGGCCTAACAATTTCAATTAGAGATTTTAAATATATCAAATCATATGTCACTCTATAAATCATATTTTGGACTAACTAATCATAGTTTGGACTAACCATGGCTTTTTAGTTCAAACTCGCCGCACGTCCAAGTTCAAACTAACTTTTTAATTCAAACTCAGACGTGCAGCGAGTTTGAACTAGTAGCTTGGTTTGAACTAGCCATTCATGCTTGTCCATAGTGTGCTTAGTCCAGACTAACCAGCTTTGGCTAGTCTGAACTAAGAAATTTTTTAGATTGGGCTAGGCAAAGCCTAGCATCAGGGGTGTTGCTGGGGGGGTGAGGGACACAGGACATGGGCCCAGGCCCTGCAGGCCCCGTCCCCTGGCCGGGGACAGGGACATGCGCTGCCGCGGGTGGCAAGTGCTGCATCCCTGGTGGGGGACGGGGCCACTGCAGCCGTGGGCGGCCAGGCCCCACATCTCCAGCTGGGGCAGGGCCACCACGGCCATGGGCAGCCGGGCTCCTGATCCCTGGCCAGGGATGGGGCCACTGTGGCTGCCGGTGGCCGGGCCCTGGATCTCCAGCTGGGAACCAGGCTACCATGGCCGCCGGCGGCTGAGCCCAGGATCGCCAGCCCGATTGGGCTGGAGATCCAGGGCACTGGCACTGGGGCATGTGCCCTGGCGTGCCCAGTGCCAGCGACACCCCTGCCTAGTGTAGATGTGGACCAACCTAGTCTGGGCTAATTGGCTAATGTAGACGTAGCCTTAGGGTCTGTCTCACATGTCCAGAGATCCTATACGAAAAGTAATTAGTTGCATTCGAGTCTACCCAGTTGTTTTCTTTATTGCTCTGGGTTAGATGATTAGACATAAGTTCTTATTGAAGGGTACAATCCTGCTTTTATTGACGTGAAGTACAGTGTTGCCAGTAACTTCATGGTGATATGTAGGATCAGGTCCCAAGTAACTGGTTATTAAACTCATGCATAGACTGGACAACACCTTCTCAAGAACTTTACAGAAACTTTAACAAATTGATTAAGAACACTCTCTAAGCCCCCATACATTGAGTGCTACAGAGAGAATTGGAATATTTTTTGAAAAACTTAGCAACATCATTGATTTAATGATTCAAGTTCACTAAAACTTTTAAAAATAGACACAATTTTATATATGTTCCTTCACTGTTAACTTCTACCTGTCTGGCACTTAAAATGCTAATATTAAATGGAGGTTTCTCTTTTATGGGGGAAAAATATTAGATGAGTGAAAGCTTAGAAATTCCAAGGCTGCTTTCAGAACAGTCATAAGAAGATTTCTTTAGAGAAATCCATTCTTGGTTTGACAGCTGATCTCTCTTGACAAATATTTAAAAAAAACAGGCTAGCTGATGTTTTCAAATCCCCTTGTGCTGCTACTATTTCAATTCTGTATGTATGTGGGCATAATAGCAAAAAAGAGGATTATTTATGCTCTTTGTGGAAATACTAAATATGAATCAGATCCCCTTGCTGACTTCTGGAGATTTTCCCAACATTTTCCACAAACGTGGGGTATTTCGCTCTATTCATGCTAACAACCACTATAATTGATTAAGTGTACCTATAATAAAACAAAGCAAGCTGTATGAATCCAAACAGATGATTTTTCAAGCCAGCAGAACATTTAGCCAGAGACAGAAACATATTCTTAATCTATGTTATACCAGAAAAGTGGAATTTATCATATTAGTCCATAAGAGAAAGTCTCAGGGTTTCTCATTCATATAAAGTGGGCATAATTAAAGTAGAGTTTACCCACTGTTATTCCTCCTCCCCTGATATATAGAATTAATCCCTGAATTAGGAAAGCAGGTAAGCACGTGCTTAATTTCAGGACAACACTTAAGCATGTGCTTAACTGCTATGGTGAATTGTGAGGCTTTCCTGAATTCCCGTAAAACATACCTTTCAAACTAGTGAAAATATGTTCACTACATAACACAGTTGCCATTGCCATGATGTACTGTGTTAAGAGATTATAGGGGAAGCAGTCTGATGTAGTGAAAAGGGCCTATAAAATGGGGTTAAAGATCCTGACTTCCTTAGTATAGGACTTTGAGGTCAACTGATGAAGAATGCTAAATAAGAGTTGTATACTGTTAATATTGTTCATCATACAACCAGAAGTATGAGGGGCCCTACACTTCCCATCAGCAGCCAGACTGCTATGCTGAATGAGTGTGGATCCCAATGTATAACTTTGTTTTGCGATAGGAAATCTGTATAGAGGATACAGGCTTATCTCCACCACCTACAAACAATATATTTCCAGCTAGCAGGGATGATAAAAATAGCGCTAGCCCACTTCTATCTCTTGTGCACCTTGACTGAGAACAGGGATAGTAAGAAATAAGTGCTATACTGTCGCTCAAACCTCCATTATTTTTGTGACAATGTGTCAGCTACTTTGTATGTAAGCTCATGGAGATATGTGTGTGTTTTTGGGACTCCCTGTAGAGGTGAATAAGTTGATTTTACTGTGCTTAACAGAGTTCATCACCCACCGTTACACTGAGATCTTCAGGGCCAATTACTCTGGTGAGATTTCTCACTCCATTTGTGTTTAAAGTACCGTCAGCACCTACATTGTTTGCAGTTCAAATATGTGCTCTAGTGCCCTCCTGAGGAGTGGAATTCTTTCTTGATGTGGTAAAATACTTGGGATCCATTTTTGGATCAAATATGTTAAGTCACTTGTAATAAGCAGGATTTGCTGATTATCCTGGAGTGGATGTAGTTTAGTGTGCCAAATTGCAGTAAACGATACTGGTCTTTTTCATTTCTCCAAACCAAGTCCTGCACTGATTTGTTCCCCATATGGATTCTCCTTCCTAGCAAATGGTCCTTTGAAAATCTGATCTGCATGCTGGTGTCATCCATGTTAGTGAATATATAACTCTTCTGTAGTTGATGCTTATAAGTACACTGAAATGAATAATTTCAACCATTTTGTTAGCATGATTCTCAGCAAGCTTTGAAAGAATTTGCAAAAGGAAATAGTTAGCACTTGACTCCATGTTCCCAGCAAATAAAGATGGATTTTATCATCCACCCTACATTGGAAAACATTAGGGCTATCATTAACTGGGCTTTGAGGAGCCTCTACTTGAATATGGATGTCATGCCTTCCCTTTCGCTGTTTTTATTACTATAATTTTCACTCCCAGGTGAGTCATTATCTGAGATGGTACCAGGCTGCTCTTCTTGAAGTTAACAGCAAAGCCAGGGCTCTGCTATGTGATTACAGTAAAATTCATGACTCAATAGAAGTTACTCTTTGACCTGTCCCACACAGAGATGCCATGCAGAAAGAATATCTGTGCTTTCCCTGTACAGGCATCTGAAAGTAAACAAATGATTTTTCTACCAGCATCTTGATAAGAAACTTGTGGGCTATAAATAACTTAGCAGAAAGGTATGGTACTTACACAATGCAGGTGTGCAGGCAGGCAGGATGAATTTCAGGTGGGAAGATGTGAACATTACATTCAGGCACAGAATGTATTTTTGCAGATGATGCATATACTAAAGTTACTTGGCTGGGTGTTGGTGAGGTTTGAGATTCAGGGGTTCCACCCAGAATTCTCCATAGGAGAAGGATTTGCTCAAACTCTTAATATCCAGAACTGGTTTTTATTTTACCTCATTTCTTAAAAGCAGACTTGTACCTTATTAAAATACTGGGTATTAGAATCTCCAGAAGCACTTAATGAGGACCTGGTTCAGTTGAAACTGCCTGGATCAGCTGATTAAATCAGCACATGTAATCCTCAGCTCTAAGATGTTCTTGATCAGTTGATGAGAGCTAGGGACAGCTGAGTAAATTATAACTGCCTTCTCATAGTTTCTAAGACCTGTTTATGACCAATTCTCCCTCCTTCCCCACACATTTCACACAGCAGAAAAGGTCATCTCTCAGCTGTCCTGTTTATTCATGGCATGGATATCTGTGGTGAAGTATTTCCTGATATGAAGAAATAATGGGGTCTTGTGTATATCTCACTCTTGTTTCCTTTGTATCAGCTTCTCCCTTTAATACTTTTAGAATAATTTTTATGGTACCTGGTACTACTGAAAGAGGCAAAAGGGCCACCATTTATTGGAAGTATTGATGCCTTCCTAAATCTGGAAGAATATATGAAATGCAATCCTTTTCTGAATTCTCCATAAACACTTTGTCAAGAGACTTTCCAAACTGATTCTTAACTTGGAAGGCTAATTGAACACTGGAAGAAAAATACTGATAGGAAAAACACATCAGCTAAATGAATGGTTCTCCTGATATTATTTGACTATATAGAGGACTAGCTGGTTTGTCAAATACTAAAATACATTTGCAAACAAATTATCCAAAATATAATTCATCATACAAATTATCATTAATGGATAATTTGACAGGCTGTACCCCCTGAAAAAGAGTTGTTCCAGCCAGCTGGCTGTCTTAAAATCACCTTCTCCAAGAAAAATCAAAGATATTTCCTGGCAGCTGTGTCTGTGGCTGGAGAGTTAGAGGAGGATTATCTCATGTGTTATCTTGGATTCATTGGAGATGGTGAAGATTATACAATGAGAAGGGTTTGAGATCTTTTATTTCAAGATACAAAGGGGTAGACATGTTAGTCTAGTTCTTTAAAACAAGCAAGGACCCCTGTGGCACTTAAAGGCTACCAAATTGGTTTATCCCATGAGCTTTCATGGGAGAAAATCCCACTTCATCAGACGCTTTGAAGATGGGGGAACTTATAGAATGGGAGCAAAATAAATGCATGGAATTGCAAGTCATGGGATTAAGTCATACTATAACAGCAAATCAAAGCAGTTGTTAAGATTCAAACACTGGGAAACAGCACATATCATAGAGGAAGGTGAGGTCCAATTACCTATTGTAATGGGAAAAGAATCCAGAGTCAGGATTTAATTCTGCTTTCACACAATCAAATCTTCATATCAGTTCCAGTGCTGCTGTTTCTTTGAAGTCTTGATGTGTTGCTCATTTGCTTGAGCACAGCTATAAACAAACAATCAATAGTGATTAGGAACATTGAAGTGCTCAGTTACTGGTTTTTGAATGTTTGTGATTTCTGATGTCAGTTTTGTCCAGAGATTGTCTTCTTTGTCCAATGTGTAAGGTGTGGGGATATTTCTGGCACATGATGGCATAAATCACATTGGTGGATGAGCAGGTGAATGAGCCCTTGATGGCTTGATTAGGTCCTGTGTCTTTTGTGCAGATATGTGGGCAAAGTTGGCAGAGTGGGTTGTTGCAGGGGTATGTGCCTGCTTTAATGTTTCTGTTGTTAGGTCTGTAGTTGCTTGTGATTATCCATTTAAGGTTAGGGGGCTGGCTGTAGGCAAGGAGATGTCTGTTTCCCAAGGCTTGAGAGAGTGAAGGACCATCTTTTAGAATAGGCAGTAGGTCCTTAATGATGTCTTGTAGAGGTCTGACTTGGGGGTTGTATGTGCAGGGCTGGCTCAACCCATAAGCAAATAAGGCAGTGGTTCAGGGCGCCACTCTCTTAAGGGCACCTGTGAAGATGGGGGGGGGGGGCAGGCTGGCCCAGAAGCCAGACCCCATGCTCCTGCCCCTCCCCAAGCTGGCCACTTTGTTCCCAGGGGAAGAGCTGGCCAGCCCATGGGGTCCACTCTGCACTCTGGGCTGGCCCTCCCTGCCCCTATGGAGGAACTGCCTGTGCAGGGGAGGGTGGAAGAAAGGAGCCCCACGTTCAGGCTGGCCTGCTCTGTTCCTGGGCCAGCTGTTCCCTGCTCTGGGGCTGGCTGAGCTGGCCCAGAGCGGAGGCTAGGTTCCGTGCCCCCCGTTGGCTTGGGGTGTCACAGCCTCTGGAGCCAGCCCTCTGTATGTGATGACCAATGCTGTTCTGTTGTTTTCTTTCTTGGGCTTACCCTGTAGTAGATAACTTTGGGGTACCCACCTGGCTCTGTCAATCTCTTTCTTTACTTCCTCAGGCGGGTCCTGTAGTTTTAAGAATGCTTGATAGAGATCCTGAAGGTGTCTGTCTCTGTCCAAGGGATCAGAGCAAATGTGGTTATATCTTAGGGGTTGGCTGTAGACAATGGATTGTGTGATGTGTTTTGGAGGAAAGCCTGAGGGATGTGGTAACTACACCAAACAGTAGGTTTTTGTTATAGGGTGGTGCGTAAGTGTCCATCCCTAATTTGTACTGTAGTGTCAAGAAAGTGGATCTCTTGTGTGGAGCATTCCAGGGTTATTTTGATTGTGGAATGGAAACTGTTGAAATCTCTGTGAAAATCTTCAAGGGCGTCTCTACCATGGGCCCAGATGATGAAGATGTCATCAGTGTAGCATAAGTAGAGGAGAGGTGTTTTGGGATGAGACTTGAGGAAATGTTGTTCTAAGTTACTCATAAAAATGTTGGCATATTGTGGGGCCATGAGGGTACCCACGGCAGTGCCACTGACTTGAAAGTATAAATTATCCTCAAATCTGAAATGGTTGTGGGTGAGCACAAAGTCACAAAGTTCAGCCACAAGGTGTGCTGTGGCATCATCTGGGATGGTTCTTCTAATGGCTTGTAATCCATCTTTGCGTGGGATGTTGGTGTAAAGCGCTTCTGTCTCCATAGTGTCCAGGATGGTGTTTTCTGGAAGCTCACCAATAGTCTGTGTGGCAAGGTCACCCGGACCCCCCTTTTGGTGTGGGGGGAAGGGGTGTGTGAGGCCTGGCCCAACAGTTCAGATCTTCTCTCCCAGGGGTATTCAGTTCAGCCAGCCCCCTGTCCAGGAAGATCCCTGGCTTTTGACAGTCTATCAGGTACCCTCTTCCTTCCTTAGTCCTCGGTCCCAGCTGAAGGACCTTCAAAGCAATGGAAGGGCCAGCTGCTTGTCTCTGTCTCTGTCTCTGTCTCTGGTTAAGGCAGGGGAGAAACAGTCTCCTCCTCTGCCTGGGGAGCTTCCAAACTGAAACAACAGCCTCAGCTTTTTCCCCCCTCCTCCTAGTGGAAGCAGCCTTTATAGGCCTGGGGTAGCCCTTGATTGGGTGCAGCTGTCTGTAATTGGCCTGCAGAGGCTTTTTATTTGCAGCCAGGGAAACGGGCCTTCACCAGTCTAGGGCTCACATACCTGCCCTGGTGTACCCTTCTGTACCCCTCTGCCCTGACCTTATCACAACTGATTTTACCCAGGAAGTCCGTGGTGTCTCAAAGATAGCTAGGAGTGTTTATAGCATAGGATCTGAGGATGGAGTCCACATAGCCAGACAAGCCTGCTGCAACAGTGCCAATGCCTGAGATGATGGGGCATCTGGGGTTCCCTTTTTTATGGAGAAACAGTAGAACTGGAAATGATATGCAGATCTGATTGTGCGCAAGCAGGATTAAATCATAACTATGGATTCTTTTCCTTATAATAACAGGTGATTTGACCTCACCTTCCTCTATGATATGTGCTGTTTCCCAGTGTTTGAATCTTAATAACTGCTTTGATTTGCTTTTACAGTATGGCCTGATCCCATGACTTACACTTCCCTGCATTTATTTTGCAGGAATTTATTTCTGTAATTTCCCCCATCTTCAAAGCATCTGACGAAGTGGGATTGTCTCCCACAAAAACTCACAGGATAAATAAATTCATTAGTCTTTTTAAGTTCCACAGGACTCCTTGCTTATTCCTAAATTGTTTCCATCATCTTAGTTTTGGAACTCCATTCACCACGAGCTGATAACTGTAACTGCTTGCCTTCAGCACAATGAAGGCATACAATGTATCTATCATAAATAAGCAGACTTAATATTGGGAGACAGTGCCATATTACATGCAAAAATATTATAGAACTGCAATTATAATTCCTGCAGAAGTTATCACTGATGTTACCATTGAGCAAATCGATAGCTTATTATTAATTGCATTGGGAGGCTTGTCATATAGCAAATCTTTTTAAAGTCAATTAAATACAAATGTAAAATATCTGTGTATGAGTTTCCTATAGCTCTAATCATTGTAATATCAAAATATTTCCCCTATGGATAATATCTTTTTTTCTCAGTCAGAAAAAATACATAGTGACTGTCATAGCCTAGTGTGGCTGTCTTCTTTAGACTTACTTTTTCTGTTTCAAGTACAGACTTGAAGATCAAGGAGGCAACGTTCAGTTTGGTTATGTCAATATTGATTGGGCAGATAAAACAACTTGACTGTTGATTTTCAATTGTAATGCAATGAGTGGTAAAAATCCAGTGTGGTCCCCAATCATTCAATGTGACAATTAGACAGCAACATTAATATTAGAAAGTATTTGCTTATGTATAGTACAATATTATGGTCCTTCTTTTCTGTTAGTCTTTTTAACATAAACGTCTCACTCACTTGCTGTTACATGCCAAGTACCGAGTAATTTGCCTCATTTGAGGAAAATACATTTACCATAGTTCTAGATTCTTACATCTGAATTTTTAAATCTATTCAGCTATTTTTTTGTTGTGAGCTCATTAGGTTGGCTTGGGGGTTAGTCTGTTTCCAGTACCAGAAACACACTTTTTTGGTTATTGATTTCATTTGTGGTTATTTCAAGTGTCATCTGTTTCCACGTGTCTTTGGGCACTTATTTCTCACACCTCTTTCACCATGGATACAGAGAAGTCTCTTGATCCTAAAGAAAGGTGTCCTTAAGGAGTCCTGAGGTAGTTTAAAGACTAACAAATTTATTTATAAGATGAGCTTTGACAGGTAAAATCCCACTTCTTCAGATGCATGAAATGGAAACTACAATATGAAAAGGAATATGTAAATGCAGGAAAGGTAAATCAGAGAGGGTCAGTTCAGATTTTTTCAGCAAATCAAGCAAGTTGTTTTGATTCAGTGTGGAATAATGGGTAAGAAGGTGGGAAGGTTCAAAGTGGGGAAAAATCACCTTTTGTAATGAAAGAACCATCTCAAATCTCTATCCATAGCTAAGCTAATGGAGTCAAATTTGCATATGAATTTTAACTCTGCAATTTCTGTTTGGACTTTTGATTTAAAGTGTTTCTGTTAGAACACTATAACTGTCATGTCTTTCACAGCATGTGCAGAGAGGTTAAAGATTTTCCCTATTGGTTTTTGAATGTTACCATTCTTGATATCTGATTTGTTCATTTATTCTTTTGCACAGAGACAGTCCAGTTTTGCCAATATAAAAGGTAGAGGGGTATTTTTGGTATATTATGGCATATATAACATTGGTGAATGACCAGGTGAATGAGCCCCTGATGGAGTAGCTGGTTTGGTTACATCTGATGACAGGGCCATTTGAGTAGATATGTGGTCAGAGTTTAATTTGATTTGCATATCTATTATTTCTGAAAGAGGGGGAGAGGGAAACAAACAGAAAAAAACTCCTGTTTAAAATGAAAGGAAACAAACCTTCTGAGGCTTTTTCTTCCTATATCATAAAAAAATGAGAGAGAGAGAACATACTGGCAATTTAAAGGAAAAGTCTTTGCTTATCAGGTGAAGAAAGGCCTAAATCAAAACACCTCCAAACTTTGGTGGGTTTAAAATCCTAACACTGACCAAATTTACTGCTTGGGTCCATTTCTAACTAAGATTATATACTAGATAGACCTCTAAGTCCAAGTAAGTGTGAAATTAGGCAAAGGATATGCCACAATGAATTGGTCCATTGAGTTTGGTAATCTGCCCCAATAGTAACCACAGTGTGGTATTTCAGAGACGGTCAATCCTGTCTTGAAGGGATTAAATGATTACACTGTCCACATCTATGGTGAATTTCTTTACGCATTACTGGTTAGTAAGCAGGTCTGTCGGCCTAGAGAAAACACAAAGTCCATACATTATCTGGACAATTCCCAACAGCAAACCTTTTTCTAGCTTAATTTCTCAGTCTTCTCCTGAACCAATAGGTAGAGAGCTATGAAGAGTTCAGTAATTTCTGCAGGGCTAGAACAAGAACAGACAGAGGTCTGGTACAGGGGATAGAGATTTGGTTCAGATAAGTTATATGTCCTTCCTCCTCTCTGTACTGTGGCACCAGTACAGATTCCACTCTACTTCCTTGTTTTCAAGATTGCTTATCCTGGTGTGATAAGGGATGCTGTAGTGATCCTTTATATAGGGATAGCTTCACCCATTACTAAAAGGCATCAGGGCTGGTCCGCCCATAGAGGCGACCTAGGTGGTTGCCTAAGGCACTAGGCAATCGGGAGCACCAAGGGGAGCAAGAGGGGCAATCACCCCTGGCCCCCCATGGCCTCCTGGTCTCTTGTCTCCTCACCACTGCCTGTGGTGCAGCAGTGGACGAAGGAGCACAAAAGCAGCCACTCCACAGGGCTGGCTTGCCCCGTCCTCAGGGCAGGGAACAGCTGGCCCAGGCCTGGAGTGGACCAGCCCAGAGGCTGGGCTCCATTCTCTCGCCCCTGGGCCAGCTGATCCGCCCTGGGGGTGGGTCTGGCCCATAGGTGGGGTGGGATAGTGGAGCCCAGCCGCCGGACAGGCTTACGCCCCCCCACAAAGGGAGGCAAAATTACAGGTGCCTAGCATGCCAAAAAACCTCAAGCTGGCACTGAAAGGCATGTTGCTATTGCTGGGGTGGTAGGCAGCAACAGTTAAAGACTGCAAAGCAATACTGTACAAGCTAAACAGAAAATGAATGATTTAACCCAGGGAAACTGAGAAAGCATTTTAGGAGTTATGTGGTGGGAACCAAACCTTTGATTTGTCTGACTTCCTCAAGCACAACATTGCATTAAACATGGCTTTCTTTGCATTTAATTTCTTTGATTTTAAAAGGCAAGAAAAAGAGAAGCGTGATTGATTGTGCATTCGAATAAACACACATTGAGATTCAAATAAGCACTCTAAGTTTAACGCTTGAATGTTCTCACAAGCATATGGAAGCAGCTGCCTTTATGTCAACGTGTGGTGAATGGTGGAGCTCCACATATAGGCACACCTCAGCACATTGTTAAAAATTAGTGGAAAAACACATACTATGCATTTGCATATTATTTCAGTAACTTTGTTTTTTGTCAACCAATTACCTTCAGACATATCAAAGATACATGTTCTAGCATCTAAAGTTCATGGAAAATGTAACCTTATTCATAAGAGTTATAGGCAGGTGTTATCTGAGTATGCTTCTTAACTGGTGGAAAAGTGCTTAAGTGACTTAAAAACAGGCTATTGATATTTTTCCAAAACTTCAGAATAATCACCATGAAAAATGTCTTTACAAAATGTATTTTTAAAAAAGTTAATGTCTGAAAACAGAGGACCATAAAGGGATTTCCTTCTCAATTTTAATAATAATGCTATAAAGATTTTAAACCCGGATACATTTTAGTTACTTGAAATTCTGCCACTGTTGCTCTTTACATCCAGTTATAAAACAAAACTATATTTTATAAAAGTAGCCCCTAGAGGTCACGGGGAATACAGGGTATCTTGGGCTCACTGTATTCATTCCATCCTTCTTCTGATGTTCATTCATTCTCTTATTCACTCATTCATTCATTGCTGCTGAAGCAGTAGAAGAACTTATTCACATGTTATAGTTGCAACACTGATAGATGAGCTATGAATGATTTTACACATTGGGAAGATGAATACATAGGAATGAGTGACGTAGTGCAATTAAAACAACAAATTCAAAGCAAATAAGTTACTTCAGGAAATTCAAAAGACTAATCATTTTGATTATTTTTTAATAGTAATGAGGAGTTCTGCATTTATCGCCTGACGGAACTCCTGAAATGCATTGTGTGGCTTCAAAAGCAGTCTAGGCTTCTGAATAGGACACTATAACCCTGATTTCAACAGACTGAAAACAAGATGTGACAAGCAGTTTGACACTGGCCCTCTACTAATTTCCGCTATTTGTAAAGAGGCACATCTGAATGGAAATAGCTCTGCAGAATGGGTCAGTATGGTTGAGACCATGTCAGTCCACACATAAAAACCTCAGAACAGGGGAAAATAAGCAGCCATTTATTTCCAGTGAAAGCCCCCAGAGTCTGGGGAAAGCAGCCAAAAAGAGGCACCAGCTGGTCTCTGCTGGAAATCTTTTGTGGAAGAGTGAGAGGGGAGAGAGAGAGAAAGCTAGGGAAAGCTGGTGGGTCTGAAAGGGAAAACAAGACAGAAATCAAGATAGAAGATATGTGCTGACCACTTCAGCAATGCTTCATTCTCAAAGCTTAACATTCTCAGAAAGTGAAGATCCTTCCCTCCACCCCCCCCCCATTATTTTTTAACCTTTCTTTATGCAATATACTGGGAACAATTCCAATGGGAATTTCTCATGCTCATTCACATTCTTTGAATTCAGTTGTGGCGTTGTTGTGGGGCTTTCTATGTGCTTGTGGGGCTTTAAAAAAACAGCTCTGATCTAACAAGTATATGCTTCAAAAATGGAAGAAAATACTCAGTGTGATTGCAGCTCTTCATTTGCATAATTGCATTATGACAACAATTTTAGGGAGATAATAAATGGAAGATATTCTATTTGAAGTTTTCTGAGTGTAATAAGAAAGTCGTTCCCAGCTTCTTCTTAAGCACCTCCATAATGATTTCATGCTATAAATGAGAGTGAAAAACTCTTTACCATTTTAGCAGTGAGTAATAACCCTTTAGTTTCAATCCTGGACATTGCAGGCAGTACATCCTGCAGTGGACTAAAATATTCATGAAAGGACTCAAAGTGAGGACATATCAGTAAGTTTCAGGCAGCCTCCAAAGCTGCAGATGGTTTTGTACTCTATAACTAGGTCAATATATGCTCTTCATAGTTCTTTAAAGAAGAAACTCTGCATACAGATCTGAATATTAAAAATGATGAACATATTAAAAATGATGAACATCTGTTGAAGAGCCCAATCCATCTGGTTAGATTACAGTTCTTCAATAAGACCATTTTCATTTTAGATCTTCATGACTATAGAATCCAACTGAATAATTCTACCCTTGTGTTAAACTTTTGTTTGAGAAATGTTCATTGTTCTCCTTCAGTAAGAGAAATTGTCCACCTCTCGGTACTCAAGTTAATTTAGGGGTTTTGTTTGATCTTTGGCTGTTTTTAGAGGTCTAGACAGTGGTGGGGGCCAGGATGTTGAAATCTTTTCTGTTGGCTGGCTAACTTGTCAGTTATCTATGTGTTTGTCATCTCCAGAGTAGATTACTACAACTCATTTTACTGAGGCTGCACCTAAAAAAGCCCTCAGACTTCATCTGCAGAAGACCCACTTGCTTGATAGTACTTCCCGTAAGAAGAACATTATGTCTGTGATCAAGTCTGCAGTTCCAAATTCAATTTGAAGTTTGGTTTTAGTCTATGGATCCTGGGTCATTTAGAATCACAGCTGATAGACCTGATATCTTGAGATTTTGAAGGATACCTGAGCTAAGAGCTCCTCCCTGTGTTTAAAGGGGAGGGAGCTGATAACAGCTATTTTTTTTTTAAATAAAGTAAATGGGACCTGACTTGCATTCACTCCCACTCCTTGGCCCAGCAGAGTCCAAATTTATCTAACTTCAGAACATGCTCCAAGGCCTCCCTTTAGGGCTGATGAATATGATGCTCTCTCTCTTTTCTTTGGATGACACAATGGAAACTAAATTTAAAGAAGCAAATGAAATGCCGTTAAAACAGTAAAAATCTGCCCTTAAGTCCTCCCTGTTACCAGCCTTCTTTGCCTTTTCTTTCCCTCCACTCCCCCATTTCTATTTTGTCACAAACCTTTCCACCCTCTGTCTTGTTTTTCTCTGTCACTCCCTTCAGGCTCTTTAGCAATGCTTTCTCAGGATGCAGACTCAACTGTGCTTCAATTTTTGCCTCTCATGATCCTCCATAGACAGCTGCAATACTCCCACAGTGGTAGTAAGCCTTCTGGAGAAACGGGGGCTGCCAGGCAAAGGCCAAACTTGAGTGAGCCTGTAGATATAGTACTTCCCCAGTTGATAAATATGATGGAGCCCCATCCAGTTATGAGAGTTTGGGAAGCAGTGTGTGTGAGTGTACGATTATATAGGTGTGACTAAATTTTATTCTGGATTCTGCCAAGATCTGCAAAGGTAGGCTGCTGAATTTCATAGGACTGCACGAAAATGCACGGATCTGCTGGCAGGCATTCATTTCATTGTAGGATCAGGGCCTCAGGAAAACCAGAATCCACACTTCAATAAGCAGGAATCAGTGCTTATTCTTTTCATTCTTATTCATGCCTGAGGCACCCTGTATATACAATATTAGGGTTAGAAGAGTTCAGCCAATCTAGAGACATGGCTGTCTGAAAATCTCTACGGTTATACGCTGCCCAGAAGGTGAGTTCTTTTGTACCTATAGCTTCAGCACAATTAAAAGCCTGGGCGGGCATAAAATAAAGCTAAACATGTTTTGCTTCAGTAAACTTAAGTTACAAAAAAAAAGAAGGACCCAACTGTAACGAGGTGCAAGGTACCCATGGAGCTCTCTGTGTATTTATTAGATAGCACCAATTTAGACAATAGTATAAAGTGGCGTTCCCTCTTGCCTCCCACTCAAACAGTAAAATGGGACATTTCTGCAATATACTGCATCAGAATATGACCACTTATAAAACTCACTAAACTCATCCAGAATAGAATCATAGAATCATAGGAGTAGAAGGGACCTCATGAGGTCATCTAGTCCAACCCCCTGTGAAACAGCAGGACCACTCTAACTAAATTATCCCAGCCAGGGTTTTGTCCAACCAAGTCTTAAATATTTCCAAAGATGGAGATTCCACCACCTTCTTAGGTAAGCCATTCTAATGCTTCACCACCCTCCTAGTAAGAAAGCTTTTTCTAATATCCAGCCTTGACCTCCCCAGCTGCAGCTTGAAACCATTTTTCCTTGTTCTGTCCTCTGTTACTACTGAGAACAGCCAAGCTCCCACCTCCTTGGAGCATCCCTTCAAGTAGTTGAAGGTTGCTGTCAAATCCCCCCTCAGTCTTTTCTTCTGCAGGATAAATAAGCCTAGTCCCTTCAGCCTCTCTTCATAAAACTTGTGTTCTAGCCCCTTCATCATTTTTGTTGCCTTCTGCTGGAGTCTTTCTAATTTGTCCACACCCTTTTTGTAGTGGGGAGCCCAAAACTGGACACGCTATTCCAGATGTGGCCTCATCAGCACTGAACAGAGGGGAATAATCACATCCCTCGATCTGCTGGCAAAACTTCTATTGATGCAGCCCAGTGTGCTATTGGCCTTTTTGGCAACAAGAGCACACTGCTGACTCATATCCAGCTTCCCATCCACCTTAACCCCCAGGTCCTTTTCTACAGTGCTGCTACTTAGCTGATAACTCCCCAGCCTGTAGCAGCACATGGGGTTTTTCTTGTCCTTGTTGAACCTCATGAGAGTTCTTTTGGCCCACTTCTCTAATTGGTCTAGGTGTCCCTGATTCCTGTCCCTGCCCTCCAGTGTGTCTACCATTCCCCCCGGCTTGGTGTCATCTGCAAACTTACTGAGTATGCAGTCTCTTCTATCATCCAGATCATTAATGAAAATGTTGACCAGAACTGGCCCCAGGACTGACCCCTTGGGCACACCACTTGTTACTGGTTGCCAACTAGACATAGAGCCATTGATTCCTACACGCTGACATCATTGCTCTAGCCAATTTTCTATCCACCTCACAGTCCATGCATGCAACCCATACTTCCTTAACTCGCCAAAGAGAATGCTGTGAGAAACATATCAAAAGCCTTGCTAAAGGTGAGGTATATCATGCCAATGGCTCTTCCTGCATCCATAAATCCAGTGATCTCATCATAGAAGGGAATGAAATTCATCAGGCATGATTTACCTTTAGTAAATCCAAGCTTACCATTCCTGATCAGTCTATTTTCCCTGAGTGTTCCAGGATGGATTCTTTGAGAACCTGCTCCATGATTTTTCCAGGGATTGAGGTGAGGCTGACAGGTCTGTAATTCCCCAGATCCTCCTTTTTCCCTTTCTTGAAGATAGGTACTATACTTGCTTTTTTCCAGTCTTCTGGCACCTCTCCTGTTCACGAGTTTTCAAAGATAATGGCCAGCGGTTGTGCTATCTTATCAGCCAACTCTCTCAGCACCCTCAGATGCAGTTCATCTGGAACCACAGATTTGCACATATCCAACTTCTTTAAGTATTCCCTAACCTGACCTTCCATCACCAAGGGCCTCTCTTCTTTTCTCCAATCTGCCGTACCCAATGTAGTGGGCTGGGAGCTGGCTCTTTCTGTGAAGACTGAAGTAAAAAAAGCACTGAGCACTTCAACTTTTCCGTACCCTCCACCATGAGGATACCTGCCCCGTTCAGTAAGGGACCTACACGATCCTTGATCCTCTTCTTGTTGTTGCCGTAGTCGTAGAACCCCTTCCTGTTATCCTTCACATCCCTTGCTAGCTGCAACTCTAGTTGTCCTTTGGCCTTCATGATTTTATCCCTGCAGTCCCAAGCAATATCTTTATATGCCTCCCTAGTCATCTGTCCATGCTTCCACTTCTCATAAACTTCCTTTTTATGTTTCAGCTCACTGCAGAGTTCTCCGTTAAGCCATTCTGGGTGCCTTCCACTTTTGCAGTTCTTTCTGCTCATTGGAATGGTATCTTCTTGTGCCCTTAGCAGGGTTTCTTTAAAATGCAACCAGCTCTCTTGGATGTCTTTCCCCTTCGAATCAGCTTCCCAAGGGATCCTGCCCATCAGCTCCCTAAGAAATCCAAAATCTGGTTTTCTGAAGTCCAGGGTCTGTGTTTTGCTTCTTTCCTTTTTTCCATTAATCAGCATCTTGAACTTTACCATCTCATGGTCACTGCTGCCCAGGTTGCCATTCACTCCTACTTCCCTATTCAGAACTTCTCTGTTTCTGAGCAGCAGGTTGAGAGGTGCAAGGCCCCTAGTTGGTTCCTCCAGCATTTGTACCAGGAAATTGTCCTCAACACTCTCCAGAAACTTCCTGGATTACCTGTGCACTGCTGTATTGGCCTCCCAGCAGACATCAGGATAATTGAAGTCCCCCATGAGAACCAGGGCCTGTGATCTGGAAACTTCCGCCAGTTGTCTACAGCATGTCTCACCTACATCCTCCTTTTGATCTGGCGGTCTATAACAGACACCCACCACTACATCCCCCTTGTTTCCCCCTGCTCTAACCTTAACCCACAGACTTTTGAACTGGCTTGTTTCCATTTTCATAGTGGAGCTCTGAGCAGTCATACAGCTCTTTTACATATAGTGCTACTCCTCCCCCTTCTTCTTCCCTGCCTGTCCTTCCTGAACAATTTATACCCATCCATGGCAGAGCTCTAGTCATGCAAGCTATCCCACTATGTCTCTATTTCCCTACTGTCCTATTATATAGATGCATTGGTAGGTGCCTTAAAATGCTGCAGTTTTTTGGCAATTATCTACAGTTGTTAAAAAATGAATCATAATATTCTTGGAGATGCTAGACCATAAAATCCAAAATCTGTCCCCACCTTCATTTTGACGTGTCCAAACATTTTTTCCATTCACTTTCTTTCTTACTAGTCAGATGACTGATTTGACAAAATATGCCACTGCCACTTGGATTCTAGTTTGTCTTTTCATTGTGCATTGTATCCAAAAATGGCTGATAAAACTAGCCAAATGCTATCCTGAAGATTCTCTACTTGTATAAAGTGTTGTAGCTTCACTGAAGTCAATCAAAATCAATCAATCAATCAATCAAATCATGGGGCTGGAAGGGACCTCATGAGATCATCGAGTCCAACCCCCTGGGAATTGAACCCAGGACCTTCTGCATGTTAATCATTGGAGCTGGGATAATTTGTCAGCTGAGAATCTAGACCTATATCTGGATCCATGACTATAGGTTAGAAAATGTAATTTTATTGAGGTAGGGCAAATGAAGGTCACCTTTTACAAAATCATTGCTCTGCTCGATTATAAAAATGTATGCTACAGAATATAGGACAATAGCAGTGCCTTCTGTTAGTCCACTACTCAAAGATTGGTTTAGAAAGGATGCAGTCAGAATTCATAATTGCTCTTTAGTCAGACTACTGCTCTGACGTTAATACCTCTGTCACTAAACTGTTTGTCATCTTCCAAATTATATTTCTAAAAATAAAATGTCTGATGGAGGTTAATTGGCCTCCACTTACTTTCATATTTCCCCTCACAGAGACTCCTTAAAAGCAGAGTCAAGGACTGTGAAAGGATAAAGCAGGATAGTTACACGTAGATCAGTTTTATCTAATGGGAAGCAGTTAACTGGAAATAGAAACATGAAGCTTGAAGTATCATTTAATTAAAGAAACCTAAAAACTGTTTAGCATATTGAAGTATGGGGAAATTCCATGCTGTACTCCATACTCACAATGAAACTCTCAGATATTTCAATTTATGGCAGAGCTCCTTGACTAGACACAAAAGTATCATCATGAACAACAGAAGTCAGAGGAACAAAAAAGAACATATTTTTTGTAAGGTTTATTTTGTTGAGTGAAGACCATTTGGAGAGACTAGCATCAGTACGGAACATGGACTATCATAGTCTGTCTCTTGATCTCAGATTCCCATAGAATATAGTAAGTTTAAGAGTACCAGAGCAGTTAAAGGTGTAATTGGCCTATTACATAATGTCTAATAATACTGAACTCTGTATGTCTGCTGCAACAAGATAAAGTTTATTTTGAATGAAAAATTTTATTGAAATTTTTGGTAGAGCCTAAAGTAGTTCTTGAAAGGTAATCTTATATTATGCAATAATTCTGGCTATGATCCTATAAGGCCTGGCACTGAATAATGGACTGCAAAAGTTGTTGTCAACCAACTATAAGTAGACTATGATTAAAATTCTGTAACTAAGAGCAGAAACATGGAAAATACTGTGCCAGGAAAGGAGGAGGAAACCTAGTTTTCCCATTAGAATTGTGCTCTATTCCAGAGGTTGATGTGGTCACCAATATAAATTGGAGCAGTCGTTCCCATCCTTACCTCTGCTGTGGCACACCTTGATACCTTTAATTATTTTGAGGCATACCACCATATAGTCTCCCAAAGACTTCATGAATATTCATGAGCCAATCCAGAACTCAGAATAGTTTTTCAAAAAATTCTATGGCACACCTGCTCGGGCCTCAGCGAACACCTGTATGCCATGGCACACTGGTTGGGAAACACTGAATTAGAGCACATGGGGACTACTGTAATTTATAGCTATCTGTGGGTTGCCTTAGCATTTTAGAACAGACCAGAATTCCTTGTAGTGTTCTATACTATAAGCCTACCTCTTTAAAGCTCCAGTATTTCCCTTGCAAGTGTAAGGCAGGCTTAGAAGCTGTGCCTAACAGCTTCTGAAGGGGGCCTTCTAGTCTGCATGGGTTTTATATAAGCATGAACACAAAAGGGCACAATTAGGTATTAGCATACTGGGTGCTAAGCATAGTGGGTAATGATATTTGGGGTTAGGCTGCTCACAAATCTATCAATATCTGTAATACTACTAAGGGGAAATGTGAAATACTATCTTTTTGTGAATTGCTGTTCTCTGCTTGTTCCAAATCTGTTTGGGTTAGTTAAGGGTAAAAGCTACCCTTAGTTAAAAAGGGACCTGTAAGAGAAGACACTAACTATTTCAGCCTGAAAGGTTTAAGACAGGTATTGGGTTTTGCATAGCTCCTTCTAGAGCAAAATGTGTGAGGCATTCTGCCTCCCCCATTCCCCACTGTTGAATGATAGATCTGGCTGGGTCTCTTGGAGGCCTGCTCTTTATTATGGAAGTAGCTATAGCAGCAACTTAAGGGCTAAGAGCTGAACTCACTGAGCTGAAATTCACTAGAAGGAGAGAGAGTCCCCTCCCTCTGAGCCGAAGAGGAGCAGCGATGGAGCGACCAGATGGTGGACGGTGAGAGTGGCCAGTGCCAAGCTGGATGGTGGGCAGAGCCAGTGGACAGTCAGAGAGGCCAGCAGTGAGCTGGGCGGCACGAGTGACTGGGGGGCGGAGCAGGTGAACAGCGGGTGGAGCCAAGGAACAGTTCTAGAGGATGAAGTGAGTGACAAGTAGATGGTGTCAGCGAACAGCTGGCGTGAAAGACACTCCATACACATCCCCTAGAGTTCGTTGGGAGTCTAGTTAGCACTGATTCCCCAGATCAGTGCCAGTTTTGCCATTAAGTTTGTATGTTCTGTGATGGGGTGTGGGTTGTTGGAAACTTCACTCTATGCTGATTTTCTAGATTAGTGCTGGTCTCTGTTATTTGGCCTTTTTGCATTCTGTTTTACTACTATTAAAAGTTCTGTTTACTACACTCAGTTTAGTGCTTGCGAGTGGGGAAGCCTTACCCCTTTGGGGTGCCCAGGAAACAGTGCAGGATTCCCAGAAATCTGGGTGGGGGCTTGAGCCAGATGGTGGTGCTACGTTATTGGGAAACCCCTAGGTATAGAACCTGGTCCCTTGTTCTGCCAGCCTACCCTGGCAGAAGGGTTACACAAGTATTCCTGATAGGGACAGTATGAGCACAATGGTGGCTCTACAATGTGCCTATTCCGAGAGAATTTTTCTCTGCTCTGTTACAGAACAGTTCCAGTCCTTGATTATTGATCCAGTAGCACATAGAGAGCAGGTCTGCGGACAGACACTTCCCTAGGCCTGGGCATAGGTGAAGTTAATGCACCTGTGATAGGCGGAATCTCAAATCTCTGGTGAACTCACTCTTTTACCCTCAAGAGACAGAGTGCAAAATGGCAATGGTGGGCAAAGAATAGACATGTCTGAGGTGGAATCAGCTTGCAGATAAGGACTCAGTTGTGCACCCAGTCTCTCTCCTGTTAGTAGGCAGGAGAAACAGAGTGGCTACACTCAACAGTCTTATTAATGCAGGAACATATTTCCCAGCACTGGAGGTTGAGCATCACTTTTTACCTGGGACTAAAAGCTTTGTGGGGCAAAGAAAGTCAATCTGCTGCACCCTCTACACAGAGAGAGCAGTTGCCACCAGAAAGCTTGGAGGGGTCAGTGTTGGACCTCAGGCTTCTTTCCCAAAGCAGCCAAAAGGCAGTACAGCCCAGGACCAGGGCTGGATTCAGGCAAGAACTTTATGGACTGCACCCTCTGACCTTAGTTGAAAGGGGGGCTGTGGCTCTCCAAATGTCCTGCCCAACCAGCCTGAATGTTAAGCTGCTGCTGCTTGCTTTCAGCCTGTTTGCTCAGTCCCCGTGCTGGCTAATCCACTCATCAGCCAGCCAGGGAGCGGGGCAGGAGGACTGTGGCTTCTGACTTGCTCCCCAACCCTCCAGCAGCAGTGCCCTTGTGCTGGTCTGCATCCCCCCCCAGCCCTTCTCAGCAGCATAGCCTGTGTTGCAGGAGCCCCTGACCCCACCCCCCCAGCATGGGGGGGCATTGACAGGGCCCACATGGACGAGCAGCCCTGGGCACCCCCTCAGGCCTTGATCTGGTCCTCCCCAAGACCAAGCTTTCCTTCCATCGCCCATAAAGAGACCACATGTGGCATCAGGGCACTGAGTCCCATGACTTTCTCACTCCTTTCACATGAGGATCAAGAGCTGCAGTTATAATTTACAGAGGTAGACTTGGAGGGACACCAACCTTTTGTACTTCCCAAAGTGACAGTAATAGGGTCAAGTTTTCTTTCTCTATATTAGACACAGGGGGACCTTCACTGACTTTTCACATTATACTCACATCTCAAACCGGTCCTTTGTGTATATATATCCTTTCACAATTATTCTATGCCATTGGTTGTTGCTTCTCCTTTATCCTGTTACTTGCACACAACAGTAATACTTAGTTTGCCCAAACTCTCACTTTTTCCTCCATTGTACTCAAACTATCTTCTTTTCCTCCACTCTCTTCTTTTATCATCCCTCTCCGTCACATCCCCTCTCTCCACTCCCATATCTTATCCCCAGAATCACTTCCCTGATTCCTATCCTTTTCAACAGACCAAAGTGTTTCCCCAGTAAATCCTAGTGGTAAGCTTTATTCTGTTCCTCAAAGACATATGGAAAGGGGAAGAGCAAAAAGTGAGGATTTTACCCTAGATTATAAATGTTACTTATATGTATTATATACACATCCTCAAACACACATACACTGCCCCCGCCCCCTAGCAAGAATTGAATCAGTCATCACCCTGACACTTGGTTTGTATGTCATTTCCCTTTCTCCTATTATTCACATATATTTTTTAGCTCCCAAGCTCTTGGGGGACAGTGAATGTTTCCTCCTATACTGCAAGTAATGCACACAACACTTTCAGAGAAGTACTGCATTATGAATTACTAATATGTTTGTAAATGCTTCTGCACATATATGGTGTTGTGCAAGTAAGAAACAATAATCATGAATGATACCTTGTGTTTATGCAAGCAATCCTCTTTACCTATGCTATGAAGACTACACGGTGCCGTGGTGATGTGTATTTCAACTGCTATTTCAGTTTATGCATCAGAAGGGGACAGCAAAATTATGCGCTGAAGGAATCCTAATGCAACTGCATACCAACATAAACAAAATCCTTTGCAACTCCAGCATTGTAATAGAAATACTGGCAGAACGTTCTTCATGTATTACTTCTACCATTCTTGTCAAATTGTTGGATGCAAATATCCTGTATTGTGTTCTAGTTCTCCATGATTTTACTTTTAGTGGAAGTGGTCCTTTACCCATTTTTTACTCAGACCAGATTTAATTCAGGGTAATGGGAGTTTTGCTTAAATAAGGATTCAGAATCAGATCCTACCTTTGTGATTAAAAGCCAAGTTGAAAGAAACTCAAGAGAGAGAAAGATTATCTTTCCTGACATGCATTCCATTATGATTAAATATTTTACACAAGATATTTTGGACTGCTCTCTGAAAATCTGCCAGGATTCCAGCCAGAAGTATCATATTATTGAAGCTACTTAACCTCTATACCTACAACTGGTATTCCACTCTCCTTTCCAGATAGAGTCATAAATGATAGAATTAGTTCACCTACAATTCTGAAAGATGCCAATGTTGCAATGTAGCAAGCTGAACGCTCTGCAGATCTCAGCAATGTGTGATCAAAATCCACAGCAGGATCTGCTTCCAAGTTTCACCAATGGTATACCATCTTTATAACAGACAGAATAGATAGCCAGATCCAAATGCTTCTAAATTCAGGGATTTTCAAAATATGGATCATAATGTTTAGGCTTTTTCAGAATTTTTCACCATCTCTACTTCTATTTTACATGCTCCAGGACTTAGTCGACTGGTCATTGGAGCTTCAGTTCCAATTTGCTATGACAAGAGCAATTGGTTTATAAGAATCAATTCATTTTCAAATGATTTCTATGCAATTGGCAAATTGGACATGCTGTCACAGGAGCCTAGGAGTTTGCTGGAATTTTTGGCTTGTGTTTGAGTAAACTTCTTGGATTTTTTTCCATCTCCGATTCCTGCTGGAATTTACATGTTTTCTAGAGATTCAGAATGCTACCAAGATACCAGGGAATTTAACCAAATAACAGTCTTTTCTATTTAAAAAAAAATCCCTACTTTGGGTATGTGTGTGATGACCGAAAGTAACATCTTATTCCGTAATTCTAGATCAACGAGTGAAGAAGTCCTAGTCATTGAAATTCTTCTGCTGTTTCTCATCTTAAACAAGTTTTTCATTTTAAAGGGTATATTTTCAGAAAGGTAGCCTTCCTTTTGTAGGTTCATATCTCAGCAATCTACTTTATCTACTTGATATGAATGCAAACAAGGATGCAGGTCCTCATCTTTCTTAAAATAGCTCCCTAAATATATTTCCCTAAATCTCATCTGTTTTAGGAATAAGTTTAATGAACAAATCAGCCTGGAAGAGAGGTCATAATGATTTTAGAGGAGTGAGTGCCTGATCATGAAGTCCTTATATACTCTTCTTGAAAATCAGTAGGAGTTTTGAGTGTGCAAGGAGTACAAGATCAGGGCAGTGTGAGAGAGAGAGCAAAACCAATATTACAATAGAATGTTAATTAGGGCACTTCAAGGCTTGAAAAGTCACAAAAGCAGATCTTGATGTGGACAGCAGGACTTGCTGGAACCATAGTTGTTCAAAATAGTCTTTTTTATTTATTTAAATTAAATTGCAAGGCGAGTACCACTTTCTTCTCTCTGTCAAGGCAATGGAAAAGTGACTGGCAATCACAGCAGTATAAGAAGTTGGCTACCATGTATCATTGCAGAAATTAAAACTATAACATCCTTCTTAGAAACAAAATGCTCAGGAGGGAATTAAGAGGTGAAACACAGCATCAGCCATAGCTTAAAGCTGCCCTACTACAGAGAAGGATGATTTGAAGTACTGCCTCTACGAAGGTAGACCCATATAAAAGCTGCTGCCCACAGTCACATCATTTGCAAAGTGCTTCATTACATCCATTAGAATGCATCAAGTCCTTTATATTATCTCTGTTATATTTATCATAGAATTAGGAACACATGTCTACTTACAAATTAGGGGAATAAAGTGTATTCCTTCTCTGACCACAACTTTTACCACCATATTAGAAAAAACAAAACACCAGATTGGTACAGAAAGTTAGGCATTTAAGCAGGAGAGCACTGACTTTCATGGGATTAATAATTCATATATTTTATCTCATTCAAGGCATTTCAGAAACCCATTATACCTATATTTTCGGTACAGTCAGTAAATTTTGTAGCTCTTAAAATCCATGAAATGAAAAATAGGCTTGAAAAGCCATAACACTATCAATACATTAATATTTATGTAGCTCGTTTCATGGCAAACATTTCAAAGTGTTCTACGGTAAAAATAAAATGAAATAAAGCATGAACAGAATGCAGATGACTACAAGTCAAAAGGTCACTTAAAAAGACAAAGCAGATGAATCTGTTTGGCAAACAGCTTGACCAACTTCACAACAAGATCAAATCCTGTGCTTCATCCTCAAGCTTTAGCAAGTCAAGTATCAATAACAACCTGTCAATAATCAAAATCAATCAAAGAATAAGGTGGACGGTCTGAGGCCAATTTAGTTCAGACAGATAAGATGATGCTTATCCAAGCGTCTTATAAAACATAAAAAGTACTTCTTCTTCAGCCATTTACATATCTTTATTAATATGGCTCTGGAGCACCAAATATAAATAAAGGTAAATAAGCTGACAAAGTGCAATCATAAAAGCTTTTTTCTTAAAATTTACAGTGGACTATTATTTTAGTCACACATCACTGCAAAGTACTATTGATATAAATTATGCTAATTCCTTTTCATAATGCAGTCATCCATGAGTGAAAAATAAATTTAGAGGACAAATGATCTCTAATGTACACCTAGTGGTTCTCTAATAGAAGGTTGTCCCTACCTAATTTCCATTATTTTTTAAAAAAGCCATGCTCTATAGAAAAATATTCTTTAAATTCAGATGAGTTTTTCCATAACCTTCCACAGCTCATGATAAAAGAAGATAACAGTGTAGGATCAATTGTTCAAGTTCAATTGAGCATCGGTAAAGACACACTCAATGAATCTAGAAGTAGCTAAAAGTCAAACTGTTAAGACCACCCTGGCAAATAGTGTATGACCAACAATTCCAACTTGGAAATATTCAGGAGCAAAAAACCAATGTGAATTTCATTAGAAATCTCTTCAATTTTCCCTAGTTTTGCAGTTTTGTGCATTTGGTTGTGCTGTTGTATATCCTCAGAATATATAAATTGCAGTTGTTGGAAGACTATAGATCACTTATTCCTGTTCTGAGTTTGTGGGGCACAGACAGATAATGTAGGGAGACAGACTGTTAATGAATTACATTTACCTTTAAAGTATATGTTAGTTAACGTTGTGTATATGTCCTTCAGTGTCATATGTAAAATAATTCTGTAACCATGTGTGATAGACATTATAACCAATGTCCAAGAAGACTCCATATTGTCAGTTTGGAAGTCCTGCTTAAACATTGTGCTCCATTTTGTATACTTGATGAAACCTACTTTAGGCGTATGCTGTGAATGTTCTTTTAAATGTGTGAACCAGGTGTGTGTGTTAAGGGGCCAGTCTCAACTGCCAGCCTGTCCTGATGAAGCGCAAGTAGCATCTAACTGCTTGAACAATGCAGATGTCTTTGATTAAAGCAAACAGAAGGAGCCACCCCAGAAAGAAAAGAACAAAATACAATCAAGCCTGCAAGTGACTGGTGACCAATGATATCACAGGGATCCTGAGTTAACATGACACAGCAAATCCCATAGACTTACATGAGACCCAACAAGTATAAAAGATGAATAAGAACAAGAAAACTTTGGGTCTCATTCTGCAACTATCATCTTGGAGCATCGGATTGTGACAGTCAGAGGCTTGGCTCCCTCCTTGTGCCCAGCCTAGATGGCCACTAGGCTGGCTCAAGCAACACATGAAATGACTGGTAATTATATCATACCAGGTTGCAGAACTTGTGCATGTGTGTGTGACTGCTTTTTGCTATGTTTATTTATTTACAATAAATGTGGCATATTGCCTTGTCCCCCTGAATAAGATCCTGCTAGTCTTTTCTTTTTAAGTACAACATTTATTGAGGAGTGCTCTCCTGCGTGCCCTTTTTGGTATAACAAGTTAATCTTCAACTAAACTTGCATAGAATAAGATCAAACATTTGTACATATTAGTGGCTAGATGTGGTCCTGTTTTACACCCTACATGCCACTAATGAAATTCAGAGGGTGGAAAGAGGAAAAAAAAAGAAAAGAAAAACAGGATAGAATTTAGTTCATAATATTCTTGCAAGAAGATCAAGAGTTAACTAGACATATTATATATATATATATATATATATCACACTTAATGAAGGACCTGCTTTCTACTTCTACAGAGAAATGCATAAACTATTCACTTTATTATACGTATCGACTTTTCACAGGTAACTCAACTCCCTAATTACTGCTATTGAATTTTGGGTGGGTGTTTAGTAGCTAAATTCAATACCTCCAAAAATCCTATTGAAATGTCTGGGGGACAGGTTTCATTCCTTTTAACTGAAGCTATTTTAATGATTCTTTGGCTACACAGGACCTCAGCATAGTCAGCAGTTCTGCATATTGCATCAGGGCTGATTTAATGGCCATGAGCAGGGACAGAAATCAGTCGACTTCAAAATGTAAAGCTCATCTGAGTTACCAAATCATCATGTCCTGCTATAGTAACATTAGCGCTTACAACCTCAGCTATGAAAATTTCCAGAGGGGTAGCTGTGTTAGTCTGTGTACAGCAAAAATGACAGGAGTCCAGTGGCACCTTAAAGACTAACAGATTTCTTTGGGCATAAGCTTTCATGAGCTCCAACTCACTTCATCAGATGCATGAAGTGAAAACTACAGTTGAGAGGTATATATGCACATGCGAGGAGGGCAAATGTTAGCAAAGTCAGTTCAGAGGGCAGCTGGGGTCCAGTCACACCAGATGATCAAAGGGAGAGTGTGTGAACTGATGTCACGAGTGTCACATCCATGCACCCGGGTTAGAATCTATATGATTTTTCTGTTCATTTGTACACTGTGACTATATGATTTGTTACTAGTTATACCATGCAATGTTTCTTTATAGACACTCATAACCTATTCTATATGAGTAATATGCTATCATGTTTCTTACAGCGTGATGTGTGTGTTCAGATGTGTAGCATGTTAGCATGGCTCCTGGGGTTGAATGATCTGCAGAGCTCTCTCAGCAGCAGTGAGCCTGAGAGACACAAAGGTATGTTAATTGGGGTGGCTGAGAAAAGACAAAGGCATCACCTCTGCTGTAAGGGGAGGGTGAGGGGAGTGTTGGAAACAAAGACAGAAACATGGAAGATTTTGGGACTTTTGAGCTGGGACTCTCCATCTTGAAACAACTTCAAGCAAGATCTGGGCCCTGCCTAGCCTCAGGCAGAGACTGGCTGTGCAAACATGTAACAGCCAAACACCTTGAGCGTAAACCTGTTTGGGCTATGAGGTTAGTTTAAGTAGAAACATTAGGTTAGGATGCATATTTTACTTTTTATTTTCCTGTGGTCTCTCCTGACTCATTTATATTGTGATTGTGCCATGATTGGCCGTATTTTCACTTAGAATTATAATCTTATGAATAAACTTGTAGTTGTTTTCTCTAAAGCTGTATGATCTTTAGAGGGTGTGAGTGAAGAAGGCTGGGCACAATCCATTTCTTTGTCAAATGAACAGATCTGAGTTTGTGGGGATTGGGAGTGAGTCCCAGTCTCTGTAGACAGTGGCTCCTGGTGTGGTAACTGGGGCCGGGGGTGCTTGCTGGGGGCTGTCCCTCGAGCAGTCAGAGGGCAGACACCACTGCTTGGGACCAATTGCACGCCAGAGGCCAGAGGACTGATTCAGGAGTGAGTGGGCATTTGGCAAAGTGTGGCAAATCAGGGTTCAGGAGTGGGAATTGGGGGATCTTGGCAGCACACTGGACCTGACTGTCACAGTAGGCCCTATTCAGACGTTCTCTCCCTTTGATCATCTGGTGTGAATAGGCCCCAGCTACCGTCTGAACTGATTTTGCTAACACTTGCCCTCCTCCACCCTGGCATGTGTATATATACCTCTCAACTGTAGTTTTCACTTTATGCATCTGACAAAGTTAGGGCTACCAGATCCCAAAGCCTGAAAAGGAGGACATGGAAGTACAAAAAGGAGGACATTGGAGGACACATGAAGAAAATGTTCTCTTAATGCAATAGTCTTCTGTTGTTTGGGGGTCCTGGAATGCTTTCCCCTAAAAATAAAGTATTCTGTGGCATCCCAGCATACTTTAACCCCCATAAGTAAAAAAGTTAGACAAAATAATGTATTTCAAAATGCCTGCCAGATGGAGGACTTGAAGGTAAAAAGGAGGACATGTCCTCCTTTTGCCTGACATCTGGTAACCCTAGACAAAGTGGGTTGGAGCCCATGAAAGCTTATGCCCGAAGAAATCTGTTAGTCTTTAAGGTGCCATAGGACTCTCCTTGTTTCAGCTATAAAAAATTGCCGTTCAATCCAGTAGAGGGTAACAATGTTTCATAGACACTGTAGCCAGGTTGATATAAGATATATAGTTCCCCATCCCCCAACGTTTTTTTGCTTCAATTTAGAACCACTCAGATATTGTGAGTGTGACAGTTTCATTTGTACTGTGTTCTGCTAAGAAAGGGTCTACAAGTCCCAGCAGCCCTCTCCTCGCTTCACATGCCTTTCCGCATGCTTGATAAGGGAAATCTCCTGAACCAGTAAGTGGGCAGGCTCTGTGTGGAAAATGGAAACCACATGGCAGCAGGGAGCTGAGGAGACCTGTGAACAGTCACAAGTAGAAGAGGCTGTCAATGGCAGACATTTATAGTTGAATGCAGGTCTGTTGGCACTCATGGGGGAACGGCAACAGTTGGGCAGGGAGTCAATGCAGAGGGGACTCAATAAGAAACACTAACAGAGCTGGGCTTGCAAACTGCAAACTCTTATTGGCTGGAACAGAGACTGGTGTTGAGTGTGTTCCCCCAACACCAAGTGGTAAGAGCGCTGGCTCTCACTTGGACTGCCCAAAGGCCCACACAAGAACAGCTACTACTCATTTTGAACTCTGTTTAAACCTTTGTCCCTAGGACAGTGGTTTTCAAACTCAGGTTCATGACTCAGTACTGGGTCACAGATCTTAAGGCACTCAGTCATGGTGCTCCCTGCTGCCGTCACCAAAAGACTGGAATGCATTGCTCAAACACCTAATTGTTGGATCACAGGCATAAATGATTTTTTTGTTTCAACTAGGTCCCAAGAAGAAAAAGTTTAAAATACACTGCCTTAGGGTATTTACAACCTAGCCCTTTCCTGCCAGTCTTCATAAATAACCTTGCCCTTACTTGTGCGCTCAAATGCTTATTGGGACCAACTAGGGCTAGCACCCACAACTGCTAACTGCTGAAATACCCATAGTGCTCGCTTGAGTCATGGTACGCCTGGTGTGCTACTGATACTCCTGGAGCCTGGGGTAGGGAGTAGCCCCAATATTTACAGTGGAACTCATGTTCTGTTTGCAAAGTGCTGCAGAGAAAGAAATAGAAAGGGGAAAGAGAAAAGTGGTAATGAAAAATAAATATATAATGTGCATACTGGATCTGTGACATGGTACTCACATATGCTGGCCTCTTATTTAGAGGATATTTCTGTCCCTAATAAGAGAGAGCACACAAGTTATTCTACAGTTAGAGAAAAAGACATTATTAAAACTGCTTGTGTTAAAATTGAGAGAAATAATGTATGCACACAAACCACCTTTAAATGCCCCCAAAACAGAAGAGGTTTTCAGAATTCCACCAGATTCATCTGTTCTTAGTGAGTCTTTCAATACTGAGAAGTACTTGACTATTTAGATAAGTTTTAGTTAAAGGGTAACATTTTCAAAAGCACTTGAATTGCTTTGGTGGCACTGAACCTTCTAAGTCACTTCTGAAAAGGAGACCGAGGTGCTAAAATAAGCTACTTAAGTGCTTTTGAAATTTTTACTGAAAATCTTTAGAACAAGAACTATAGTATGTGGGAATGCATTTACTTGTACTTTTATAATATACAATTTACCAACAATTGTTATGCTATAGTATTATTAATAGGAGTACTATCTTAGAAGACCAAAATATTATGGCATCAGAGAAGATGTTTTTTAGAGTGCTGTAATAGGCACCAGGTTTAGATTAAAATTATATTCCTTGTGCCAAACCTGAATACCCAGCCTAGGCATAGAGTGCTTTTTAGGAGAAGAAATCGTCCCATTTAGGGAGAAGTGGAAAGCCAGCACACAGTTTCTAGTGCAACCACTGTGTCATGATAAATTAGTGTGTCATTCAATGACAGCTGAGTGTGTTGCCTAGAGGTGATCTGCCCCCAAAAGTACCCCCTCCCCTGCTCCTGAAGCAATCTTTCCAGAGACTGGGGTTTTGTTCAGAAAATGGGTCACCTTTGCTGGGATCCTGCATAGCTGAGGAGTCCTACTGCCAAATCCTCGTGAAGCATTGCTGCTGCCAAATCCACATGTGCTCGGAATCCTTGGTGGAGAGGGACACAGGCTTCAGTCGGACTTGAGCTGCCGCTGATACTTGGTCCAGTAGTTTTCTTTTGGAAAGGGGGAGGGGTAGGAGGAAGTATGTTGCACAGGCTGTGTAGGTCTCCAAGTGTATTGCAACCCCTGTTCTAGTGTATCCTCAGAGCTACTATGCCTTCTGTTTATGCTGGGCTATACTGACATTGGGGTAATGATGAGTGGATAAGTCTAAGAATAGATCCACTGCTATGTCTCCATCAACCTTCTGATAGTTGTATATAAATCCTCTCTACCTTTATGTGCTGTACAAAATAAAGACACAACGTTCACTCTGAATTTACAATCTTAGGCCCCAGTGTTGCAAAGATTCTAGCTCTGTTCATTGTGAATAGTCCCACTGAGGTCAATAGAATTACTCACACTGTAATGTTATGCGAGTGAGTCAGTCTTTGCAGGATCAGAGCCTTAAAAGACACATTACAAAATGATATATGCAGAAGGATACAATCCTATATACAAATTTGTGTATATTCATATATATGTATGCAGGTTTTAAAAATAATTCTAAGTTAAAGCAAGTGCAAGTTCACCCCATGTGTTCCTCCATCTATCATGGCGATTGCTGCCTGAGCACAGCACAGGTGCAAGCTCTTAGCAGCCTAGTTTTTCACCATAAGAAAATCACAATACTTCTGCTGCGTATCAACAGAAGGGCAGGTTTGTTCCACAGAAACTAGAGGATTTCAAATGTGGTACCTCAGGAATAACAGAAAAGAGCATATCATCTCTATTGGTGTCTTAGCTTCTGGTATATACTTTGAAAAAGTTCTGCTTTATCAAGAAGTCAATCTTTGGCAGCTGGGTTCATCTTTGGAAGTACCTGAATTCTTTTACAACATCATCTGGTGTCTATTTTTTATTCATTACAATTCTGAGTGTACTGCAAATGTGTGAAGCTTTTAATATTTTATGTATCAGCTCCATGTGGGGAACTTTTAAAAATGCAACTTTTGTAAAGATATATAGATATGCCTGCAAAACCGCATGTGGAAGGACATGAATTGCAGGATTGCCAGAAGGGTTCTGGTTTGCTACAGGGACTCATTTTTTAAATGTGTAAAACGTGATGAGATCGGCACAGTATACTGGACTACAAGAAAGTTAAGTTTCAGGAGGTGGAGACTCTGCTTCCTGAATTTTTACTTTGATGACCACTCCACAAACATATGGCCAGATTCTGATCACAATCTATACCCACTGAAATCAGCATTGTGCTGGGCATGAACATTGTCACTGAATTTAACAGAGTTCAGCTCCCTGAAACATCCAGCTCCCAAAACATTTGCAAGTACAATAGCAGGAAGCATCTTAGTTCCACTTTTCAGAACTGTTCATTTTTGTTCTAATATGTATACTGTAAAGAAAATAACTGGGGAACTACATGTCCTGACATAAAAACTTATTTTATTTTCATGATATTCACTGCAGATACAAACATTTATGGTTGAAAGGAGGGACGTTTATATTTCCATGGCCTGATTCTTCCCCTTCTGAATTCAATTTCCTAACTCAATTAAGTTCCATGGATGCTGGATTGGGACTTTAAACTTAATTTTAAAGGAGAAATTAGTTTTAAATGAATAATTTTAAATTCTTATCTGCTAAAATAATGACTCTCACTGAATCACAGAAATGGGAAGGGACCATGACAGGTCATTGAGTCCAGTTCCCTGAACACATGGCAGGACCAAATACCTCGATCAAACCATCCCTGACAGGTGTTCGTCTAATGTGCTCTTAAAAACCTCCAATGTAGGAGATTCCACAACTTGCTGAGGCAACTTATACTAGTGGTCAATCACCTGACACTTAGGAATTTTTTTCAATCTGTGATTAAAGAGAATAATTTTTCTCCTTCTTCCACATAATGACTTTTTAGGTATTTGAAAACTTATTGTATCCACTCTCAGTCTCCTTTTTTTTTAAACTAAACAAACCCAGCTCTTTCAGTCTTCCTTCATTGGTCAAATGTTCCAGACTTCTAATCATGTTTGTTGCCCTTATCTGGACTTTCTGGAGTTTCTCCACGTCTTTCCTGAAATAAGGCACCCAAAACTAGACACAATACTCCAGATGAGACCTAATCAGTGCAGAGTACAGTGGAAGACCCCAGAATAGCATTTGCTTTTTTTTTTTGCAACAGTATTATGCTGCTGACTCGTATTTAGCTTGTGATCCACTATTACACCCAAATCACTTTCCGCAGTACTCCTTCCTAGGCAGTCATTGCCCATTTTGTAGGCATGCAATGGGTTGTTGAACCCTACTTGGGATTTATCTTTACTGAATTTCATTCTATTTCTCTCAGACCATTTCACCAATTTGTCCAAATAATTTTGAATTGAGATTCTATCCTTCAAAGCACTTGCTACCCCACTCAGCTTGGTATCATCTGCAAATTATGTACGTTTGCTCTCTATGCCATCATCTAAGTCACTGATGAAAATGTTGAGCAAAACCAGACCCAGGACAGATCCTGCAGTATCCTGCTTGTTATGTCCTTCCAGCCTGAAGGTGAACCATTGATAACTACTCTCTGGGAGTGGTTATCCAACCAGTTTTTCACCCATCTTATAGTAACTCCATCTAGTTTGTACCTCCCCAGTTTATTAACAACAACGTAATGTGAGACTGTATCAAATGCCTTACTAAAAATCTAGATTTGCCACACCTACCATTTCCCCTCTATCCACAAAACTAGTTATCTCATCATAGAAAGCTATCAAGTTGGTTTGACATGATTTGTTTTTGACAAATCCATGCTGACTAGCCCGAAGCACCTTAGTCTCTTCTAGATGTTTGCAAATCAACTCTTTAATTATCTATTTCATTATTTTTCCTGAGTCAGCTCCTTGATTTCTCTAGGGTGCATATCTTCAGGCCCCAGTGACTTAAAGATGTCTAACTTGTCCAAGTAATTTTTAACTTGCTTTTTCACTATTTTAGCTTCTGACTCTCTCTCATTCCTCTTGCCCTCCTCTATGTCAGACATACAATGTCCACCAACCTTCTCAGTGAAGATCGAAACAGAGAAGTTGCTCTGCCATTTCCACATTTTCATTATTGTTTTACCCTCTCTGTTGAGTAAGGGTCCTACACTGTTGTTGGTTTTCCTCTTGTTTCTGATGTATTTGAAGAATGTCTTTTTATTACCATTTATGCCTTTTATGATTAGGTAGATCCAGGGTGCTTAAAAAAGCAAGGTCATTTTTAATAAGAAGCAAAATATTTAATGCAGTGACGTTCACTCTGCAATGTATATATTTTAGATATAGCCATTTACCCTCATTTTTAGACTAAACATTTTGTGCTGCCCGCCAGCTAACTCCTACAGAGATGAAAGGCACCATTTATAAACAGGTCACTTTTGCCTTTGAAGGCACAAGCTCTCACCCCTTCCCCCCCACCGTCTATTTGAACACAGATGATTGGTCTATCTAAAATAGAATTTTTTGTAAATGTTAAGTCATTTATGGTGCAATGCAAACAATATTTTGAGTACTCATTTCAACACAAACATGAAACTTCTTTTTCTTGTGTTGCAGTTTGATTCACACAGCCATTGTGAAATAGCAGCATTTTTTATTAGTCCAGTGCTTTTCATAAACCTTCTCTAGTCCTTTGACAAGACTTTATAATCTTCACAAGACTATTGAACTATGTGTTTCTATAGTTTTAGGACAGTATACCTTAGCAGTATTTATGTGAGATGTTTTGAAATTGCAGGTACAAAATTTTAATGCAAGTTTGAGTTTTGTTATATGAGATTCCCAAATCTCAGGCAAGAATTTTTACACATATAATGAGCCCAATGCTCCCTTTTCCCTGTTACCTTTCCCGTAGCTCCCTGCTCATAAAAATTGCAGAAAATAGTGCATTCAGATTTCCATCTGACAGAATAAACTGCAGCTGAACCTTCACATGATTATTCTGGCATGAGTCACTTAAGCATGGGACTGCTTCATAAACTTCAGGGGCTTCATTTGCACGTGAATATTGATTCCTCTCACACCAGTCGTTTATCCTTCTATGTTACTTTTGCATGAATTTCCCAGCAAGAGTATTGATTTTTTTTCCATGCTGCAGCAGGGTGTTCCTGCTGCTCTGGTCAAAAAATGCTTTCCTTAGCTGAAGCTGAATCTAATGGAGACTCTGTGGATCACTCACAGTTCTTCCTCTGTCAAGCATAAACAACTCACATTTCCTTCCAAGGAAGGAGTGAACATTTGACCTTTGTTTTTACTTAATCAGATAAGCAAGGAGGGGAGGGAGGAAGATGCCCATCAAACAATCTCATTTACTAAAATTAATTAAGGACCATGTTTCTTAAGTGGTCTGGGCCTGCAGTACTCTTTGATCACTGAACCAACAGCAATAAAGTATTCTGATTTAGTGGTTTTCATGATTCACCCGGAGGGCCAAACTTACCAATTGCATGGAATAATCACACTCTTTGGGCCTGATCCCATAACTCTTATTCACATGAATAATCAAAAATCATGTGAATATTCCAGTTAAAATTAACAGAACTTCTCATGTGTAAGGGTTACTCACAAGTATTATGGCTTCAGGAATAGTTCTTATTTGTATGAGGGGGACAGACATTTGTTATCAGACTACTCCTTCCTGCACAGCGTGCCTCTGGGTTGGCGGAGGAAAATCCTGCCCAATTGCATTGTGGAGTTTTCTCAGATCATTTTGACAGGTGAGTATTTGTCCTTACAAAATGCAATCTTTAGGTATCTTCTAAAATACAGAGAAGCATGGCTGTGCCTTCACATTGGTTCTAGTGTCTTGTAGCACAACTCAACTAGCTTTCTATGAGCACAGCTTTAACACATTTCTGTGAGGTCCCATAAAGGAGGGTTCCCCAGTGCAGAGGGGATGGTGTAGGTATGTTAATGCACCCTCAGCTTCATTCTTCAGGAGGCTGGTGGGGTAATCTCAGAGGTGGATTACCATTTAGGCATATGGGGTCTATGCCTGGGGACTCCACAGCCATGGTCTTCTCACAGCCCTGGGTAATCTGGTCCAACTTTGGGGCAGGGGGAGCAGGCCTGTGTGTGGTCACTTTGTTTGGGGCCTGGAGCTGGCTGGCATGCTATATGGTCTCAAGTGCAGCCTTCCATGGCCGTGGCACTAGAAGGCTGCACCAGAAGCCACACCATACACCAGTCGGCCCTGCTGCCCCAGTGGCAGGCCAGTAAGAGCGGGGGACTGGGAGCCCAGGTGAGATAGTCCCACTGGGCAACCAGGGCCCAGGACCCTGAGGCCCCTTAATTGCCCCCTGATAATCCTCCCCTTTCTCCTTCTTAGTACCCCATGGCTCTCTAAGCCCAAAGTAGAGGGGCAAGTGGTTTGGATGAGTCTAAACTACATTTCCATCCATGTAGAAACTATTCTGGGTGCAAATCTAATTTGGATGCCTGTTCTTATATGATAGCACAATGTAGTGGACATTTATTTTTACTGTTCAACAGGCCTGACATAATGGATTATGATAGCGTGAGATGCTGTAACAAAACACTAAATGACATCACATTACTGTGACTCAGAAAAAACAGGGGAATGAGCCGATTCATTTGGATTATTAGACTTTTCTTTGAAATGAGGACTAGAGTCTGGCTCTTGTATTTCATCATGGAGGATATCAGAGGTATTGTACAGTAGAAGCTATGAAAACCAGCTGGACCTATCCGGAATTATGCATTCACTCATTTTTCATGGAAACTAAAATGTACCACCATTTTAAAACATGAAATACTGCTGTCAATAGTAATGTCAATAAAATATATAGGAACAAGCTGAAGAAATATTTTCTCTATTTCTGAATCCAGCTGATAATAAATACTAGCTGGGCACAATGACAACAGTTCTTAAATTCAGATTTATTGGAAGAAAAAACAGCTACTGTTTATTTTTCCCCTCAGAACCAGTTTTCAGGCTATGCAGCACTGCACTGTATTTATTTATTTTGTTTGGAGACCAGGTACGTGCATAAAAGCCACAATATGTAGCACTGAAAAATCCATGATAAATTACAGTGCTATTAGTGCTTATCCGTTTACAGTTCTACGTGTGTTTCTTAAGCAATTTCTTATATTTTCCCTGCCCTTTCTCATGCTCCTAGCCAGATGGGATTTGACATTGTTTTGGTAAGAGTATTGTGGATTTATGAATGAAAAACAAGTAGAAAAGTTCTTTGTTTCATATCTGTTCATAGTTTAACTGTCAATAAATCTTCTCCAGTATTATAAAAATATAATAAATTGTCTCCACTTTCCCTTGCATCTCTTGGGTTCCCTTCTAACTCTAGAGCTCACAAAACTCTTAATAAGGCAGGATGAAATAAGTATTTATTTATATTACTATGGCACCTAGGAGACCAAGTTATGGACCTAGAACCCCATTGTGCTAGCTGCTGTACAAACACAGACCATATAATATAGTCAATTCCACTCAAAACTTAAAATCTAAGTGTAAGACAAGAAATGGATAGATACCAAGTAGGGAACACAACATTCTTCACATAAAAAGTTATTATTAACAGGATGACGATCAACTGTTCTCCATGTCCCCTCAGGGTAGATCGCAATGTCATCAGCTTAGTTTGCAGCAAGAAATACTTAGGTTAGATGTTAGGATAACCTTTGTAAAGGTATGCCTAGTTAAACTCTGGAACAGGTTATGTAGGCTGAATTTGCTTCCTTGGAAGTTTTTAAGAAGAGGTTAAACAAGCATGAGACTGCTTTACTCAGTCCTGTCCGAGTGCAAAAGGATAGACTGGATGATCCCTTGAGGATCTTTCCAGCTCTACATTTTCATAATACGCTCACTTGGAAGTATAAAGAAACAACGAGCAACATTTATCAGGATGACAGGTTGTAATGACAGCATACCAGTGGTCTTACCATTGTTATGTTTTTGTGCACATCAAAGGAAAGTAGAGTGCTCAGGAGAAGTATAATGGAAGAGGATTTCTTGTGAATGTGGTGACCTGTGGCTATAGGCTATATTTTTGTTTTTTTTAAATACCTGTAGAATGTATGTGCAAAATCAAATTCAAGCAAAAGTGTTGCTGGGATAAATGTAAATATTAATAAAAGATGCTTTTTGGAATACAGTATTCATTACTGCCATTTCACCTGTCATACCTGATGTAATCAGTGCAAATCAAATATTTACAGCATCATAAATTACATTTATCTGAAAACTTCTGTATATCTTTCAAATGACCATTTTCTATCAACAGTTCAAGTATTGATTTTAAATTTTTACATGCTATTAAACAAGTAACTGCTTCATATTTAACTGTAAATCTAATATTAACACGGACAAGTAGCCCCTTATTTTTAGAGGCCCCATTTTAAGAGAGAATGTTGTCATTCTTGATGAAGCAAATTGAGATTAAGTCTGATAAAAATCTATTGGTATATCCTAGGATTCTCCACAGAACTCACATCACTGTAGGCTCCATCCCTATAGAATAGTATTATTATACTGCTTTACTTTCTTATTTAAAAAATAGAGATTAATTGTTATACTATCCAGATTAGTTGAGGTAAACAATAATAAATCAATTGTGCTGCAGATTAATCTGCGGATTGAGAAATTTAAAACTCACCAATCCCTCCGACTGTTTGTTCCATTAGATTAATACCCTAAAAAACTGGAGTCTTGAGAGCATATAGTATATATGCTTGACACCCGATATTCACATTTTTTTTCCCCTAGCAGAACAACTTTTTTCCCCACCACCTCTCTGACCACATAAGGTCCTCAATGAGTAGTTAACATTAGGTTAGTGTGGATATGGTGAGGTTTAGGAGCAGTGATTACAGGTTACAATAATAAGGTATAACCAGGAACCTGAAATCAGAACTGGATTTCCTCTAAACAGTGTTAGAATGACAGGATAACCATTTAGGAATTCATCTACTGATGCATTTCCTGTGGGGTAATAATAAAGGTGAGATGAGTATTTCTTAAGTACAAGTTTGTACCTCTGATGTTTTGATGTGATTTTTTTGGATGTCACACTTCATTGTAAATGCTGGTGCATTTCCTTAACAGACACGCATAGCTTTGTTCTGGTTAGCTAATATTGTAATATTTCTTCTTTATGGGTAGAACTCCCGCATGGTAAACATTGATTTGTCTTTACCTCATCCTCAAAATGTTGATGTGGAAGAGAGTAAAGGAGAAAGCACATTAGAAGGATGTACCTTCTGATTGTACATGGGTACAAGTCTTCCTTCACAGGTTAGCTCTGTTCCCTCCTGAGAAGAGTTGTAGTCTGCAGTAAAAGAAGGTGTTATTCCCATTGTTTGGTGCTATCAGAGACTTCAGGATATTTGATTTCAAACTCAGAGACCAAAATTCTGAATAATTCTGAATTTGTATGAGGAACATAAAAGATTTACTATACTCCAAGAGATGAATGGTCCAATTAACCTCATGTCCTGTCCATGACAGTGACCCACACCAGATGCTCTGCAGTTGGATAGGTCCCTGTTGGCCCAGGATCCACCTGTGGCTCAGGACTTAGCCATTGGTCTAAAAGATCAGGTTCCTGGTGCGTATGTTCCACTATAATCAACTCAGTTGCCCAATCCATTCTACTTAGTCCTCCCATTATCTCATTGGTCCTCTGCTCTCAGGATGATAATCTCCATATTGCCTCTCCATTGTGACTGTCCACTTGTCCACTCAAACAAAGTGGGAATGATAGTGAAAAAGAGAAGGAAGCAGGAATGTATCTCAGAACTCTCTTCCACAGAATATTAGAATGTACCCTGTGAACAATATCATCCCGTCCACTCACCTGTCCTAATTTTCCCTGGGCAAGTGGACTTTCTCCAAGGCCTGTATATGTATATGTGCATGTACATGAGCATGAATGCATCCATGTGGTGCTGTCGTAATACAAATAAATATTACCATTACTAATATGTAATTTTAGGCCTGGAATCCCCAAGCCCTGTTTCTGTGTAAAATATTTTTCTGGGACCCTTTTCTTCTACCCTTCTAGTGATGTTAGGATGAGAGTTTCAATGTGCATTTCAGACATAAAAGAGTCAGAGCTCTATTGCTGTAAGTAACATGCTTCCTGAATGCATTAACTTTCCAAGTAATGCGCCTACAATTTTCTTCTTTTTTAAAAAATATTTTTTAAATCACAGCAATGCAAGATGTTTTCTCTCCCACACTACCATTTTCTTTCCCCTGGTCAGCTTAGGGCTTGGAATTTAAACTATTTTTGCAGTTTGAGATTTCACCATTATCAGGAAATTAATACTAATACAGAGCTCTGGTGTCAGAGCATAGCATTGCAGCAATCTTCCCTGCTATTGTCTCCTTTTCTCACCCTGGCACCACAATAGCCTCATTCAACCTATGACAGTACATCCCCTAGGAAATTAATAACTATGTATTTATTCACATTTGTGATGGTATTTCTGCTCTTACCAACCAAACAGAATGAGGTTAAGTGAGATATAGAAACTCCATGGCACTGCCTTGTTCTGTGCCCTCCTTTTCCAAAGACTTCAAAAGAAGAATGAGATGTGAAATGATAAAGATGAGAAATTCACACACCATATGTTCTTTCAGCATTTAGACACAACAGGATGCATCAAGAGAATAGCTAAGTGTCTCAGTTCTGGTGAACCTAGTAATGTTTCACGCTCATCTGTAAATGTCCTGCTGTTTTGTGTGTCACAGTCTTGCCATTCATTAATGCAGTTCCCAGGTAGGGGAATTTTTTTTTTTTTACTGTACTTTTAAATGAACTTGCAAAATATTTTTAATAAAAAGGCAAATATTTAAGGTATGGATGGCTCTCTGAACAATGCAAGATCTAATTAATGAGTTAAAATATAGTCATTAAGACAAAAGTTTACTTCACAAAACAAAGCATGACTACAGGTAAACTAATCTTTACTGCATAAATGGCACCTACAAAATGGAGTTGACCTCTTATGATATCATTTGTAAAGTAAAAGCAGTATTTCATTTCCTTTGTTTTAAGTATATTAATTCCATCAGGTGTCCCCTTCTTTATGTAACAAGGTGAATTGGCAGGATTGACCAGTTTTCATTGACACTTTTCCAGTCAAAATAGTCTGCTATAGCTTTCTTCCCATTTTAAATGTTTTAAAATTAAATAAAGGTAGTAGCCCATGTAAGAAACAAATACTGCTTCAAGAAACACTAACTTTATTTTAAAATATGAGAGCAGGGAAAAAAAGGATGTCTTGGTTTTTCTATTTAAAAATCATTTTTTGTTTTATATGTATAATTCAAAAATAGGAAAACAGATTTTCTTCAGATTCCATTCCCATCCTTCTTGGACTAGGGAAAATATTAAGTTTGAAATACAAAGTTTCACTCCAGAGAACATTTTTGTACCTGATACATAAAACCCTAGAAAAAAGTGTTTTATGATGGAAAATCTGACATAACTGTAAGTCCACAGACTTACAAAAACAAAACACTATAATAAATGTAGTTTAATAAAAACTAATGGTAGAATCAAACCTGAACTGAAGGTAACTAGCAAGTTGTTACACTAATATTGAACAACTATATTATATTTGGCCCATTCCTGCAAACAAAGCTTCCTTTGGGGTCCATGCAACCATTGAAATTATTGAGAGATTTGCCTGGACAAAGACAAACAATTTCTTCCTACTATAGGAATGAGGTCAAAAAGTACTGATCCCACAACACTGTTTTCTGTCAGCATAGCAACAGAGCTATTATACTAGAGCCTTCCCTTAAAAAGAATATTTCCCAAGGCACAGGGACTCCATAGAAAAGCTAAATAAGCAAGGAGTCCTGTGCGACTTTTAAAGACTAACAAATTTATTTATCACATGAGCTTTCATGGCAGAAAATCCCACTTTGTCAGACACTTTGAAGATCTAACACTTTCCATCAGTCCAGTCTATAAAACACTATGCAGTTACTTATTGTCTCCCAACTTGTGTACTGCAACCTTCTTCTCTTGGGTCTCACTAATGCACGTATTGTTTCCTCACCACTCTATGCAAAATACAGTTGTCAAGATCATTTCCCTTAGGGATATGATAAATAAAACACAAAGCCAACTCCCATCACATTAAGGAAATGCTTGTATGAAGTGCTTGTCTTAAAGAATTATATAGGGAAACCCACGATTGTCAGTGAATGCTTAGCTACTATCTTTATAGTACTATACAAGCTCCCTGTAGAATTCCCAAAACAGAAATTTCATCTTGAAGGGCTAATGTATTTGCAATTAACCAGATATAAATTAAGGATTCTCTCTAAAGTAATTATTGTTATAATTCCTTTTGTTTTTAAAATCAGCTGGTATAAATTGTGTTCAAAACCTTTGAATTTTTATTTAACGGGAAAACCAGGAAGATGTTTTTTGCTTCTGTCACATGTTTCAAAGTGTAATTTTCAGTTAGAGACCTCCATGTAAAACACTGCAACCAATTTCAATGCCTGTGGATGTATTACTTCAGAACATAGGCCAGAGATTTCTCATGTACCAATTTACAGCCGCTCTCTTCTGCCTAAGCTAGAAAAAACATTAAATAAAAAATGTTTGATTCCTATAGGCAATGCAAAGTTCTAACCAACTATTTGAGGACATTCAGCTGAGATTTTTGTTCTTTATTTCTATGACAACAAGGCCTTTAGGCTCTTTGGCATCATCTCACACAAAATTTCCTCTCAAAATAAGGCAAGTTTATAATATGCAGTAAACTCACCCTTTCTAGACAAACATTTAATTTATTCAATCATCTATTCAGAAAGAACTTTCCACTTGTATGCTTACAACTAGAAATCGCACCGACTGCCTTAACACAAGCAGTAGTAAATATTGATAAAATTTAGCAATGGATACAAAAATCAATAATGTTTCAGAACTCTATGCAGTGTGCGATTGTTGGCTAACTGATCAGTTGCACAAGTAACTCAAGAAAAAAAATTCTAGCCTTCAAACATGAATGGAGCTAACTATGTATAACTGTCTACCATATAAAGTATGAAGGAATAAAATATGGAAAATTTATTCATGCATTTATAGGGTGAGAGTTCTAGAAGAACTTAAAGGGATTTAGGATTAAAAATCCTATTGACTTTCTACTAGGAGTTTTTGAAAGTTTCCTCTGAGATGATTAAAAAAATGGGGTGCTTAAGCTTTTTGGCTTACACCTGGATTTCTCTCCTACTCATGGTCTGAGTGGGGACTGAATATTCTGTATCTCAGACAGGTGCAACAGCTGCATGCTACCCTGCTGACAGATATTACTGTACACTAGCATGCATTTAGGGTTGATCGATGAGGTATTGGAAAGCAGACTTCAGACATTAGCATATTTGGTTTTAGGCATGTCTGCAGATTTAGAGGTACGTTTGTGTTGAGAAGATTTATGGGTAAAGGCAGGGGCTGACAGGGAGGGGCACACTTGTAGCATCCTAACTGTGGTGGAGGAAGTGATTGGGGTAGCAACCCTGGGCATGCATGCTTACCGTGGTAGCCAAGCCCATTTGGAGTGGAATACAGCATGCTCTGTGGCTCCACAGAAACTGCCACTCCCACCACCAAAATACACTCCAGGTGGCTTCATTGCGGAGGTCTCTGCCATGCCCATGCCCCAGGCATGCCACGTAAAGAAGTCACCCAGAACAGCTCCTCTTTGCTGTGTGTCACTGCTAAAAGGAGCCACGCTGGGCAGCTTCTTTCTGCAGCACGCCCGGGGACTCCGAGAGGAGCTGCTCCTGGGAGCTTCTTTCCCTGACATGCCTGGGGACCCCTGTCCCCAGGGACACTACCAAGAGAAGCCACTCCAAGCAGCTTCTTTCCACAAATGGCTTCTTTCAGCAGCATGCCTGGGAAGCCCCCGTTAGCTATGGCTGCTGCCAAAGTTTTAGGCAGCTGCCCCTTTTTTCAGAGGAGGGGGCTGTGGGCACCAGCTGAGGGATGGGGATGAGGGGCCAGCACAGGGGTCAGTTAAGGTTGCCAACCCCTAGACTAGAACAGATGCCACAACACCTTAGTCAGTGGGGTTGGACTTAAAGCAGCTTTGAAATTCTTCCTTTATGCCTGTACAAGACACAGTGGGTCATATTTTTAGATGAGGTGTGAACAATAGCAGGAGTTGTATTTTGGTAAATCAATGTATATCAGTGAAAGTTGGTCTTATTTGGGTCTCATTACCTGAGATTAAAACATGGCTCAGTGAATATAAATGGGTATATAGTGTATGCAGAGAGGGAGGAGGAAGGATGAGATTACACCAGGAAAAGCAACTAACACGAGTGTGTAGAAGTTGATAAAATAGTGATAGTCTGCTTTATGTTATACCTTCATGCTTGCTTTTCTGAATGTCACTGAAGCCTTCTTTCATGTCAACATGTAAGTTACAGCAACATACACTTAGCCCTAGTCTACAGTTGCAGGGCTTTTTTGCGGCAGTCAGCTGGCAGATATGCAAGGCACGTAAAATGCCTTGTGTATCTGCAAGCGACTTTCTAAGCCACTGAGGCACACTGCTGAAAGCTGAGTGCAAGTGGCTTATAGTCAGCTTTCCCCTATGCCTTCTAGGGGGCAGGACTTCCAGTGCCAACCTTCTGGAGTGCAGCGATGAGTTCATACTCGCTGCTAATCACGCCCAGAATGGCAGGCTGACAGCAGTGATTTTGCTGCCATCAGTGAAGATAAACCCTTACATACATAGATTTACACTGATTTAAAGGTGTGTATAAAGTTCACACCGCCCTATTTAGAGCCTCTGATAATTTGTTCCACTGCCTGTTGGATGTTAGGGAAAGAGGAATGAGCTCAGTAGTGTCACTTATTTTATGCAAATTGGTGCAAATTTCCAGTGTTACTTCATGTGGCAGTGCCTTCCTCCAGGATAGCTGGTGAGCGTAGGGATTAGAGATATGGCTAGAGGTTGACATTCTCTGATCTGGATACACACCACTTACAACAATCAAGTAGATCTCCCTTTACCCCTTTCCTTTTACTGAGAAAGAAGTCCCAGTAGTTGTATTATGGCTTTCTTCTCAGCTGGATTTAGGAGGCAAGGCTGTAAAGGGAGATAGCTGCTCCCTGTCCCTTCTCTGCAACCTTTCCTACCATGAGTAGCACTAATGTAGACTTCAAGGTCCACTTTGCATAGTATTATGGTATTCATGTGCAGCTGTCATCAGTGAGAGTACACAGTGCCTGCTTAGATTTTTGATAAATAAATTTTGAAACTGCTTCCCCCTGGCATCCCAACGTATTTTTCTCATATCTGAATTGACTCTATATCCTCATCTGCCAACATATATGCTCGTAAAGAATAAAAAGAACAACTAACATATTGGAACTAGTCATGGGAAAAAACAAAATTATTCTTGAGAAGAAAGGGAAACATTTGAGTTATGGTTGCACTATCTTCATGGTCCACAGAGCAGAGATAGAATGATAGGTAAATTATTGCTGCCCAATGGTTATCTAGTTTGGAGTGCGGCTGACTAATTTTCTGCAAATCTCTAAAGAGTTTTATCTACACTAATGTGTCTTGTGAGTGAAAAATATCAGATTTGTATAGTATGTCCAGTTCGACTAGCACCTTGTTCTGCAAAGAATTACAATTGTGTGTAAAGCTTACTCGTTTGTTAGTGGGGACATTGAGTATTTTCTGGGAAAGCCCTGTCAAAGCACATCACTCAGTTGTTTCCTGAATGAGGACATTACATTGCTTTCTTTTATGACTGATAATTTTCCTAAAGCTTAAGACTAGAGATAGTCTGAGACAAAGTTCACATAGGGCTTCAGATCTGAATGCCCCCAAAGAATATGGATAGACATTCCAGTCTGGAAGTTTGGTTCAGACACCTATAAAGATATTGGCAAGGTCCAAAGTTTCATATCGGAGTCTGGATTTTAAGGTTAATTTTATCCAATATTGGATGTGTCCAGATGGAGCGGTGTGAGCTATTTAAAGTTCTCAAGCATTTAAGGTTTTTTGGTTTTTTTGGAAAGGTTTTTAGTCACTAAAAACCCTTTCTGGAAAAAGTGAAGTAAAATCAGATGACAATTCAAAAGCTGACTGCAGTCAAAAGAAAACAAGCTTTGCATCCTTCTTACTCCTGCTTTTTGCTTTAATGTATACAGCATAAAGAGCAGGCAGACAGGAAATACATTGAGTATATTACACTGCTGATACCTTGCATTGCAGGATCTGACCTTAACAGTATTAAGTTACTGACCTTGATAGTACAAAGAGCCAAGCTGTGTCCAGTCAGTCTGATTGTAAAAATAGGCTAGTGAGTGTGAAAAGTTGAAGTAGTGAAGTAAAAGATTGTGGTGATCATCACAATCAGTCCTTCAGAAATAATCAATGCTCACATGGAAAAGCTTCTAAACTCCGTGTCCCTTGCCTGGGGGTTCACTTGTTAGAATGGAACCCAAGCCTGAAATCTGCTAATACTTCTAGTTTTTATTTTGGAGATTCATTTCTTTTATCTGAGAATGAAACCTGTCAGGAAAAAAGATTGGTGTGTTTGCTTTGAAGGAACAGTGAATGGGGCTCAGTTATTCTAAATGTTGGTGCATGTGCTGAAGTGAGGTGTTGGCAAGGGTAATATAATTAAATTCCCTTTAGCCTTGAAATTGGTGCTAATATTTATTTATTTATAGATGCATTCTCTTTAGGCGGGATGTTATTGGCTCTCAAAGCTTCATTAATCCCAATCACCCTCTATTGATTCGGTTTTACTCCTGACAAAATAAATCCCCTTAGCCAAACAAATATTAATTTTAGTACTGGTTATGGTCCATTCAAAGAAAAAGCACTCCATTAAAGACTGTAGATATCACTTTTAAGCATGAAATGCAGCAAGTACAATGCCCCAGAATTTAAAATAAAATCCTTCATCAATAGATTCCTATTGGCTGGAAAACATTCTGTGAAGCTGACAGATTTTCATTTAGATACATGCTGAATCCTCTGAGGATGCGTACTAGGAAAAAGGCACAGGACAAAAAATTCTTAGTTATAAACATTACTTACATATACGTGAATGTGATGTCATTACTTATATATAAATGAATGTGATGACATGTATATCCTTCCTACCAAAAAAAGAGAAGACAAGAATAATCTCAATCTCTCTCTCCCCCCCCCCCAAAAGGGATGAGAGAGATTAAGTTTGGATTGGTTTTGGAAAAGCAATGACTTTCTATTGTTCTTAAACATAGAGCAGACATAGTCTCCCCGTTTGCTAGTGAAGGGTACTCCTGAGCCAATAGATGTACAGTGGAAACAGTTGCAGCACTGTCTGGAAGAGCAAACAAGGAGTCTGGTGGCATTTTTAAAGGCTAACAAATTTTAAAAGTGCCATCAGACTACTTTTTTTGTTTTGCTGGACTAGAGTACCATGGCTACCCCTTTGGAAGACTGAGGTAAACCCAGTTCATTTTCTTTTCTTGACAAAACTTGGCATTGGAGGGCTTGATTTGATTTCTTAAAAACATATGACATTGTTTTAGTTTTGTTGGTACTACTGAGTAACTCATAACAGAAGAGCCTTGTTAAACTTTGTTTTCCAGATCTCTATGTGTAGGTCATTGTTCAACAATATGATAGTTTCCTCAAACAGGATGATACAAACAACAAATGCATTCTAGGAAAATCGGGATCAGTTTGTAAATGATACATTAACTGAAAAAATGGGCCAGATACACGAATATTAGCCAGCCAACTTTTCTTGTATGGAAGACAGAAGTGTTCAGCTAATTTTAAACTACAAATTAAAAGAATTTTTAAAAAATAAATTTGTTTTTATAATTCACATATTTTAATATGGAGACAAATGCTATAACATTCATCATACACATAATATAGAGATATTAACTTCCTTTGAGATGAATATTAAAAATCTAGTGACCTAAATGGTAAACACTGACCAAGTAAACTAAAGTTAAGATTCATCTCTAGGCATAGTTAATCTGGACATTAACTGAAACAAGAAATTTAACATTAGTATTAATATATAGTCTAAAAGCTTGATTCGTTACAAGTGTAATTCATTACAAGTGGCATCAGGATCAGGCACTTAAAATCTTACCAGCAGTATGTGGAAGCCACTCCTGTGTGGGTGAGGTTTTTCAAAAAGCTACAATTTTTTCTTTAAACATACAATGGTGAAAGAGAAAGGCACAATGACATCTGGGGCTGAGGGCGGTATATTGACTTCCTAAAAGATGAGTAGTATTCAGTTAGGATGAACTTACACATCGACAGACTTTATAAGTTTTTCTTGAGAATAATATATTGGTGAAATTGAATGGTGTGATCAAGACTGGGACATATGACATACCTCAGAAGAAATGGGCAGAACGTTTGCAGAAAAATGTCACCACCTTCATTCAGCACTGCTTTTCAGTGAATTGAGAGTCAGGATTGTTCTTTTTTTTTTTTTTACCATTACTACTATATGTCTCATTTTGCTATGTAGTCTGTGACTGAATTTCACCTCTATTTTCAGAAACTGTGTTCTCCATTGCAATTAGAATAATAAGAACTTAAATTTGATCATGTTTGCACATTGTATCCATATTTGTTTTCTATACATCTGAAATTGTACCTTTCAAGTCAACATCAGTTTTGCTGCTGACATCAACAGCTGCAAGACTGAGTTTTTATTTTTTGAGCTTTCAAGCTTTTCTAACATAACTACCGTAGCTACTAAAAAAGAGTGTGTAGTTCAAATATCTCCCAAAACCTAATTTTAAATTATAAATTTAACTATAAAATGTAACTATAAAATTTACAATTCACAGTTTATGTTGCATTGGTTACATATATATAATGTATAGCAATTTTACTGATACCAGATTAGATGATTTACATAAATCTGAACAGTGTGAATGTCCATATTAAAATCAATTGAATAAATTATATGATATTACATTATGTTGGGAAGTTAATTATGGAAGTTACAGATGCCTAGTTTATATACATTCCAGTACAAATTGTACATTCATTTATAATAATCACAATTTAAATAACCTGAAAGTAAAACTATTTCACTGAAGAAATTCATGATTTTAGTTAACACATATGGAAAATTTTAAAATGTATTTCCAAACTATTCATGAATAGAATAAAAGGCTAAATTAATTGTATAACATATTTATTTGCTCAAGCTTTAAATAGAACCAATTCTACAGATCATGTGAAAGATTTCATAGAACGGATGGAATTTGCAAGGTATAGGATCACATTTAGAATTCACATGAGAGCAGTGGTTTTCAAACTTTGTTTCTCAGGACCCAGTTTAAAAGAATCATTTATGGCCATGACCCAACAGTTACCTCTTTCAGCAATGCATTCCAATCTTTAGGTGGCAGCAGTAGGGGGCATCATGACCTAGTACTGAAGGTCTGAGACTCACTACAGGGTTCCGACACATAGTTTGAAAACCATTGCATTAGAGTGAGCTGGCAACATGAAAAATAAATAAGGGTGCTTTAACTGTAACTAGTTTACATTAACAAAAGGAAAATAGGTCCTTTTGGACAGGGTGTAGGTAAATTTGAGTCTAAAATGAGAAAGATCTTTTATAATAAGAGATAATTTGGGGTCTGACAGACAGGGTGACATGAGTCTATTGTTTCCTTGTATGAAGTACTTCCATGATTTTCTGTGAGATTATTTAGTGCCATGAGATTTTTTTTAAGTAGAAATAAAGTCTGAAGACAACAGACATCACCAGAGTGAGCAATACTCCTGGTGAAAGATCTTGTGACAGAAATAAAATAACCACTCTAGCCTTGAACGGAACTGTGTATAATTTGTCTTGTGATCAAGAACTGGAAGCTGCTGTATCAAGTTTCATTAAAGATGTCAAATCATGCTCCATTTTGAGTTGAAAAATGGATCCAAATGCAATCTTCAGCTCAGAGCAAAGTAATTGCAAATGTGAATATCTAAACCAATTTTTTTAGATAATAATCAGATATATTGTTTGCAGTGAATGGGTAATCTTTGTTCACAGATACTTTTCCGGTGCAGTTATTTTGACACTTGAATGTATCAAATGCCAGTGTTCCATTATTGTAACAGTTTATGCCATATATTCTATGCAGTGAATTCATTGACATTGGATCAAAGAAAAAGTATTCACTTCTCCTATTACTTAGTTTACAGTGACTGAAAAGGAAAATATACTTGTAGGGCACATGCTGACCTGGCATTGCACATGAGTATGTTAGGCACTGATAATATAGCTTTAAGTTGATTTTTCACTGAAGATAGCTGCCTAATCAACATTTTTAAAAAAGGAAAAAAATTATTTACTGCTTTTTATGAAGCTTAATAAAGTACAGGTCCTCAACTAAAGCTCCTTAATACTATGGCAGCACATTAACAAACAACTTTAGCAGATGCCTAATTTTATACATAAAAAAGACATTTCTACCTGTAACAGGGATTCCAGAACTGTTGCTCATGCATATTCCAATTCAGGTATGTGTATGCTGTGTGCAAGATCACTGGATTTTTAACCCCAGTGGTACTCTTTGGGTTGATGCAGGCACCCCCCACCCGGAGTTGTGCCTTTATGGTGCTGTATATATATCCCTGCCAACTTGCTGACCCTCCAGTTCCTTCTTGCCATATGCTCTGACAAGAGAGCTGGTGGTAGGTTTTGGAATGGACATGAGCAACAATTCTCAAAGAACACCCATTACAGGTAAGAAACTGTCTTTTTTCTTTGAGTGCTTGCTTATGCCATTTCCAAACCAGTTGACTCCCAAGCATGCCTATGGATGTAGAGGTCATAGTTTTCTATAGAACTGACTGAAGAACAGCCCTCCCAAATGCCACATCACTCCTAGACTGTTGCGTGATGGTGTGAAACAAGGTGAACATGTGGACTGATGACCATGCCTTACATATGTGATGAATAGGGATATGGGCCAGGAATATGTCAGATGTGGCCTAGGCACTTGTGGAGTGTGCCGTTAAAGCCGGGACTTATTTCCCTGCTAAGTTATGCAAGAAAAACTCCATGAGGAAATCCTCTGTGACAAGACCAGCATGCCTCTCTTTTTTTTTTTTTTTTTTTTTTTGCTATGGCTATAAACACTCAGACCAGCAGATGGGTCCAGTTCTGTCAATGTACAAAGTTTGCACCCTATGGACATCTAGCAAGTTCAGCATCCTCTCTGTGTTATTTTTGTGAGGTTTGGGAAACAAAACTGGGAGGAATTTTTTTGACTACACTAATTGGGACACCACCTGGGGGAGGAAGGCTGGGTGACGGTAGAGCCGAACCTTGTCTTTATGAAAAATAGTGCATATGGGTTCAGAGGTCAAAGTCTTGAGTTCTGACACTCTGCATTCTGATGTAATGGCAACTAGGAGTAACACCTTTCAAGAAAGGTATAGGAAGAGGCAGGATGCCAAGGTTCAAATGAAGGCCCCATCAATTCTGAGAACACCAAACGGAGACTCCAAGCTTGTAGAGGGTTACAGACAGATGAGTAGACCCTCTCTAGACCCTTAAAGAAGCGTGATACCAGGGAGTTAGCAAACACTGATTGACCTCCTTCCCCCAGATGAACGCCCAAGATAGCAATAAGGTGCGTCTTTATAGAGGTAAATGCCAAACCTCCCTGTCTGAGGTGCAGTAGGTAATCTAGAATAAGGAATAGAGAGGCCCACTCTGCATTGATCTGATGGGTACAGTTGAGGGACAAATCTTCCAATGATTGTGCATACAGCACATGCACACCTGACTGGGAATCAGCATGAGCAAGCACTCAAAGAAGTTATAAGTGGCCATAAAGCTCCCATGGCAATTTACTATAAAAAATGCTTCAATATTAGCACTTCCCTTTGCACTTCTTTTTTATTGACCTCTCCCTTGTCAGCTCCTTGTTACCTGAGACCAGCAACTACAGACCTAACAAAAACATTAAAGAAGGTGCACATCCTGCAACAAACCACATTGCCAGTTTTGCCCACATATTTACTCAAAAGACACCATGACAGGACCTAATTAAGCCAACTACTTCATCGAGGGCTCATTCACCTGCTCATCCACCATTGTGATTTATGCCATCATGTGCCAGAAATGCCCCCTTACCGTATACACTGGGCAAACAGGACAGTCTCTGCACAGAAGAATAAATGGACACAAATCTGACCTAAGAAATCACAACATTCAAAAACCAAAAGGGGAACGCTTTAATCTCCCTGCTCACTCCATTTATGATTTGATTATAGCTGTGCTCAAGCAAATGGATAACACATCAAAGCTGCAAAGAGAAACCACAGAATTGGAATTCATATGCAAATTTGACTCAGTGAACTCAGGACTGAATAAAGCTTATGGGTTCATTTCCCATTACAACAGGTAATTTTGCTTACCTTGTCCCAACCCCTCCTCCAACCTCCCTGCTAATTTCTGTATTCCACTGTGTGAATCCTAACCTCTGCTTTGATTTGCTGTTACAGTCTGACCAGACCCTATGACTTACAGAAGGGGAGCAAAATAAATGCAGAGAAGTGTTAAGTTCCCCATCTTCAAGTGTCTGACAAAGTGGAATTTTCTCCCAGGAAAGCTCAGGGAATAAATAAATTTGTTAGCCTTTAAAAGTGCCACCAGACTCCTTGTTTCTATAAAAATGTTGTGACAAGGAACTCCACCTGACCCATGCAGCAAAATCTTAACTCATTCAAGTACTGTTATTCACTTCAATACTACTGTTCAAGTAAGGGTCTGAAGGATCAAGCATATTTTAAGCATATTTACTGTACTTAGAAATGATTGTTTTTTCCAGCACAGTGAATCTGAAATTATTTATGGAAATGAATTCAGCACACACTAGTTTGAGTTTATGAAGGTAGTCTTGATATAGAATTGGATTGTCTTTACAATTTGCATGAGAAGTTATCAAAAAAAAAAAAAGATATGGTTTATTTCAAACCTCACCCTCCGTCTGGACAGTTAAGCACAGAAACATTGCCTTCTACAGTGAGAATTCACCAAAGGAAATATCTCTGACAAGAATCCAAATCCAAGATCAGCTAAGTGTGATAACCAGAATGAAAAACATGAAACTCACCTGAACTTTTAAAAAGACCTTCAAAGTACATAATTCCATTCCTATTTTTCTGTTACCATAAGTTGAGTGCAACAGTTGTCCTTTTGTCTATATGTCACTGTGGTTCTGATTACTATCTAAAGCACTGTGCTGACAATCACTTGCCATAATTGTTCCTAAATGTGAATTGCAACTTCTTGGTCTCAAAGCTATTCATTCTTTATTGTATCTATTCATGGTGTGTATTGAAAATGTCCTGTTACTAAATCCTTCATTGCATATTGAAGATGAATGGCTCCACTATGCTCAATTTTACTTAGCATCTTCTCCACTGAGGGCTATCACCTGTTTTTGCATTCCCTTATGCCCAATTTGTATGCCTTTCAGGATTAAAACAAAACAAAATTCTATCTGGAACTTCTTAAATTGTTGCTGACATTGTAGCATCCTCAAAATGAAGGTATGTTCCAGAGCTGTGTTAGTCTAGTTCAGCAGAACAAAGGCGGCATCCTGTGGCACTTTTAAAGACTTAAAATGTATTATCACATGAACTTTCATGCAATATATAAATCTGTTAATCTTTAAAAGTGCCACAGGAGGCCTTCTTTGTTCAGATGAAGATAATGTTCTTTAAAGAAGGTTGCAAATCTCCATTAGTGTTTCATATGATTCTGGGAACCATCATTATAAAAACTGGACTCATGCAAGACCTGAGCACCTAATGAGGTATCATGGTGTCTAACATGTAGACAGTAAGACATTTTTGTATAATGCAAATACTGAATTCAGTCAAAGGAAGTGCGCTTACTGAGTTTATTGCTAAGAATACATGCTTTTTCAAGTATATCCTTTCAGAAACTTGGGAATCCTTTGAGAAACTATAAAAATAATTTATAATTGTTTATATTCCTCCTCCTCATATACTTCTACTTAGGACACTTACGTTAATACAGTATCTTTGGACTGGGATTTTAAAGGTATTCAGGTGCTTAAAGATGACGATAGGTGCCAAAAGGAAGTTAGTCAGCTTCCTAGACCTTTAGTTATTTTGAAAGAGTATGAATTGGACGAGATTAAAAAAGAATAATTTGCATTCCTACTGTTCAATTATTTTTAGCTTTTGGGGTTTTAAGAATTGATATCATCCAACAAAATAAATCTGATCACTCATTCTAAATAACTTACATTTGTTAGTGAAAAGCTTTAACTCTGAAATTGCAGACTGAATATCAAAACATCTAAATCAAGTAAAAACTGGCATCAAAGCAAAATAAGACTAGCCTTTGAGCAGAGGTCTGTGGATAAGTCAGATTTTCGTACCCCCACCATACTTTTTTTTATTCTGCATATTTCCTGTCTCAGCACTATAATAGTTGGATATAGGAGGAAACAAACTATCCTAAAAGTGATAAAGCCATATTGATGGTTTTTGTGAGGAGCAGAACAACAAGAGAGACTATCTAAGGAGTGGAAACTGCCAATATTTTAACAAAGGTCTCATGCAAAGAATTTTATTTTAGTCTACTATACCATACACTTAAAAGGTCCTCCTACTTTTTCCTTCTCCATATTTCTTTTCCCCCACTACTCCCTTTTCCCTAGTAGTTGCTCTCATTTTTTCTTCTTTTTCTCCAGAGTAGGATCCTCATTCTCCTCCAGTGTGGCATCCATCTCTGACCTTGGGGGGGGGGGGTGGCAGCAAAATAGTACCTGCACCACCTTTGCATCCTACTTCTTTTTTCGCCCTTCTCCCCTGTTGGACGCTTGTCCTTTCCTTTCACTTTTTCCTCTGCTGACTCTTATTTCCTTTCTTTCTTGAGATGAAGGACTGAAGACGTAAGGCCACAGAGTAATATTCACAATTCCAGCAGCTGGCAGGAGCTGGGACTGAGGCAGGATGGGGGAATGGGAATTATTGACTTTGCTTTAGTAGGTGTAGTGCAGGCTGACTGAATTACACTGAGTCTATGAAAGTTGTGCAGCAACTCTGGTTAGAAAATACCTTCTGAGAGGCCCTTTGCAGGAAGGCTTACCAATAGTAATGCAAGACCACAGGGTTCTGTGTTGGAGTTTCTGTGATCAGACCCTGCCTTCTTGTTTGGAGGGAAAAGCAGGACAAAGGGCAAAGCTCTTTTTGAATAGCCAAGGAAGAAAGGTCTTTTCTGAGAGTGTGTGTGAGTGGACTAACTAGAACTGTAGTTTCCCAACCTTTCGAGCCCAAAATAAAGCTTACATGAACTGTCCAGGAACTGGGACTGTACTGCAGAGTCAAGGTAAACCCTAGATTCATTGGCAACAGAGTTGTGAACACCATCACACCCAAAGACTCTGGATTGTTAAACCCCTGTTCTACTTTGCTTTCCTTCCACCGTCAATCAAATTTTATCACACCAAAGGATGAGCATGACTCATGAAAACCAAAACCAAAATCTCTATCCCAAATATTCTTAACATTTTAAAAAGTTTGGCTCCATGTCCAAATACTGTGGCTGGGAAAATCTGTGTCTGGCTTTAACCCCCCAACCCCCTTCATCTCATTTGTAGATGTCATTATTTAATGGCAATTAACTCATGTAATTTCAGACAATCAACAGTGTCATGCTGTCAGTTAGATGTCACCTGGAGGGTAATGATCTTGAAGGTTCATTAAAGATGATACTACAGAATGAGTAAGGAATAGAACTGTAATCATACAGCCAGGTATCCAGGTGTGTACCTGGGAGCAGCCATGTTAAATCTTCTCTGGGGCACGTCTCCCAATTTACACAATGGCCCATGCTAGGGAGTGTCTCTGAATTCACAACCTTCTACAAGCATATCACTACATGGAGTGAACACATATAGCACTAATGATCTGCTCTATCATACATGTTTTGGAAAAGCCCTACCTTTAACAAATAAATAGAACATCCACCATAGTGTTCAAACAAAACCAAACCAAACCAAACCTAAAACCTCACACAAACCGTATAAACACTACATACATTATGGCAGAATGTCAGGAACTGATAAAGTCCATCACTCCTTATCATCACAGAAATTTTCTGTCACCTAAGAGGCAGAATATATTCCCCTTAGAAACACTTCCTTGCTTCAGATGTTTTCTATTTTCACATAAAAGTTGTTTTTCTTTTAGCAAGAAAAAAAAGTGACACATGCCATAGAAGTTCTATGCCTGCAAAATCCTAAACATTTTACTCTTTTCAAGGAAATATTTCATCCCAATAGTAGGAGAAACTGTAAACAGGCTTCACTATCTGGTAATGACCTTACTTGTCCAATCACATTAGTCATCAGCAGGTTCGGAGGACTGAATAAGTCCCCAAAAAAATAAATACAAAGTTTTATATCTTATAGCATAGTGTGCCTTGTTCATTAGAGAGGATAGCTAGTGCACCAAGTCTCTCTGGTCATAGTAGAGCATACATATGTCTTCACTTGTTTTAATCAGGAAAAGCTACATTCTGCAGCTACAACAGTTATGGGGCAACTTTAACCATGATTCCAGGGACTATTTAGGCACATAAAAGCTCTTGAGATTTGTTTGTTTGTTTTTTAAACAAGTTAGAAACTTAGCTGACATTAGCACTGTACCCAATAATATATAAAAAATAAACCCCAATTATTTTGTCTAGAAATCTTCAAAACAATTAGGAAATAATACAGCAAAAAAATCCCAATCTGAAATCTTACTAAGCAGAAAACAATACTGATTTATGCCACTACAACTCAAAAAATTAAAACGTTTACTACTTTTGGTAACTACTTATGTGCTTTACTTTGTGCATGTCTCTAAGTGTAGATAATGGGGAAAAATCAGTTCTATCAGTAAGTCATTTAACTTTCAGTGTCCTAGTAAATGCTCCAATGTTTGGGTTGCAAACTGTGCAAAGGAAGCTTAGACTAAGAACTATTTTCAGTCAGATACATTGCCTTTTTAATTTTTTTTGGAATGTTTTTTAACTTTGTTTCTTAAAAAATAAGTCATAGGGGCTAGAACTAAAGGTACTGGGGGTGCGGTATCCTCTGGCATGAAGTGGTTTTCATTACGTAAAGGGTCAGAACAACGTCTGCACAATCTCTAAATTAGTCTTGGAGATGACATTTTTAATGATCTATCATAAAAGACATTTTCAGATGACGTTATAACTTGATCATCTTTCATCTAACAGATGAGCAACTGATGAACTACAATCTTTTTTAAAAAGTTGTACATTAACAAAAAGTTAAAAATAATTGCTCAAAAATAAAAAATTTAAAAAACCTCTTTACAAATCATTATCTAAAGTCTAATTAAATAATAAATATTAGCAGCATAAATATATTATGAACAAATTTTGGCAGCCAAATCTTACAAATTTTTCCTTATTGGCTTGGGTTTATGTGCACTTAAAGTTTTAAACAAATAATTATAATAAATAAAAAAAGTGAAACGTTTCTAGTGTGAAGCTATAAATTAAAAATGAATAAAAGAACCACCAAATTTCAATGAAATTCACTGAAGTTCTCATGTTTATAAGACTGTCCCCTCAAATATATTAAAGAATAAGTACAAAAGAAGCTGAAAAATTACTTAACAAAAGTAGTTAAAAGAAGAGAAAGACAAAGCACAGCCACCACATACAGCTAAAATGGCTGCTTGAGGACAGCACTGTATTTGTAACTATCAGCCTATTTGGACCTATTGGTAACTTAAGGTAATGAAAGCCAAAGTTAAAATTCTCACAAAGAAGGTAGCAAAAGAAGAAACTGATGAAAACAAAAAGGAAAGGAAAACGAAAAATTTTCATAAGTGGGATTAAAAAATGGCAGAATAAATGGCTAGACTAAGGAACTAGAAAATGAGACCACTGGAAGAGTCTTTTGCATGTCACTGTGAAGTTGATGGGTATATCATGGTAAAATCTGCAATTCAGACAAGTGCAGATCTTAATAATAGTTTGCCTTGATGACCTAAGGCTGAAAATTGCTGACACTTCTAGTCCTGCCCGCAGTGCTAAATGGGAAAAATGTCTGTTTTTCTATATTTTTATTTCTATCCACCAACTTCGGGACGGTGCCCCTTATTGCCTGGGATGCTAGGCAGTTGCCTGTTTCACCTACCCCTAAAATCACCTGTGCATAGATGCCTACATTTATTTTATGCAGCCAGGTGTGTTGCTGGTGCTGGGCCTGCAGGGTATGGCCCCGAATCACACTGGCTATGCCCCAGATCTGGCTCTGGCCACTTGCTGCTGACTGGCAGCAGCAGGAGCCAGACCCGAGCTGGGGCTGCCTGCGGCGCCTGGCTGGCTGAGCAGCAGCAGGAGCCAGACTGGCTTGTGCCACTGCTGGCAAGCAGCTCAGAGCCAGATCTAGTCCCTGCCATTGCAACAAGCAGCAGGGGGCTCAGAGCTGGCTTCTGCCACTTCCGACAAGCAGCTCAGAGCCGGATCTGATCCCTCAAGTGGTAGGCGCTGGAGACGGCTCTGAGCTGCCTGCCTACAGAGGTAGGGGCTGAATCCAGCTCCGAGCTACTTGCTGGCACCAGATTGGGCCCCACCCTTTCTTGGGGCTAGCAATGCTCCTGTTGGCAGCATTCACAAAGCCACCTAAACTTTAATGCTGCCTCACAGCTAACACGCAGCTCAGAGCCCTCACTCTATCTGAAGCCTCAAAACTGGATGTTCAGACTAGATGAGGGAATGCCTATTTCACAAGTGAGGCCTGATCTTTTAGGTATGTTCTAACTATACCTAAACCCTTATATCAGTCAGACCCCAGACCAGAAAGGTTTGCTGCAGATTGCTAATAGGTGAGGTGGCTGCACAGCGTCTTCCAAGAAATGAAATAAATAAATAAATAAATAAAATGCACATGGAACTGTAGCATGAGCAAAGACATATTGAGAGACAAGGGGCTAGTTTTGTCTTCTATGACACATGCTACGAAAGTGGCTGACCTAGCTCCAGGAAAGGGTTCAAAACTAAGGATCCTGAGTTTTCAGAGTGCCTTTCTTTGGCCTATCAGCCGGTGCACCAAGTCAGCTACTTAAGCATCTAAGCATTTTGCTGCTCCTACCTCCTTCCAACCCTATCTCTGTTAAACTCCTTGCTAGTTCAGGTAATGCCCCACTCAGCGACCTCGATTCTGAGGATCCATATCTTGAGCACCTAACTTTCCCATGTTGCATGTGGAGGCTGGGTACCTAAACCAGGGCTGGCAAAACACATAAGGTGGCAGGCAATCTCTCTTATGGGTCAGGTACTGCACCTCTCAGTGAAGCAATACTCAATACCTTTGAAGACCTGGGCCATAGTTCACATTAATAATTATTCCACATGTACATTATTAATATCTAGTTTTAAGTACAGCAACGATTTGAACTATTTTTCTAGTCTTCTGTTGTCAACAAGTGACCCTATAAATGAGTTAGGATAATTGTATTAAATTAGTATATTTTGCTGCTGTAATTAGAATTGAATTGCACTTCATTTTTACCACAGTACAACAGAGGGCTGAATATTCATACCTACAGGGGATATCTACACATCTCTTATTTTGAAATAACACTGGTTATTTCAAAATAAAAAAGAGATTAGGTCCACACGATGTTTTCTTATTTCAAAATGACGGGATCCGTCATTTTGAAGTAAGAAGCATCGTTTTGAAACAGCTTAAACCCCTTTCACTTCGAAATGGCTGTTATTTTGAAAAGGTTAATTTGAAACAAGGACGTTTGGACATGCTGTTTTGAAACAACACCATTGTTTCGAAACATGTCCAAACAGCCTTATTTCAAAATAACCGTTTTGAAATAACAGCCGTTTCAATAGCAGGCTTTCCCTTAATTCAAATTAACATTTTCTTAATACAAATTAACTTATTTTGAAATAACGATGTGTGTGTAGACATAGCCACACAGTTGTGTAACAGAAATAAAACAGGTCCTCTCCAAAACACACAACCATTTTTCTGCATGAACCCTCACTAATAGTGTATGATATTTGAGCTGCACTTTTAGAAACGAAAAATTTATGTCAAATAAAACCCCTAATTAATCTTTAAAATGCTGTCTTGGGATTTCATAATTTTGGCGCAAAACAAAGCTAGACAGCAAAAAAATAAATTTCTTTGATAGACAAACATTTACAAGGTAGTAGTAGACCTCAAATGTGTAAAGAAGAAACAAGCTAAAATACAAGGGCCTTATATTACAGTATATTTTATACTATAATATATTCACCTTTTGGGCATGCAGCTTGATACTGCATATTAATCAGGTGAGAAAGGGACAAAATTGTTATATCATTATTATTATTATTACTAACAATTACAATACCCAGAAGTTTGTTACTTTAATATAAAGTTAAACGTTGAGTGATGCTTTTTGACGTCTACTGTTAAGACTAATTACGGTACACCTAATTTTCCTCTCACTTACACGATGTCTACACTGATGGAAGCAAAGTCACTGCTGTCACATTAATGTACACAGTTTGATTGAACCGTCAGTGTAGACACACTTGATCAATCTGGAAGTTAATCTAATAAAACTACCTCCTTAGGCAGTGTAGTGTTGCATCATTTGGAGCTCATTTCCCATTTGTGAGGTGTAGTGGACACTGCATGTTGAAGGAAAATTACTAAATCAATCTGAGTTACACAAACTACTCAGCATAGTTTGCATAACTGCCATCATCATTGTCAGCGTAGATCTAGACTTAGATCGGTTTGCCTAATACTCTACTTTGTAAAAACAAAGTCTTTCACCTTCAGTGTACTTTTTGGCAGAACCAGTTTCCCAGTCCACTGGTATTAGGAACAAAAATATATTCATATAATGGAAGCTTATCACATTTTTATTAATGGAAAGACTTTCTTCTCTCCAGGGCTGTCCCAAGGAAACAGTGGGGCCCAGGGCCAAGCAGTCTGTCCCCTACCCACCCCCACTGGATAGGCGGGGTGGGCTGTCCCAGGGCCCAGGCTCCGCAGTCATGCTCCATAGGTCAGCCCAGAGGCTGAGCTTCACTTTCCCACCCTACCTCTGGCAGGCCTGCCAAGAGGGTGGCTCCATACTTGCACCCCATTCCTTGCCTTCAACTTGCAATTAAAGGCAGTGTGGGGGGAAGCACAGCAGTGGTGGGGCAGTGGCATGCACCCCATGCTATCCCACTGGCAACAGGCCAGTGCGGGGCCTATGAAATTGCAGGGCTCAGAGCAATTCAACCGTTCGCCTCGCTGCCTGCCCGGATGGCTCTGCCTCGCTACATGATGCACACCTCAGATAGATAGAATGAAATTGGAATCCCACTGAAATCAGTGGGAATTTTGTCACTGACTTTAATGGAGCAAGGATTTCACATGTCTCTGAAGAGTTGGTTAGAAAAGATAGTGAAAATTTAAAAGAAATACTCTCTGCAATTTCAAAAGTTTTTAAAAAATTCAATCATCTCTAGTTTCTGAACACTGACCCTGCACGCACTGACAACAGTGCCTGCACACTGTATAGCTAACAAATCAACTCCAGTATCTGTATTTTGTAACTGCCCAAAAATGTCTATAGAGAGATGTTTATGCCACATGCTGAGTTTCTGTAATTGTGATACAGTAAATACACAGAAATTTCAGTGGTAAGCTGCCCTGATTCCCATGTTTTTCTATGTATCACAGTAATGTACCATTAGGCTACCAGACCATATAAGGCGGCAGACTAGCTTCTGCTTTAAGAACTACAGCAAATCATTCTCTTTCCATTCCTCCCAACCACTAAAACACTTGGTCTCTATCTTAATCCTCTGTACTCTTCTTCTTCCCTCTCTCCAGCTCCGTCTTCTTTCCTTCCATGTTAAAAATAGCTAGCTAAACATAGAATCATAGAATCATAGAATCATAG
>ML681982.1:43560734-43855940 GCA_007922195.1 Podocnemis expansa | reverse complement strand
CTTCACCTCCTTCTCGGGGCTTCACAAACTCCTTCCCTCTCAAACTCAAACCTTACCTTCTGGGTTCTTTTTTCTCTTTCTTTATATAGTACTATTTACACAAATGGAGTAAGAAAAGAGAAATTTACAGGGCTCACACTGAACCTGAAACTCATACACACTGAAAGGAAACCCATTCTTTAAAAGCTGCATGTGAATACCACATGAGCAGATGAAAATGGGAATTGGAGGGGTGTGATACTCTCAGCTATAAATGCATTCATCTCACAAAGCCCTTGTATAATGGTTATTACTAGCCTAGGCATATTAGGAAATAGCTAGTAGTTTTGGCAGAGTAGAGAAGTCAAAGAAATAGCAGCTATAAATAAGGAAGTTACAGTCTAGCACATCTCAAATGTTAATATGGTCTGCAAAATGTACTTTTGTTGTCTCTCCACCTTTATTTTTCCTGATTTAAAACAGTGAAGATAATGCTTGACAGCACCTCTGTAAATCCCTTCCAGTGTCTTGTCAATACCTGCCACAAGAGGAGAACTATGGATTTCTGCTACAGGATATGCCCCAATTTCTTGGATTATCCACCACACTATCATTCCATTCACAAACAACTACTTGAGTGTTTCATCTGGAATCTTGTGTAGAAAATTTGAGAGATCTGAAAGTAACTATGTAATACAATCTCCAAATAACTGTGACCTACTGCACCATAATGGTAGCAATATTACAGAAGCCCGTACCAGAAAATAAACAGTTCCAATTTTGTAACTTCACCAAGGAATGAAATTTATGAGGGAATTATCTATAAATGCTTCTGAGAAATTGGAAGGTACATGAACACTGTGGTCAATTATTGTATTAAACGTCTAAAGGTGATGTTTATAATTTTTCCATAACAGATAAACAAATGTAAACACACTTCTGAGTAATGTAATCCAAGAGGCCTTGTTCCCTTGCCAACTGAGGAAAAGGAAGTGAATGCTGTATAAAATTATGTATTCATAATCTCATGCTTGAAGATGGGTTCAGTTTACAGAAGCAGAAGAATTATCACACAGATATTATAGGTCGTTTGTTTCCGGTAATGAAAGAGAGGAAGTAGAGTTAAGACAGTGTTTGATTAAAAAAAGGTCAGAGTTTACATATTCCCAGAAAAGATATCTGAAGTCAGGCATTGGGCCAAACTATTGATCTGAATTTTGATTGCCTTAATACAAGCCAAAACAATGTCAGACTGACAAATTAAATACTAACCTTAGTACCAAAAGGTAGCCGAACTCTATGAAACTGAAGAGTATAAAATAGAGATTATTATTATTTCTTGAGTTGTTAACTTTCAGTTTTGCACATTTGAGCACTTACGAGTCCCATGGTATCTTGCCATACAAGACTAATTTTCTGAGACCCACCAAAATTAAATAAAGCAAACAGAAACTAAGCCATCAGGAAATACCTGTGGAAACCTCTACCCATCATTACAGAATGATAGAGTGTCCTACGTCTGATTTTTAAATTATCTTTCAGGAGCACTTCTTCTGCATGCTCAATACTTCTCTAGAAGAGGGGAAAAAAATACATGGCCAAATAAATTCCTTGCTCCTTTCCTCAGTGGATTTTTATCCCATGGACTTTAGTGAGATTATTCATATATCGGAAGTTATCCACCAAAGTCTTGATGCCTGTGATTCAGGGCCTAAGAGCTCAAACCTGCCAATAGAGTTGGGTGGAATTTTTCCATCAAGCTTTACACAAAAATATCTTTTTAAATTTTCTGTGGGTCATCCCCTTCCACCACACCAATCTTCTAATCTCTCTTCTTCCGGAGGCGGGGGGGGGGGGGGGGGCGGGAAGAAGAGGAAAGACAGAAGCATCTCCCCCAATTTATACACCCAAAATAGAGTAATTTAAAAAAATAAAAACATGGGTATAATTATTAGCTGCCTCATGGGGACATGTGATATAATAATTTAATGCTTATACTATAATGCAATATTTGTAGCATACACTGAAAATGTAAAGAGCTATTTAGGTTCTAAATCAATGGCTCCAAATCTGGAAGGTGCCAGATTAATTTGGGGATAAATCATGGAATAAAGATGCAATTGAAATAGTGGGCAAATGGGAGGAGAAATGAGAACATAGAATACTGGATGGTCCTGGATCCTATTTGCTACACTAGACATGCGGAAAACAGTGTATGCCTTGCCAAAATTTACCTTCCCCCTTCTCCTAGTCAAGTGTATTTACTAGTAAGCTTGTCCAGAAGGACAATTCACAGGCATTGGGCAAGGCGAGCCAGGTTTCTGAGGTGGCACCAAGACTCACTCACTCTCAGGTACTCATGGCCTAACACAGGGGTCTGAAACTCAAATGACCATGAGGGCCATATGAGGACTAGTACATTAGCCTGAGGGCCGCACTTCTGAAACCTTTCTATAAAGCGATATTGCAAATATCTGTAATGATAGTGGTGTTGTGGGCTGCAGGAAATAGCTTTAGGGGCTGCATGCGGCCCCCAGGCCACATGTCTTGAGACCCCTGGTCTAACTGATCACTATATGTGGGCTTGGCAAAGACCTCCTCTCTCCCCCGGTCAGATTGTTAGTGACCTTGCAGGAGTTTTGCCTTCCATCACAGTGTTTGGGTCACTCTGAGGATCATGCAGGGTTCTCTCATTTAATGATATCCTGGCCACTGTGGGGGCCTTGACCCCTGGTGCACTTTGGTCTCTCCTATCCCCTGTGTATGGCACAGAGTAATCTAGTCTTCTATGGGTTGTAACACTTTGATCTCTTTTTCTTTGTTGGTTTTGCTTCAGTTGTTGGATGCCTGTGATATAAAAGAGTGAGACTAGATTTGGAGGTCCCTTCTGGCCTTATAATCTATGGCTCCACATACACATGCATACTGAGAAACAGGTCCAAGCTTTATGGCTCCTGTAATACACATCTCATCTGCACATGCATGCATGCTGTCCTATCCCTGATGAATACCTCAGGCTTTCTGATGAATGAGGTTATCAGAGAGAAGACAAAAATTAATTAAAACAGACAACAAGAAAGAAATGCAGGGGATGGAGGAAAATAGTAATAAAACAACAGGGGGAGAGAGAGAGATTGAGAGAGAGAGAAAATAGGCAGAAAAAAATAGATGCAATACTTGGTGCAAGGAGTCATGAAAGAATGGAGCTGGGACAATCTCATTCACTAGGCAATTGAAGTTAGGACTCTGGTAATTAAATTTATTATTATTATTATGTACAAATTTAAAAATCAAGTATCAGTTGCATTTATCTGATTTTATGCATTATAAACTAAGCTTTAAATACCTGTAAAATAAATGCTATAAAGATCCTACTAGACTTATGGACCTACTTTGATCACATTGTTGAAGTTTTGTGTTACCTGGCAAAATCTTCTGACAATTGGTAAATCTGAACTTCTTTTGAATGCTATCCTGCTTATCTGTCCATTGCTCAGAAAACCTTGAACTTCACAAGTAACAGAAATTCATCACTCTTAGCAAGACTTCATAAGATGTCCAGACACAGATTTGTCCCTCTAATTTATTTCCTGCAAATGAGATTCTACTTTCAAGATGATAGAAAGTTTGAGATGGAGGCTCCCAGAAAAATCTCAGAATCTCATTCACAATAAGTTAAAACTAGTATTTTAGTAAATGTCCATGTCTGAGTCAGGAACAGGCAAAAGGTAGGGAATCTTGAAATAGAACTAAGCATCAACCTTTCAAAAAGTACTCAATCAGTTCTAAGATTTATATAAATGGAAGCAGGTTCATTTATTACATCTACCCACATATTGTCCTGTAATCAAATTGAAAGAGTTTCTCTGGTACATTACTTCACCTAACATAGACAGAAACATGAAGATATGATCATGAGTGAAGATGAACAGGTTCAGATTCAATTCAGTTTGGTGAATCATCCAGAAGTTCAGCCACTTATCAAAACTTCATGAACTTCTTTGGACTGGAAATCAGGGTAAAATATGAGATCATTCTCAAAGACTATCCTATGCTGACTGCTTGGGAACAGATTTACAGGAGGAAAAGAACCAAAAACAACCTCCATTGGAAAATGGGGAGGAGACCTAAAATAAGCAAAGTGTGTATACCCCTTGCTCATGATTTTGCCCAAAAAAGGTTAGCTATTGGGAACATTCTGCTGGAACTTCCCCCTGGAAAACCTATTCCAAAACAGATTGCAGACATCCTCAGGTTTCCTCGTATAGAAATCTCAGGTTTTTAAGCTTTTGTAATATTGTGAACCCTCATTATGGAAATCCATTGCGGTAACACTCCATATATTATAAAAGTGTAATTCCACTGAGGCATAAACCTAGAGTTCTTCAAAAAATCATATCACTATCTCAAATACAATACTATGATTTTAAAAAAGTTGATTCTAAAAAACACTATGGAGACACTTGACAAGTAAGGACATAATACATCAATAGCATTGTGAGAAAAAACAATAAAATCCTGCAGTTGGCTTACATCTTTATTAGTGTTATGAATCATATATATGAAAACAATAGAAAGTTATAAATGGTCATAACAGTGCACAGTGGTCCAGCTCATATACTCAGTATGACAATTTTATTACTTCAGTGGACAAGCATTATAATTAAACAGGGAATTACAATATACATAATTTATTTTGGAACAAAACAATGGGCAACAAAAGGTCAATATACAGTTCAGCATGCATATATTTTTTCATGTACCACAGTAGTTATACTGAATACTTCCAGAAATACATGATATGAACTGTTCTGTAAAGGAGATTTGGCCTTGACTAGACCAACTGGACTACATTTTGAACGATATAGACCTCTCATACCTAATGGAGATACATGGGTCAGGAAAGTAAGGAGACCGACCAACTAACCAACTGACCAGTTTTTTCATGATTCCTCCACTCAGGAGCATCCAGCTATTTGAAAGTTTCCAGAATTAGCTCTTTCCATAAATCACTGGAGTCAATGACATATTTTGCCTTTATGACTGACCCTCTGATTCTTCATTTCAATATGCTGGTCGCTTTTCATTTAGAAAATATGACACATTACTATGTCTTCATTCTCCACTTTTCACACATTAAGCAGTCACTGTTGTGGCTGAAGGTTTTTAGATGATAAAGCTATGGCATTGGTTTCCACACCTAAAGCTCCAACATTCCAGCAGCTCCCTGAAGAGTTTTGTCCTGATATAGCAATGACTCAGATGCTATATCCCTGATGAAAGGAACATTTGGCTCCTTCTCTAAAAAGAACACATGTTCTCCTGGAACTGTATAATGATGTCTCTGTGTTACAACAATGGGTATGTCTATGGTAATAGCTAACAATGACACACTGAGTGCATGGTATTTTGCCTGACTGATTTTCCCTTCCCCTGACATATTTAGATGTTATTTCAGAGGGTTGACCTTCACTAAAAAAACTTTACCTTGAAATCTGACAAATGACACTGTCTTACCAAATTAATACATCTGTGCCAAGTAGGTTGCTTGTCAATATTGCAGAAATGTATGGCTCAGCTATGGTGTGAGAGTTGTGAACTTCCCACACCTCTTTTTTCCGGGATATGTGCCATGACAGTCACCTGGAATGATGTGCCTTCATGCTGTCTGTTATCCAATATCCTACAGTTGAAATATTATACAATGTCACTGCTAAATCATTAGATATTTAGACTTCATAGCTTTTGGTCCCTTCTTGCCCAATCATTCAGAAATTTGTTCAACTTTTTAGGACAAGCTTCAAAAAGAGTATATATTGTCCCCATTAATTTCCAGTTCAGAAATATGCCTTCTGTCCATTTACTTTGTTGTAACTCAGACATGGATTCCATCTTCTCCGTCTGCACCTTATCCCTGACCTCCTTATCTACTTGCCATTCTGCACCTCCTCCACTTGCATGGATTCAACTGGTATCTTTATGTTAATAACTCACAAATCTATTTCTCCACGTATGACTAGTCTTCTAGTCCTGCGTATTTGACTGTTACCCTAGTATTTACAAGTCTGCTGCCTGACAATTCAAAAACAGTAAATAAAAAAATAAAAAAAACCCCATCACAACCTCTCCCGCAAAACTAACTTCTCATTTTTCCTCCTTTCTCATTTCACTATTTCCTGTCTCTATTCTGATGCCTATTACCATCTTTCTGTATATAATCTTACATTTACGAGGTCCTCTTTAAATCCTCACTCTCCTCCTTCCCACATACCCAGGCAGTCACTACATCTTTCACATTTTTAATACTCATAACATGGGTTGTCCTACCAATACCTTCGGTCTGGTTTCATATAATTACCCCCTTCAGTCACTTACTTCTTCCAGTAATGCTTACCTACAACTGTTCTCCAACTCCTGCTTTTGTGTTTTCATCCATGCTATCCCTTTTCAACAGAATAATATCCCATCTCCAGAGTCTCAGGTTCACACCTTCTTCTCATCTAAACCCATCTTAAGGATTCACTTCTTCAAAAATTTCCAAACACTAACTCGACACTAGCAAGCAAATTCCTTCTACTTCCAAGAAAGCAAAGAAAGGAAAAAGGATTAAAAACCAACAAGTAAACAAACCCAAATTAGCACAGCTTCCTCTGTGACTCCTTTCTTCAAGTCAGATTCAGATAAACCGTATCAACACACAAAATCTGCCCCCCATATAAATACATACAGATTAGTTAATGTATGGTTTGTATCAATTTGTCTCAAGTCAACTCCTCATTAGATTAACTACATTGATATAAACCAGGAGTAAACTGATTTAAAAGTGTCTACCCAGGAGTCTACACTGGCTCAACTAAATTAAGAAATAAATTGAGTAAACCGATAAAACTAAGTATGCAGACTGGGCTTTCAAGTGTAAGCTTCTTAGGATATTTAATGTTTTTCCGTGGTTGGGCCTTGCACAGTAATCAATGCTAACCATATAGAAAACAGCAAATAGTGTATTAATAAACACACATGCCCAGATATACTTGAAGTCTCCACTGAAGTCTCTTTTACTTTATATTCAGCACTATACTTTCAATTAGAACCATTTTTCCTCTATTGCAGGTTTCATCATAGTCTGTGTGCAGAATAATATTTTATTCAGTGCCTTCAGGTCTGTATTTTGAAGTGAACGAAAAAAATGGTCCTGATCTTTAAACCAAACTCTAGGACAAAGGATCAGCTCAGAGAGAAGTTATCAGCAGCAGTAAATCAAGCACTGTCAGCATAGGTTTGCGGGCCATCCTTTGAAGGTTGCAAACATATATTTCTTACAATTTCTTAGAAAAAAATATTTCCGAGTCACTATATTTTGGCCCTTCCAGAGCACCAGCACTGAATGCTAGAAAGATCAGTGTATTAGCTGGTTTTGATTCATAAAGAAATCAATGCTTGTGTCATGAAACTACCACCAACCCTGTGCTTGGTAAACTGGAAAGGCGGGAATAAGAGCAGTACGTTGAAACCAGCAAAATGCAGAGACACTTGCTGTATGGAGACTTTGATCCCACTTGGAGAAAACAACTTTTCTGTTTTAATTCTCTTTGTTATTTAGTTAGCAGGATTGTGCTGCTCAGAGTTGGGAATTTCCCTCTCTTTTCAACAGAATGTAGAATCATTTGAACTACCACTCCCCTCTTTTTTGTCTGAAGCTCTTGTTCCTTTATCTTGCTTCCTCCACTTTCCAAGTTCCTCCCTGTAATCAGGAGAAATGTGTCAAGGTTGCTTTCATGGGGCTAGGTGGACCTCATATGCCTAGCAAGGCATCATCAAGAGCATTGATATAGATCCCATGAAAATATGTGCAGCCTGTTCAGTTTTTGGCTAAGTGCTATTGCAATCAAGCAAAGATTTGCATCCTAAGTAATGCTTTACTTTGTATCCTACAAGCAGCTCACTTGAAGTTAATTAGCCTGATAATATTTTTCCTCAGTTTCCTAGAATCAAATGTTTTCAGTTCATATTATTGACTGTAAATGTATGGCTTTAAAATTAAAAAGTCCAGGTTAGAGCAGACTAGGAGAAATAATATGAGCATCTCCCATAGACTCTAATTATTGATTATGCCCCATAAGCACAATTAAGAAAAGTAATGCTCAGGAGTGATGAATGAATGCTTGTGCATGTTTGTGGGGGGTTATTATTATTAACATTATTTATACAGTAAATGGAAAACTAATTCTGCCCTCAATTATCTAGTTCAGATTATAACTCCCTTTTCAGAGCTATTCCTACAAAATGGGCCAACCACTAGGCCTGGAAAGGAACTTTGATCTCAGACAACCCATTCAGGGGCTTTTCACTTTAAAATGTGACAAATCTCCCTGGTACAATACTACTGTAAGCCTATGAATATAGAATAACGGAAAGAAAGGAGGACAAGCCCAACCAGCTAAAATAGTGTTGCAGTGAGAAAGAATCTTACATTGTGCCATAGAGGTATTAGCCTTAATCAAGCTAGTGTCAGCCTGGAGAACGGCATACGAGGAAGCTCCATGGCCACTTCTGTCAATACCATTAAAGGTCATTTGGGCTAGTGTTTCTTCATGCCCACACCTGTGAACATAAAAGAAAAATAACTGAAATATGGAACTAGCCAAAAGGAGGAGAGAGAGGTGGCTCACCCAGTCACTAACATGTCCCTTTTTGATTGTTTCATACGTGTCACCTTATCCAATCCTGGAATCAGTCTCCGTCTTTAACCTACTGCCAAAGAGGTGGCCTGGTTTAAGTGGCAGGGGACACAGGGCCAGAGAAGAATATCTGAGCTATTAGCATTGAAGATCCATGTTCCCTTCTTATTTGAAAGCAGGCAGATATTTAATAAAGAGAGGCCAGGGACCAATCACGCCATTGGCCCTGAAGATCCCTGAACTCCTTCTCTTCCTGGGAGTTGGAGGTACTGGTAGTAGATAGGAATGCAGGCTGGCCACAGCTGAACTGTCAGCTCTGAAAATTCCTGGGTTGTTCAGAGTGTGAGTATAAATTAGTTACAGGGGCAGTGACCTATCTGAACCTGATAGATGTGGAAATGAAAAGTTCTGTGTTTGAGCTGGATAAGATGTTATACCAGGGATCGACAGGAAGATTCAGGACAGGAAAGTATGTACATCTGAGACACCTAGGGAGAAAGAGGCTTGTCTTCTTGGTTTTGGTCATGCAGGATGAGTAAAAGCCATGAAAGAAGAGGATCCGACTTGCTTGCCAAAAGAGAGAATTTTCATTCAGGAGCTGACTACTGAGCATGAAACTTGATGAAAGTGATTCCCATTGAGGTAGCAATTGCCTGGGTTTTTATCAGTGAGGCAGTCTGGGGGATAAAGGAAAGAAGTTGTCCTGGTATGGAACCCCCAGTTCAGTTGAGACTTTGTACCTATTCAGCACTGCAGCCTCATGCTGTGTGCTGCTAACACCCTGTAAGCAATTGTCATCTAGTTTGTGAGAAACTAGCGTATTTTTGAAATACCAAATCCATCAAATACAATGCCAGAAATAAATCCTTCTACTAAGGGGAAAAAGCCTCTGGGAGATTCCTTTCTAGACAAAACTCCTACAAGGAAAAGTGCTTCAGGGGAATGTCTCAACCAAATCCCTTCTCTAGCTGTCTCTCTCTCTGCTTCCCACTTTATATGACTCATCTCAAAACATTCATCACTGCTTTTACAAACTCTCTATTGATACAGCATATCATTCATTTCCTTAGAGATCTCTGCAGTAATCCTATGCAGTTGGCCCTGTGGCATAGCACTATATGCTGCTATATCAAACAGCCCACAGGTAAACAAAGTTCTCCTTATTGCTATACTTCAAGCAGTACTAACAAGATCCCTTAGAAACCCAGGCTCACTGCTTCTTCCTATGCCTCTAGTCTATACCCAGAAGTGTTGACGAATCAAAGAACCACTGAATAGCAAACAAATTCTTTGGTAGCAAACTATGGGATTGTTGTTTTTAATTCATGACCTTAGAGAAGAGAGGCACCATACACTCTGCACACTGAAAAGATATAAATGTGCCTAGAAGATTGAATTCTGAGATAGTGAGCTTTGTGATATTACCCTTCTGACAACATTTCCTTCAATGAGCTGCAAATGGCAGTGTTTCCTCTGTTACCATCAAACCCAGAAAGGCCTAGTTAAAGCTGTGTAACCAGCCTTTAACAAAAAGTCTAAGAATTTACTGGGTGGTCTTTGATAACAGGGGTGCCTGTAGGTGATCTTGAATTTTATTGTCTTTAGTTATTCATATTATTTGTATTATTGCAAAGTGCCTTTACACAATGTTTTGAAGAGCAGGGGAGTTGCATCCCGTTCCGAGTTGAGAGATTTGAACTGGTAGGGGTTCACACTCGCATTCTAAAAGTAGCCTGGTAGACAGTGCTTTGAAGTTGTGTCTTGGGGTGGAGCTTGGCTTCTGAAGCCGATCCCCTTCCTTGGTTTCATCACCTGAGCTACAGCCTTCACAGCTATTTTTATCTATTTGAGCTTTGGCATGAGCCTGGCTAGCCTATGTCAATTGACTGGGTTGGAAGACTCACTCTTTTGGGGGCCACAGTGCCGTGTAGGGGTGTCATTGGAGCCCCAATCACAGGCCAGGAATTAAACTTAGAATTATACTGCACTGGAACTGCTGGGTAAGGCATCAATAAACATTAGTGGGGACACAAAAAGGGCATGTTGACTGAGCTGGGTTATTTGATAATGAACTAAACAGTCCCTTGTGTCTGCAACTGGTTGACTGTGTGATAAAGCTAACCTTTATTTCTCATGGTGCTTTGAATGTAACACCTCCTACTATATAGGACAAGACAGGATGAGAAGCCATGGACTTAAGTTACAGCAAGGAAGGTATAGGTTGAACATTAGGAAAATATTTCTGTCAGGGTGATTCCTACTGGAATAAGTTGCCTAGAAGGTTGTGGAATCTCCATCACTGGAACTTTTTAAGAGCAGGTTAGACAAATACATATCAGGGATGGTTTATATGGTACTTGGTCATGCCATGAGTGCAGGGGACTAGACTTGGTGACCTCCCACCGTCCCTTCCAGTTTCTGTGATTATTACAACTTCTGGTCATTGAAGTGCGATGATGGCAAGTGAACATCAAATTGGTGAACACAGGTTACACTATGCACTTTGAGCTGCCAAACCATGAGTCTCATTAGTGTGTGTAAATATAACTCCATTCCCATTAATAGAATTTATGCCTAGTGATCAGTTGCATAACAGACCACCAAGTCTTTAATATCTTGTAAAAGCTGCAATCTATTGTGAGAATAAAACTCACTAGGTTCTCAGTTGTTCCAGTATTTGCAGAGTCAGAACAGATAGTTGTAAAGTAATAGAAGGTTGTTAGGCGCGCAAAGGGAGAGGAGTGAAAAGGAGGGTGTGGGAGGGAAGAAACAAGAGGGAATGTAAATGAAATAAATAATAAATTTGATACTTTTAACAGTCAAAATGGGACAGCAAATACCCCCAAAGCAATATCAAAAGAAATGATCAAGCATTTGTTCTAAATAATGGATGAAATATATCGATAATATAACATGACTTATAGAGATCTTAGATTTTCTGTATCTAAATTTAATTTCTTAAGGTCTTATTTTTGCCAGCAAAAAGCAAACAGTATACTTACAATTAATCTTTAATCGCAAAATGAGATTCCAACCTCAATTGGATGAATAATTCTATCTTCTTAACCTTTCAATTTCTGTGTTCTTAGAACATCTGTCTGACTACATCCAGAACCCTTTATATCTATTTTTGTTGCTGAAGAATACAGACCTTCATTATACCAAATTATGGATGTAAATGAAAATGTCTTTGGAGAAGACCACCACATTGTAAGGATATTATCTTTTCCTGGTTCTTTGTAGTGAGACATAACTTTGCATCACTGCCAGAAGCACAACTGGGAAGAATAGACACTTATGTGTATATAATATCCACTAAATTTTGATCATGTAAACAGAATACATAATAGACTGAAAGGACAGAACTCTTTAAACAAACAAACATCGACAAAATTACTAGTTCATGAATACTATGAACATTTTTCTGTTCACCATGTATTTGCATCCCATACGATTTTGAAACTTGTTGTCCTTTTACACATTTAGTTTCAGTTGTGTAACCAACATTTTTGCGTTCCAACAGATTCTGTTATGGTATGTGATCTAGCACTCCTTCAATATGTTTTGCTGAAGCTGAGTTTGCCACAAGGCTTTTCAGTTGTGGAATCTGTGGACTCATACATGAAAACAGCATTTGGTGTAATTTTTAGAAGGCAAGTGTCCCCGTTTGTCTCTGAGCATCCTATTTAGATCACTGCTGAACCTTTTCTTGGATGAGCTACAGTAGCTCCTCTTTCGAGCAAAGGGTGCCAGTGCTTGTCTTTACAGTGCACTCCTCAAGCCTCGATCCCGTAACTGTGATTTCTTATGGTGATCACATTTCTAGGCATCATCCAGTAATGACAGGACTTACTTTCCCCTTCGCACCAAACAACTTTCCCTACTCTACACCACGATAGTAGCTCTTACACATGATCTTTGGCCCAAGTTCAATATAGGTAATTAATAAGTTCAGTGATAGGATAGCAAAGGAAGCAAGACAGAGATAATATTCTAATGACAGTTATGATTAGTGACAGCATAAGTAGCTTACCTATAAATCTGCTGAAGTTCTGCAATTCTCTGGACTATATATATAAAATTACATTAAAAAATAACACTGTGCTAAAAGAGCATTATGGTTACAGAGTCCGGCACTTGAAAATTAGGAAATATCAGAAAGGAAGTTGTCTGTGTAATCTTAATTCAACCCAGATTGTTCATAGGCATTATGATACAACTTTTAATTATATGAATAAATGCTATTTTTATTACAGGACTCAAGTATCGTTTAATGCACAGGATAGATGGTACTCAAGGAATGAATCAACACTGTGTTGTAAGTCAGTCTGTCTAAAAGACTTCTGCCACATTTATTTCAGAAACTGGAATGTCTGGCGTGACTGAGGCAGAGGAAAAGATGCTTTTATGGTTAATACATTTGAATCACAAAGCTGGAGAAATGGATTTTAACCCCGCTTCTGACAAAGAGTTCCTACACAATGCTAGACAAGTCATTGAAACACCAAACTTTTCACAAGCAGCCCACTAACTACTAATTTATACAGCAGAATGAAACACCACCAGTAAATAATGATCAAACTTTTTAAAGAAAAACAGAAGTTTTGGAATGTTAGCAAAAGTCTTTATGCCTTTTTGGCATCTCTTTTATCATACCTCCAGTATCACATGATGATGATGAAGAATAGAGATTTTAGGCTGTTTTATTCCTCCAGAGTAGGAAGAGTGCAAGATGAAGGAATAGGAATGGAACACACGGTTTCTACAAAATCAAAATTTTTTTGAGTTTGTTGAAATGCTTTCATTTTCTATTTGTAAATCTTAAATAAAATATTTTGTTTTGGGTGATTTTGATCCGAATTGAATCATTCCAATTTACTGAACTAAGCCAAATTATTTCATTTTCATGGCAACATACTTCAGCACACCATAGGGCCAAGAGGTTGGCTGGGTTGAATCATGCAGGATTACATTTGTGATTTAATCATAGAAATGCTATTTTGTATCACTGGGCAGTCTGTGAAAAGAGTGTGTAATATTTTCTGTATAAGTCATGTAAAACCTATAGTAAATGCTTTTTGAAACCATAGGCACATAGTGTGTTTAGAGAACCTTAATGAACTTTAAAAAAAGTACTAAAAGGCGGCCTTGACTGACTCCTACACTGTAAAGAAAAAATTTGATAATTTCTTCTGTTTTTCTTCAACTAAGGTCATTAGTCAAGACAATTTTTTTTAAGTATCATAAATGGTTCTTTTGATGCTTAAAAAAATAAGTTTTTACAGTCTCGTAATGAAAATGACTAGTGTTTTAAGGAACACTTTATGATTCCATCTGGTACCCAATAGCCAGTTTTTTCAGGTCAGACATCTGTAACATTCAGCTTCTGTCTCATTAAGAAGTTTATCTATGTTTTTCCTCTAGCTATGCTTGCATGAACTCACTAATTAAGAAACTCATAAGGGTAACTCTGTGCACCCAAGTCTTAATGTAGAAAACTTCAAACTGTAATAAAATATCAACTTCATTAAGAATTTCCATTTCTACTCTACAGATCACACTCAGACTACGAGTAGCAGCCACACGTCTATTCTCTTACGTGGAGTTCTTGTTTTTACTAAATCTGAATTTTGTCCCTGAGACTCATACATTGTATTCATGTACTAAACAGCATCCTAGCTCCATTTTAGAAATGCCTGCAGTATACATGAAAACACATATTAATGAGGCAGTTGGTAACACTATGTTTCTATGTTACCATTCAGGAGCCAAATAATTTTTGCATATTGTGCACTGAGGGCTAATCTGCACAGTGCAGCAATTCACACTCCTGGGAGGGGTGGGTGAACATGTTGCCTATTAAATCGATCCATGTAGATCCTGCCATTGTGTTTTAACATTGTGCTGTTTGAAACACTACTACATTAAAGCACACTGGAGAACTTTTCACATTCTCCAGTGGGGCTACATTGGCCTTTAGTGCACCTTAGAAATCATCCCATCTCCCAGAGCTCACTACCCTATCATTCAGGCAAGCCTTAAGACTTCATCACAAAAACATATTTTAATACATATAAATATGCAAAACTCAGTTTGTTCAAGGAAACAGAGTTCAGAATGTCACATTAACATAACGTTTGTATTTAATTATATAATTAAACATGTTTCAATGAAATAAGCACTGGTAGTTATTTTAGGAAATAACAGACACTACTGTATGTTAATCTCTCATTTTCATCATAATGGTATAAGCATCCTAACAAAAACCAAGCTTTAAAAATACAATTGTGATTCATTACATGATGTTTGCAAACTATATGATTCTTAATTTATACATTATTTGATCAAGTCCTACTGGGGGGGGGAGTTACTACTAGTTGCAGAGTTAATGCATTTTCTAATATATCTGCTTAAACAAGTTGCTATACTAAATTTAGAGAAAAGTTAAAAACTGTATGCATTATTATACTATGTTATTTTTATCATACACAAGTTTATAGAGTGAAAAGTTTGTTTCATTTTTACTCTTTCTTTCTTTTTTAAAAGGATTACTTTACATGCCCTCTTCTCAACATTTTATGTCTTCACCATTAGTTTTTGTTACCCCTGGAACAGTCACTGGTCCCTCATTTTTCTTGTGAAGGAGCCAGCTGCCTCTGCAATTGTCTTTTGGTGGTGTAGATTTCTGTACCTACAGAGTTTTTTCCATTTTACTCCATTTCCTTCTCACTGATTTCAAATCAAGTGATTTTAATAGTTAATGCATTAAGCTCCAGATCTATTATTTAAAGAAAATTTATATCCATTTGGACATGTGGTTGCAATGATTGTCATATTACAATTGAGAATTATCTTAAACTATTATAACTTCTTTTATCCCAAACGATCCAAAACTGATGCAGTCAACATCGGGTTTTCATTTATTCACTACTGAAAAGTATAAAAACTAAAAACAGCACATTTCAATGCAACACAGCAATTTAGGCAAGTAAGTATCCAATTACTTTGCAGGTGTAGTTTTGGTAAACAAAATTTGATGAACAAATAAAAATTTGTCCAACACATGATACTCTTTCATTTGCAAAGATTTCTACAGGATCATTCACAGCAATAAGTGGTAATATTTTGGTTTTACATCTTGTACAATGTATGGCCCTTCCACTAGTATTATGTCCATACTGCCAGTCTTCTTTGCATGCCTTCTTCTCAATGTTCTTATTACCCTTGGAACAGTCACTGGTCTGTCATTTTTCTTGTGAAGGAGCCAGCTGCCTCTGCAATTGTCTTTTAATGTTGTAGATTTCTGTAGCTACAGGTTTTTTCATTTTACTCATCAGCACCTAATGTTCATTGAAGGTCTCCTATCTGGTCTGAGCTTAGCTTGTGAAATCTGTAGTGCCTACAAATCCTGTTCCTACTGTTGCCCTAGGTTACCATTCTCTTCCCCACTCCTTTATTACTCTCTGTGTATTTCCTTCACTCTCCTTCATATTTGTCTTTCCACTCCCCATGATCACTCTCTATTCTTTTGCATGGCATCTTTACTCTGTTCCTTCCTTCCTGCTGCTGGTCTCTAACCCTTACATGTAACTGAGTCTCACTGCCTTCTCCATTAACCTAGATCCCATCATTCACAAATCTGAATGGTGAGTATATTTATCATCTTTACACAAAATGCAGCATTTTAAACACAGTGTGAAGTTTCCCATGCAGGACCGTTAAAGTGGGCTGCAAATTGAGGAGTTATCTAACAAGACTAAGGTTTGTTATCTTTTGGACAATGCGAGGCCAATCTGTTTTCCAGGTCTTTTGTAATAAGGTGGATAGAGATCGGAAAGAAAAGTGGAATTTAAAAGAATAATTCAGGATCTCATGAGTCTGACGTGATTTTCCTGATGGGTGATTTTAAGCAGTCTACTTGACTACACCTGTATATGAGACCACGTGCTAGTCAGTGTTTTAATTAGAGCTTGTAGAAAGTATTCCAATAAAAAGTTCCCTTTTCAGAAACCATAGTACCATTGACATCAGTATTTTTCATAGGAAAAAAATTAATTTCAACAAAGTTTTGCAGTTTTCCAAAGCAACAGTGCAAAATGAAATATTTGTTTTGAAATCTAAACTTGGAGTGAAATGTTTTGTTTGAAAAGTGCTGACTCAATTTAAAATGTAATTCTAATGCTACTTTAAAAATGTTCATGTAAAATAAAAAATTTCATTTCAAACATTTGAAATCTACATTTGTTTTTGAAATATTGAAGCATTTTATTCCAATTTAATGTAAAAAATTCCTTTCAATTTCCCAAACTGAATTTTTTCTGAACTTTTTTATTCTCTGAAAGTTTTCAGTGTTTAAGATTTTGGCCTATGGACAAAAACAAATACCATTAGACAACAACTCATTTTCTGAGCAGCTGTAATTTTAATGTCGGGGGGGGGAGGGGTGCATGTGTGTGCATCTAAAACATAGGATGGATGCCTATTCACATTACACAGAAAAAAATTAAACTCAACTCTGAAAATATTGAGAATACAATTTCAAAAGGAATTTTATGGAATTAAAAATGGAAACGTGTGATAATCATCCATTCTATCTCCCTATCCTAGACAAACTCTTCTAGATCATTTTCAAGTGTCTCCCCCCCAAAGAAACTAGTATTAAAGAAAGTTTTAAGCAATGGCACATCTGCTACTTTCTTGGGGCTTTACATCATCTGAATACAAGTTACCATCAGGAAACAGCTCTCTCTGTCAGGATGCATGCATTTTGTACACAAACTGTAATGTTCTAAATTTTCAAATATATCATTACTCTTATTTGCATAACTTTTACACACCAATTTATTTGTGTGTACAGATCAAATTCTTATATGTGGAAATACCCAATTTACACTTTGTTTTACAGATGAGTTAGACAATTATGACCACTATGTTCAAAGAATGCCTTCAATGGGAAAGCTGCAACAAAAAAACAGATCAACTAAGGATAAAGAAAAACATCTCTTGTAATGTTTATTGCTTATAATATCTTACTACTTTCATTATTCAGAAAGAGCTATGCTTCCCCAATAAACTACACTTGTATTTTATTACCACATCAGAACCACTAAAGTAATATTTTCTTTGTATGACTTGAGATTTCTTATAATTAAATAGATGAAAAATTGCTATTTCCACCATATGCTCAAGGATATCCCACCACCTGGCTCCCCACTAAGAAATTAATCTAGAGCTGTTGAACCTCAGAAATGCTGCCCAGTGATGACAGCTTCTAGGCCTATGAAAAATTAATAAACTCAGTTACGAAAATAACCTCAACACACTTTAAAAGTTCAGGGTTTGAGGTCTGAAAACATGACTGTACACAATATCCATCCATTCACAATGGGTGGAATTTGACAGTCAAATATTTCACCACTTAGATATAGATCTATCCTGCTGCTTCAGTGTCTAGTGCTCCTTTCTGTCCTCAATAGCTAATCTGACAAGATATAAGGAGAGTAAGGTCCATCTGAGGCAACCAGGGAGTCCTAAGTATCTCTTAGTGACACACATCAGCTCAGCTTCCAGCTAAACACATACATGTCAAAATAGTCCTTTGTTTAGCAGACTGATCTCATGACTTAGTGACATCATCCAGAACGCTTCTATACCTTTCATTTCCAAAGCTCCATTAGCTCTTTTGCTTGGAGCACTTTGAATTTGCCTGTCTTATTGCAGTTATTCTCACATATTATTTTTTTAAGTTTGCTCTTTATGTTTAGCCTAATGGCTGCATGTGGACTTGCACTACTGAGCAAGCCCACAGGGCAAATAGCTGCAGACTTACTTAAGAATCTTAGATGACAGTTCATAGTTAAAAAGCTTAGTTTCACTGCTAAATTGTTTTGTTAACTCTTTGCCACTGTAACATAACCGTGTCATTTATGGTCCTGTATACAAGTAGTAAAAAATGACTGGTTTCTCTACAGGACTATCTGTCAGTTTTTTTGTTTGTGAGGAGAGAAGTCTCATACAATTTTCTGATGATACTTTGTCTCCTGTGGCACCGGGTACTGATACTTTAAAGGCTGAGCTTCTCAGATTGGTGGTTTAGGCACTGTGAAACTCTTTTTATATATAATCTGCTGGAACTGGACAAAAAAATAAAGCAGATCTCAGTCCCTTAACCATTGAGCAATCACCAAACATCACATCTCCTACCTGTACCATCTCCAATTTCCTTCCATGGGGACTTAATTACTGAAACTTCCTAATATGGCCAGTGATACCCTTTCATTTATGGAAGATGAAGGGATAAGGTGGCAGCAAAAATACTAATTTCTGTTCTGATGGCAGAGAAAGCATTTCAGAACCCTATAATTTCTACCCATTTTGGCATACAACACACACATTGTTCCACAGCAGGACTAGTTTCTCATCCCTGGTCTCTATTGCTGCACAATTTCAGCAGTACTTCATGAGATATGCCAGGAATTTTACTTTGCGTATCTTCCTCTGATTACTTACCTTCTACTTACCACAGGTTAAGACAGAGTTCATGTTAAAGTCTATTTGAATTTAATTTTTCTAGTGAGATTCCTTGAGGCAATGTATCAAACACTTTCCTGAAGTCTAGTTTTATTCCATCAATGGTATTCTTCTCTTTTAATAGCTTAACAATTCAATCAAACAAGCAATCAATCTTGGGATGATTTGTTCCTAAACTCGTGGTTTTTATTGTTTTGTTGTCCACCGAGTATTTTTCTAATATTAGTTTTAATAAATTATTATGGAAGTCTGATATATAGTGTGTGTGTTTACATACTCACATTATTAAAAATAGTCATTTGTTTATTGCAATAAATGGACACAGTACTTTGCAAATTGAGACCGCAATCTTGCAAATGCTGGTTTGTACAAGCAAACTTACTGAAATGAATGGTTCTACTCTTGCAAACAAAAACTAAATGATTGCAGAGGCAGGATGCTAGCCTACTTGTATTTTTCTTTTTTAAAATTAGTTATACAATAAAGACTGCATTGTGTTGAATAACACCATTTTTCCCCTGTGATGAGCTGCAGAATTTAAATGATCTTAATATTGGATAGCGCAGTGATTAATCTGTCATCTCTGAACACTCTGGATTCTCTTGAAGGACAGGAAGGTAGCCGAAAGGAGAGCTCTGAGTCTGATTCATTGTCCATTTGTATAACATTGCTGCCAATTTTACACATGCAGGGCCATTACAAATCGCTGTAAAGATGGCAAAATATGAGTTGTAACATGGCTCTCATTCTCCAGCTGTCATGAACTTTAATCTAATATCTTTCTTTATTCTTTCTTGTACCATTCTTCCTGCCCTAGATCCCCACACTATTTATGTAGTATTTTAATTTTTTGTTCTACAAATGTATATTTTCTTTGAAACAAGGAAAATTTTTAACTTAGGCTAAAGTGCTGGGATGCTTGATCTGAAGTGACTTGAGGCAATAGATATTAATGATGTGTAAAGACCCTAATGGCAGAACGGTCTGAAATTTCTTTCCATTGTATAATTTCAGGTCCATTTGTACTGATCATGAAAATCCTTCCCCCCACCCCAGCTGGTATTTCCTGCAAAACTCTTATCCTGTACTTCACAAATGTTATAGTTTCTTTATGTGAGGTACATAGGGCTATATGATATGGTCTAATACATATAAACATTAATCTGCTTGATCTTAAACTACCTTAAATGGGGTTTTTATTGACAGGACTTAAAAAGAGACTTTTTTTAAAAACCTTGTTAAAACAAGTCAACCTTTCATTCAGTTAAGCCATAAACTGTCAGTTCCCCAAGTCCTGCTGTGGCAAACAGCTCTCTCTAAGAGCATTTTCAAATCAAATCAAATCACAGGTTGGAAGAGACCTCGGGAGATCATCGAGTCCAACCCCCTGGGGTTTGAACCCAGGACTTTCTGCATGTTAAGCAGAGGTGCTAGCCATTTTAAGATATGCTGAGACAGCAAGATGTGCGCATAGGGGAGAAACAAATTTTCTCTAAGCCAGAAGTCATATCCATGATGGTGGCAAAACCTTGAAGGACTTCGAGCCAGATGAACTTAACCATTAGATCTGAAGGACGCTGTTGAAACAACTTCTGTGGAGCTGTCTCCAATTTGATTCCCCAACGTCAACTCCCCCCACACTTTTTTTTAAAAAATATATATATATTATTTTGCAGAGGAAAAAACAGGCATTTGAAGGGGAGGATGTTAAACTGATCAACAGTTAGACTTGACACCCCCCCCCCTTCCAACTAGGATGGGACTTGAGATCCCCTGATTTGTGTGAAAGACTCTGGGGGAGTGCCATTTGGTGCAACCAGGAGAAATCAAGTTCTTAAAGGTCAAGGTAAAGGGAGAAAAATCAAGTACTTCAGGCAATCACAAGAATAAGGGAAGCTTATGTTCTTGCTTTCCCTGGGTTAAGGAAAGAGGTGACCCAGATGATCACAAGGCACACTAGTCTAACCAGCCAACAGCCCTTAGGAGGTCTGCTGGCTAAAAAAAATACCTCTTAGGAACAACCAACACCTACCTCACTAGACAATAGTTCTTCAATCTGATTCTCCAAAGAACAAGCACAAAGCAAATCCTCATTCTTAAATAACTTCTTTTGTTATTTGATATAGTTATATTAATGCTTACAGCTGATTTCAGTAAGTATGAATATGTCTCTTTAGGTAACTGCCTAGGTGTATGAAATGATACTAGGAAGGCATCTACCAGCCCAGATTCTAAGCTCATTTTTTCCTTAGCCCATCCTGTGTAGCCAACATTTATTAAAAAAAAGTGTCATCCACTCTTCCTGTAAGGGGGATATCAAGTAGCTAATCAGTATCACTACTATATTCAAAATAAAGAAAGCAGCTATGAAGGAAAAGTACGATACTCAATGACTTCTTCAAAGTACCTACCTAATATTTCAGGTTTTGAGAAAGAAGCAGTCCCTTCCTATGTATTTGGAATTCATGTGTGTGAGATTAACCTCCATTTAGAGATCTGCTGTTTTCATCTGATTACCACATCAGTTAGTGATGCAATTCCAAAGCATTGTAAATGCATCAATTTATTATCTTAATTTCAATTATACCTTAAATTACTGTATGGATCTGTTTTCAATCAATTCAGTAAATGTTAGTAATTTAGTCAGTAACACGCTTGCTTAGTTTTATATAATACTTGTATATTCTTTATATAACATATTCAAAAGTACATCAAACTGGTTTTTCCTCTCAAAATTGCAACAGATGTCAAACCATTTAAGGGCAAACCTTAGTTAAACCACTGGCAAGCCAGTTGGTTCTGCCTGTAAGTTAATGTCCACTTCTGACCCTTACATTTGACATTTTCCACTGATGTATTTTACTAAATCAAGGTTGAACTGAACGAGAAACATGGTATTTGTGGCCATACAAGTAATCTAATATCTCGTGAGTGATATATTATTTGCACATGCAATGGTTCACTAGACACATTAAGAAGGATGAGGCTTTTAAATAATAGGGCTATATTACTAAAAGCAAAAAATCAGATTTTTTTTCTATTGCTGCATGATTCACATTTATACCTCTAAATCTTGTTCTTTTAAGTGTTTAAAAAAACCCCTTAAAATAATCAACCCTCTATGCTAATTTATTTCCCAGGTTTCAGGTAGATGATTAGTGTGCTTGGTGTTGCATTCATTTCTTATTAAAAAATTGACCTGGAATATCAGCTTCGTATAATATCCACTTGGTATAGTGGTGTGTGATGGGGAAAGCAAAGCAGCAATTGTGGTTTGCTTCTATACTAGCCACATCATAATTTAGTAAAATTGTTTGCAATACCACTTTTTCTCCTTTTCCCCAGGGCTGGAGATGGAAGAGGCCTATGCCTCCATGCCCAGGAAATCCTCAGGTAGGAAGATTTGCCCAGATCTGGCTCATTCTGTTTGTTGTCCACACACTTAATTTTAATTAAATTTTAGTAGATAGCTGACTCTGCTAAGGGAAAGTGTCCAAGATTCTCTCCCTTTTCAGCACTCTCCTGGCTGATTTTAGTGAATCAAAATAATAAACCTGTTGGATAAGTGCCAACAGGTCTGTGCTAAGAATCAGAACCCTCCAAAAGGGTCTCATTGTGATAAACACAACACATGGAAGTCTGCCCAAAGTCTTTCTGGATGGTCACTATATTGTTTTTTTTTCAGTAGGTTGTATACTTCCTGAGCCACCCACACTGCCACAATTTCCAGTTCATTGATTTTTCTACTTTCCATGAACATCCTTCTTCCTTGTTTATATATTCTCTCTCTTCCTCACCCTCCTTCCTCTTTTGCTTGCTGTTTCATTGACTCATTGGTCAAGTCCACTGCCCGTTTCTTCTCTCATCAAGCCTTTTCCCCTCCTCTTATTTCCTCACTTCCTTCCCCTCTGACATCACTCATGGCTCTCCTCCTTTCTTCAAGCCCCTAATGATACTGCCTTGCCCAGTGAATCTGCCCATTTCCAGTGATGGCTGACAAAAGATAATATTGAAGGAGTTGGAAGGCAATAAGCAAACTAACATCCAGGCAAGCCACCCCAAAGGATTCCAGGCACTTTCACATTCCCTAGCCACAGCTAGAGCTTCTGACTACACTGAAGGTAGAATGGGATCATTTTCCTGCTTTAGCAACAGCAGGTTCCTAGAGGCCTCTGTGACCTCATGAACCAGCAAACCCCAATAAGGCAGGATCTACACTGATATACAAGTGTCCTGAAAATGTTTTTTTTATGAAGAATGCATTGCAGTTTTTGCATGCAAGCACTTGCAGCCTATTTATATTCTCCTCCCCAACACCGTGGGAGGAAAAAAAAAGTATTCAGACTAAAGTTGTATTAAGAACTTATATAGCACTTAAAATATTCCAAATGCTTTAAAAATTTAAAAAGTAGTGCTAATCTTTACTGAGCATGTATGATGTTCACAGATAAAGGCTTCATAATAATGTAATAATTTCGATTTATACAGCACCTCATTGGAGGACTATCAGTTTTCTAGAGGCAAAAATGAAACATGGGCTACTCTCCATGGTTCTCATACAATATTAGTTGAAGTCAACAGGAAGACGCCTGTTGAATTCATTGGGTGTTAAATCTGGTATTATTAGAGCTGGTCATTCTTGGTCAGCTGCAGTATCTGTTCCTGTCTAAAGTGATAAGCCCCTTGGCTGCCTTGGGCCATCTGGCTATGTGTTATACAAATGATGAAATACAGTTTAATGAAAACAATACTGAGAGGCAAAACCCAAAGTCACCAGCGTGATGCTAAGATAGGAACAAAAATTCAGTCCCAAAAATTCAGACTGCCAATAGATATGAATCCCTGGCGTCTTTACGCTCTGAATACTCAGATAACAGTGAAATATAATAATGCTAAGCTACACATAGCAAGAGTAAATGTGCCTTTACAAAAGAAACACATGGATTCTTGTTTTCAAATCTGGATTTTAACATTCCAAAAATGTGATTCAACATGTTTTAAATATAATTAATCTCAGTGATCCTGCAAAATGAGAGAACTGAGAAAATATAATTTTGGTGGAATAATGTAATATTTTATGGCTTTTTGGATAAACAAAGATACTAGTCATAGTAGTTCACAATGTATGACTGTGTTCATTTTTTCCACCCCCACACAACTTCAGAGCTAAGCTCTCTGTCTGCCAAAGTGTAATGGTGTTTTGAAATATTATCAAAGAGTGAACAAGCATTGATCTTGGTGACAGTAAGAAAACTGGCAGCCAAATACCAGGTTTAATGTGTACACACTGCCCATGTAATAGTCATGGATAACTTGATATTTTATGTCTCTGTGGTTAATGTATAGCTGCTGACTACTACATTTTTTGCAATTAGCTTTGCTTTTGTGATTTACAGAACAGTCCTACAGGTGAAGTTTACCTTCCCCATTACGGTCTGGTGATTACTTGCAATATACCTAATTCAGTTTTTAAACATCTAAAATCCAAAAACATCAGATGAATCATTCAAAAGTTTCCAGTAACCTTTCAGGTAATTAGAAGGAATTCCAAATTTTCAGGGTACTATTTAAAAGGTCAGTTATGTTAATTAGAAAAACTGACTTAAGCACCAGAGTTTTCACGGCTGTATAATTAAGGTACTTGACTGTCAAAAACTCATTGAAAGGAGCTTTTAAAAGTCATTTTTGTGGTGTAGCAGTATACACCCTGGTAAAACTTACAGCATTAAAACTTAATACCAGCCAAAAATGTCAAGTTTTATTATGACACTGGTTTTAGCTTGTGGCAAGGTCAGGTGGAATCTACTTTGCTGTTGCAAGGCAGATTTAACTAAACATTTGTAAATGAGAGAGAAGATGACATTTTTCAGTCACCACTCCTCTTTAACACATGAAGATGCTTCTCCTTTGCCATGAGATTCCCACATATCCTTGAAGAGGAAGTCTTGATGAAGCCAGGAAAAAGAATTTTCCTTGATACACTGGATGTGAAAGTGGCAGATAAACACAAATTCAGCAAAGGAGTCAAAATTAGAGGAAGTTTAGCCAGTGGAATTGAGCATAGATAGGATGAGAAAGAGGAAGTTAAAAGCAGAAGAGAATTCAGGGAAATCAACAGACTGGAAATTATGGAAGGGGAAAATGGAAGGATGAGCATAATTGTAAGACATAAAGTAATGATCAACTATTGGGAAATTATGAGGAAATAAGATATTTTTGTAATAGGGTACTGCTACACAGGAGAAGACAAAGATGGAAGGAGAGCCATTCTCCAGAGTTGAATTCACAAAAGGAGTTACCAGCACGAGAGGAGTGGAGTGAGGAGAAAGAAAACTAGGACTGGAGCCAGCGTCCATAGAGATACATCCAGGGGAGAAGGGAACTGGTTGGAATGTGCAAGGAAATGCTGTGGGAAGAGGAGCTGGACCCAGATTTTTTTTTAAAGGTATTTAGGCATTTCTGTCCTCAGCCTTGCAATGTCCACCTGATTTAGGAGCATAGCTTCATTTTCAAAAATGTTTTGGACACTTAGAACCCTAAGTCTTATTGACTGTCATTGGGATTTAGGGTCCTAAATGCCTAACTCGCTTTTGAAGTGAGACTTCACCATTGCTACATGAGCACTGCAGTGCTAAATAACTAAGAAAAATCTGGGCCCAGATGCCTAGGCAACATGTCCAAGGAAACGGGGAGCCAGACAAGAAACCAATATGTTCAGGAAGAAAGGAATCAGGCAGTATGTGCAGAGAACTTGCGTAAGGAAGGGAAGCTGGCTCAGGGAAGTGTGGAGAAAGGAATCAAGTGGTAGGTAATTCAGCACATGAAGAGAAAAAAGAGCAGATTAATACAGGAGCTAAAATGAAAAGCAAAAGAAATGGCGTGCTGTTTTTCAGAAAGAAAGAACACACATTATAGAAGGAAAAAAATACATTAGATATATCCCTAATATTTTTCCCCCCTACACATGCAGTTGTTGTAGCTATAAGGAGGTTGTCGTCTCACAGATAGGGTTATGATTTGTAATTGGGAAAGGGATGTAGCCCAGGAGGGAACCTCTCTATTATGTACTGTGCTCTGCACTGTGCAGAAATTTGAGAACCCCTTGCCATAAAGAAACAAAAGTTATGAAAGTAACCAAAAAAACCAAAAAAACCGAGCCAACAAAAAGCATTTACTGTATTATGTTTGATTTCAGCTTGTCCTTATTTGATTGATTCTTGTTCTGTGCAGCATCCTTGATAGCATTCTTGATAAGTAAAGTAGCGAAGTCACCTTCTTTTCAAGCGATCCAGCACAGGACAACATAATGCTACACAAGGGCCAATACCCCTATTTAGCATGGCTTCGAATGCCATTTATACATTTTTCCTTGGATTAAGGCCTCATGAACATAGAAGTTAAAGCAAGCAAGAACGTGCCAGAACACTGTTTCGGGGCCCACAAAGCTGACAGGCGAGAGTTCTGGGGCCCAGATTCCCGAATCTAGAAAAAATCAGGCCCATATGCATGAAGGGGGCCTGGACAATATGGGAAAGGGGCCCAGAGATTAGGAAGGTTCTGGGGTCCATCAATTATGCTTTAGCCACTGTATGGATGCTGCTATGAGTATCAGAAAGGTTTTGGGCAGTTCCTAAAGGCAGCTAAAATTTAAAGAGGGGAAAACGGTAAAATACAACAACATCTTCAGGAGTATTGTAACATTTGTAATACACACTACATATTAGTCTCCATGGAATGAATTCTGAATTTAGGCATGTTAATGAAGAAGTGGTTTATACAAAGAAAGTTAGAGTTACGCAACATAAGGAACTAGGTCTTACTGCTTTCTTACAGCCAAAAAAAATCATATTAAAGATGATTTTAAATCAAATTTACTGTCTGGTAAACATCTCAACCATTGTGACATGATGAGAAAGAAGATATTTTCTGTTGTACATACTCCACAATTGTTTGGGAAACCACCCATATATAGAGAAACCACCAAGCTTTTCCAGAGTTTTGACATCTTCAGAAGAAAGTATTATTATTTTAAAAGTGAACATCATGGATTGTCTAAATTAACTTTCATACATCCTACATATGTGGCTCTTTATTGCATGAATGATAGTTTTGTTTTATTTTAAACTCAAATTACACATGAAAAGGAATATTAAAAGGATATTAAGGCCTGAACCAACTAAACAAACATTGTTAATTTTGTGCATGTGAGCAATCCCATTGTCATAAATGCAGTTCCTCATACTGGTAAAACTGACACAACTAAGTGGGTGCAGGATTGAGGCCAATGTCCAAATGATTCAGAAGTCAGAAAATTACAAGATTAGGATGATGTGCCCCAGGATGCATGGGAAGAATGACGTGGGAAGAGAAAGCTGCTTTTAGGGAACCTAAGGTGTCAAATACTGTATTATAGAAGCTCCTCCATTTTTACTTTGCATTATGAGGGCTGTGTTTTAGAAGCATGTGGACCTAGATTTTCACCTGAAGCTTAGCTACTCTTGGTGCAGAAGACATTAAGGAGCCAGTTCCAGCTCCCTTACCCCCGTCACCTTGCCCTGCCGTAAATTAGAGCACCTGTGGAGCTGCTGTGACTCACACCACTCATGTAAGATCCCTAAGTGATTTTATGCTAGTAGTGGAAAGCTCTTTTCCACTACATCCTCTCTCCCCCTTCACATGCCACTTATGCTGAATACTTCTGCCAGTCTCACACTAGTATTAAGCATCTTTCTCTATGTCCTGCCAGAATATGTTTTGTGCCACTTGAGCAGGGTGAAGTGGACTAGAAATTCCATGTCCTGTTTTTATTAGTTACCAAATGAGTTTTCAATGCTAAGAATGTTACTTAGATTCATGCAATACCTCAGTTACCAAATAAAAGTCATCTTTAAGGAACTTCTGCTGGATGTTCCATGCATTAATACAGTTTTATGCAACAAGCATCTGCTTTACTAATTCTTTTTCCTCAGGGATTTAGTGCCAGATTCTAACACTGGATAAATATGAGGCTACAACCGACACATGGCTCCCATTAATGTGCATCATAGTAACATTTTGCTCTATTTTTATTTGCAAGCATTCTTTTGTGGTGTTCAGAGGAAAGAAAAAATATCACAAGTTATCAAGGGAAAATATAGAATTATAATATAAACCTTATCTGAAAGGGAGTCCCTACAGTTAATTTCCAAGGGACATACAGTACTGGGTCAGCATTCAGAAATTATTCTGCAGACGACCACCAGTGGGGTCAAGGTCAAAGAAATGTGATTTTAAGATTTAGTGAGTGTGACTGGAGATTGGTTAAGATGCATTAAAAGTGAGAGTAGTAAGAGATCCTGGGAGATAAATATATTTCAGTTTCATTATCTCAGCCCAGGGAGTGGAGGTGAAGAGAAAGGGCTAATGTAAGAGCTCTCAAACATACAACCTTGCAGAGACTCCCCAGGGTCAAACTTAATGCAAATTCAGGTGTTTCACAGTTCACTCTGCCACTTTGAATTCTTGCAGTTAACAAGATTTACATCTGAGAGCTAGGATCTGTACATCTCCATAAATGCCACTCAACATTTCACTCTTGGTTTGCTGATAGTTCATAAAGAAGTCAATAAGTATCTGCTATTTATTGAGATATCAACTGCACAAACCTTTGTGTACATGGTAAGACTAAAAAGAAGAGTGAGTCTTGCTAAACATCCATTGACCTCATACACGGAACACTTCAAGGAGTTTCATTCAAATAATCAATACATTTCTATATTTACACACCTAATCAAGGCATATCTGCTTTCCTGCTAAAGTACTGCTCAATAAAAGAGTCACATAATCAAAATTATTAACTTCATTACATTGATTTTTTTGTTCTGCTTCTTACTCAGACCACAAAAATAATTAAATATTTTTCTTTCAATAACTACAACCTGACACAAAATCATTTCTGTGGAAAATATTTCCCTGGTGTCAAGACTAAGGTATCTTAAAACTACAAATGTTGCCGTTCTTCATTTTTAGTTATTAGAATTCAACAGTTCCATTGGTTATTTATTTTTTACACATATTTTTTCTCTCTAAAGAGAACATCTGTTCCCAGTATGTATAGGGAAAAGTCTGTCACAGCTGCCTCCAATAGAACTTGATGAAACAGCCAGGAACAACTGAGGGAGAGTTAGCCCCTTCTTCTCACCCTATAATACTGCTTCATATAGCAGTCAGCTCTTGTAGAGTGTCAGGAGCACCTTTTAAAGTGTTAATACAAAGCAGTGACTTATTCCAGACTTACCCCGATGTACCTGAGAAGAGTGCCAATGTGCACTTTGTTGCAGGGGCTGAATGTATTTTTGTACACTGCACATTACTGAGCATATGTTATCAGAGCTAAATTAACAACAGCTCCTAATCAAGCCCTAGTCCTGCTTATGGAGAAGACCCTCAACATGTTGCTGCCTCACTTCCACACTGAAAATTGGATTAGTCACATCTGTGGTACCATCCTACCCCTCTGTGGGAGGTCACAGCCAAGATGAGTTCATGGCCCCCACATAGATACCCCTGCCTCTTATGGACTCTTGGGATCATCAAAGATTTTACACAATATAGCAAGTTTGAAGATGAACTCGTGACCATTTCTCTCCCCTTGATGGGAGATCTCATTATCCTCAAGTTAAAATCCAGATTTCCTTCCCCAGAGCAATCATCTCCCACAGGTTGTTGGGGTGGGTCAATAATGCAACTAACTTGCCATAACAAAACCCAAATGGCAAAGTTATTTGGATCTCCCGGTCATCAAACTTAGGCCTTTGTGCACACGTGAGTGTTGCATGCTCCCAAGAAACCCAGGGAGAAAAGGGAGGGGGTTACATGTGTTTTGCTCCGTTAACCTAAGTACTTTAGTTATTACTGAAATTTAAGGGGGTTGTTAGTATGAAGTTTGGATAAAAGTGGTTCAACCATACTGGAGTATGAGGACGAAGGGAAAACAATCTTTTCAATTCCAGGAGAAGTTTTACTCCTGTATAACTGAAAAATGGCTGAAGCTAGGACATTTGTACTTGTTCTGTTTTATAGTCCTCAAGGAGAAACTATTAAAAATGTATATTTGAAATTCAGTTCAATATTTTAAGATGATAAATATTTACAAGTGCATTGCAAGATATTCTACACAGGTATTCACAGCACATTTAAACTACAGAGGAACAGAAGAATGGGTGTGTACTGGAGAACTTTGGAATCTTTTCAGTGGAATGTTCCCCCTCGCTGTAAGATACCATTTCATGGACACCAAAACGCTTCACAAAATATTTTGATTTCGACAGAAGTGTTGCTAGATTGTTTCAGGCTGGACTTTCTGGATCAGAAGGAAAGTGTAGGCTGGGGAAACGAGGGTTATTGAAAACTTATCTTTTCAATCTTGGGGGGAGGAGGAAAATAAGCAACTTTAAACACAATTCCCTTTTGCAAAAAAATTTCAAAAAGGGTTTTCATTCCAATGTAGGATAAAAACAATTTTGCAATCTTAAAAGTTGCAAGGAATTGTCTCATGCAATAGAAATGCCATTTGCCAATAAACGTTAGCATGTACATTTAAAGGCACTTGCGTTAAGACTGCTTTAATTTAGGTCATAGATATTAAGGGCACATTGTGAGCTCCAATTAGCAACAATGCGGTGGCTTTAAATGCATCTTTCTCTGCTTAGGTGCTGCTAAAATATCTCTGAAATTGTTCATATGTAAAGGGAAAAGTTATATTAAAATCAAACCAACCTGTAATTCCTTCAAATATACTATGGGCTCATTTGTGAGCCCTAATGCTTACCCATTCACAGAAGCCCCCTTAGTTTTCTCTGTGGTCTATCCATTATTGATGGAAGTCGTGCTGTAGCAAAATCAGTTGAGACCAGGAAACTAATCTTCCTTGGGCTGTATTGTAAAATTATTACATAGTCCTGGATGATCAGTTTCAGTGAATCTCAGGGTGTGTGACAGATATATCTCACTAGATTCAGAGTCAGAAAATTGGGCTGTTATTCCCAGATCTAGCAATGAGTGCTCAGGGAATTTAGATAAGTAATTCCAGCTCTGTGCCTCAGATATGATATCTGTTAATGCAATAAGAATACTTAGCAATCATTGTAAAAATACTTTGAGAAGTATAAATTAAACCTGCTTTATAAATGCTTATTAATCACTATTGTGGGTCCACTACTGCCAGAGTATCACCAAGAGATGGAACTCCAAGGCTTGGAGTTACACTTTGTCCATCATAGTTGCAAGAATTCAGGTCTTGGGCCATCTGAAAATGAGGTCTTGGACAAGAAATAACTGCCCCAAGTTTATGAATGATACTTTTCATAGATCCATATTCTTTTCTTTGCCAAGATGCTCTAATCTGACATTTCCTTATGAAAGCATTTAGCTCGTTAAAGTGCCTTCTTGAGAAGAGGATTAAAAATCACTGGTCAATGTCAAATACTTAGCAAACACGTGGGATGTGAATTTATGGGGAGGAACCTTTTGGCATGGCTGCACACTTTCTGCTATGTGACCCATTTCTGCTGTGTAATTTTCCCATCTCATTTTGTGGCACTTGTGGCAAAAGAGATTTATGGAAAAACTTAAGGCATAGCTAGTTTTTAAAAACTTTTATTATAAAAGTTTTACTGTACTTATTTCACTCTTATAGGCAGTTTACTGTCATAAATACACCCAAAGCATGGATCAGGAGTTCTGTTCCTCCTAAGACTAAACCATTTTGACTAGAAAAATCATTTTGCTGGTCTTTGAACTAGTTGCTTAAGACAGTTAGCAATAAAATGTTCTAGAGAGGCCAAATCCTAAAATCTTGACTCAGTTTTTACTCTTTTACTCTCTCAAACAAAATTTAGTTTTACCTCAGTAAGTTTGAGAATTTAGTTTGATCCCGCTATTTTAAAAATACATTAAAGAAGGAGGCCAGGAGGGAGTACAGCTGTGTCAAGTCTTTATGTTAACCTTTGAAAGTGCCATAGGCCTCCATGTTTGTTTATGTATGTCAAAGGAAGTCATATCTACTTAAAAAGCAGCAGAAAGTTGTTGGTAGCAGATCTAGGATGGGAGGACCACTTCCTTCTTCAGAAATGGGAAATAAAAAAAATTAAACACTAAGTATTTATTTTAATAGCTTGTTTTATAATACTTTAACAGTTAGTTTGGTCATCAGCAGTGCTGGATTGTTTTTGGTTGTATCTGATTTCAGTAGCCACATCAGAATACCCATGTCATATGCATTCTGTTTACAGCATACAACAACAAGACCAGAGCTGTGGTAAGTGACCACATCATGCAAGGATTTTTCACAGCACACTAAAACACCAATGTGTCAGATTTGTAACTCTGTCATAACCCCTCCAGTTTATCACTGTTGCCTGGGTTTGGGAAAGCTGAGCGGAATTGCCTTAGGTGGAGTGAAAGTTCACAATGCACTGACAAGGCTTTTCTTTAATTTGCTCTCATGTTCCTCTGTGTGTGTTTGTATGTGTGCCAGCAGAGCACTATAGCAGCAGTGTTGATGATTGCTAATTTGGCAAAATTGGGTGCAAGTCTAAGTAAATATTTTGTATGCAATGTATTTAAATACTGAATATTTAGCCTGCAAGGTCTGAGACCGTGGGGTTTCTTTGATCTAAACTTAAGCCTTGTTCTTGGGCTAAGCAGCAACAGTCATATGATATGAGAGACCGCAGCTATAAGCTACATAGGGTAGCATGCAGTCACTCGCATCTTCACATTCCTGGAACTACTTGAAAACAATGTAATATCAAGTTGTTGAGAAGGTGATGCTATCCTAATGGTTCCTACCACAACCAGAAAGAGAGAGAAATTTTTAGATGCTTAAAGAAAATTTAGCTTGATAACTTTGTTTGGAAAGGCATAGCTTGTCAACAGTTGTGGCTATAAAATCTAAACTTGTTTTTTTTCTTTATGGTCTCCATTTTCCTACTGTGTACCTAAATGATTTCTGTCTTGTTCTTAAATTCTGTCTGTTCCATAACTAGGTGCCTTATATGAATCAGTTATGGTGGTGGGATATGATTGGTTAAAAGACTACTTTGTAGTGTGCTAGGATTGATGTATTGTAGTATTTTAGTCTAAAATGATTGGTTAAAGGTACAGCTAAACATGACTCAGGTTTTAACTACATAAACTGTGGTCCAAAAGGAAGTTCTTTGAAATCTAACTCCAGAGCATAGCCCAAGAATATCAGCTGCCAGATCTCAAGATGCTGCCAACCACACTGTGTAAAAGCTGCTGTCCCCAGATGATCTAATCCTGACTGGCCACCAGGAGAAGTGCTTTGGCTTCATGGGGAGTGGGGAGCATTGTATGCTAAGCATATGTATTCTGTTTTGGTAATAAATAAGAATTAAGGGCATTATTGTGTAAGGATCCCTCCTGGTAAAAAAATCCTGCAAACCCACAGATGACGACACCTAGAGCCCTACAGATTGGGAAAGGGTGGGTACTTTAATTAATCAAGTTACTCTGGATCCCTATGGTCTGGGAATGGGTGAACTAAGGCCCTAAACTGTGACCTGGGTAAGAGTAGGTGCCTTTCTCCTGGAACCCTATGGATTGGGAAAGGATGGGGACTTAACAGGGTTATACCTTGAGTTCAACAGATTTGGAAAGGTGGAGTGCCCTGGTGTGTGGATAACAAGCCTGCCTTTATGTAAGTATTAATCAAAAGTTGTAGGCCATTCATGAGATATTCTTCCCAATGGGATACATTCAACCCCTTTTTGTCCTGATTCAGGTATCCTTGAAGAAACCATACTTCATTGCCAAGTCAGCTCTTTGCTGTGTCAGCCATTATTTGGTAATCTATAAGGAAGACTGTAGAGACAAAAGTTAAAATTTCTCTCTCATATTTAGGGGATGATCCTTTGTTTGTGCCACAAACAAAAAGACTCACATTAGCAAATGCACTATGGTGGGCTGGTGAGAGAGGGGCTCTGACTCAGAGCTAGTTAAAAAACAACCTATATGTGAATTTAATCCATTTTTTCCTAAATTTTAAATGGAATGCTTAGACTAGATTTTCTAAGCTAGCCATTGGTTTTTAGATATCTTGGTTTGTTGGAGCCCAAAGAGACACAATAGCTGTCCTTATTCTAAGAGGAACTACGTACAAACAGATCCTATTAAAGTCAATGAGAAGTTGACACCTTAAAGTGAAGTCCAAAGCATCTCAACATGGGACTCCAAAAAGTTGAGACAGGCCAAATTAGAAGCCACATTCAGCAACTGTGGTCCATGGTTCCTGAATGGATTTCCCAGGGAGGAGGGCTAAGCCATGGTCATTACAAGCTGGGCTTACTCGCATTTTAGGTGGAGTGAGGCTTTTCAACCTGGACTGGATCACCATGCCAGAAAGCAGTGAATCCAGCTGACCATCTTGTACTGTTCTATTCTAATAGATACTTTCTACAAACAGAATTATAAAAGTAACTCATCAGACAACTTGTTTCCAATTTTAGGAAATATTTGATTCAGTGCATGACTTCATGGGGCACAGCTCTCCAAAACTAGAGATATCATAAGGACAGAGCAGTGTTAAGGATAAAAAAGTGTAGTTTTTTTCCAATACATATGTTGTTTTAAGTAAGTCATGGAATTCATGACTCCTATAAAGTCTGCCATTGTCACTCACCTACAGAAGTTATCTAATTTCTGCCCTGTTCTTAAAGATGGGCATTAATGATCCCTGCAGTAATTCTTAAAGACATACTCAGTGGCACATTTCCAGATTTAATGTACTGCAATATACTAGTTTAGTGTCTATATGGTTTTAAGTGACCAATAAATTAAGCTTAAATATTTGTTAAATAATTTTACAAATTGTTAGAAAACATCTTCAGGTGATTGTCTAGATATAATAATAAAATGGGCAGATTAAAATGTTTTCCAGAACATTTTAAAAATTTGAAGATTTACATGATTTTTTGCTAAAGAAATTATTTCTATGCTTAAACTAATGTATTTCCTGATATTCTGCAAGTGCCAGATTAAATCAATTGTTTGCAGGGGTGTTGTTGCCAGAAAGGTCCAAAGATATTCGAAAAACAAGGTTCTTTATTGAACCAACTTCTGCTGTCAAAAAGACAACTTTTCAGGTTCCCCAAAGAGTGCTATGTAGCTTGAAAATTTGCCTCTTTCACTAACACTCTGTTCAATAGAGAATGATGTCTCATACACCTTGTCTCCCATAAATCAGATGTTTCTACATTTCATTTAAATTTAACTTCAAAATGTTTTATTAAACATTTGTCCTATAGGAAAACCTCTATCCTTGCAAAATTGTACATGTAACCTTCACATTCCGAAGCGGATTATCTATCAGATAAATAATGGAAGTTTTGAATATGCTACCAGTGACTCAAAAGGAGATGCAGATACAAAACCAAAGTTAGGAATCTGGAAGATTAGGAGCTTTTTCCCCAGAATTTGCATCACTTCCTCTCTTTGGTCAACAGATCCATAGGATCTGAAATAATACAAACAACAGACTGTATATATCAGGCACTGGCACTTGTCAGAAAGGTTTATTTTCCACTGGGCGTCTCCTTCCCACCCTCCGAAACAAGCATAAAATGTACGTGCCAGCAATGGATCAGGTTTCCTGTATACTTTCAAATCAAATGTTTTTACTTAATCCTGGATTCAGTAGTGAACAATGCAACATGCAGTAAGAAAAAGATGGTACAGTCGATTTCAGGAATTCTTGGGTGTCAGCAAGCAATGAGACTTTTGCAATTGACTTAGTAGAGCCAGAATGTTAGCATTTGTATTTGTGTGCATTGTGCACTTCACTTATACCTATTGTGCAATAGTACAGAGAAGTAAAAAAATCTGTCTTGTGTTGTGGTATTTGATATTGGTGGAGAATTATGAGCCACCCTGCTCTTCTGCCCATTTCTGATATCTCAGCATCATTCTCAGAACTCTCAGGTGAGGGGTCTCATGTCACTCTCATTCAACTAGACTCACGGAAAACCCACGATTCTCCATTCTTAGACTGATACCAGAGTACAATGCTTAGCTTCATTAGGCCCTTGTACCTCTTAAAATGAATATCATGAATTTCTCAAAAAAATCAATGATTTTATAGTGAAAAAAACCAAAACCAAAAAGAATTCACAATAAAACATTCTAATATTCTAATCTAAAATTCAGCTTTACTACAGGCTTTCTGGATAAGGTTTCCTTGTAGTTTAATAAATACAAGATTGTAACAGTTTTAGAAAGCAAAGGTCATCCCTTTTTCCCCTAGGTCCAGCCCACAATCTTTTACTTTCTTTAGAGACAAATGAAGAGTCCCATGGCACTTAAAGACTAACAAATATATTTATCGCATGAGCTTTCGTGGGAGAAAAATCCAAGCATCTGACAAAGTGGGATTTTCTCCCATGAAAGCTCATGCAATAAATATATGTCAGTCTTTACATGCCACAAGACTCCTTGTTTGTTTGTTTTACTTAACTAGACTAACACGGCTGCCCCTTTGGATCTTGTCTTTAGAGACAGTGTTTCCCATTCCCCTTGTAAGTCTGTTTTCACTATGGAGGCATAACTATTTGTTCTGTGAATCCTTTACCAGATGTTTCAATTCTTTGTCCCATGGACAGAGATTTACTATGTTTGAGACACATCCCTCTCTCCTGGAAAGTCATTTCACAGTCTCTAAACAATTACTGCTGAATCACAGCATGTAACATCCCTACTGTTGGTTATATTTTTGTTTAGTGATGGTTCATCTCTTGAATGTGAAGTAGTTATTTTACCTGTCTGGGTGTCTTTGCATAAGCAACTCTCACACCTCTTTGTTTATGCCATGCTATATTAGAAGTTCAGCACATAATTTAGATTTTGGTTACATACCTAAGCACTACTTCATAAAGGTCCTTCTGTCATAGTTAGTCAGAAGGAAATTTATTTTTATGCAAATTGGGAAATTCATGAATGTACTCTTGGAGCCATAGCTATTAGATGAAAAGACCTATTGTGACTGCTTGCAGACTCCATTCCACTGCCAGGACTGTAGTATTCTGTACCACCTATTCTTATATGCTCTAGGCAGTTCAACTTTAAATGACTCATTCATTGAATGGGGCTTCCATCAGTTCCCTTTTGATTCTACTCTAATAGATTTCACTGTATAGAAGTGTTTCCTATGCTCAGCCTATAGTTTCCAGTGATAAATTTGTTTTCATTACTCCAATTCATACCTTTTCAATCACACAGCATATTTCATCTATAAATATTTAGTTATTTTAATTCTCATAAATCCCATCTTTGTGTCAGTCAATCATCTACATTGACTCAGCTAGAATTTCTGCTAATTAGCCATCAAATGCACTTAATGAGACTCTGGGTAATAGAGCATTGAGGGTGGGAGAATATTTCTTGAAACCACTGAAGAACTGCCCCCCCCCCCGTGACAATTTAAAGTTCAGTTTATGCCTTCCTTACTCTGACCACATATAATTTCAGGGGAGTCAGTGAGAAAGACTATCCCCCCCACACACACTTCATCAAATTCAAATTATTCCAATTAAAAGTGTTGAAATTTTTAATTCTATTTCAGCCCATTAAAGAGTACTGAGAAGACAAAAGTCTTTAAAAAAACAGCATGTACATCTTGGTCTATAGAATATAACCACTGCTTGCTACAAGGGAGGCAAAGAGTTAAATTTAATTTTGTGAAGTTTTATACATCCCAAGAAAGCAGACAATGACCTTAATTTAATTGATTGTGCTCCAATGGACCATTTGGTGAATATAGTGCTCGAAGTCTACCCCAGCAAGAGTCATAAACCAAAATGATCATGTTCAGGGGGGCCAGGACTAAGAGAAGCCATCTGTGAACTCAGCTGAGACACAAATTGGGGAAGAGGACAGAAGTCAGAAGAAACATTACAGAGATGCATTCTGTATTGCTCAGTCTCGAAGCTGAAAGGGACTGCTGTGACAAGTGAAGCCCTTTGCAAGGAATGATTAAGACAACAAAAGACCTATGAAGTATGTTATTTTAGCTCTGAGTCCCATTTGTTATATTCCTATGCATAACTACATAATACTTTGTTCTGAGCAAGCTGTTCTCAGTCACTGCATTTTCAAACTGGTCTCACAAGTCCAAGGGCAGGGATCAAAATCAAGTTGGCCCCATTGAAGGCTTATGCAAATAGGGGTGCTGTGACTTGGGATCCCAGTCTAAAATTGGAGAGGATTGTGAGATTCCACACTGTGGAGTGAGGTGAAGGCACAAGTGTGCCACTTGGAAAGGGTATATACAGAGAAACTCACTGATGGGTCAAAGACATAAGCTCATCCAGGGACTTGGGTGGGGAGAAAAAGAAAAATCAGGCTTTTAAAAGGCATATTTAAAAAGCAGCTGGAAAATATGGAGTATCCAGTCACTATACAATAGGCTGACAGCTTAGATGAAATTCTTTAAAAAATGTTAATATTGCTAAATTACACCCACAAATGTAGGTGCATTAGGCTGGGGAGTGAGGGATCTGAGAGATCATTTGTCCTCTACATCAGCTGTAAACTCACCTCTAGAATTAAGGGATGGAAATAAGAATTGCTAGTGCTTTCAGGATCCCTGGAAGCCTCAAAGGATTCTAGATGGTTAAATATGGTGTGTGATCCCCTCCCTCCCTGGTTTAGAGGAATGTGTGTTGGACTAGTAGATTGGAACATGGCTCCCAGTCATAATTTTTCAAAGTTCTGGCCATGCCCCTCTCTCTGCAAATCGTACTTGTCAAAATTAATTAAGCTTAGAATGATTAGTTCCTCTGAAACAGTTAGGCATTGCTTTACACAGAAAAATCAAGCATTTGTCAGCATTCTTAATGCATGTGTATAAACAGGGGCAGGTGAGGCTGGCACCCCTCACAAAGGAAATATGGGGAAAGAGCATCTGTTTGTGCCTCCTCACCCAGGGTTTTCTGTCCCCACAATATCTCAGAGGCTAAAGTAGGATCTAGCTATGCAATGCATATATATTGATGGAAGGCAGGGGGAGCAGCCACCATTATTCAAGACATCAGGCTACCTGGTGGAAAGCAGGTAGTATTCCCTGGCTTAATCCAGTCTCACATTCAAAACACTACAGACCCTTGACTGTGGGGACAGGTAGGAGCTTGTGCTTCCACTGAAATGGAGATATTGGCAGGGCGCTGGCTGCTGAAGAACTGTTAGGACCCCTTTCCACTCAAGAGCCAGCTACTTCATCCCCTCTGCTAGAATCTTAGGATGTCCCTTTGTTTTGCCTCATGTTTCTACATTTCCTTTCCATTTACAGGGACCCTCTACCCCGACATGTCCACCTTTAAGTCAAGTCAGTATAAACGCTGGAAATTTTTTGTTGCTGTCTCTAGAGCAGGGGTACTCAAATGGCGGCCCGCGGTCCACAATCTGGACCGCAAAGAGGTTTCCGGTGGACCGCGACAGTGGCCTATTTTCATGAAGGCCGTTTGAGTGCCCCTGCTCTAAGGGCAGCTGAGCAACTTCTATTGCTCACTGTGCTCCCCCTCCCCGCCATGGAGCCTGCTGCACCGCCGCTGCCCCGCTCCCGGCGGTACCTTCCCCTCCCGGCATCGCCGCCTCCCCACTTCCGGCATCGCCCCCCCCCCACGCTCCTGGCATCGCCGCCCCCCCACGCTCCCAGCATTGCCGCCCCCCACTCCTGACATCACCCCCCCCGCTCCCACTCACACCCCCACCCCCACCCTAGTTGTTTGTGGACCCTGGTCAATGGTGGAAGGCTGAATGTGGACCAGCTCACAAAAAGTTTGAGTACCCCTGCTCTAGAGCTTAAGTATATAGCATTCTAGCAAAGCTTAGTTTAGTGTAGGTGCTGCCTGAGGTGGTAGTGGGGAGCTTGGAGCTGGCATGGGCTGCTTGCTGGGTCCCATGGGGGCAGGAGGGGCCTCAGAGCCTCAAGGGGGCAGCCAAAGAGCCACATGTAACTCCAGAGCTACAGATTGCAGACGTCTGTGGTAGTGGGATCTGGCCCTATTAACAATTGCAGGGTATTTGAGATCCACCCCCTCCCCCCATTTACTGCATTAGATTGCTTCAGGAATCATACTGAAGACCTTTATTTTCTGAAGACTTAAAGGGCAATTAGCTTGTATATAAGCTTTGGGCTAAGTACGTTGTGTTTCAGCTTAATTGTGAGGATGATGCAAGAGGTATCCCTGAAGACCACAAGTCTTATGGAATATGTACATAAATCTGAGCATGTAGTTTATTAGTCTGAAACAGTCAATGAATCAAGTGTTATGTGACATAATTGTTTCCAAAAGGGACCATTAGGTATAGGCCTCCAAGTGTGTAAAAATGTCCTGCAGATGTGGTCTCTTAAACCATCTTTTTTTCCCCCCCTTTTCTTTTTTTGATGAACATAAACGAATCATTGCTTTTGTTCTTATCCTGATAAGAAGTAGTTCACAATGGAGTAAACCAGCCAGTACAGGTAACTAGAAGTATTATTCCCAGAACTGTACGGACATATCATTCATGCTACTATTCCAGAATTCAGGTAAATAGTTGCTTCTTTGAAACATTACAACAAAAACTTACAATTACAGAATTATATACAAGTATATAGAATATATAAGAGAAGCCCAATTTTAAAACTTGGGAGTCTCAACTTAGGGAAAAATACGCAAGACGACAGTGTTGATTTGTAGACCCCTAAATCACTACTTCTCTAAAATGTGTATTTTAAATACTGAATAAAGTTTTAGATACCCATTTATGAAAAAACTGGACCCTCTCTCTTCTATAGCATGGAAGTAATCAAATCATATTTTCAAAACTGTAGCAATGGATATGAGCAATTGCCAAAATAAGTGAAACCAGGACGTAGCAAGAATTGGTTTGCAGACACACCATTTCTTATACAAAATAGGTGTCTGAGGGAATTGTAAAAAAATTGCCCTAATAATTCATGATTTATACAGTGACTCCCAACTCATAAAATCAAAAAATCTGAAACAATCATGTCCTCATGTGAAACATAAATATTAGGTGAGAATGATACCAAAAGTAAAACACACCCGTACTCATATCAGTTTAGTTTATTTCAAGCAAATCCATGCCAACATTACGGAATCCCCAAAATAGCAATACAAAGTGAAAGATCATAAGTCACAGAATCAAATCTTTGGTATAACCAAGCAGTGTAGCATATTTCATTTACATGCTCCAGAGATCATTGTCACTCATAGCTATTCTTTTACTCTGACAACAGTTGGCCAGTGGCAGTCCTGCCACCATCCTATCTCCCTTGTTTATCAGCAAGAGCCAAGTTTTGCTATGAAATATTCATCTTCGGTAGATCAGGCTGCTCTATCCTGTCAAGTGGATGACTGTCAGCCTCAAAGGCAGCTGTACATGTAAATTAATCACTGTTTCTATTAGCACCAAATATCAGGGTTTTTCTTTTTAAAAAATAAATATTGTCCATCATTCTTCAGTCTGCCTCACAAGGTACAGGAATACAAAGCCTGAATTGACTGCAGGAGATCTGTGAATATAATATTCTCCCATCATTTGGCATCAGAAAGGCCAGTGAGGTAAGACAAAAAAAGTTTAGGTTAAGGGGAAAAAAGTAAAACCTGAATATGTTCTTTAGTTCATCTGTGATCTAGTCTTGCTAGTGGAACTGCTGAAGAATTAGCTGCTGATAAATTTCCCTAATGCAAATAGAGATATAACTATAGATTGTGTCTCAACGCCCCCCCTCACACACTTGTTTGTTTTTAGCAAACAATGTAAAAAGTATCACACTGGGAATTTGTGATTTTTGTAGGAAGAAACAGTAAAAATAGGATCTATGCACTGTTTCCTAGATATTAAATAAAAGTGGAAAGTCTTGAGGACAGATATGCTAATTGGCCTCCTGCTGTGATTAAGCAAAAACTTCATTTATTCAATTTTATTCCTATTCAAACACCCTTCCCCCTGTGGTTATGCTGCCTGAACTTGATGTAAATATGAGATGCAACTTGAAGGATTGCTATATGGGAACTATGGATGCCTTTTTTTGGAATATTTATGGGGCTAAGTTAAGCCCAGTGTTATGTTGCGTTCTGTCAATCCCAGGCAGGAAAAACTATTCCCAGGGAGGGGAAGCAACAATGCCTGGTACTTGCATCCTTCTTCCCATCAGTTAACATATTCTCTAAAGGGGGATGCTGATACTGACTGTTGAAGTAAGTTGGCCAAAGCAGCATGGGTGAATTGTTAATTTAGTGCACTCTATGGTCAGTCTACACAGGTGAGGTTCATATAGTGCCCTGACCAAAATTTAAAGCTGCCTGCTCCTGGCAGAGCCCTCAGAAGAGGGAATCTTCTTTTGGAGTGAGTTCTCATACCTGTAAGACCAAGCATCAGCATATCTCAAACCATTAAGACAAGCATAGTCAAAAGCAGAAAACCATTTCACCACCCCTTCCACCCATTATATTTTACCTTCTCATACAAATAATGAGGACCTAATTCTACAACCTATAGAACAATACTTCAGTTTCCTAGTAGTTCAATGTTTCTAAATGACTCTCTCAGGTACTGTACCTCAGACAGCAGCTAGACTAGTTAAGTAAATTATCTAGAAGTAGTTTTCAAGTAGTGATTTGTCAGATGAACACATTATTTTGTTTCATTTTGCATAACTGCACCAATTACAATGCTATAGCATGACACCTTCACTAAACTGATGTTACAGACAAGCAAGCAAGTTGCAAAACATTGATTTGTACAAAAACAGACTTACAATATGTATCCTTGCACAATGTTCTATTTGATACATTTTCCTTGCTTTCAGTCTGTGTATGTCTTAGCATGCATGAAGTAATGATGGCTGACTGGTTTACTAGTAATAGAGTACATTTACTCTAATTCAAGATTCTCAGAGCATCTATTGGATTTGAAATCACCATATTAGATATTGATTTCTAGCACCACAATATGGGCTAGGGCTTTTGCCATTTGATCATTCTTAACAGCCAGTTCCACCCCTCGTTTCTGTCACTTACTGACTGCAGTATCAGCCACCATAAAGTTCTAAGCACTTTTTTATGCATTAGACCAATAGCATTAAGGTAATGTGAACTCCCAAATTAAAAATTACAATGATTTATTACAAAATTAAACTCTGGAAAGTGGGTTTTTTGGAAGAAAAACTTCCACATCTTTTATAAAAATAAAAGATTTGCACAATTTCCAATATTGCTTAGAAATGTTCTGAAGCTACAGTTTGTGAAAAATATACAGAGAGATGCTAAAATATATGCCATTGCTTTACAGCTTTAAAGCTAATAATGAACTGGTATGTATAGACCTGTAACATGGAGTGCTGGCCTTTTAAGACTGAGAAGTGACATCCCTGGGTATGTCTACACAGCAAAAAACCCCATGGTTGGCGTCTGTCAGCCAATTTATACTCACAGTGTCTCACTGCTGTGTAGACTTGCAAGCTCAGGCTGGAGCCCAGGCTTTGGGGCCTTACAGTCCAGAGCATACACAGCAAAGAAATAGCCCTACAGCTCTGAGTCCCGTGAGCCCAAATCCAGTACAACATCTGTGAAAAAGTGTTTGAAGGGTAGGAGGGGCTTATTTAAAAAAAAAGATGAAAGATTGTACAAACAGCATTACAGCAGAACACCATTGTTCTACTGGATACAATTAAACTGTCAAATACCCTACAGTTCCACTAGCTCCATTAGCTAGTGCAGCAGAGTTGTATTCTCACTAAAACCCTGTGAAATTTCATCTGGGTATGGCGATCAACATTAGTAAGAGTTATGAGACCTTGAGTGCCTGAGTCGCCTACAATAAGCAAGTGTTTTCTTCTTCTTCCCTATTGAGCCTATTGGTAACTGAAATGAATCCTAATCCCTTCTTCTGGAATGGGCTAAAATAATCTGGTTGTTTGGCAGGCATCACACACAGTATGAACAGAACTGAAATGCCATGCCAAATACACACCTCAAGGCTCTTTACTTATAAGGATTTGTACAGACTGTAGAAAAGCCATCTTCTCTTTCCTAAAAAATCCCCACATCTTTGTGCATTAATATCCCTTCCTTAGTCTCTTTCTCCTTCAGACTGTCCTTTTCTCTGCAGGTTTTTTAAATTCTAGAGTAGTCTTGTCTTTTACTTTGATCCAGGGCTGAGTAATTTTCTCCTCATCTCCTAGTAGTCTTAGGGATACCATGCAAGTTTAGAGCTAGAAACAGTTATGCTTAAACAAAGGAACTGTGGCACCTTAAAAGACTAACAAATTTCACTAAATTCAGCTACCACGTATGCAATGTCATCATCAAGGAAACTGTTCTTGATGGCTTGTAGTCCATCTTTGTGTGGAATGTTGATGTAGAGAGCTTCTATATCCATAGTGGTTAGGATAGTGTTTTCTGGGAGATCACCCATGGATTGTAGTTTTCTCAGGAAGTCAGTAATATCATGAAGATAGCTAGGAGTGCTGACAGCATAGGGCCTGAGGAGAAAGTCCACATAGCCAGATAAGCCTGATATAAGAGTGTCAACACCCAAGATGATGGGACACCAGGATTCCCAGGTTTGTGGATCTTAGGGAACAGATAGAATACCCTAGTTGGGACTCCTGGGGTATGTCTGTGTAGATTTGTTCCTGAGCTATGAACTCCTAGCTATATTTGTGATACCACTTAGAGCTGAACTTTTTGACTTTGTCCTGACCCAATACAACTTCAGATTTGGAGACTCTCTCTACCTTCAAGTCAATGGCACAGCTATGGGTACCCGCACGGCCCCACAGTATACCAGCATTTTTATGGCTGGCCTAGAACATTTCTTCCTCAAATCTTGTCTGTAAGTACCCCTCTTTTACCTATGCTACACTGATGACATTTTCATCATCTAGTCCCCATGGGAGAGTGTCCCTTGAAGAATTCCATCAGCATTTCAACGATTTCCATGCCACCATCAACCTCACGCTGGAGCAGTTCACACAAGAAATCCATTTCCTGAATGCTACAATACAAATAAATTGTGGTCACACGTGGATAAATAACCCTTCCTTGCATATATGCCTATGTTATATTTTATTGTCCTAGATACAAGCCCTATATATTGAGTATGATTCTCTTCTGATTTATATCAGCTTTATATAACCATTTCTCCATTGAAGTCAATGGAGAAATGCCTGTCCTGATTTACAGCCATGTAAGTGTCCAGTCCCATCAGGCTGTCAAATAGTCAGTTACAGTAATGGTAGTAGATAGTACCACTTGTGACTAGTCAAAACCTCATGAAGTGCCAGACACTTTTGACAAGCTAATTGGACCCCAAATAGAGGAATGTCATTGGAAGGTGGGAAACGCAAGCCACAATTTAACCAACAGCACCACCAACCCAGTGGAAAGGCAATGGGAAATCACCTTTTGCACTTTATCCCATGAGACTGATCATGGCCAAATCATTGAAACACAATGTGATGCTCAATGTTTAAATCTCTCCAGGTCAGACATACATCAAGTTATATTGGAGAGGCGGCTCCAGACACTGAGGCCACATCTAAACTTGAAGCTGGGAGTGTGATTTCCAGCTCAAGTTGATGCACTAACTATCATCAAGTTAGTATATTAGTAGCATGGGCCATAGGAAGTGGAGACATGGGCTAGCTGCCCTAAGCATAGACCTGCAGCCTGGCTAGTCTGGGCTACAGTGCCAACATGGGTACACTACTTTTTAGCGTGCTAGCTCATTGAGTGAGCACAAGAATCTTCATTCGAGCTTGGAGAGTGAGTCTAACTGTAGATGTAACCTAAAAGTTCAGTTTTTACAGTGGTGTACCAAATCCTGTACCAAGGAAAATAGTGACTTGAATTTTGTAAGCAAATCAGAATAGAAACATGAATTTCTCTATTTTCTCTCTTACTTTATCACTGTGACCAAAAACAACTGGAAAGATGTACAATAGGTAAGTGGAATGTCAAAGGTGAGAGAAAATGATTGCAGTCATTTCTTGACAATGGTTAAGTATACAATGTACTATTCAGCATCTGAGAAAGTCTGAGAAAACTGAGTTGCATTTACCTAATCCCAGGAAACATAGCATGTGATCATATATAATCCAATCAGTGACAAAACCACTACAATTTGCTTTTGAGCAAAAAACCAGTTAACATATGAATCATATTGATTTGTATCATTGTCAGCTTCTGTCTTAGAACTCATCAGTTGTGCCCCTATGAACTGTTTTGAAGAGACATTAAGACAAGACCTCATCCTTGTAACTTGATACCTGAACACAAAAGTTGGAGTCATGAGCTCTCAAAGGGGCATTAGAAAATAATGCTCTAGGTTTACAAAAGAGAGGGATTTGAATTTTCCGCCTCCAAATAGCTGATCATTACAAGTGCCATCTTCATCCCATCTTCTAGACCAGTGGTTTGCAAACTTAGGGTGGGCTTCCACTACTGTGTCACAGAACCTCAGGCAGTGGGTCGCAGCACTACCTGCTGCCACCATCAAAAGACTGGAACTCATTGCTCAAAGATGCAGTTGTTGGGTCACAGGCATAGAAGATTTTTTTCAGCTGGGTCCTGATATGAAAAGCCTGAAAAAACACTTTTCTAGACATGTATATGTATGCTGTCCACCAGGTGTGAAAGAACTAAAACTGACAATATAATGTTGCTAGAAGTATCCAATGAACAAAGACTGAGTGCAGACAGCAAATCAGACTATGAATAAAACAAAAAAAAAATTAAAGCAAAGTTAAGAGGTTTGGCAGGTTCACTGAGTCTGGACACAGCCAGAGTCTATGAAAACTAGATGACTTCTATCCAGAATGGGTTTAAGGTGCCTTCACAGGTGAAAAAGAAAATCCTGAACAAATTTTGGCAGGAGGATGGGTGACATGAACTATCAGAATGGAAGCCACCAAAGCACACTTTGCATTTGAGCTGGGAAAAACAGGGTGAAAGAGAAAGAATCAAAGCCAGAATAGGGGAGACAAAAGTGAACAGAGCAAAATGTGAGGAATTTAAGAATGAGAAAGATAGAAAAGGTGCATTTACAATGGTCTGACTTCTTACTGAAGATTTTCCTCATAACTGAAAATAAAATAAAGATCATGATCGCAAACGAAGAGATTTCTGTACTAGTAGTTGATATGTCCTAGAGTTGCTTACAGTACAGAATGGGTGGGGTCGGAGAACATGCATGGAGCTACAGCCATCAATCCTGTGAGAGGAAACTGTGCATGTTGTTACAAAAATGAAGCCTGGGAAAGCACCAGGTGAAAATAACTTACCAGTATTAATTGATAAAATTGATTGGTGACTGTAGTACTGTATCACACATGGAAAGTTTGCAATGATATATGGCTAACTAGAAATTGGCTGGATGACTGCATAAGGGGAGTGTCTGTTCTTACCAAAGTCAGGATACAACAAAGTGCTGTCACTATTGTACTATCTCCTTGGTATCACAAATGACTGAAGTGCTGTTCCACATAATTCAGACATGAATGAAGAAGACAACAGAAACAGAACCACCTCCAGAAGAAGCTAGTTTTAGAGAGAGACCCAGAAAAGGCACACAAAAACATTCAATCATTTTACTGAAAAATGCAGAGACTGCATTTGTGTGTTTCATAGACTACGCTGAAACATTTGATACCATCTGACACAAATGGTCTCGGGAGAATTCTACCTGACACAAGGATTCCAGAGCATTCACTGAACTCATCGTTAAGTTCCAATGATCAACAAAAGGCCATAGTGCAAACAGCAATGGGTTATGAGTAGTTTTCCACTGGGCAGTGAGAGGAGGGTGAAACAGAAGGGTACATTCTGTTTCCAAATCTTTTCAGTAGATATGCGAAGTCTGACGTTTCTGATAAATGAAAGGAGCTGGGATTTCCATTGGCAGATGCCTCTTCACCAGTCTCAGATACAAAACCCTTTTCTGTAAGCATCAATGCAATGTTGGAGTCTGTAAAAACAGTTTGATGAACACAGATTCTCACTGAAAGTTATAAAACACAAAAATGTAAGTACTCATGTTGATATGATGAACAACAAACAACAACAACTAGTCAAGCTGTAGGGGCTGTAGATAGGTAAAAATCACACATGTCCCAAGAGACTGCTTTAAAGGAATCAGAAAATGGACTAAAGATGGTTCACTCTGCCATTAATTTCCTTGTAAAGTGGAATAAAAACATCCTCCCCAAACATATGTTGAAAAGTACAAAGTTTTGACTGATGAAAAATCACTCACTCTTTTCTCCCTGTAGCAACTTATAAATGTGACTTGTGGGAAACTAATGCTGCTAACAAGAGAAAAAATTTAGATGTGGCACTCGCAAAGACTCTTTCATATACCCTGGATGGAAAAACAAAAATATTTATGTTAGAAATCTTACTGGAGAGAAACTGACTCTGCAGAAATCAACAAATGCAAAGCTATGTTCTTTAGTTCCATCAGGCATACAGATGCAAATAATTAAGTTTTAATGGAAGGAATGGTGGCAAGTTATCATCATAAAAGATAACCAGTAAAGATGTGGCTATATGGTGTGTAGCAAGTCACCAGGAAGTCAGGCACGGGATGTGTGTAGTTCATGAGAGATCAAGAAGTCTTTTAAAATTTCAAGCAGAATGTCATAGTAGACTGTACTTCAGGGGGGAAAATGAAAATGAGTCAAAATACATACAGCAATACCTTCTAGATCTAGATGTTCCAGTGTCCACTGAAGTCAAAGGAACCAATTTTCTTTGACTTCGATAAGTCCTGGCTCAAACCCTTCCGGATAAGGACCAACTCCTCAAAATGCAGAAATAAAGGATACAAAAATCAGTGGCCACCGATGTCGAGGAATGACAGACTAGGATACTATTCATTTCAGTTCTTAAAATGAAGAAGGCAATTTACCCAAACGAATCTCACAGTAAGAGACAATATTTTGTTTTTAAAATCCCCGTGATTGATGAGGGACTCTAACAGATGAAGGAAGATTTAATGCAAAGTTAAAGTAGTCCAAAGTATATCAGTGTGTTCTGTCCTGCTTTATGATCTATGGCTCTCACTTTGTAAAACACAATAGAAGTTAACTGAGCATTTTGAGATATGATGTAGTATTTACCTCTACTTTTGCATTTCAGTAAATACTTCAATAGAGTTTTGATTAGTCCATCACTTGGCAAATAAGAACAAATTCTGTAATTAATATAAATAAATATTTATGAATATGGTAGATGATTTTGAAAGTTTACATATATGCTCTCTTATTCACTATGTTAAGCATTTTCCCTGCAAATGAATTTAATACATTGCGTGCGCACACACACAGACAGACAGACTCAGGTGGTTTCCTGAGACCAAATACACAAAATATTTCATTAGATTTTTCAAAATAACAGTCCCATTACATGTTATCTACAATATTTGTAGTTCTTCAAAACAATTCTCACTAGGATCCATGAAGCCAAAACAGTTGTTTAATAATGAAAATAAGAAGCCGCAAAGTTTTCTACAAAAACTTTTTGGAAAAAATGCAGATTGCATTAAAGGGAAGTAGTTGCCATTGCTGATTTTGCCAAAATTGTTTTTATTAAAACAAGAGAAAAATTAAAAGCACTCAAAAATCTAAATGTTTAATGCTATTTTAAAAAAGATTTTTTAAACATTTAAAAATGTTAATGCTCAAAAATAAACTGTTTAATGCAAAATGGTTTTTACTTTTCAAGCCAAAAAGTTTCCAAAACAATGTCCCACCCCACCCCACCCCCAAACTATGAGGAAATTAAAATAGTTTTTCCTAACTCTAAATGGAAATTTTAGAATGTATGAGCAAGGAAATATTCCAGGTATTTTTAGGCTTTTTTTAAACAAAATTGTTACATTGGACAAGCTAGTTTGATGGATGAAAATTAAATACCTTAGAAAGATTACTTAAATGTTTTGAAAAGTAAAGATGTTATAATTGAAATCTTTCTTTTGAAAAATTGATTTTGCCAAGAGATGCTGTTTGTTACAATGATTATTTTCTGATGGTTGCTGCTAAAAATAGCATTGTAGGTATGTTTACTGTTTCCAGGATTTCCATACCAAGTGTGCTGAGCTCACATGTTAAAGAGCCCTGAAAACTCAGCCTTAATCTGAGAATTGAGGTGGTCTATACTGGGCTTTATCTACAGTTGAGTGTCCAGTCTTAAATTCCATCAGTTTGAAATAAACTTTACTTCCACATATGATAGGAAAGCCAAGCTAGATTTATACCATACCAACAGCATGCTGGGATAAAGCCTCAGTTAACTCAGATTCAAATAATTGTATGACACCTCATTGGCCACGTCAATTCAGTTGATTGACAACTGTAAGAGAAATCATCTGTCACAGTCAGTCAACTGAAGCATTAGCCAGCGGAGAGTTTCCTCTGCCTATCTCAGAGATGTGCCCCCAGTTTCCCAAGGTAATGCATGGGTATACCCACACATTATCTTGCAGAATGCCTCACATGCAGCTATGGCTCTGAAGCTCCTCAGATTTCTGCTCCTCCATACCCAACCTCATTTTACTTTCCCTAGATTAAGGTCCCTCAAATGTACTGTGCTAGCTGCCCTTCCTGATTCAACAGCTATTCACCTCATGAAACCAGAGAGCCTCTGATCTTCAACTTCATGAGGCAGGCCTGTGGTAGAAAGGTATTAGTGATTTCCTGTGATAACATCTCTGCTTATGTACATTGTTATTATTGAGCAATACATTGCTGGGTTGGGAGAAAGGATTCCACATCTTTAGAAAATCCCATAGATGCTGGATTGTTTACTGGTTCAGGAGAGTCATTTCAATGAATCTTTATATGTTCTGTAGTGTATACCATGGCATGACAACTTAAATTGTTTAAGCTGGTTGGTCTTAAAGAAATTCTTCAGCATTAACATTTGCCTTTTTACTATTTAGACTGTTTCTCCAGAAACTTTGAGGCCAATGAAAGGCTGCTAATCTGAGATTGTGTATAGCTAATTTCCTCTGCATAGTGGGATGTCTATATTTCCTGGTAAGGAAAACATCTTATCAGCATAACCCAAACAAACAGTGCTTAGAAAATCTCTGCCAATATTTCCAGTGGGAGGAGCAGGAAGGGGGTGGTCACGGTTTGTAGCGGTTCATTAAAAACAGGACTTTAAACAGGTTAAACTCTGAAATATTTTTAAAATGATTCAGAATTTCCAATAAAAGATAAAATTCAACTCTTGTGCTCTGCCATCTGGAACTGAACTTCATCTGAAAATATTTGTCTTGCTGTGCTGAGAGAAAAGAAAGTTTAACTGGTTTTAGTTTTTCTTCTTTTCAGCGTCTCTTGGAAAAAAAATACTTAGTTTTATAGCATCAGAACACCCTCCATAATCCCAAAATGTAGAAATAATGAAAAGTCAGATTTCCTAGAATTAACACTTCTTTCCCCTGGGAGCTTAGTTTAGATCCAGTGGGTACCTAATTCTAGGAAGCAGTGGACAGGAAAGAATATTAATCAAATATGAAAAGGTTGCTGGAAAAATAACAGCCACAGAAAATGTTTTTAAAAATTACTTGTCATGAATACCATTTCTTTCTTTCTTCCATCTTATGTCAAGTTTTTGAAGAAAACGGCTGAGAAATTTTAATTCAGAAGTGTGGTATGTCCCTGTATGTGACTGTCTGTAATGTTGCTGTAGCTGTTAGACTAAAGAATATGAGAGAGACAAGGTCCAATAAAAGACATTGCCACACTCACCAACTTCTGTTGGTGAAAGACAAACTTGTAACTATGCAGAGTTCTCCTGGCCTGCAGAAATACTTGAGACACAGACTATATTTGTTCACTGCTGTATGAATTGAGACACTATGGTGTAGATTGTTTTTGTGTTATCTAAAAAATTATAATACTGTTAAACAGGAAAATATCGTCATGAATCTGACTGAAGAGTAGTTAGCAGTTGCCTTAGGGGCCCAATCATCCTGTCCATTATGCTCTGAATTAGATTAAAGGCTGTATAAGGAGACTGCTCAATATACCTTAGGTTGACTGATCCTAGAGTTGTAAAAAAATCAAACCAGTACTTATCCCAACTCAGAGTAGTGTAATCGTCTAACTGGCTTGACAGTTGCTATGCACCAAAAGGAGCAATGCAAAACAAAGAAAACCAAAAAACATCAGTTTTAATCCTGGAAAGGATGAGCAATCACTCTCTGTCTTAAGTAGCCTCTAAACACTGAAATCAAGCCCAGAGAGTTTGAACACATGCATCTGATCAAATGATGGGCCTCATCTTTCCACCTCAGATTGTTTTACTCAATAATAGTTTATACGCCACTTTATAGGAATGTGCCCATAAATTAGAATTAGTGAAAAACATGTAGTCTTGTGGAAATACTACAGAAATCACAACTACCTCAGCACTAAATTGAAACTTAAGAAACATTGGTCAAATTATCTTGACTTACAGCAGATATAGCACTTTGACCACAGCAAACAGAAAAGAGCAACTTGAAATCCTTCTGAAGTGAAAACAAAAGTTCTTTGGCAACTTAAAGACTAATGCATTTCTTCACACACAGGCTTTGTGGGCTGCAATGCACTTCATCACACACAAAGTGGAAACTATAATTAGGAGGTATATACAAACTAGGAAGAGTGAGAAATATTAAAATGGATAGCACCAGTGCTAACAGTGAATTCACTTAAGGTAGATGAGGCCCATTCACAACAGTTGATTGTAAGTTGAGAATGTGTGAACAGGAGCAATTATTTAGTAATGAGAGAACCATTCCAAGTCCCTATTCAGACCCAATATTATAGTGTCAAGTTTGCATATGAGTTCCAGTTCTGCAATTTCTCACCTAAGTCTCTTTTTGAACTTCCTTTGTTGAATTACTAAAGATGCCAAGGACTTTTGTTGTTTTTGCTATGTACAGATTAACTCAACTACCCCTCTGGAACTTCTAAAGAGCCTCTACTCTTTGTATTTTAGTGTAGCCCTATGTCTGGCTATGACCTTCCCTTCACACAGGAAGATCTACATGAAACAGTTAGTTTGGCTCAACATTATCAGTGGGCCCTTGTCTGCCTTCCGCTACTCATAGGAGAAAGCACTAGTAGAATGGAAGGAAGAAATGACACTACTTCCTATGTTATACACACATGGCTACTTGAATAGACTGTGTTGTGTATTTCTTTTTCTCTCATAAGTGCATGTTAATTAGCCACGCAGGTGTGTTACTAATGATTTTAAAACACTTTTCTGGTTCATTATTGTGCAAAGAGGGAACATCAAAATAGGAAAATATCTTTAATATACACACCAGTATATGCAGACCTGAAATTAAAATAAATGGACACAGAAGATTAAAGAAGAACAAGTACAATAGGTGATTACAGTGTATTCCTGCTTTCCCCACCCCACCTCATGTTAAATATCCAGGAATAGATTGAAAGTTTCTCAACTGTTGTTCATAACGATTCATTATTCATTCTCTCATTTGCAAGTAGTTGATTGAGAGTATGCAATATTCTAAATTTGACCTCATTTGATTATAATGAGCACACCACATATTTTGCTTCCTGATAGGGTGAACATAAAACTGATACAAGATTTTTGCAATTAAAAATGGGAAATTTTATTTTTCTGAACATTCTCCAAATTTGCTTAAGGATCACTCTTCCAGTGAATTAACATTCCCTAATGCTTTTCAAAGGGAAAGCTGGAGGGAAAAGTCATGTTATTAACTAAGAAGATGTGAAAAGGATTATTTTACTGATTACATTTTTCAAAGCTTTTCACAAAATAAAAGGCCATTTTAAAGGGAAAAATATATGTCTGTTTCCTACAAACCTTGTGAAATGCGATGCCTATTTTTGGCTGGACCAAGTTTAGGTACATTTTTTATATTTTATAATAAAGTTAATTTTTCCTAGCACAGAATATTTGGTTGTGGGAATACTGAAATATTATTCTGTTTTATTACACAACATGTGTTCACCTTTTCTGAATACATTTCTTTGCTATGTATACAGTATCCAAATGTTCCAAGGCCTTCTATGTTAGATGCCAATCTTACAAAAGAATTGCACAGATTCTTAAACTTTATACACACTTGTGTGTAACTCTTCACTGGATAGGGCATTTATTTTGCAAAGTTAATTTTTCACACCTCAGATTTCCAGTTCCAGAAACAGAGGAAGAGCTGAAATGAGAAGGAGCCTCCTCTACACTTCTTTTGTAGTTGCAACCATTCCTGCTTATGTATCTTCCACTGATGCCATCTTAACAGGTCAAATGTACAAATGTGTGTCTCAAACTCTGTTAAGTTCCAAAGGGGCAGCAGTGTTAATCTAGTTCAGCAAAAGCAGTAAGGAGTCCTGTGTCACGTAAAGACTAACAAATAAATAAATTGGTTAGTCTTTAAGTGCCACAGGACTCCTTGCTTAAAATTCTGTTGCCTTATTCCTTATGGTTCAGCTGAGTCTCTGATTCTGATACCTTGACAATGGATTGATTGTCTGCACACAGAGTGACTGTATGCTGTACTCTCATGTTACATGCTTTATTTACTAACACTCCAAGTGGTCTTAATGAGTTTTCCATTCACCAGCTGCAATGCAACCTGTCTTGTTGGCAGTCAGCAGTACCTACAAAAACTCGTGGTCTTAGATTTCTCTTTTATTTTGGATTTTAGTTTTTGGCATGTAAATATCAACAGGTGTGAGGTTGAAGGCAGCGCCAATGCAAAGAAGGGACTTCTTGTGGAAGAGAACACTGGCAGCATGACCAGAGTGCCCATCTCCATCTTCGCTTGGCATGGTGCATATTCCTTGGCACAGTGTTCTGCCAACTCTTTCCCATGCCAAGATTCTATGCATAGGCAGATGTGTAAGAAGCTGAGACACCATGTACCGTATGTATACTGGCACAAGCATGAAACATTCCCCCCCCAAACCATGAAGCATATTAAGACAGCAGTTCAGCTTGGTTTTCCTAGCCTAAGACTGTGCCATTGAAAAATCCATCCAAGTAGGATTAAATTTCACTAAACAATGTGTCGAATGATTACACCTCTCATCAGTACCCTATATTCATCCCAAATCATTCACATAGCACTACCACATTTCATAGATATGAAAGAGCACGGGGAAGAAGCCTGTTCATCTTCTTCCATAGTCTTTATGCAGAAAAAAAAAATAGGGGGCATATCACATTTCTAAATTTAATTGAAAATGGTTTGGCCGAAGACTGAAATACAGCATTTTGATCTTTTTCCACTGAATCACTAAGTCCACCTACTTGCTGTAATTAGTTCTCCACCACAGAGTTTGGACTGTATCAAGGCAGTGGTTAACACTGCATGTCCAACAATGATAACTTAATGCAAGCCCTCCATTAACTGTCATAACTGGCTGAACACTAAATGCTGAGATATCCATCTCTTTGAGTCAGCAAGGTTGTTATAAGCTCCTGACGTTAAGAGTACCAGGTCGGGGGCAGGCGAGATGGATTGTCAGGAAATTAGAATGTGGTGAAAACCAGAACCCATTTATGTCAACTCAGTAAAGCATGCATGACTTTAGTCAATTTACACAAGAAAATGGGACCATATGAACAGCAACAAAGACTCATTTAGAAGAGTCTCAAAGGAATGTATTGCCTTTTGCAAAGCTTTTTGCTAAGCAGTTAGAGAAAAACAGTCTGAAGTGCTGCTTACTTTACTGTAGCGAATGGTTAGAGAGCTGAACTTACAGGAGGCTTTTGACCTACTATTCTATCACTAATAACCCTCAATAATTTAAAACTTGAAAGCCTACAAATCCTAATCTTAGTCAAAGAAGAAGGCTATATAGTTAGGTAGCCAGTCTGATGCAACTGTTTCTACAAATGTGCTTAAGTGAAGGGGAAAGATCTTTATTATCAGATAATCTGTTTAAATTATTGAGCCAATGGAATGAAATACCTGCAGCTTATCATCATAGGTACTACATCATGTGTTTGTCAATACATTCATCTAAAGAGAACACTAGGAATCGGGCGGTGCTGGGGCAGGGAAGGACCCAGGGCATGGGCCCAGCGCCTGCCCCCAGCCAACAGGCCCCGCCCCCAGCCAGCCAGCCCTGCCCCCTGGCTAGGGATAGGAGCGGGGAGGGGCGCGCAGCCACTGGCAGCTAAGCCACGATGGGGCCGGGGCTAGGCCCACGTTGCTGCGACCAGCCAGGCCCCCAGACCCCCAGCCAGGGACGGGTACCTGAGGGCCTGGCCGGCCATGGCCACAGCAGCACGGGCCCAGCCCCAGCCCCAGCCCCATCGTGGCCTAGCCACCCGTGGCTGTGCGGCCCCCCCGGCCCTATCCCTGGCCAGGGGGTGGGGATGGCTGGCTGGAGGCAGGGCCTGCTGGCTGGGGGCCCTATCCCTGGCCAGGGGGCAGGGCCTGCCAGGCAGCCAGCCGGGCCCTGGATCCCCGGCCAGGGACAGGGCCGCTGCAGCCGGCTAGGGATCGGGCCCCGGATCTCCGGCCCAATTGGGCCAGAGATCCAGGGCACTGGAGTTGGGACCTGGGGCACGTGCCCCGGCGTGCCCAACGCCAGCGACACCCCTGCTAGCAATGTGTACAAGATTGAGAATGTAAGCCCTGTGCTTTACTGAATGATCTTGTATAGTGACTTGTAGGTCCAAAGAACATGAAACATTCTGGTTAACTGAGGTGGAGGTTTACTTTAAATTACAACACAAGACAAGCATTTCTCCTACCTCATGCCCAGACGCTGAGTAGTTTGTTACTCAGACCCACTTACATGTGAGCAGAGTAGGAGATTAAAGAAGTTTTTAGAAAAAAGTTTTAATCATAATGAGCATCTTTGAAATACGAGACCCACTACACTTTGTGAGGGGCTTTACAGTGAATATCAAATTTTTGTTTTTGCTTGTAAATGTACTGCATACTGTCATGGGACGCACATCTGTGCATCCTGGGTTGTGATCTATGGGATTTTTCTGTTCATTTGTGCACTGAGATTGTGTATTTCTATGCAGGGCCGGCGCTGGGGATTGTGGCATTCCCCCCCCAACAGCAGCACAACACCGGCGCAGATGGGTGATGTCATCACGGGAGCGCCACAGCGCTGTCCCCTTTTGGCGCCCCTCAAATACCGGCACCCCCTGCAACGCAGGGCCTGCTTACTGGCTAGCACAGGCCCTGTTTTTATGTCAGTTTCGCCATGCAACATCTCTTTATCAATGCTCATAACCTAACCTACATGGTTACTATAATGCATTTCTTGCAGCCTCATGAACTGTAGCAGAGGCTCCTTCTCATTTCAGCTCATGAACTGTAGCAGAGGGAAAACCAATACTCTCTTGTGAGTCTGCAATACCAGTTTAAAAATTCATTTTTATTATTTTGTAAGAGTAGTCACTTCCCTTTCTGATCACTATATTAAATAATACATTTTCTTTAGCCCAACTGAGAACCATTATGAAATTTCTTTTTTTTATTCTGGTTGGTCTGTTTTACAGTAGGTGGCATAGGAATGCAAGAATTTATTGTGTTCTTGCATACTATATTGCTGGGTGAAGATCTGTTAGTAAAATGACAAAAGATGCTTGCGTCAATGTCTTTCTATCTTCGTCAACAGTCATGGTTACTACTGACTACAGAAACAAACAAGGAGTCCTGTGGCACTTACAGACTAACTAATGTATTTATCGCATGAGCTTTCGTGGGAGAAAATCCCACTTTGTCAGATGCTCCTGTTCTGTAAGTTTCCCCATTTACAAAGCATCTGACGAAGTGGAATCTTCTCCCACAAAAGCTCATGCAATACATATATTTGTTAGTCTTTAAATGCCATAGGACTCCTTGTTTGTTTTATTGAACTAGACTAACATGGCTGCCCCTTTGGATATTGACTACAAGCCTCTATTGACTTGTTTGAAGCTAGTGCTTGTCAGGATGGAGTAGTTTTATAATTGTTTCTCCTCTTCCTCTTCAAAGAAGGTAGCACCAAGAACAAACTGTTACCTTAAGAACCCTTTGAGAACACCTGAGAAAGGGCTCCACAGCAGCAGCAACCATCAGCCCTGACTAGTTTATTACATTCATCATGCTGCTTTTCTGGTATGTATCCAAAAAGGGTCATGTAAGGTGCCAAGTAAGAGCTTATACCATACAGACCTTAATTCTAGGGAGATGAATGTACAGATACTTAAGGAATTGTGTTTAAATACTGAAATTCAGGTTGAAAGCAGTGCTGACAAATAGGTTGCAAGGAGAAAAGGACCAATTTATTGTTCTAGCAGCTATGTAGATCAAGCACAGCAAACACACCCAATGAAAGCTAAATCTAAATATGAAATGCATAGGAATTATGAGAACACCTTGGAGCTAACAGCACAGGCAAGGAGCCAGGGGCTAATTCAGTCTTTGGGGACAGAGACAGACTTTTGGGTCCAAGAGGAAGACACATATGCAATCATAATTGCCTGTGTGTGCGCACGCACACACACGCAACCATTTCTGTTTTCATTTATTATTCCAACCCACTATGGCGAAACATCACCTTTGATCATAAGCTTATTTCACTAAACATATTTCAGTTTCATAAAGGATCTGACCCAGTTCTGTGCCACTTAAGGTGAGTGTACTTTATTTCTTCAGGAGCAGTTTAACTCGTAATTATATCAAACATCCAGTGACAAGGCCTGGACACTACATGGAACACTTTGCGGACTCGGAGGTTAATGTGTGTCTATGTACTAATCAGCACAGAAAGGGACAGGTCTGTGGACCTTGGAGTCAGTGCTTTTGTGGCCAGAGGCTGCTGGTTTCAGAGAGCTGAGCCACAACAGGCACAGACAAGACAGCTTCACAATAAGGGCATGGTACTTCTAAATTCTGGGTACCATCAAATAAAAAAAAAAAAAAAAAAAGAAAACATTACAGATGCAAGTCTTGTTGCTAAGTCTACTGCAGGAAGGCACTAAGCTACTACAGGGATGGGAATGGTATGAGAACCTGAATAGAACTACTTCTCAGTGGTTCTCAAAACACAGCTTGCCATAGGATTAAATCTTGATGGACTCCTATGAGGCTTTCCAGAGGTCAATGACTCCCCAGTCTACCTGCATAGGTGGCAATGGAATTCAAGACAGGCAGGGTACAATCAGGTCATCTGCTAGTCTTACCTGTTGGAACAGCTTTTGGGAGCTGAGCATTTAGGACAAAAGAGAATGAAGCAAAACAGGGGTGCTGGAATATCAGACAGAGAAACGTGCCTTTCACATCCGTTGACAGTCTACAGTTGTCCTTTCCTAGTAGTATGTGAAAGCATGGACTCTCAGGGTACTGTTGGAATCCTTGTTCTGGATGTGTATTCAGCAGCTGTGACCTATAGTTGTCTTATAGTTGTCCATTTGTAGCTGCCTGTGAGAATGTTGCCTAACTTCCCTTACAGACGTCACCACTGCAAAGTCATTCAGGCCTTTATAACTCCCAAGGTTATTGTAATGAGTTTTATTTGGTAATGATCTTGATTAGACTCTGGAAGTTTAAACTGTTGCAAAGAGACAGCAAACTCGTGTGAATATCCTGCACTCTCTTCCACTGTGCACCACCTATGCAATAAAGTTCAGGGTACCATTGGAATGGTGTTCCTTAACTCCTGCATGATACAAACGCAGAGTTGCTAAGGGACCAACTGCCATGAAAGACCATAACGAAAAGGGTGAAGTTCACAGACTCATTTCCTAGTTTTCATTCATTCCTGATGAGCAATGAGGTGCTCTCAGACAGTTAGAGACCCACTCTTTTGTGACCTACTACTCTGAGTTTGGAGATTCAGATCACACTTGAAGGCTGAACATTAATTATTCCCTTGTGATAATGGCAGACATGATGTCTGTGGTAGTTGGGACAGTAAGGCCAGCAGCCTAGAAGTAATTGGCCATTTATACTAATAAAAATAGAATAATAATGATAAGCATTAAAAACCAGTTGTGTTTTGGAAGGGATATAAACTCTTATGCTTAAGGTCAAACCTTTAACCATTGTGGTTTGGGGGAAGAAAACTTCCCCAGTGGGCAATTTACTCCATAACTGCCTGTTGCTAGGTTGCTTGCACCTCCTCCTCGCACGATTGGTTTTGATCACTGTTGGGGGCAAGTTACAAGGCCCATTACTCTAATCCAAAAGAGCAGCTTGTTTGTTCCTACCGCACAGCAGCTAAATTTCAGCACATACAGCCTGTGGTAAGTTTCGTATATGCAATATTCAAGGTACATCAATTAAAAATAACCCTTCCACTGGCCAATCATTGATACAACAACAATTTAATATTCCTATATTAGAACACTTTAGACACTTCTCTAATTTGGGCCAAATATGCATAAAGTTTAATGCCTTACAGTTCAGTGCTGGACTATTTGGAAGTTAATATCATTTAAAAGTATGGCACCTACTGGAGGCAAAGCTAAAGTAAACACTATGTGTTGGTAAAGAACAATAAAAATTTTTGTGAACATATTTTGTACTTGAAACCTTAAAATATGCTCTAGGGTGGTTATTTAACTATATTTTTAGTGGCTTTGTAGCTTCAATTTCTGGCAGTTAAAACAGAGCAACACATTTATGGTGTTATTCTGCATACACTTTCTTACCCACAGTTGTCCTAGTTTACATCATTCTTACACAAGAAAGGATTTTTCTCACACAGAGAGTTTTGAGGTATCAGTCCTGAGCAAAATACTACTCATTTAAAAATGTAAATCCCTGTGAAATAAATGCCATTGGAACCAGAGGATGACTGAACCAATTCATGAGGAATTGAATGTATGGTCTCAAAGGGAGCTGCAACAAAGAAACTGTAACGTGTTCTGTGTGATCTAGAATGCATTGAAAAGATGCCAGAAGCAAAGAGGTCAATCATCTTAGCTTCAGAGAACTGAAAACTTGTCTCTCAAGACAAAAGATCAGCTATTTGACAATCCTCAGGCACTCACTGGCTCCTGCCTAGGTTCTGATCATGTATTACTGAATACAGATTTGTGAGAGGCTTCTGGGAAAAGCTCTCAGTGTGCTACACACAGACATGCAAACATGTAGACATGAAAGCTTCAGACGTGTAAATGAAGACCGATATCACTATCAAAATACAGAGTTTGGAGAGGGGTTTTGGTTTTGTTTACTTGTATAAGATGAAGCAGCAGTTTTTAATAACAGAAAGTGAATTTTGTAATAGTGTTCCAAAGAAACAAGGCCACTAAAATCAAAGGCGCTATGAGTGCTCTATAGAGTTGAAAATAAGGCCAGCTACACAGATGACTAAGTACATCTCCAAGTTTAGGTAGCCACTTTCAAACATTTTAGCTGAGGGGTACATAACAAAATACAGTGAGAAGTGAGCACAAAAATAAAAGAACAATCTATTAATACAAAGCCCTGTTAAGCAACTGGAAGTCAGGAAATCCAGAGACTAAAGTACTGCATTTTCTGCTTGTATACAAGTCGAACACTCACTGTTTAAAGATTTCCAGAAAACAGCAGCTGATTTTCTTAGGGAGTTGCCATTAACATGTATTGCATCTCCTTTCTTTCTTCATCACTTTTGCTTCTACTTTCTTTGCCTTGAACTCTAACCTAATGATTCTCCAATCATTTTTCTTTAGTTTTCAGTAGTTCTCCATAGGACTTGAACACAGTACCCTACCCCACACATATGTCTGATCCTATCAAGGCCACCTTGGAACAATGCAGAAGGTCCTGCTGATCTAGAGGCAGTATACTGCCTCAGCATGCAGCCAGGACAGATCTACATATAGGTCTAGGACTGACAATCTTGCCAATTGACATAAATGGGACTTAGTATTCACATACAAAGCACTTAACACTCATTTAGCCTCATAGACAAAAATTTAAAAAAAAAACAAAACCCTCAAATTCAGACAGCAGTCCTCCACTCAAAGTGGAGGTTTAAATGACAGCTACCTAGAAAGGGCTGGTATTTTCACCAAGAAGATATTCTGGAGAATTATTAATGTTATTCTTATACTAAATTATATTTATTTTTGTTTTCAAGAGCAGAAGAGATTTTGTTCCCTCCCCATGTTTATCTATTTTTCTTGAGCAGATTAATACCAGTTTGCTATTAATCATAAGTCACACAACCTAAACAAAGTGTAATATTTTTAGCATCACTGATGATAAACATGATATTAAACAAAACAACCTAACAAGACAGTTCAGTTACCATTTTTTTAAAAAGTCTGAATGTAAACATATCATATTGTATATAAATATTCTAAACACTTTTCTTCTAGAATTGTCAACAATGGTGACTGATGCTGCGAACAGTTACACCTGTGCCTGACTTTATAAACAGGAATAAGTCTATAGAGGCAGATGAGTGGGCCCAATGCTTTCCACTTGCATGTATGTAAATACTTTTCTGAATTAGTTATAACTGGTCAACAAGTATTTTTGGTTCCGTTAATGCTCCCATCGAAAATTTTGATTGAGTAGAAATTTCATCCAAACAAACAAACAGTTTTGTCTGGAAACCAAAATGTTGCTAGTTGAAAATGCTTCAATGATGCCTCATGGGACATATGGCTTGGGCACCTCAGGTTCCCATTCTTTTCTTCAGGCTGAACTCCCTGGTTGGGGGGGGCAATTTATCAAGGGGGGGGAGAGGTAAAGTGGGGCCTATGTGGGGGTCAGTGCTTGCAGGATTCAGCATAACATCTACATTTGAAGTGAGAGTCATTCTCAGCTCACACAGACATACCTGCCCTAGTTCTGCTCAAACTAGCATGCTAAAATTAACAGTGTAACCAAGAAGTTGCTCAGACTAGACACTCCCATACCAATCTGGCTGCATATTTATTCTTCTGCCAGGGCTACACCAGCTAAACTGGTAGCACGGATACATGTGCATGAGTTGAGAACATTAACTCCCAGCTCAAATGGAGATGTAACCCACACAAACAGTCCCCTGCATGCATGCAGAGCCCAGTTCACATGGTAGGATTCCACATAGATGAAGGAGGCTGTGCTAACAGATCTCAGTGCAGGACTAGCATCATTTCATATAGGATCTTTGCAATTTATCTTTTTTTTTTTTTTAGGACAAAAGTTGGTTTCTGAACAAAATCGAAAAAACATTTAGCTGTGAGAGGCTATGGGGAAATTAAGAATTGAAAGGATGACTGTACAATTATGGTAAAAGTATAAAGTGTCACCCAGTTTTATATTAAACTGCAGAAAATGAACAATAGATGTGATGCAATAGACATACGTTAGTAAACCAAGCTTAGGAATTCTCAGGTAACGATCAGGTAGGTAGCAGGTCTAATATTCATTTTATATATACAATATACACTGGCCTATAATATAGGTATTATATTAAAGGCAAGATACATAATATGTTAAAGTATTTTCCATACTATTCAATGAAGGTTCAGTTAGCCAGATTTGTGATGTTCTACATGCTCTCACTGCAGTCAATGGCAAGGCTCACTTCAGACTTCAGGGACAGAAAAGGTCAACCCTGTAAAAAAAGACTACGATTCCAACCTGACAACACTTCTGAATATGCTAATTTTCAATACACAAGAGTCCCATTGTAGTAAGACCAATTGAATGCTGAAATTTAGGTACATGAGTAGATGCTGGCAGCGTTTGGGTCCTTAAAAACATCATTCCCAAAGCAAAAGAATCCAGTGAACTACCTCACATGATCAGTGCCATTTAAAATCATTAAGTAAAGGTTACAATACTGTGCCTGTGTGTTTCAGTTTAAGTAGTTTGTTTATTAAATCCAGAGTACAAGAACCAGACCAAACAGTCATCACAATCATGTTTTTCTCATATATGGTTCTCTTCTTCTTCACTAGGAACACCTCTATGCTGACTGTGACAAATCCACCATTGTCAGATCGATCCTTCCAGATCAACTTAATGGTCAGTTAAGACCCATTACGTCAATTTCCAGATCAACTTAATAAAACCGCCCCCCTCCAGTGGTGCATCACTGCTTCAACAGGAACTCATCTCCCATCGGTGCAGCTCAGTGAAGATGCTGTGCTGAAGGAAAGTTATGAGGTGAATGAGAGTTACACAAGCTGTTCTATATAGCTTGCACAACTCCTGTCAACTTCTACAGAATTTTGCTGCCAATGTCGACCTGGCCTAGATCTTGGCAGATGTTGGTATTATATGATTTTTTCAGACAGGGAAGCAGAGACGGGGAGTGACTTGCCAAAAGTCACACAGCTAGCCAGCATTAGAGTCAATAATAGAAGCCTGGTTGCCTAACTCATAACCCAGTACTCTAGCCACTAGGTCTCAATGCTCCACCGCTTATTTCCAAGTACTGAAAACCTACAAACATAGATATCTGATCCTTCAGGAGTTTCACATTAAATTGTTATTTGCTCTTCTGACTGGTTTACATGAGCAACTAAACCGGTTTCCCCATTTCTGTCTTGATATAAATATTCATCAGTGATGGAACTGCTTCTTGTGTCTCAGTTCTCATTTTTATGAGAACATATTTCATAATAAAAATCCCCACTAACGTAATTAAAATGTGCAGTTTGACTGTAATATATTTTTAAAATGTTATACACAACTATAAAAGTGTTATACACAGCACCATCTGTTGGCTGAGGTAGCTACGACAAATGAAAAAATAGGTTATGCAGATTATACAAGAATTATGTCAAAGACCTTTCTTCCTTCCAAATCAGAAGTCAAGCAACAAATTTATAACAGTGAATTACAAATAATTGTTCTACGTGTCCTTTGTTAGGAAATATATTGTAAGTTATATTTAAAATGCTGCTGAAGGCAAGATGCTCTGCCATTTTGGGAAAGTTTGGAAAGCTATTAAACTCATCTTAGCGTAAAATGATAAACAAGTCAAGAAAAAATTAATAAATCTATGGTATCATAGATCACTGTGTACATTAGTTTCCTGCTTCTGTGGATCTCCAGTGCTTTCAAATGGCAACAACAACATAATAAATTTAAGAAAAGTTTACTTGTGTAGGCTTAGATTATATCTAGCTATGTATGGGTGGGCATGCAAGCAACCATTTTTGTCTTATGCCTGTTTCTATACAATGGCTAGTCACAGCTGCAGCCCAACAGCCCTGATGGAATTTGCTGGAGCAAGAAATATTATGAGGAGTAATAACTGGTCCATTAATAGAATCACAAACTGGAAGAGACCATGAGAGGCCATCAAGTCCAGTCCCCTGCACTCATGGCAGGGCGAAGTAGCCCATTAAACCATCCCTTACAGGTGCTTGTCTAACCTCTTCTTAAACTTCCAATGAGGAGATTCCACAACCTGCCTGTGTGACCTATTCCAGTGGTTAATTGCCCTGACAGAATTTTTTTTTCCTGAAGTCCAACCTAAACCTCCCTTGCCATAATTTAAGTCTATTGCTTCTTGCCCTATCATTAGCAGTTATGGAGAACAATATTTCCTCCCTCCTCCTCGTGACCACCTCTAAGGATGCTTAAATTGTTATCATATACCCACTCAGTCTCCTCTCTTCCAGGCTAAATAAACCCAGCTCTTTCAATCTTCCCTCATAAGTCAAGTGTTCCAGAACTCTAATCGTTCATGTTACCCTTCTCTGAACTTTCTCCAATTTGTCCACATCTTTCCTGAAATGAGGCACCCAGAACTGGACACAATAGTCTAATTGATGTCTAATCAGGGGAGAGCAGAGCAGAATTACTTCTCAGTTCTTTCTTACAATACTCCTGTTAATGCATCCCAGAAAGGTGTGTGCTGCCTTTTTTTTTTTTTGCACAACAGCATTAAACTGTTGACTCTCATTTAGCTTGTGGTCCACTATGACACTCAGATCTCTTTCTGCAGTACTCCTTCCTAGGTAGCCATTGACCATTTTTTTATATGTGCAATGGATTTTTCTTTCTTAAGTGGAGCACTTTGCACTCGTGTTTATTGAATTTCCTTCTGTTCACCAATTTGTACAAATCACTTTGAATTGTGATCCTGTCCTCCAAAGCACTTGCAACCCCTCCCAGCTTGGTGTCATCAGCAAATTTTATAAGCATATTCTCTATGCCATCAGCATTGATGAAAATATTGAAATATCTTTTTCTCATTGGTGCCTTTCCCTTAACTAAACAGCTTTGGTACCTACTGGGAGGAACAAATTATTGGGTCTAACCCACAGGTCTTGCACATAGTCATCCAAACCTCGAAATAGCTTCATAGTTCTGACCAAATATACTACTATGGAAAGCAATATACATTTTTATACAGCTATTAGTTGAGGCTAGACAGAATTTCTGTAACCAGGAAGCCTCCTCTTCCCTTGCTAAGTCTGTGTAAAAGCCCTAGAGGTGCATGGTGCTCCCAAAATAATGGGGGTGAGAGGCATAGGAAGAGGCAATGCTAGGTCTTCATCTGCACTGGGCCACAGAGAGGGCTGCATATCAAGGGGAATAGGCTAAGCATCCTAAGGATGATATAAGCTTTCCAGTCTTCCCAAACACAGGCACATCATCTGTCTAGATAAGGGGAGGGACAATGCTTTCCAAGACTTGCAGTAATTTACTTTCTCTCCCACACACCACCACCATCCAGCCCATTTCCATAGAGCAAGAGGGAAACAGAAGAGCAACTCTGAGTGACAATTCCTTCTCAGAGCTGCTCATGGAGAGGTAATATATCACTCATTATTAGCCTAAGTCAATGTAGCCCTGTGTAAAAAGCCAGAGTTATGGGGTTAAACAAGTACTATTTAGTTAATTTAAATTATCTGATGGTACATGTTTCCCTAAAAGCCATGAGGCTTGGAAGACCAGAGATGGAATGAAACAAAACTAACATTTATTGCACATACTGAGTTAGAAGAGTGTTCATATAATTTTCAGTGGCATAGTAAAGAAAAGCATATACTGAAAAACAGTCATAACATTCTTTTGTCTCCCTGAAATCTGGAAAAAATAGCGAGCATTTCTGAAAGCAGTTGTGAGAGAGATTAATGTTAGTCTTCTTAGGGAGCCTATACAGTCCTACCTATTGCTCACTTTGCCACCTTTTTTTTTTTAAATGAAATCTTGTGCTCTGCTGGAAGGGGTTGCTCCTAGGATAACAGAAGCAAAAGCTAAAGCATAAGTCTGTTTCTCTGACTTTTGCAGTCTTGCAATTCAGCAGTTTGCCAACCAATTCAAAGTGTTGTGATGCAGCTCTGTAACACATCACTGAAATTGATCATTATATGCTATGCAATGTTTGTGCTTCAGTAATCCTACATCCACTTAAGTTAGCACTCATACCACTGGCAGAAAATCTACTCACACTTCTGCTTCCCTACAACACTACTTTCTAAGTGTCAGTCCCCAAAAATCCCACATTTAGATAGTTTTCACCCAATAATCCTTTCCAAAACAAAACTGAGCACATTAATTAATTAATAAAATATCTCGAACCTGGATAATTTATCAGAATGTGATGGAATGAGAGTGGTTCAAAAAATTCTCTTAAGGCCCAAATGCAAGTAAAAAACAATACAAAAAACAAAACAAAAACAACCAAAACCTACTAGGGTTGTTCCTCTGCACACTTCACTGACATTGGTGACAAACATCAACTGAGGTGGCAGCGATATGTCTGCACTTCTGTAACTCAGCTTTAAAATGACTATTTTGCTATGAGGTAAAGCTACTTGTAATACATGCCAGTGTAAGCTTCAGAGTCATAACCTATTATCAGTGGTTGAATCCTAAACGGAGAGAACTAACTCCTTAAGGCTCCCAAACACACAGGCAGTCAACACAACGATTCTTGTCAACATGTGGATACTTCATTTAAGTGTCCAGTACAGAAGGGTAGCCATGTGAGTCTGTTCTGGCAAATCAAATGAGGAGTTTCTGGGGCACCTTAAAAACTAACACTTTTATTTGGGCAATATTTATTAATGTGGGTTTTAGCCCATAAAAGGCTTATGCCCTAATAAATTTGTTAGTCTTTAAGGTCCCTCCTCATTTGTTCCATTTCAAATAAACTCCTCATTTATTTTAAATTTAATATAACCACTAAGTTCACATAGATACCAAGCAGCAATTATTAGATGTTAGCTATTTAAAGATACTATAATTCACAAAGATTCAGACCAGTGATGGAAAGCTAAAAGCCTCTGTACCTCTGTTCAATCAACGCTGGAGCCAGCCAGTGCCATCATCACATTTTGCTAAATTAAAAGCGCACTTTCTTCTTTCCTTCTTCCCCACCCCAAAGCCACCTGGATCCAGTGACTGAATCTGGGAGAGTTGCATTAGAGAGGAATGATCATATATATTGAAATTAAGGGCACACTAAAGGACTGCATCATGCACAAGGCCAGTTCTAATGTGTGTCAAAAAGAATCAGTTAATGCATGTTAACTCTATGCACAATCCCAATAAGCCATATCTAAGACAGTCTATGAGAAGGATGATTTTTGTATTTCCCTTCCCTACTTTACAGATCAAAAGAATTGTTCTAATCCAAATCAAACACCAGGATCTGGCAGCAATAATAGTGATTGATTTTAAATCCCTGCTATTGTTGTGTCACACCTCCATCTGCCAACCCAACCACTGGAAGACACTAAACTGAAGAGGGAATGTAAATTGAGCAAAGCAGCATTGTTCAGCAGCGTGGAAAATCAATTATTAATATTTCCCTGCTGCACAAGACAGCTCTGACCCATTTTCACTGTAAGTAAACCTCTTGAATCCTGCAGCAAACCTAAGCACAGTAATTGAGCTTTATGCAGTTGTCCTGTTCTGGAAAGATGGAGAGCATGTGTGAAATTCGCCCTCCAACCACAGCACATCTGTAGGATTCCCATACGGCCCTCTGCTCCTTGATCCAGATTCAATGCTCAAGTTTTCAGGACATAATATATTTATCTTCCCTCAACCTGCTCCAGTCGAAACATCAGATTGTGAATTGGCACAGAGTTGGGCTCTTTCCCCCTTGTTACTCTTCAGTTCTGACTACAAAATGCTCTTTATAGGATGCTAGCAAGCTACAGGATGAACATGGCTTTTTGAATACTGCCAGCCATATCCAGACTTTGCAGCATTGTCTCAGATCTTCTTGCCTCTTCTAGATTCATTTTTGTGGCATCTAGTTGGCCAGGTTCTAGTAGACAGCATTGAAGTAATGAGTTTTGAGGAAGGAGAGTATATGTTTCTAATCATAAGGCATCACTGCACTCATTTTCAGCAAATCCAGGAACATAATGAATAACAGTTTGTCCCTCATTTTCTTTTCTTTTCTTTTTAATATAAATTTCAGTTTTTGGATTGGCCTCAACTCACCTGCTATATTTTCAATGTGGAAACCTTTCCCCTGCTTTGAGTACATATGTTTGTCACATGGAAGAAGAGCTTGCCTGGAAAAGAGTCAATTGTTACAGCAGGCTCTGATACACAGCAGGAGGAATGAGATACAGTAATATCTCTGGCATTAGCACACAAACTCTCATAAGTGATTTGTCAGGGTGAAAGGCAAGATTAGGAAATAAGTGAGCACATGGTTGCAGGGAGGAGGATTTAAAAACCACACATTCTACTTCCAAGGGTCTCTTACTGCCTGGATGAAGGTAAAAGAGAAACAACTCTCCTCCCACCACAGAAACATAAACACATGGAAATGCTAGCTGATGAGAAAGTTCTTCTGATTTCTCCCACCACCATCCCACAACACACTTGAAAGCTGGCCACCTGCCTCTGTTTTCCTCAGGCTGCCCTTTGATCTGCTAGTGGCAGCAAACTATACTGTCAGCAGCATTTCCTCTCCTCTTCCCACACCAGCCACTTGTCTCTCTCTCACCCACTAAGAAGGGAGTGCTGACTCTCCTGTTCTGCAAAGCAGCCAGGGTGGGGAATTCATAGAGAGCCTTGAAGCACAACCTTTTCCTGGTAACAAAAACACAAGCATGTTCCTTTCAACTCCTGCTTTACACAAGTCTTCAGTGTATGAGGCAGAGTGTCTCATAGCCTGCCAAAGGAAAAATAATTTTGAAGCAAGTAGTGAATTCACTTAGGTATACATTCCATTTGTTCCACTAAGTGTGGAAGTGTGGTCATGATTTACAATTCACTTCTTAAGGCAAATAATGTTACTATTCTCTGAACATCTGGCTGGCATCTGGGCATTCCACAATATGCATCATTAATCAGAACATCATTCCAAGATTTGGTAATAACTAATAGAAATAGGTTTACTATATTAATGTAGCAATGTACAGCAGGGCACTGCAAAATAGCAGCTTTTAACATGTACCCTAAAACAATAATTGCCGTATCAGAATAAAACACAATATTTATATTTAAAATTATTTACTGAACATCTATGTTTCTACTGTTTTTTTTAAATTAAGTGGAACGGATATTTTTATTTCCTGTCCTAAACTGTTATGCTGTATTAATTCCCACTGTTGAACAGCTACCATGTTTTAGGATAGAAGCAAATACTTTTCAGTTGTGAGTGATGCAAATTTTATACACAGGCCCTAGTGCTATGAACACTGATGCAGAAAGTGTGCTTCTAGAAGCAGACAAGATCCAGGTAATAGTTTTTAAAGCTCCTTACAAATGGATCCTTTGGATAATGAACACTTTATAAATGTAATATTATGAGTGATAATAATGAGACCTGCTTTCGAATGAAGTTTTGTTACTAATTTTTTCCCCTATAATCCACTGTTAAAATGAACATGAATGAAGTCCAGATGGATTAGAAACAACACATCTACAACCATGAATTCCCTGATTGATCATCCATGTTACCAAATTCAAGCCTATAGTTTCCAAAATATACAGGTCAGTTTAGTATCCCATGACCAAACCTTTTATACAGAGAAATTAACTGAAAGAATTATGAAAGAGTAAAATGATAGCTGATAAACTGAGTGTATGACTCCATTCCTTTTACCATCACTACAGAAACACTCAGCCCTTTCTGAGCAACTCCTTTATGTGATCATATAGGAGACAGAGATGGCCACTTTATTAAATATCTGTAAAACCACAACTGAAGAGTATCTAAATCTAGAACCAATGAGCAATTGCATCCTGGAAGAAATCACAGCTATAGTGCCCATGTCTGGGATATTGATAACATGCTTCTCTTATGGAAAAATAACTTTCTACTATTAGTTACATCTTATCCAATACATGTTGTAGGTATCTGTTAAGTAAATGATTTAATAATTACATCCCTAGCATAAGACAACAAATGGCCACTGTTCTGTGACTTGACATATTAAACAATACTTTATTATGTAACCCTTCTGCCAGGGCAGGCTGGCAGAACAAAGGCTGGGTTCTATATCTAGAGGCTTTCCAATAATGTAGCACCACCAACTGGCTTGACCCCCACCCAGATTTCTGGGATATCCTGCTCTGTTCCCTAGGCACCTCACAGGGGTAAGGCTTCCCCACTCGCAAGCATGAGTCTGAGTGTAGCGAACAGAACTTGTAATAGTAGTAAAACAGAGTGTAAAAGGCCAAACAACAGAAATCAGTGCTGATCTAGCAAATCAGTACAAAGTTCCCAACAACCCACACCGCATAACAGAACATACAGAACTATATGGCAAAACCAGCACTGATCTGGGGAATCAGTGCTAACTAGGCTCCCGACCAACCACTGCCCGCCACCTCCATCTACTGGCCACTGATTCCATACAATAGCACCGTCCGTTGGCTTTGCCCACCGGACACTCATGTCACCCAGCTTGCCTCTGGTCGCTCTCACATCTACTGGCTCCGCCTGCTGTCCATCAGCTCCACCCCCCGGTCGTTCATGCCACCCAGCTCGCCGCTGGCCACTCTCACTGTCAGCTGGCTCCTTCATCTGCCAGCTCTTAACTTCAAGTAGCTGCAAACAACCACCTCTATCCGAATGACAAAGGCCTCAGAAGAAGTTTAGGCAGAGCTATCATTAGACAGGGGAAGCAATAGGAGGAGAGACAGAATTAGCCTCAAGCCCCCCACCCTCCCCCATTGTTTCTTCTTTCAGGCTGAAACATGCAGTAGCCTCTCTTACAAATCCTTTTTTACTAAGGGTGGCTTTTACCCTTTAACTAACCCAGACAGATTTGAAACAGACAGTATCGCAATTCACAAAGACAGTATTTAATATTTCCCCTCAATAGAATTACAGATATTGACGGATTTGTGATCAAATAAACTCAAATACCATTACCCATATTGCTCTGTACCCATAGTTAGAATATGCTGATGTGTTCTTTCTGCTTATACAAACACAAAACCCATGCAGATTAGATGCCTCCCTCAGAAGCTGTTAGACACAGCTCCTAAGCCTGCTTTATGACTATATTTGTCTTGGTGCCTCACCTGCTCATTTATTTATTTCAAGTGTGTGTACCTGTCAGGCTTCCCATATCACAGGCAGCATGTATACCATCAAAGCCAAGCCCCCATCTAACATGATAAAAGACCTACTAGTAGTTTCACACCCATGCCAGGAAAGATCATTCAGATTATAATTGGCTATAATTGACACTCCTATGGGCTGTAGCTTTACTGACTTGCAGTCAAGTGGTACTCAGAGGAAGCAATTTCTTTTCAACCTTTGAAAACAAAGAAAATCTGCTCCAATGTACCATACCTGACATATCAATAATGAGCAAATATTTGTAGAGAAAATCTGTCTGCCTATCTTCCATGTCCAGATATATTCACATTAGTTCAATTCATCTGGCACAATCTTATTTAAATACTATTTCCAGAGATCTCATTTTAAACTGCTATTTATCTTCAGTGCTAGCATCATTGGGATAGCACACATCTCCCATCCCAGACATGCTAAACTCTGACATCATAGTGTTCACCTCTATTCCTATTGTGAGCCCTGCTTTTGTGGTTGGGGATAGATTTCCTCACAATACTTCCACTCCATCGCAGGGAAAGATTAAATGGCATACCTGCTGAATAATTTTTCTCAACACAAATCTGATACTAGGTAGGATCTTAGAAATGCCATCCTCCCAGCAGAGCTAACAAACAGAGAAAAGTCAGCGGTGATACATTTGTCTAAGAGCTACAGTCATAGTGATAACTTAAAATACAGATGCAACTATTGATTAATACAAATGTCAAAGATAGCACAGAGAATTTGTTGTGGAATCTGAAAGGAAAAACTAACAAAAGGGAGGGAGACACATCAAGCAAGAAACAGTTTCAAAATGTCCATTATAAAGCTGCAGCAGCAAATCTCTGACAACTTTAGAGAGTCTCATAAAAAAAGATGCTGGAAGAACATTCTCGTAAGAGCACAACTCTCCCTGGGAAGATTTGGGACCAAGCAATCATGAGGAGAAAGGGTTTTCAGCTGTCTCTATATTTACTTTAGCACAAAAACATTCACCATGAGTCTATTTGAAAAATAGACAAGTTGAGAGAAATTAATTTTGGTTTCTGAATGTTAGTTTTCTGGTATTTGCCAATATAAGTAAGCCTCTATGACCAAAGCTAGCACTGGGCTAGGTCCCTCTTCAGATCATTCTTTAGATTTGAGCAGTTTACATATCACTGGTGTTGAGGATACATTTACTAGAAAAGGAAGAACAATACACTCTTCAGGATAAAGGCTCAGTTACAGACCTCAGCTGCCAAATTATGACAGATGTTCTTCCAGAGTCTTCCTTGGGTTTCCTTGAGGATTTACAATGACAATTCTGTAGTGAAACATAGGAGTTAGAAATGCCTTTTTCTTGGCCAGAAAAATCAAGTAAATAATTAAATAAGGGCACCAAATTCAATAAACCTCTCAAACAGGTCTAGCTATGCTGAGAAATCCCATTTCAAACCATGCATTGGCCCTCACATGCTTTCATATCCTGCAGCTACATTCCTCTTCCTTATTTTCTCTTTTTGGGTACTGTTAAACACTCAGGCTTTTCACCATAAGATACCTATTTTAATAGGCATATGTTTAAGATGTTTATTTCAGAATAAAGCTCCCAAAATTATCTTTAAATATTTAAAGTGTAGTAAAGATAACAGCACACTAGAAATCTGTTCATTACACAGAACTGCAACTTCATTCTTACAGAAAATAAGATTCACAAATAAAACGTTACTTATCACAAACCACTGCATTCAGTTGAAATGCTCAATAGGAGCCTCTGAAATAGAGAGTAAACACCAAACAAAGAGAGTGATCATTACTAATACTGTTTTGCTGTAATAGACATGGAGGAGTTTCAATATCCAGACCCCAATCTGAGTGTTGCAAATAAGTCCTTTTTTAAATAAAGGGACCAAATCAAAACTCTGGATCTGCAAATCTTAGAATTTTGGGGAGTCTAACATGCAGATTTAGTTTCTTGGTTTGATATCATCCAGTAACTTTTTACATCATGACTGACAAGGTGTTTAACAGATAATTAAGTTGCACCATATTCCTATCCGTTACTCTATGAAAGAGTGCATTCATTTTAGAGAAGGGTAAAGTGAGGAGGCATGGAATTAAGTGATTTTTCCAAGACTGTATATAGATCAAAAAAAGAGAGAGTCCTGGTTCCCAGCTGTTGCTGTAACCAATTGAACAGTTGAATGTCCTGTTTCTGCCATGCCAAGACAAATGGTACATTAAAAAAAAAACAGGCAGATATTATTTTGCATGGCTGATTGCAAACTAAAGAGCTCGCAGGTCAAGCATCTATAGAACTACCATTAATATTGCATCTTTCATTGACACCAAAATGTCTATAATAGCAAAAAAATTTCATTATTTTCTTTGTAGAGAGCAATACTTAATATTGCACAATTCAGTTCTCTAGTTTAAGACAGCTTTTGTCATACAGTATCAAAACATGATTGTGAGTTGGATAGTCATTCTACGAGCAGCAAATGGACTAGTGTCCTATGCCATTGAGTTGGGTACAAGTAAAAATATAAATAAGTGCTGAAGTGTGAATGCAGAAAATCTTTAAGTATCCCTATTTAGTGTGAGTGAGAGCAGACTAGAAGGATTCAATAATGGGAGAAAGGAAATGTGCGTAAGGTTACAGTTAACATATATAAATGTTTTAATCATATATTTAGCAAAGTAAATCCATGGCCAGAACAGAATGTTAAACTAAACAAAAATAGAAGAGGAAAAATAGATTCTCCAAATTGTGAATAAGCATAAAAAAGTGACAGAGGACATCCATGTTTTTTAACTAGAGGTAATGAAAATTGATATGGGACTAGAAGCATATACAAAAAGAGCCTGTTAAATGAATAAATTGCAAAGTCTACCACCACCCTGTACATAATCTTTTAATTTGACCTGGTGTGTGTCTGCGTGGTATTATGTTAAGTGAGAAGTGCACACTAAAGAAAAAGTTAGATCCAACATCAACTATAATATAGTCATCCTACAATATGCAGTCATCTGAGGACTAATAGCATCTGCACCAATCTGTCAGCAAAACATCAAAATAGGTGTTGCAAACAAAAGTTTTAAAGAAGTACAAATACTTTTATCAGTTTGAGGTGTGGGGGAGTGAGCTAACCTACCCTATTAAAAGCCACAAAAGACAAAGCCAAATTAATTCAAATCTTCTCACAAATATCTCCTCAGATAACTTCAGTATGGCTTGCAATTTTGAATATCACATTTGCTTAACTTATTGAAAATAGAATAAAAGCTTGCCCTTGGCTGAGAATTCAAATGCATTACCTCCTTGATGGTGGTCATTTTATTAAAAGGCACATCACAACTCCTTAACTATTTTGCTTAAAAATTGCAGCTCTGAACACTGAATTTTGCCTTTTTAAAAAATAAAGTTATTTAAAATGAAATCACTAACAGGCCATTATTTGTAGAGGTAACAATAGGCACAGCTATTCCATAAAGCAGATGGCAAACTGTGTGCATCACCAAGGAAGCTAGACAGTACAAAATAATGATTGGATAATAATTTGGGTGCATATTATGAACAAGAGAAATTACACAGAAAAATATCTTCTGATATAGATGAAGATAAAATATTTGAAATGGATTCCATATTTCAGTTATACTGATGCAGCTATAGTCATGGATTCAGATGATATTCTTAAAGTCTATATATAAAATGTAATTGCTTTAATATGACAATTTGTAGACAATAGGTTACAGTAAGACCCCTTATTGGAAATTCAGAAAGTCAAATTTGATTTTACAGAATAATTATATTTCAAGTTGCTCTGATAGCCAGGTTAAGTTCAAGTCAGATTTTAATCTAGCAATTAAGCATAGTTTTTATAGCATATCTGCTCGTGATTCACAAAATACTGAAGTGATGAAGCAGAGCACATTGCTTCTAAGGTACAGTACTGTCATCACATGAATAATTCTTCACATTGCCTAGGCTTCTTTATAGAAGTTCAATGCTTTCAGACATTTAATATTATTTGTATAGTAGGAATCACAGTCACTAAGATATTACAAAAATCTTGTCATGTAATCACTTGAACTTGTGCAATTACAAAAAGTTTTGGTGAATTACTGTGTCTATATCACTAAATTCTAATACTACGACTGATGTAGAACACCTGTGTGTTGATTTAAACACAATGCTTGGCTGATCTGTAGCTCCTACTTAACCACCTCATGTAATATGCCGGAAGTGTATACCTTTGTCTTTAATTTTCCCAAGCATCAAGGCTTGCACCAAAAATTAAGTTCTAGAAAGAAACACCACTGATCATCAACTACTTGCAAGTTTTAGTATATACTCAAATGGATTTTTGTTTTCCAGAGCTGTGTAAACCATTCATGGGGTGACACACAAGATTGTGGCCTTATTTTCAAAAGGTGCCAAGCTCCCACTGAAGTCAATAGGTACTGCAAGTGCTCAGCCCTTGTCAAGCTCATGCACTAAGTGAGAATATGATTCTTCACAAGCAATCTTGAACATGAAAATTATCCCCATAAGACAACTAAAAATAATTGTTTATTTAAATAAAAGCTTGACAACCCACCAGGCAAGAAAAATCAGAGTTAATAGAGCACATGCTCAGCTGGTATGAATGGCCATTGAAATCAATGGAGCTAAGGATTTTGATCTCAACCTCATTTTTTGTGCCTTAATACTGTAAGACACATTGCATGCAATTGTTAACAGTAAGTAGTTCAGAGATTCCTGCCCTCTTTTAGCACAAGCATTTCTGCATTTTCAAAGCTGTATCTTAGTGTTACTTTAGCTAGCAGACATCTAACAAACAGCACATGGAAGATGAATACCACATGGAATTTCAATGTGAGAAAATAGCCAGACAGAGAGAGAATGCTAAAGATAAAACAATAGCACTGAGCTCCGTGGAATTACATGGAGTGACAGCAGCAGACCACCGATCCATCTGGCAACTTTAAACACTGCATCTGGTAGTTTATGGGCAATAACTCTGCCAGTATTGACAAAAGGCAGAAATATTTCTTATCACCTCTGAACAAGACACCTGCAAGCCCAGAATTAGTCCTTATAGATGTAGCTGAATAAATCAGCTGGTAACCTGCCATCAGTGTAACCAGCCCATTGGCCATTAAAGAATTAGACACTGCCATTGATAAGCCAAAAAGAAAACAAGAGCCTGGGACAGTATACAGCCATATTCAACATTTGTCATTTACTGTTTCTTTTTGGTTTAGGATTCAATTTCTGTATTTATATATTTGTGTCATATGATCATACAGAAAAAAGGGGTGTGTATTTATGTGACAGAATAAAGTAAACAAATTTAACTTCAAACCAGTAACTCTTCCCAGACAAAGTAAAACCATATCTAGAAAAAGAAAGGTTCCCCTCCACCACAGCCATCATTTTCAAAATCCTTCATAAAGAAGTTGTCCAAGTAGCCTATTAAATGAGAGGGTACTTCAGACACAGAGTGGAAGCTAGTTCTAAAGTGGAGGGTCCCTCATGGAGAATTCTCCATTGCTAGCACTTATCTTTTATAAAGAAGTGATATTTAAAGTACCTTGGTGCCATAGTAGTAGTCTCAGCAGAAAATGCAGTCATAATTATGACACTTCCATGAAGGCACTATATCTTCAACTACTGTTTAAATTTTCAATTTCTCAAAGAAAAGAAACACAACAGTAGCAAGCACAATGCACTTTTTAAAATAAAGACAGAACAGTGATTAAAGTTAGGTTAGTTACATAGACCACAAAACTTTCTATGTAAGTAGCATTCATAAGCTACTAAACTCCTCAACTTTAGCTAAGACTCTCCCAGAAAACCATGGTGTCATTCTTACTTCCTTATGTCTTTTAACAAGTTTGGACAATTTCACTTTTTATGCTAAACTTCAGCACATTACAAGAATGTAACACTATAGTTGACTTGTTAATTATGACAGACTGATTATTTTGTTGTTTATTCTTGGCTTGGTACAGCTGTAGTGACTACACAGACAGCTAAATCCTAGCAAATGTTTTTAGACACAGAACAATTTTATCCTTAAAGGAGAGAAGAGATGTTTACTATAATCTAGTTATACTTGGTCAAGCCATGAGTAAATAACACTACTCACACTAGACAGCTCCTCAGGGTCAGGTGTATCATAGCATATCCTAGGTCATTTCCTAGCCAAGATTTTAAGTTCTTTTCTTGATCTCACTGTTTCTTCCTTATTATTATCAGGGACTTTACCAGGCCCCATTACCTAGAGAGATTTTCCTTATTCTTTGAGATTTTTTCATGGTGCTCTTTCCCCAGCTGGGCTTTATTACCCCTTAAGCTGGTTCTCCCTCTTTATTGCAGCCATCCTATGCTCCTTAGGGGGAATTACCAGATCCCTCTCAAGTGGGACTCAAAGTATAATCAAGTTCACTTAGCCCCAAGCTCTTCAGCTCACTGAGTAAACCACAATTCTGCACTGCACTTTTGTACCTCAAATATGAGTATTTTGAGAAATATATTTCTAAAGGTAATGAAATAGTACATCTTGACCAACCTTTCTATTTCACACAAGTAGAAATACAATTAACACACATAAAATTACTAAGTCATTAAATAAAAAGTATTAGGAGATATATTTTATGGATGTAAGAGTGGTGCACTAAGTTGAAATTCACCCCTGTGCAGAGGGCTGACACAAGGCCTATCCATCAGTTACCAGTAAATCTGTTTACAGTAACTTTTGAAGTCTGAGGGTAACTTTTTAAAATGGTATTTTGTAGCTCCTCCTCAGTAAAGTGGCTCAAGTCTTCTCCCTGGAGTTTGCTGCTTGGAGTAGTTTGTCCCATCTTTTGGCAAAGGGTGACTCCTGCATTCTAATTTGTGATACCTAATGCTTTCACCCCTGGTGACCTCTCCCACTCTGTTTTGGACACAAGCATTGTTGTTCCTTAGGGAAATTAATAATGGCACCACTGCTGGCAAAGAGTATAAAATCCAGTACACCAGCCTCATCATCATCAACAACATCAAAAAGACACATCTCAAAACAATAATATAACAAAGAAGGACTTTACTGGGAGCAGGAAAATAAGATCTTGGGAAGGGCAGGGTTAGGGTTAACTAATAAATGCTAAATATTAATATATCAACCAATTCCTCTCCTCCCAACTCTTCCCAATTTTCAGTTCCCTCTGTGTCACTGTCCCAGGCAGGTGGTACGCTGAGGATGAATCCAGAGATGTTTGATGCATTGCTTTGAACATTAACTCACTTGAAAAGAGGGGTCCCATTACAGTGTCTTTATGGCTTCTCTCCTGCCTCCATTGTCCAGAGTCTCATGGAGGTCTCAGCAAAGCCAGGTCAGATCTCTATCAATCTGGATGCTGGTTTCTGTAGATCTAGAACTACCTGGTCCATACACTATGTTCCACAGCAGTTAAAAAACTCCCTCTGTGGGTGGAAGAGGCATTAATCAGAGATTACCAGAGATGTTTTGCTTCCCTCACCGCTCCAAATTTCATACCTGAAACTAAACCTAGTCTCTTTGGCTATGCCTACGCTGCCAAATTAGTCCGGACTAAAGGAGCTTAGTCAGACTGATTTGGCCCATGGCAACAATAGGCTTTGCCTAGTCCGAACTAAGAAATTTCTTAGTTCAGACTAGCCAAAGTTTAGGCTGGACTAGTAAAACCCCTGGTTAGTCCAGACTAGCTGGCTTAGTTCAAAATTTAGTTCAAACTAAGCACATGCTGTACATGAAATAATGGCTAGTTTGAACTAAAATGCACGGCTAGTTCAAACTAAAAAGCCACAGTTAGTCCGAACTAGCCCGAGGTTAATTTGGACTAACCTTGGATTTATTTAGTTCTGACTAGCAAGTCCAAACTAGGTTTTTAAATGTAGACACAGCCTTTGTCTCTGTTGGGCTGTCCCCTACCAATGAAATTCCAAGCAAAGCATCCCTACTGGCATCAGCGGAGTTTTCTAGTCCATTCTGTCCCCACTCCTGGTTCCAAGATTGCTGCAAAATGGTATCAGAAGGCTCTGATCTGACAGTCCTTATTTCCATATAGACCCTGTCCTACAGATTCATAGAATCATAGGGTTGGAAGGGACCTCATCACATCATCTAGTCCAACCCCTGCCTAAAAAAGCAGGACCACTCCCACTAAATTATTCTAGCTAGAGTTTTATCCAGCCAGGCCTTAAACATCTCCAAAGACAGAGATTCCACCACCTCCCTAGGTAGCCCATTCCAATGCTTTACCACACTTCTAGTAAGAAAGTTTTTCTGAATATCCAGCCTTGACCTCCCCAGCTGCAACTTGAAACCATTGCTCCTTGGTCTATCCTCTGTTACTACTGAGAACAGCTGAACTCCATCCTCCTTGGAGCATCCCTTCAGGTAGCTGAAGGTTGCTATCAAATCCCCCCTCAGTCTTCTCTTCTGCAGGCTAAATAAGCCTAGTTCTTTCAGTCTTTCTTCATAGGTCTTGTGCTCCAGCCCCTTGATCATTTTTGTTGCCCTCTGCTGGACTCTTTCTAATTTGTCCACATCCATTTTGTAGTGGGGAGCCCAAAACTGGACACAGTATTCCAGATGCAGAATTGAGGCCAAATTTCTGAGAGCTGGCAAACTTTATAAGGCAGGGGTTCTCAAACTGTGGGTTGGGACCCCAGAGGAAGTCATGAGCAACTTAGAGGGTGGGGGTCACACAACTCATTTATCATTTTAGGGGGCTGCAATATTGCAAAGTTTGAGAACTGCTGCTATATGGGATTTGTATTTATTTCTCATAGGGTATGTCTACATCAGAGGCTTAAGTCAACTTAAGCAACTCCCTGGCCACATTTGCAGTTCATTGAGTTGCCTTAAGTGCTTGCTTAAGTCAACTTAATAACTCCTGCCCTTAAAGTCCACTTTAAGGGTTAAGTCAACTTTATTAAGTCAACTTAATACAATGTACCCATTAAATTCAACTTTATAAACTTGACCTAGTGTAGTAGAGCCTTTTAATTTGATCATATAAAGTTGACTTAAGCCAGGGAACCATTCAAAATTAACTTTATTAAGTTGACTTTAAATGGGTCCCCTGGCTTAAGTTAACTTTATAAAGTCAACTTAAACAAATGGGGCCTAATTAAGTCAACTTAATAAAGTCAACTTGAAGTAGACCTTATTAAGTTGACTTAACTGAGCCCTGTATTGTAGACATAGCCATAGACACCAAGGTCAGATGGGATCAATATGATCATCTAATCTGACCTCCTGCACAATGCAGGCCAGAAAACCTCATCCACCCACCCCTGTGCCTAAGTTATTCAAGTCCTCAAATCATGGTTTAAAAACTTTAAAGTAGAGAGAATCCACCAGCAAGTGAGCTGTGCCCCACACTACAGAGGAAGAGAAAAACATCCCCAGAGCCTTTGCCAATCTGCCCTGGAGAAAAATTCCTTCCTGACCCCAAATATGACAAGCAGGTAAACCCTCAGCTTGTGGGCTAGACTCACCAGCCAGCCACCCAAGAAAGAATTCTCTGCAATAACTCAGAACCCACACCCATCTGACATCCCATTGCAGGTTATTGGCATATCCAACCTCAGTAGTCAAAAAAAATTGGTCAATTGCCAAACTATGCTGCCCCATCATACCATTTCCTCCATACACTTATTAAGCTCAGTTTTGAAGCCAGCTAGGTTTTTGCCTTCACAGCAGCCCTGGGAAGGTTATTCCAGAAGTTTACTCCTCTGATGGTTGGAAACTTGCATCTAATTTCAAGTATAAACTTTTTGATGGCCAGTTTGTATCAAAAAAAAAAAAAGAGGAATCTTGTGGCACTTTCAAAGACTAACAAATTTATATATTACATGAGCTTTCGCAAGAGAAATCCTACTTTGTCAGACTCTTGAAAATGGAAAACGGAGTATGGGAGGGAAGAATAAATTCAGTGAAGTGTAATTCACATGATCAGGTCAGATTATTTCAGTAAATCAAATAAGTAGTTTTGATTTAAATAGCGTGAAAAAACATCTCCCTCAGACCCCCACCTTCGTATATGTTGTTTTGTTTCACACTGTTTGAATCAAAACAACTTGTTTGATTTGCTGAAATAGTCTGGCCTGATCCTGGGAATTACACTTCACTGCATATAGTTTTATCTCCCATGCTGTAAGTTTTCCATTTTCAAGTGTCTGATGAAGTGGAATTTCTTCATTGTAAGCTCATGTGATAAATAAATTTGTTAGTCTTTAAAAGTGCCACAGGACTCCATGTTTATTTTGCTGAACTAGACTAGCACAGTTACCCATTTGCAGTTTATATCCATTCGTTTTTGTGTCCACAATGGCACTGAACTCAAATAATTCCTCTCCTTCCCTGGGTATTTATCCATCTGGTCTATTTATAGCAAGCAGTTCTTGTTTCTTAAAGAATTCAACATTCTTTTGGTTAGTCTAAGCAAAAAAACAACAAGGAGTTGTGTGGCACTTTAAGACTAACAGATTTATTTTTTGCATGAGCTTTCATGGGAGAAGATCCCACTTCCTCAGATGCTTCGAAGATGGGTGAACTTACAGAAAGGAATGAAACTAAATGCAAGGGGGTGTAAAACATAGGATCAGGTCATAAAGTAACAGCAAATCAGAGCAGTTTACAGGCTTAAAGAATGGGAAGCCTGAAGTCAAATTACCCTTTGTAATGTGAAAAGAACCCATAATCTCGATTGAGTCCTGCTTTCACAGAATTTAGCTTGCATATTAATTCGAGTTCAGCTGTTTCTCTTTGGAGTCTTGATGTCCCAGGTACATCTCTAACGACAGTCGTTAACAAATCCATCATCTGTAAACTGCTCTGATTTGCTGTTACTTTATGACCTGATCCTATGTTTTACACCCCCTTGCATTTAGTTTCATTCCTTTCTGTAAGTTCACCCATCTTCGAAGCATCTGAGGAAGTGGGATCTTCTCCCACGAAAGCTCATGCAAAAAATAAATCTGTTAGTCTTAAAGTGCCACACAACTGCTTGTTGTTTTTTTACTGTACTAGACTAACATGGCTAACCCTTTTGAAATAGTCTAAGCAAGCCAAGCTCTCTGAGCCTCCTTTCATAAGGTAGGTTCTTCCTTCCATGGATCATCCTTGTAGCCCTTCTTCGCATCTGTTCCATTTTGAATCCATCTTTCTTAAATACGGGGTACAAGAATTGTGTACAATATTCCAGATGAAGTCTCACCAGTGCCTTGGATAAAGGTACTTACACCTCTCTAGCTCTACTGAAAATAACTTGTCTGAGGCATACTAGGACCGCAGTCTTTTACTCATAACTGAACTGATGTACAATTCAGGGATTCAGTGCTACATAATGGTTTTATGTGCATTTCTATGTATGAAGCCTGATGGTTTCTCACTCCTTTCTATCCATTTAGAGGAAGAACAATAAAAACTTGTGCATCCCAGCGTTCTGCACAGATATAAATATGTGTTTTTGCATCCAATCTGCATCTATAAGAAATGGTTTGCAAATATCTACATTGCATCCATGGATGCAGATATCCACAGTTTTGCCAGACTGTACTTATGTGTAGAGCCTTGCATGGATTCAAATATGTGGATCTGTGTCTACAAGAAAAGGTTCACAAATATCTGCATTGCATCCCTGAATGTGGATATATCCACAAATATAATGTGAAAAGCAAGGTCTAGCACTTGAGATAGAAAGCTTCCTATGAATTTTCTGAATTAGAAATTGAATTGCATGGATTGGCATTAAATAAAGAGGTGGTAGCTATTTTCACCTAGATATCTTATCCTGATCAGTAAATGGAGGTTGCTAAATGGAGGAATCCATTCAATACTCAAACTGAGATTATCTTTACCACCACGTTCTTCTCAGTCACCAATCAGAAGCTGTGTCCACACGACAGTTTTCTTTTGAAACAACAACCGTTGCTTCGAAAGAAAACCTGCCATGTCCACATGAAGTTCCGTTATTTTGAAACGACGAGACTCCTTCGTTTCGAAATAACAACCGTTATTTCAAAAGCGGTAAACCTCACCCGCTATTGAAATAGCCATTGTTTCAAAATGGCTGTTTTGAAACAACAGTGTTCAGACACGTTATTTCGAAACGGTTATTTTGAAACAATGGATCCAAATGGCTGTTTCAAAACAACGGGTCCAAAAACCCATTGTTTCAAAACAATGCTATTTCAAAAGTGGCTTGAGGTGACCTTCTTCCTCCCAGGGTGCCCTGGGCCAGGAAGTGCCCTCTAGGCTCATGCCTTTTGCTGTTGGCTGTCTAGCAGGGCCATGGCTGAGGCACAAGCGGCTCGGTCACAGGGGCTGTGTAGGGGATCTCTCTGGTCCCAGGCAGAGACCCTTGCTCTCCTGCTCATCTGGGCGACAGAGGACATCCTGCAGTGCTTCAGAGCCAGCCACAGGAACATCGATGTCTACTCTGACATTGCCCAGGTGCTGGCAGAAAAGAGCTTCGAGTGCACCATGGAGCAGGTGCGCTCAAAGGTGAAGGGGCTCCAGCAGGAGTATGCCTGGGCACAGGATGCCAGGCAGCTCTGTGGGGCAGCAGCTGCCACCAGCTGCCCCTTTTTCAAGGAGCTGGACCGGTTCCTCAGCCAGCATCCTGGTGGCCCACCGCACTGTGGGCACTTGAGGGACTCGGCCGAGGTGCACACTAGCACCATGGAGCTGGAGGGGGCTCTCCGAACCAGAGGAGCCCTTGGATGTGGGCGAGAGCAGCCGCCCAAGTACAGCTCCACCCGCAAGCCCGGAGCTGATCGTGGAAGGGGAGTCCTGGACCAGCAGCCCCGAGGAGCACCCAAGGGAGCAGGAGGCAGCTGCCTTGGACGGGACATTGCGCTGGACATCAGGCATCCCAGTTGGTGAGTGTCCCTACCACAAGGCAGGGAGGCCCAGGAGTGCAGGGCATGGGTCCTCAGGGGGTCACAGCCCTGGGACGGTGGGGCTCAGGCCCGGAGGGGTGGGTGCAGGCTCTTCTGTGCAGGCATGCCGCAGGGAGGCATGTGCAAACAGGGTCCCATGCCCAAGCAGGATGGGGGTCCCTCAACACAGGGGTGGCAATAGGCAGACTTGGCAGCATGCAGGGAAGACAGCCTTCAGCCAGCATGGCTGTCACATGGCTAAGGGGGCTTCCCAGGCCACATGCTGCCGAGAACAGCTCACTACCTATCATGGGCCACAAGGCCCCGTGCCCCCTGATTGCAGTGTACAGAGCCCACACAGCCTTGGAATCTTGCTAGCTGTCATGGCAGGGGTGTTTGCAGCTCGCAGGTTGCACACACCAAGGCTAGTAGGCTGACACCTAACTGTTCTCCCTTTTACCCCTGCAGCTCATCTGTCCACCCACTGGCCTTCTCCTGGGAGCCCGCCACTGGCCACCAGGCAGAGGAGGAGAGCCCGCCCCACCCACGATGACATCCCGGCAGCCATGCTCGAGCTAGGCCAATAGGCCGAGGAGTCGACTCAGGCATGGCGTCTGGAGCAGGCCAGGCACCAGGATGTCGCTGTCCAGCAGCTCCAGCATGCTGCCAATGCTGACGACCGTATTGTGGCGGCCCTGGAGCACCAGGAAGTTCAGTGCCCCCACCCCACATCCCCTGTCCCAGTTCAGTGCCCCCAGTTGTGCCCCCACTTGACCCTTCCTGCCTCCCCAGCTCTGCCTTCCCCAACCCCCTTGTTCATTTAAATAAATCCAGTTCACCCACATTATACGTTGTTGTTGCAGGTTTTATTGGGTAGGGTTCAGGGTGTGGGTGGGTGGGGTGGCAGCTGGCTAAGGCAGGAAGGGGGAGTGCGCAGCATGGTGGGGCTCACATGGTGATGTGAGCGGCATCAACCATTCCCCCACACTTTGGAAAGCCCAAGGTGGTGAGACCGGTGACGCTGTCCTGCAGCACTCCCCGGGTGATGGGGCATGGCTGTAGGACCATGCTGATGGCATGGGTGACCTGCAGCGGCAGTTCTCTGATGGTGGACCTCCTGACACTGACGAGATGAGCACCGGATCTGTGGGGCTCGGGAGTGGCCATCTTCCAGAGAGCGATGGCCATGCTCTTGTCCACAGGGATGCCTGCCCCCATCACCGTGTGCCTTCGGCATAGGACTGGGGTGAGCTCAGTGACAAGGGGTGACAGTCCCCCTACTAACCTGGCAGTTCCACCTCCAGTGCTTGCTGTTCCAGGTTCACTGGACAACCAGTCTGTGCTGGTGCCCGGTGCCCAGATGGGCTGTGGCACAGATGGGGGACAAGGAGCTGTTGGTGCAGTGGAGGGGTCCTCAGTAAGTGGGGCCACAACCTAGTGAGGCATGGCGCTTTGTTTCTACACAGCTGCGGGCCCAAAGGCAAGTACCCAAGGGCCTGAAGAAGAGTGTATGATATTTATCTAGTGACATAAGTACATTATATCACAAAGCATAAGCACTTGCTGTATCAGGAATTATGTTCTGGGCCTGGCCTCTTTGCACTAGAAGTCCCCCGATTGCAGCCCCTTCCTTTGACCCGCCTCGCTCATAGTCATCCGCGCCATGGGCCTTTGGCCTAGTCGGACTGGCCCAAACAGTTTGCCCTTTATCCGGGTCAACTGACCTTAGCATTCCGCCAGTAGACTCCAAACACTTCTGTCTCCAAATTCCAATACATGGTCTGTCCCTGAACCATGGAGACAAGCACAGCAAGGCTCCTCCGGCAGACCTTATCGGTTAGAGGCTGCTACTGGCCCTCTTCCAGGACTGCTCGTAGGGCAGAGCAAGTGCACACTCCCCAACCCCCCATAGGCATAGTGAGCTATCTGTGTCTCAACACCGTTAGGCCTCAGCCACAGGGTTCTTCCACTGTGCTGTGAGGGCCACTGAGATAATGGTCCGGGGCTCAGCTACGGGCTCATCGGGCTCAGGGAACCTGTGTCCCAAAGCAGGGTGGCACCCTGCAGGCTAGCAGCGGGTCTACCAGGTGCTTGAGGATGGTACAGGAGCCAGGGGGCATCCGTAGCCGTCTCTCTTGCAAGTGCTTGGGGGTCACAATGGACAGGGAGGGGATGTCCGTTCATGCTTTTCAGCGACTGGCTGACAACCTGGCTAGCAACATGGCCACCAACATGGCCCGGTGAGCCAGCTATGTTGCCACATCTCCCATGCTGTGCCTCTCCTGGAATCGAAATAGCATGTACACACACAGGGCATGCTATTTTGATTTGAAGGGCTTCCCTTAATTCAAATTAAGAAACTGTTAATTCAAATTAATTTATTTAGAAATAAGGATTTTATTTCGAAATGAGTTATTTCGAAATAACGGTTACCGTATGGACATAACCAGAAAGTAGCCACAACTCCTGTTGATCATTATGCAACTCAGAAAGAAGACACCACAACCAAAAGGAAATCCAAATAAACCACAAATAAAACCCCTGATTTGGAATATTTTTGACGTAAGAGACTAATCCATTTTGTTGTAAAAACAACTATCCTCCCCTAAGTCTCTGTTAAGATTGGGGAAGATGGATTATTTTTTATTCCAATCATGTAAGTAGTCTAACCCTTTCCTAACATCCTGAGACAAACTTGTACTGAGTGGAACTCTGTTCACCATATTATGGATGTATTTGGCCCACTGAACTGTTTGTCTTGTCTTCACTCTGTTCTAGTTTTTTTGTTTTTTCATTAGGACTACTTAGTAGACTGCAACCAACTTGCAAACAATACCAGCATGGGCAACCTAGGAAAAAGGTGAGCAAATTGAAATTTGTTTCTAATTTGGGGAAAAAAAAAAAAAAGAAAGAAAAATTGGGTATGGACTAATTTTTGTTCATTTACAAGTGATCTGTTCATTCAAACCAAAATCCAAGATATTGAAGTCCCTTATTTGAAGTCCCTTAATCTTCTAGAGAAATCATATCAATCACATCAATTAAGAAAACGTGAGGGTGATGTGCAGGAATATTCTCACTCTTGTTCCCCAAATTTTAAGTCTATTTTAAAATAGTATTTCTTCCATGTCATTTGGGGGCAGGAGGAGTAGCCAGGTGAGCAGGGAGTGTGTAATTTCAAAGCCAGCTGAGTTCTGCAGCTGAAAACTGAATCTGGTATTTGTGAGTAGGGGGTCCTAATTCTCTTTTTCCATGTAGGTTCAGTAGTCATTTTCACCAGTATAAAAAGAGAGTGAAGCTGATGTATCTATTTAGATTATGAAGTATTTTATGCCCACTTTAAATGGGAATAAACGACTGTACAAAATGGCGCAGGTTCTTTTGTACAAAATTCTCCCATCACTTACACTGATGTAAATCAGAAGTAACGCCACTGGCATCAGTGCTCTAGCATCTTCATAACACCACTGTTCTACATTTACTTTTCCTAGGGATATGCTAGTTTACTGTCTTATGTACCACACAGAAGATAAAACTTTAAACTAGAGATTTAAAGATAATTGCTTTCATCATCTAAAGCCATCCCCACTCCCACATCCTCATCCCTGTGACTAGTACATGTCCCATGTGTGCACAGACAAAAAATGAAGAACTGATTAAGTTTACTTCAACAGTCTGCTGCTCAGAATAAAACTCTTTGACATTAAAGAAGAGTTTGGCAGTAGGAGAGATTCTATTGATTTGTTTCTCCACAGATAACTGATTGCAAACTTCTTGAATGTAAGACTATAACAGTTCAGAACTGTGTGGATCAATTTTATCAATCCCTTTTACAATTTTAAAAGCTCTAAATTAGGTCATTATGAAGTCTCCTTTTCTCCTGTGAGAATAAGTTCAACATCCTTAATCTTTTCTTAAAAAGTAACTCAAGGAGACTGATATCAACCCAGACAATTTCATCTATGGGGAACTGGGATGTATACTGCTCTTTATAGTGTTTCTTTAAATCTCTTTAGTCTATATATGCCTCTAGCAATTTTTTTAACTTCTTTCTTCATTGCATCTGACAACCTGATGACTTTTAATACAGCATTTTCCTCCAATTTCTTTCAGATCTCTTTTCTTGTGAGTTTATTGCCATGCCCTAGTATTTATCTCATATTGTGTAGTTCTTTAGTCCAGAATTTACTAATATTTGAATCTGCGGTGAACTCCATTTGCACTCTATTAGTCAGGTACTTAAATGATTCCAGTCATTCTGAATCAGATTACATTTTACATTGTCCTTTATTAGTTAATGAGTCTTCCATTTCAGTACCATCAACAAACCTTGCCTGTGACATTATCTGTTGGAGATTTTCCGTCTTCCGCCTTTTTTTACAGAGATAAAGGATGCAAACGGCTTGAACTAAATGTTTTGTCAGGTTTAAGAGGATCTTCTGTTTTCAAAGGCATTCTCTAGAAAAAAACTGGAAATTCTGAGGAGGAACTTTTCCTGTTCCCCATCTCTCTTCTGCCAGAAATGTAGCACTCAAGCATGTTATTAACTCTAGTGTGTCATGGAAATAAACAAACTGAATTTTGGTGAAATGCGTACAGGTGAGATATTACAACACTTAACAGCATTCTCTTGTCTGGGACAGATAGCAGCAACCCCATGATGAAGAAACAGAGGTGGATTACTTCTCTGATGGTTTAATAGAAAGAAAGTGTATGTGTCTTTTTCTATAATGTTCCCTGACCAGAAAAATTAAAATTTCTGCAGCTGAGATTCTGTGCTGTGCCTCTATGGGCCATGGTGCTGTTCCGAATCTCTATAGTACTGCATGCCCTGTTTCACCTCTTGGCATGAACCCTAAGTCAGGCTTATCTGATAAATTTTGTTCTTTTCTAATCCTAGTTATTCACACACATACTTTGACCCCATTCAAGAAAGCACTATGTCTATTCTTTAAGCCTTTAAGTTGTCACAGTTCAGGGTAAACGGATCTTTGTTTCTCCTCAGTGGTCAAGGAAGAAAATCCATTCTCATGCTTCTGGCTCCCTTGGTTGTCAGCTCTCTTTTGTGGAGACATCACTCTTCTTTCTGAACAGAATATCTCTGCACTGCCCAGTTCCCTGTCTTCACTGTGTATTTCCCAGCAGAGTCAGTCTGACTAAACAGACCTGCTTGATTTCTCTTCAGAAATTTGTAACAGACTGTTTCTACAGACATAAATTATCAACAGTTCTTTCTAAGCAAGCCTACTTTATTCTTAAGGTTAAAAAGCATTATGGAGAAAATATATTAATAGTCATAAAAGAACCTACATGCATGTTAATAAGCTAACCAGGCATCACCCCTATCTAGTTGTTTCTTTGTGATTTCAAGTTCATCAGAACTTCAGCTCAGATCAAGCGCACTGTCTTGAGGCCTCAACACAGCATGTCCTTATCCTTCTCTAAAGATTGGAACCTCTGTGGAACATGGTTACTGTCCATTTGCTGGACCAAAAAGAAGACTTGGAATCAGTTTAAAAACCACGCTTTATCCAGAATTTTTAGATATTCTTTGTCTATTGGTAGCTGAAGAATCCGGTTTGAACTAGGATATGCTTATCTCCCAGGGGGATGGTTTCAGTGGCTGATAACAGAGAAGTTCATTAGTAACTTTTGCCTACTAGAGCAGTGGTTCTGAACCACAGTGTCACAAAAGTGTGTCACAACACAGAAGCTAAGCATGTCATCATGAACGATCCTGGCACCAAAAGTCCCCCTCCACTGTCAAAAGAAACTGTTGGCAGCAAGGAGAGCTATTGTGGCAAGCTGAGGACCCTTAAAGAACTGTCACTGAAATCTCTAGCAGTGGCAGGCCAGCAGGTACTGGGACTGCATCCGAGAACCTTGATCCTGGGGCCTGCGGCAATGCAGGATGCTGCTGGAGTCCCACACTTTGGGATCCTCATCCTGCTGAGAGCCCCAGCCCCATGCCAGGGCCTCCAGGGCATGGGTCTAGCATTCCAGGGCATGTGCCCACTGCTCCATGAGATTGAGCAGGCGGTCCATCTGGGCCTGCTCGACCCTGTGGTGGGCATTCTCCTCCTCCTTCTGCTGCTCCCGCCAGGCTCAGAGGTCCACCTCAGAGCACTTGGCCTGTTGGAGGTGATCATCCAGGACCTCCTCCCTGGAGTGATGCCCCCTCCTCCACCTGGTTAGGGCTGGGTGCCCTCTGGAAGTGACTGGTGTCAAGGTCACCAGGTCTCCAGGACAGAAGCAAGGAACAGGGGTTCCTCCCATTAGGTAGTGGAGAGCGCAGGTTGACAGCACCTGCTGTCCCATTCCCATCCCCCTGTTTCCCAGTCTCCCTATCCTTTGGGACAGGAACTCCATAGGATACGACACCGTGCTCTGTTGCAGGGCCCAGAACGGTGAGGCCCAGGCAGCCCTGTGCTGGGGGGGGGCGGGTCTCTTCTGAGGTCATGTGCCAATGGTGTCAGACATATGCTGTCTGGCCTTGACTATCGGACTGACAGTGCCCCCATCCCATGTCCTGCCAGGCCCCTGCCCCACTTGGCTCTGGGTCTCCTCTGCCACATATCCTCCTGTGCCCCTGAGGGAGTACCTCTATCCCCCCTGCTGCTGCCTGTCCCTGGGCCCTGTTCTTCATAGTTCATGTCCCACCTGCCTGCCCCAGCATGCCTAGAGGGAGGGCACACTCACTGGCAGTCGGAGCCTGTGTGATGTCCCCTCATCCAGGGTTGGGGAGCCTCTTCCTGGCTCCCCGGGGTGAGCTCTGGGCTGGCACTGCCTGGGGCCCATGCAGTGCCCTCTGCTGGGGTGCTCATGTCCCCCTCGGCTCAGCACCACATCCTCATTCACTGAGCCCTCCTCTTGGCATTGTCCTAGGAGGGGGGGGGGGGTTGGCAGTGTTAATGGTGCCAGCTGGCTGGCCATCATCAGCCTCCTGGTTCAGGAAGGAGTGCAGCTGTGTGTAATAGGAGTAGGTGGTGTTCCTGTCCCTGAGCACTGCATGGCCTCCCAGGCCCTGTGAGAGCCCTGGTGGAGGTCTTTGACCTTCACTCGCATCCGCTGGGTGGTGCAGCTGTGGCCCCTCTCTGCCAAGGCCACAGTGATGGACCTATATGCATCCTGGTTCCTCTGGCTCCCCTGGAGCTGGGAGTGTATGGCCTCATCCCCACAAATGGCCAAGAGATCTAAGATTTCCTGGTGGGTCCAGGATGGGGCCCACTTCCTGGAATGCCTGGGTCTGCCCTCGGCCATGCCTGCCACCGAGCTAGAGTCCTGACTAGCTCTGGCTGTGGAGCAGGGTGGGCAGGGCTTTATCCTCCCCTGGGATTGACCAGGGCAGGCACTTCCTGGTTGCCAGGAAGGTTTCAGATGGCCAGGAGGCTAATTAAGTCAACTTAAGTTTAATGCCAGGCTACATTGGCTTAAGTCGACTTAATAAAGTTGACTTAAAAATTAAGTCGACTTAGCAAGTCAGAGTTATGAAGACGACTTAAGCAAATGCCTAAGTCAACTTAATTCCAAATTTAGCCTGGGCTTTGATTAAGTCAATTTAAGGGACTTTAAGTTGACTTAAACCCCTACTGTAGACATAGCCATTGACACCAATAGGACTAAGTAGATGCTTATGTGGCATTTTGAGTGGAGGTGCTTTCTGGAAATTGAGCCGTTAGTTTTTACTATTTTATTTGCTGTTTGAAGAGCTCTTCAGGCAATCTTATTGGTTGAAACAGGAGGTTAAGTTAAGTTAAGGAAAGTTAAGTACATACTCAGTCCCAAAATCTTAAACAGAATTTAGGCACATTCCTAAAGTTAAGCACATGCTCAAGTGTCTTCCTTAATTGTAGCCAAAAATATAGTTAGGGACACACAACAGCACAAACACTTACACAGCACTTATACCTTTTCTGAACTCTTTTGTGAACAAAAAAAAAAATCATGTGATTGTTGTATGAAAGGGGTTGCATAAATCATTGAAGTCTAATCATAGTTGTTTTTAATTTAACTTAATATTCCTAAACAGTATTTGCTTAGTGTTATATGTAGAAATGTGTATAAAATTATATTATATATTTTAGTTTAATAGATAAAATATTAAAAACAGTAAGAGAAATGTCACACCTGGTTTTTTTTTTTAAATATATAATAGAGGTGGTGAATAAGCTAGTATAGCAAATTAATTTACTATTTTTAAATGTAATGTTAGTTGATTATGTTTACTACACTACTTAAAATGTCAGTATTAAACATTTCCAGATAACCCCGTCAACCGGGCACTTTAAGATTACTAAGAGGGATAATTAGCTCACATTGAGACCTCTCATCTATTCTAACTCTAGAAAGTTAATCCTGTGACATATTTCTTCCATAGCCCATCACTAAACTGGGAAGACTAATAAGGAAATATAACAATGGCTTATTCAATATCTCTTCCTGCCCCTTACAGCAGTAGTAGCACAGCCTCAACATGTTAGTAATGAGAAAAATACCAGAATATCACACTCATGCATTTTATTGAGATTGTAACATTTCTTTCCTTTTTACAAACACTCCTACACATATGTGTGAACAACGACAGTGGTTCAGAAAAACAAACAAGGAATCCTGTGGAACTTAAAGACTAACAAATTTATTTATTGCATAAGCTTTTGTGAGAGAAAATCCCACTTTGTCAGATGCTTTGAAGAAGTGGTTCAGAAGAAACATAGCACTGACTGCAAAATGAGAAAAAAAATTAATGTAAAATCTCAAAACATTTCAAAATAATATTAATTCCAAAAATTTCTAAATGGATCAATTTTTATTAATCTTTTTAATGAGAACTACAAGACATAAAATGTCATTTGGAAAAGTTTCTGTTTGAAATAATTTAAATTTGCCTCTTTCCCCACTTAAGAAAGGAAAAAGAAGAAAAATTTGAAAAATAAATTAAAAATAACCTGAGAAAAATAATTGTTTTGGAATCCAATTTCAATTAAAAAACAAACAAAATATTCATAAAAATATTCAATTTTGAAGAAATTGGGGTTTTGTTTTTTTAAAAAATGACATGAAAAGTTTCTGCTAGCTTTTACCTCACCTAATACAGATGTAAAATGCCTTGTAACTACCACTGGAATCTAAGCATCCACTAGAAGTGTCGGATTCAGTAAGATCCCTCCACATCTATGCCACACTTGGCAATGCATTCCCTTGAACAAGGCTGCTGACAATTCTTGCCACCCTCTTCTTGTTTCATTCTTCAGCCTATCAGCATTATTTCAGCTTTTATAATGCTGTGGTCCTCGGTTGGCTCACTGCTTAGCTCACCTAAATTCAGGGTGCCAGTATGCACTGGGTAATTCTATCCCAGAGCATTGGCCAAGTTAGGTGAAATGGAAGCATAAAGTTGGGTATCAACTGCATATCAAAAACAGCATACACATCTCTTTCTACACCATCCTAATGGCCTCATTTCTTATGAGCACAGAACTCCATTATATGCAGGAATAGAGCTGTCTTAGAGCAGATGTACAACACCCTATAATCACCTTCTAGGCTTGATCATATTAAAAATAACTGAGTCATTTCAAAGAGCTTCCATCCATCCCTGCTAGTGACCACTACTGCTGACAGATCTTAAAAGTCTCACCATGAGCACTGTGTCCTTATCTATATCTCTCAATATAATAATGTATGGAGAAAGAGAGAGAGCAAAAGATTTTTAAAAATAACAAGTTAAACATTTTAACCTTAATTAAATACCCTTGTAGATATTTATTTTATGTATTTATTTTTATTTAAAAAAAAAACTATCCAAAGCTCAAGAAACCCTGACACACATTGACAATGCACTTTCAGTCATAGCAGTGTTAAAACAATTCAGCAATAGCTCAGCCAGTAAGCCACAAATCTTCCTTTCTACTCCATTATTATTTAGGTAGTGTACCCTGAGTCTTGTCTAAAAAAAGTGTTTTTTAAAGAACAGTCAGCAGGTCACCAAATTTGAGCTATTTCTGACTGTGGGTTGCAGGAAGAATCCAAGTTCAAGAGTCTCAGAGCTCTCACCGAGAACCCTTTGCCAGCTGCTCCCCCTCTTTTGTAATGAGAAGTATCCATGGTAAATTTTAGACATGGATGACACAAAGAGAGAAGCAAAGATTTCATTGAGACTTAGGTACATGACCTATCTTATTTCTTTTGAAAACCCCACTCAGCACTATCAGCAGTATCTAGATCTCTATATGCTTTCATACCTTTGCAAACTGGCCCTTCAAAAATTGGACTTCCTTTCCTAAATCATTTAGGTGCTTCTGAAAATTTTACCCTAGTTTTTAGAAAAATAGTTTGGGATCCACAAAACCTTGGCTTCTAATCGTGGCTGAACTTAAGTCCCTTATCCTTTTTACCACAGTAACTATGCTTTTTAAACTGAGATTGTTTGTTTGTTTTTAAAAAGTGTTTTCCTAAAATTCAGATTTGAATCTAAGCCTGGCTTAGCTGTGTACATTAATCAAACTAAAAAAAAAAAATTAAGAATAGTTTTGAGTATCATAATGAGAATATATGTCCAAAAAGATTGTGGCTGAGGATATTGTACAATGATATATATTGACGGTAGACTTGTTAGGGAGTTGTCTATCTTTTTTTATTTCAGTTTGTTAACATATTTAGGCTATTTTGCTTGAAAATATAACTTCTGAAAGCAAGTGAATGATGCCAGTATCCTGTTTAAAATAGGCACTTAAAACACTTGATCATTTGTATGATTATGTGGGCTCAATTAATGTACACGTGTTGTTGGGTGTATTTGATACTTTTGACCATATGGTGTTGTTGAGACATTTGTAAATCTTAGCGGAGGTGGATGGAGAGAGTCATTTTTTAATAATATAGCTCATTTTAATGGAGAGCATCCCACAGGATATATTTTGGCAATTTTTACTCTTCAAAACATCTCTCTTGTGTGGATCCCAACATTGTTGCATCTTGTTACTCCTTCTGTTTAACATGTGTGTGATGGTATAAAGGGAATATGCTAGAATGCAACCTGGGCTGTGATATTTTCACTATGCTGATGTTACTGAGGGCTATGCCATCGTCTTTGCTTACATGAAACTATGGCTCAAGTAAGGACCAGCTGGCTGAGGCTCAAACCAGACAAGAAGGAAATAGTGGTGATAAGTTCAGAGGAAATCATCTGGATGACTTGCTAAAAGTTTTATCTAAGCTCCTGATAGAGGAAATATGGCTGACGTTTCATAATGTAGGGCTTTTTTAAATGCCTTTGCTGATCCTGGAAGTTCAGGTAGCATCTGTGGCTATGAGATGATCAAATGTGTTGGACAAAAGAAAAATGACCATTTCTCTCTATTATGTGGCTTTTGCTACAGTTATTCATGCCTTTGTTGATGCAAAACTAGATTGCTTTAATCTCCTCTGTAAGGCTGTGTCTACACTTAAGAAGTGAGTTTGAAATAACTTACTTTGAATTAATTATTTTGAACTAATAATAGTTAATTCGAATTAAGTTAACTCGAACTAACATGGCCCCACTACAAACCCAAATTGAACTAGCATGTCCATGACAGGACTTGCTAGTTTGACTTAGGGAGGGGGCACCATGGGAAGTGTGGCAACATGGCACCCAAGAAGGGCCATACCCCTACCAAATACATAGAAAGAGGAAGACACCCTGTGACAGGGAAAGTCAAACCGTGTTAATTTAAACTAACAGTTAGTTCAAATTAGCATGGCCCCATTGGATTAATTTGAACTAATAAGTTTGAATTATCCAATACTTCAAAGTTAAGCAAGGTTTTCTAAGTTTAAAGAAAGCATTCATTACTTCAAACCAAAGAATTCCTTACTTCAAAGTAATGAAAGCCAGTGTAGCCATGAATTAATTTAGTTTGAATTAATCCTCATTAATTCAAACTATATTGTAAGTGTAGACACAGCCTTAGAGATCCGAGATCCAAAGCTAGAAAACAGATCTTTACTACTTGAACTAAAATTAGTTGGTAGTAAAATACAAAGTAGTAACTATGGGGACTATGACAACGACCACATGTATTGTGATTCTATTCAGCAGAGGACAGAAAAACACACACACACATCAGCTATTTCCTTAAAATAATGTATGAATTCCTCCATCTTATTGTGTCATACAAAACCAAGAAATTCTCCCTGATGTTAACTAACATTTTTAAATTGGCAATATCTTCCTTCCCCCATAAAGAAAATAAACTGTATGATCAGATCCTAACCCAATGCAAATGGACACATAGCTCCACAGAAATTAATAGAGCTACATTCCTTAATAATTACTGAGTTTTAACCCAGATATGTTAAAGAATGAGCTACAAAGGTTAAATTTTAACAGAACTTGTAACAGGTTCCTAATTTTAGATCTGCTGCTACTTGATGTTGTTGATGATGTTGACTTACTTGATTACATAGCACAATCTGTGCTACTTGGATTTGGTTTAGATAGAGCTACATAACACCCTTTCATGTCTTTCCATAATACGCTTTCACAAATACAACATTCCAGCCCCTTTTTCTACTGAAGACATTTCAGTGATGAAAAAATTATTTCTTCTTCAGAAATGGAAAAGGAGTCTGAATTAACTTGATGCCTCTGAACAAATAATAAATTGCAGCATTTTACTCAAGACTATTAATTGGAATGATGGAGAACTTCACCTGTAGGATGGTACTTTTAGAAATAAAAGTACAGTCATGAGGACTTTCTTTTGTACATTGGCATTTTCCTTTTGCACTGGAAAAATGAAAAAAGTTTGCCTAGAAAAGACGGTGAAATACTATTTGTCAGATACATTAATTTGATTTATTCTTTTGTTTTTATTTATGTATTTTTATTCCATGATATAATTTATTTTCTTATGTTTGTCTGGTTTTTTTTCTAGTGTTTGACCAGCTGTAATTCTTAATGCACTCTGGCTAAAAAAATAAGCAATAAGTACAAGAACATTTTATATATGTTGGTGTTTAATAAGCATAACTTCAAGGAGCTTAACGTCTGTAATTAAAAAAATCACGAAGTCCTTGATGCTAGACACTCATACACATGCATAACTTTAAGCATAGATGTTGTTTCTCTGGGAACTTCTGCCTATATTTTGACTTATCTACTGATACCTTATGCACCTTAACGCTTCCTTCCAATGTTGTCCCAGTGTGAGAATTATTACTTGCTTAATGTTAAACACAATCTTAAATCTTTGCAGACTCAGGGCCTAAATTACTGAAGATGGAGATTATGGCATACTACTTTTTAAAAATTTCTCTTAACTATAAGTGTGTGTGGATTTTCATGGTTCCCTGCCATTATACTGCTTTTTAAATGTTCTCTCCACCTCCCCCAAGAAAGGAGACACTCAAACATTTATGTCAGAAATGGAAAAATCAATAATTTCTGATTTCTAAAAATTAAAACAGCATGTTATTTCACATCTAAACTAAAACATTTTCATTTTTTTCAAATTAAAACTTCCTATGAAAAACTGACATTTTAAATGGCGCCATTTTTATTTTAACATTCTTGTGGGAAAATATTTTTGATCTTTTGACCAGCTTTAGTAGATACACATGGATTGGAGGGAAGGATGATGGGACTTGTGTTTCTTTAAGTATAGCAAGAAGCCAGATGAAAGGAACCTATGGAAGACCCTTAGCAATGAACAGTGAGAATGTGTAGAACTTTAAGATTATGTTAACTTTATTGTAATAAAGCCCTTGATCAGTGTTAGAAGAAAACATCTCTTGTTTAATCAATCAATGATTCTTTACCATTGTTACACTGTAGTGTTCTACAGCCAGGAAAAATAAGTAGTGTGCTCACTAAAGAAGTTTGGTAGAAAGATCACTTCTTGTGGGGGGAGGGGCATTTCACTGGACAAGTAAAATTTTTGTTTTATGTCAGAGGGAATTGTTATAATGTTTAAAGATATTCATGACTAAAGGTCCTGGCTCTATACTAAGGTATGCACTTTAACTGGTGGCAATGGTGGATTTCAAAATTAAAGGATTTAATTTATTTGTGCCAACAAGAACTATATCAACGCATCCAAATGTTTCCTCTAGAAAAGAAATATAATGATGGGGAGAGAAAGGAAACATCTGTTGTAGTTAGAAGCAGTTTGTAGGCTAATTTCCATCACTGATGCCAAGTGTGCAGTCAGTCACCTCTGCCCTCACCAACAGATGTCACTGCAGTCAAAAGGAATTAATCTGTGAGGTTACAGGGCTCAAGGAGAGGCAACCCTCTCCTCCCCCCTGCAAATCAAATGTGAAAAAAATTCTCTTTTATAGCATGTTGTCAGGTCTCAGTTCCTCTACTTCAAGCTGGGACTTGCGTCAAAGTTTTAGCAGCAGGCAGATTTGTAAAAATAACAAAAAGAAAAAAAACCCTTCCAACTTGAAGCAATGTGAAACAAATGAAATACATCAAAGCACAAGGCAATACTCTGCTTTTAATTTTGTGAATGATTGAACTTTGAAAACAAAATCTGTTCATTCATTATGTGTTATTTCTCCAAGGCACAATGTATAAAAGTAGACATTCACAGTCATTTGACCCTGTGTGAATAAAAGGGATAAGGAAAGTATATGTTTGATAGTAATATGCTGGGTTGGCAGGTTACAAATGTATGTATATGAATAGGCATAAAAATTAAGCAGAGAGAATGATAAAATATGTAAAATCAAGGCCCTGAAAATTAGGAACTGCCAGAATTTAGGTTATTTGTGCAACCATAATTTGCTCCTTGTCCATGTGTATTCTGATACAGTCTTTAATTACAGGATCATTATAATGTTTTTTCCCTAAAGGAATCCAGCCTCATTTAGGTTTTGAGTGTAATATCCTTGGTTTGAAACAAACAAATTGAAAAAACAAAAAATCTATCATAGAGGAACACATTGACTTCTACATGGTTAATCAAGCAAGGTTGCAATCTTTAGCCACATATTCACCTCTGCCATTTGAGTTAACAGAGCAACTAACAGCAATAGTAGGTTACCCTCCTTTGTGTGGGCCAGTTAGTAGAGGAAGATCAGACACATACTTGGCCAGTGGGCTTCACTACTATTGCTAATACTAAGGGATAGAGAGGCTCAGGAATCTGAGGTTTCATTCCACAAAAGGGTTCACTAGTGGTTACAGACCATTCTGTCACTTGACCCCTTGGCTCTCTGTCACATTCCCACATTGCCTTAGACACCCTTATTTCAGTCCTCATCTCGTACTCCTATTATCAACTCCTTGTCCTAATCTTCCTCCTTCACCCAAACCCATTTCCAGATCTCCCCGTGCACCACCTCCCTGACCCAGCTCCTTATCCTTGGCTAAATTTGGGTGGATTTCCACAGGGAGGATACAAATAAAATACAAACAAATTAAAACAACACAAACCAACCAACCAACCAACCAACTGAAATCACTGTCACCAAGGGACTTCACCCCTCCCAATTTACAAGTCCTTGATCCAAAGTACAGAAAAACTGCAGTTTCAATGAAGTTGTTGTACTAATTTTTTTAACATCAGTGATGCCGCAGATTTTTCTCCCATCTGCTTTTGAGAAATGCCTGTACTGAACTCCTTTGACTTAATCTTTCATAATTAAATAAATAAAACTACCAGCCTGTAACTGACACCCGGTCAACAAACAAACAAACAAACAAAAAACCAGTTCAAATTGTTAAAGTCTAGCAAAGTCATAAGGAACTGAAAACAAGGTTTTACAATAGAAAGTATTGGCAACTTTAGCTATAGACATGCATCACCCCTGACCCATGCAGTAAAGATTTAAAAAGTGGGACACTGCATATTAGATTCCTAAATCCATGCCTGATTTTCAAAAAGTACTGAACACTCAGTAGATCATTTTGGCTTCAGTAGGAACCCCTGGGTTCTCAGAATATCTGAAAATCTGGCCCTGATCCCACGAACAGCTCTGCGCATAACTAGTTCCATTGACATGAAAAGGACCGTTCATGTACATAACATTAAACATGTGCATTACTGCTTGCAGTACTGGGGCTTAATTTAAGAGCCAAGATGAAATATTCCACACACACATTTAACTGATATACACACGTGTTTCACACTGCTTTATATAATGATAACTTTATACAGATACAATAAAATTGATTTTTCCTACTGAACGTCTGCTTTATGTTTTATGACAGGACAAAATAATTACATAGAAAAAAATCACATTTACATTTCTATGTATTTCCAAGAGTTGAAGTCCATGGAACGCTCTAGGGCCTTAATAGGAAGCTGGACTATTGTTTTCTTCTATGATTTTATATTTCTGTAATGTATTTTCTTTTTCTTTTCCATCTAATCTCCCTCACTCCCTTCATGGATGTTCCCTTCTCAGCTGCCACGCCATAGCAAGTTCTGATATCAAGCAGCACTTTTCAATAGGAAAAGCTTAGGGGCTTTGCTTTCAGACTTTTTTCGTCAAGATTTAAGAGGAAAAGATAGTCAAAATTCCAGCCAAAGATCAGGACCATATACAGTCTCAGGTACTTTTTAATTATTTCATATCACAAAACATAAATCAATAGTTTAGTAAGAAAATCATCTTGCTACTGCATCCCACACAACACAGTCATTTAAATAAAGGTCTACATTGTTTCCCAAAGTATGCCAGTTTTTTCATTTGGACAATGGTTTAATATATCCAACTTATGTAAGAATGGCCATATGGTGTCAGACCAATGGACAATCTAATGAAGTATCCTGTTTTCCAACAGTGGCTAATGCCAGCTGCTTCACATGAATGAATAGAACAAGTTATCAAGTGATTGTGCAAAGTTCTTCAATGCTGTGTAAGTAATAATTGAAAATTAGCTATATGTTTCTCTTGCAATTTTCCAAAAACCTCAGGGGAAATGACCGTGTATCAAAGTTTTCAGACACTCTGACATATCCATTATATAGACATATAAAATAATGAATAACCAGGAAAGCTGCAAACAAAAGTCTTTCTTCTTCAATGGACATGGACATTTGTCTCAATATATTTGCGTGTCTATTTAATAATGAAAATCAGGAGGTAATTATAAAGACTAGCATTTTCAAGTCTTGTGTGGCTGAATTTAGCAGCTTGGACAGCTAAAGAGATTTTTTTGTCATTTGGTTGGTTGCTTTTTGTCTCAGTGTGTGTTCAAGGCACTTTCAGTGCAGCTCTGAGCATTCCTTTAAAGCAAAGATGAGAGGTTTCATTCTCTCAGTGGAATTTCAAAATTGCCCAGTGACCCCATCACATGTATCAAGGCCCTTCTCTGTTAGTCATACATAAAGAGGTGCAAGCGGACACTTTTATAGCCATCAGTCTTCCACTTTCCTTCAACTCTCACCCAAGAATTTACAAATCAGGTCATATATGGGCCCTGGCTCAATCCTGGATATATTGCCCATACTTAACCACAGATCAGTGACATTGGGGAAGGAAATTCCATTTCTGAGGAAGAATCAGGTTCTGTAGATTACTAATAAAGTGGCAACTCTAAGGAGGTGTTCATGTTCTGAAATATTAGAAGGCTAATGGATGAGTGGACACTGCAGTTTAAGTGGTCAAAGAAATAAGAAAAACAGAGTTTATCACATGGATGTCACTAATATCTGATCCTACAAAGGCTTATGCACATACTTAACTTTCAGTTATCCCCCTAAAATCCAGCAGTCATTAAAGTGCAGTTTTGGTGGGCCTGGCTGCTAAAACTGTTTTTTTTTTTCATGGAAAAAAAAATGTGCCTTTTTTCATGGAGAAAAGAGACAAATTTTAAAGGCCAGAATTAAATTCCATACATGTACAATTTAGACCCTGACTCAGCACAGCATTTAACCTTATACCTAAAGTCCCACTGACTTTAATAGGACATGAACACATTTCAAGTTAAAAACATATTTAAGTCCTTTGCTGAATTGGTGTCTATGTGGCCATTATCTTTAAACAACACATAGGCTATGTCTACACCTAAAACCTTAGTTTGGACTTCCTTAGTTTGAACTAGGCAAAGCCTAGTGTAGACAGGGCTCAAATTAGTTCAAATTAAGGCTCCTTAATTCGAACTAATTTGCCAGTGTAGCCATACCCTTACTGAATGCTGGAAATGTTTCAGTACATTCATACAGAAAACAGCAAATAAGTTCATGTGTTTTGTTGTTAAAGTTTTCTTGTTGGGGTTTTCTTGACTGTGGAATGTGAAAGGATTGGGCCCCTTCCTCTTAGGTTCTTGCTTATTTATTTGCTCCACCAATTCTGAATGGTTTAGTTTCCATTATGCAGCTGAAAAAAGCAGGCTATTCTACATATCAGACAACAAAGACATGCAGAAAGATGCAGGAAAAGAAAATACAAAAATTTAACAGAAAGAGATACATGGACTCCTCTTCTCCTAATAAGGCAGTGCAGTTTTATTTTGCAAAGTTAGGTCTCCTTTCTCTTAAAATTTTATTTCCTTTTTTCTCTGTCTTTTAGTGGACTGGAAGCTCATAAAGAGAGGACATAAGAACCAGACACCAGGCAGGGCATCCTTCACACCTGTCTCCTGGACAGAAATCACTCACCTAATGGCATCCACATCTCTCAGGCTTTTTCATGCACATGTACAGTAAACAAGAAAACTGATAAGACATTTTGAATTTAACATCTTTCACAGCAAATATTCAATAACAAGTTTACCCTGCGATCCATAATGACTGAAAATAATACTGCCTTAAATATCAGAACAACGTGTATGTATATAAGATCAGAATTTGGATCCAAATGTTGTGTGTTATATAAAAATGTATGTAAATAGGAAATTCTAAACTGATTAGAAAGTTCAGATACCTCTCTCTGAACATCTGTTTTCCCATAATCTAGGCAGATTTCTTCCCATTTGAGAGCTAGGCAGTGATTATATGACACACTGATACAACTAGAATCATACTGTATATGCCTAAACCATGGTTACATTTTCTTGATTGAAAGCTTCAGTCCATCTGCTGATTTCTCACTAAAGTTTCTTTTATAGCATTGCTGATTCATTTTAAGGAAAAAAACAATATGGATAGCCTTCATTTGGGAAACAAGGTCAATTTTTTGACATCCATTACCATGGACAAAAGATTTGAGTGATATAAATGTCAGCAGGGGGCCTTTTCTCTTTGTACTAATTCACAATTTCTAGTAATGCCAGCTGGTTGTGTCACTGTTTACACATAAAATATGTGGAGAAGGGTGCCTGAAAAAAATCAATAGCCATTATCATTGTTATTTACCATCATCATAATCTATCATCTGCTGTTGTTTCACACCACATTCTCCATGCCAAGTGTGGGCGTGCAGTACCATGCTGATGAATAAGCTGCAAATTGCCATTCCAGGACTGTTGATTTTCTGCTAGTTGATACAGAAAAATCGTGAATAGTTCTTCACAGTGGCAAACATTGCACTGTCCTATTAAGAGGGCTTTCAACCAAGATTTTCACAACCAAGATTTTCAAAATTTTTGCACATTCTTGTTACAAGACACCATAATAATTAACCTCTCCATACAGTACCCAATAGATGTGAACTTTGAACTGGGAGAATAATTTCAACTGGAAGAATACCCATCTGAAATTCTTTGGTTTGTTGACTGGGGTCAACAAACAGAAAGCCCTAAAATATCAAATCGAAAGATAGAGGGGCTTTGCAAGAAAAAGTCTTTGAACTGACATGAGAAAAATTAGGCTCGCACAAATCCTGAACATAATGCAAAATTGTGCTTTGAAAGATCTGAAATGTTTGGTTAAGGACATGCATAGGTGGAAGATGGTAGAGAGTACAACACAGCCTCACCAATCTCTTCTTGTTTTCCCTTCCCCACTTGTTCTCAGTTGTGACAGGACTTATGGGGGCACCCAATGGCTTGCTACCTCTCCAGTCTTAGATTTTTCTCCCCTACAGGGTTAATTTACTGATAACCATCTTTCTTTTCATGTTGTTATTCCATAATTTATTCTTCATGCTAGCCAATCCAAGGATTTGGCATGGAAACCTTAGAAAAGACTACTTGACTATCATCTCAGAAAAAGGAATAATAAAAAAGTTCTGATTCAGCTCAAGGTACTGTAATCTGTTCATAATTTTAAGCAAATGAGTACCCCTGGTTAAAGTCAAGACAATTTTAGTTCAGACATATGTGCTTAAATTGACTTCTTTAGGTCTACTTATGAGCTTAAGAGTTACATACACAGTTAAGCACCTTGCTGAACTGAGGTCCAAATCACCATGAGGAAAAGAAAGGAGGAAATAGTTGCTGCTTAGAATGGAGTAATGGGATGTTAGCCTCAATTAAACCTTAGGGAAACAGTCTTGCAGGGCTCAGAAAAATATCATTGCCAAATCCACAATAATAATTCCATAATTACCTTTTACAATTTATTCTTAAAGTAACTTTTTCTTGGTTCAGTATGTGAAAGCACTTTCTAGAGGAAGGTAGAAAAGAAAATATACTCTTTGGGTGAGATACAACTATGTCATCGGGATCAGTGTTATCTTACAATGTCTGCATCTTTTATGTATGTTCATATTGCAAGAGAGAGAGTTTACATTTTACCAGGACCTTAATCTGACTACATTAAGATCTTCAGGGCTGTTTCCTATGCAATGTTAACTTTAATTAATGCAAAATGATAATAAGGTTATTCACTGCCCCTGCAGAGGCATAGAATGAAAGACCCTTAAAAATGAATTTATATTTTAGCTAAGTTACTTTGGAGTTTAGCATTTATCAACATTTAAATTCGATCATAAACTGAGGCCGTAGAAGCTGATTAAGTATGCTAAAAAACAAAATTCAGCATCTTTAGAAATCTATGATAATAACCTGTTCACAGTAGGCTGGATACAGTGTGGCATAAACATTATTTGTTGCCTTCTGCAAAGCCATAAATAAAACACAGTAGGAATATGGAAACTTATCCTGCCATACCATTTGAGGAATGACCAGCATAAAGCACATATTAAATATATTACCCTTCTTAGAGTTGAAAAGTGAATTTTTTCCCCCTAAGTAATGGGCATGTTTGTGCTGAAAAAATAATAATTGGGACAAGGAGCTGTGCTTTATAGCTTTATATAGGACCTGAATGTTTAAAGTTTACAAATTTTACAGATACAATATAGCAAATTGTTTTTAGCAATTACTGTGCATCTGAATTAGTAATAATAATAATTTACTGACAGTGTGGATGTATAATAAAGCATCTTAGAGACTGAAATAAGAATAGAATAAAACTGTTGTGATAATAGCGCCTTTCATTTTCAAAATGTCAGTCTGAAAAATTTATACACTTACGCTTATATGTGTAGTGCTATTTTAATCTTTAAATTGATTTACTAGGCATTATTGTTTTGTCTCTGTCTTCTAAATCTATGGGCAAGGGTGAAAAAGCTCCTCAAATGGAAGAAAACAGGAAGATCATAGGGTAAGGAGGAAAATTCAGTTTCCCTTATCGAAATGGACTATGTTGTTTTATATACTGGGATAGACTCTGAATTGATAGAAACCAGTATAGTTCCATTGATTTCACTGAATCTACACCTATTTAAGCTGAAAGTTTGGCGTCTATTGTGCAGTGTTAGAAGAAGACAGGCGTCTTCTTCTTAAACATTTACCACCTGTGTCAGAGAGTCAGCCAATCAAAATTAGAATGCTTAGTTTGCAGCATGCTGAATTGTTGCTTTTCACAGATTATGTTGGGCACTGCATTTCACATATTTGCCTTTTTTAACAAAAATGGTAAAAAGAATGGGAAAGAGACTAAAGGGAATATTCTTAAAGAAAGCTGCAGTGATTAGATAGGCACTTAAATAAATGGCATATATTTGTTAGTCTTTACGCATCATAGGAGTCCTTGCTTGTTTTACTGAACTACAATAACACGGCTGCCCCTTTGGAACTTGAATAAATTTTCACTATATAATGAAGTAACCAAACCATTTGTGAGACACATACAGCTTTTTTATAGTTACAGTGTGACTGGGAGAACCTCCATTTCTCTCCCCCGGCCCCCAGCCTACCAGACTGAGGTGGGGAGGTCAGAGCTTCTGCCCTGCAGCAGGGCAAGAGGATTTCAACCAGCAGGGAAAAGGGTCTCGAGAGGGTCAGTAAGTTGGCCACCTCTGCTATATAAGGGGACACATGTTTTTGAAATCGTTCTTAAAAATATGCCTTCTGGTATCAGTTATAAAATCATGTCAGTAGTTTGGTTTGGATATGCACATTTTTAATGTTCTCTTACATTTATCATTTATAATTTGATAATGATATTTGTTAATGACAGAGATAAAATGTTTTAGAGAAAATTTCAATAAGAAGGGAGTGAAGACTTGGAAACAGAGATTAGGAGGACTTTCCAGGCATGAGGGCAGCTCAGAAATAAAGGCCATGAGATGCCGGTGGAAAGAAAAGAAAGGGAAATAGTGTTAGTACAGCACAGGGGGTTAGAAGAAATGTGGAGAAGAAAAGGTTTCCTCAATTAGCCAAAGGCTCCAGTTGCTCTCTAAGACTTTTAAGTGATTGACTTCCACTGTGGGAGTTCTGTCATCCACTATGTGCTGAACAAGTCCATGCAAAAGATAAACCATACCTTTAAATCATTTCAAAACTTTCTGATCTCACTTCCATTCCATTATGTTACTCTATATCTTTCCATTCTGTCATCCCTAATTTGCAGAATCAAATCCTTTGATTAGTTAAGTTCCAAAGTGACAGCTATGTTAGTTTAGTTCCATAATACAAACAAGGAGTCCTGTGGCAGTTAAAGACTAACACATTTATTTTTTACATGAGTTTTCATGAGAGAAAATCCCACTTCATCAGATGCTTTGAAGATGGGTCCATTCTGTAAGTTCCCCCATCTTCAAAGCATCTGACAAAGTGGGATTGTGAATCACGAAAGCTCATGCAATAAATATATTTGTTAGTCTTGAAATGCCACAGAACTCCTTGTTTGTTTTGATTAGTTACTTTTCTTATAATTTAAACATTGCATTTTGTACTGATTTACTGCTTGTTGTAACTGGATATGGTGAATAAAATCTTTCACATTACTCTAAAAGTTTACTTTACAAATGCAACTCTAATTTAGAGTATGTGTACTTTGGAGCTATGTCACACAGTTTGTGTAGACACATACGCCAGACCTAATTTAATCTAGCTAGTTTGTTATAGCAGTGAAGTCATGGCAATACGTGCTTCAGCACAAGCTAGCCATGTGAATAATTACTACTTTGGTACTCATGCTAGTAGTTAAACTAAAGCTAGCTAGGGTATGCTTACAGGAACTGCAAAATTTAATAGGCATATGAATGACACAAAACCAGATGAATTTGGGAGTTTGGCAGGTGGGTTTCTTTCTTTTTGAAAGGTTTTGGATTTATTCAAACCTAATATGCACAGTGAAACTCAGTGGTTCTGAACTCACATTGACTGAAACCACAGGGAAACTTCTCCTGTGTACTGAGGCCAATTAGCATGCATGAAAATGAATTTTCTGAAGTCCACATATTTCCAGGTAGGCTGATAACGTGAGGAATTATATCCTTGCTGATGTGAGCTTCTAACAATGAGTCACTGATTCCACTACATGGTTAGTGTGAAAACTCAGTTACAAGAGAGCTCTCCTATTCAGCTATTGTGTTCCTGGGTTCCTCAGACTATGTTTGGAGACATTACAATTACAATGGTCTTTCATTTCTACCCAAACAGCCTTAAGTAACAACAAAGTTTAAAAGACAAAGAATAGAGGAGAGATAGAAAGAAGGGGGAGGAAGCACTGAAGGAGAGGACTTACTTTTATTTATTTTTCCTCCTCAAAAGAATACAGTTCTTGTCTATCAACCAGACAGCTCAGCCCTGCTTAGGGCACAGTCTCTGTGAGAAAGCTCTGAGGCTTTCAACCTTCAGCCACAGCTGTCACAAGTTGATGTGTGCACACACGCACACACACAAGTACACACCCATACACACGCAAGTGATCATTATTGCCTGGCAGTGAAAGTCTTGGAATTCAACTAACCAAATGGATCACACACTGCATGAGCCATGCCATTTAATTTCAGTAGAGGTCTCTTTTTTCATACAAGCAGTAACACAGCATACATTACACAAGTGGACAAATACAAGAGAACCATCAGGAAGCATAGCTGTAAAAAAATGCACACGGCACAGCAGAGCCAGTTGAAAAAGAATTTATATCAGAAGAGTGGCTGGCCTAGACACAGATGGGAAATATCAGAGAGTGGTCTGATAAGAGAGAATCTCAGGAGATAATACATGTTAAAAAGAAAAGGGCTATGGCTTACTGACCTGGAAAAACATCTGGGAGATAATTCCTGAAATTGCCTAAAGCCCTCAGCCCAATCTGAAACTGTTCTGAGAAAGCCATAGAAGATGCTGGTTCCAGAAGTGTAGCCATGTCAGTTTAGTTCAGCAAAACAAACAAGGAGTCCTGTGGCACTTTTAAAAACTTATTGCATGAGCTTTTGTGGATATAATCCCACTTCATCAGATGCATGAAATGGAAACTGTAGCATATCAGATGAACAAATGCAGAGAAGGCTAAGTCACAAAGTCAGTTCCGTCTTTTCTAGCAAAGGTGAAAAGGTTTTGTCTCCTTCTTCCATTATCAAGTCCAGCTGTTACCATAGGTTTCAGTGATTCTCTGGCTTCTTCCTTTTTGAAGCTTCACAGGCACCCTATTTCCTAGCGTTTCTCATTGTGTGGGATCTCAGATCTGTAACTGATCTCTTCTTGCTCTATTCAAATCGAACTGGGATGCCCTGACTAGAGACACTCCCTTTTAAATGCATTGTACATCGGAAACTGCAGAGTACCTGATATTTTTCTAGCAACTGGCCAGAGACTCTGGTCCTGAAAATTAAAGATAAAAGGGTTTATTTGGGTAGGAGAGGCAATCAGATCTTGAGTCTTTTGAGGAAGACAGAATTTGAGGTTAGTGGAGTAAATAAAGTGCTTGTTCCAGTTGATCTAAACATTGAATTAAACCCATAGTAATATGGGATAAAAATACTGACATTTGGATTACTTATAATGTTTTCCAAGACAATTCACTGATGTTAACCAAAACCAGGTATTTATCAGTACAGGCTATTGGGAAAATACTGACAAATTGTGTGTAGTCTTGACTAAGTACATGACAAACAAATAAACAAAAAAAGGCAGAAAAATTGAAGTTCTAAGTGGCACAACTGGCTCTTAAGAGACAGATAATCCTTGCTGTTGCAAACATGAACTGTAGAACATTGCAGGTATAATCATCTTTACATACTGTGCAGCAGTTTCTGCTAAAAAGGAAAAAATTATCACATGGCTATCAGTTCACGATGACTTTCTAGGAACAGGAAGATAAAAACAAACTAAAATATGACATTAAGATAAATATGTTCTTTTTAATGTAAACCAATGTAGTGAATTTATTCTGCAGCACTGTATTAAGTAAAAAAAAATCTTCTCTTTAGCATGTATTGAGTTAGAGTTGTTCTATGCTATTAAATGTATCTGTTTCCTGCACTGGGCAGGAAGCTAACTTCCAAAATAAAGTCAAGTGTAAAGTCCTCTTTGAGACTAGAGTTAAGCTATGGTTCAGGTGTAAGACTGAACCGTAGTTAAGGTTAGGGCTTGGGATTCAAAAGTGTTGAAACCTCTTGAGATGTTACTGTGAGATTTTGGTCCCAACTGTCAAAAATTTCATGAGTTTCTCTCACATCCATAATGTTAAAAATCTTGTGAGAAAAATGGCCCTTGTGATATTGCTACCGTTTTAGAGACTTACTGAAAAGTTTTAGCTGCATCCAAACAAAAATGTAGGCCCGTCTACTTCGGGGTCAAATGCGGAATAAGAATCCATGAGCTGAATTCCAAACTTATCTTTACCCCAAAGTTTGTGGAAATTCGAATGCTGACTTTGAAGCAATTCTTTGACAATTTCTAGTGCACAGTCAATTTTTCAGCGAAAAGAAATGGATTCTTCTTCCCAGACCTGAACTCCTTTCATTTGATGATAGGGCCAATCATTCCATTCCAAACTCTCATACTGTACACAGAGGTGCCTCAGATTCTCTTCCGGGTGAAGAGCATTCAGTGCTGGATCCAGGCAGAAGCCAAGTAAGCCATGGCTTAGGACCTCACATTATGAGGGGCCTCTAAGTATGTCAGAGATAAATTAGATGAATTATCATAAGGTATTTGATAATGTGAATAAGACTTTTTGTAAGATATATGCTTTATTTAGTTGGTTTTCCTTGCATATTTCTTAGGTATATCTGCAAATATAAAAGTTTGTCTGTTTTTTTTTTCATTACCCTTTCTGTTAGAATGTAATACACTTTTTTTTTGTCTTTATTTTTTATGGTATGAGGCCTGTGAATCCTGACATAGGTTAAAGCCTCAGCATGTATTAATCCGGCCCTGATAGTGTTTAGCTGGCATAGTCACTCTAGTCACAAAGAGAAATCACGTGACGAGGACAAGGGGCTTGTGAAATACAAGCTAGTTTTTACCTTGGTCAACTACATTCAAAAGGAATGAAAGGGCTTAAAATAAAATGTAAACTTTAGTCAACATATTTGATGTGAATATATGTATTTTATGTTATGTAGTATGTGAATATATCTTTACTTTAGTCAATATATTTTACGTGAATGCTATGTGTCCTACTCAGCATCTCATCTTACAAGATATAACAGGATGCACAGTTCTGCATCTTAAAATAGGATCTCCTTAGTTTTTCAGCAAGATTCCTGAACACGGTATGATTGCTCTAATATTAACTAGAAGGGGTTATTTTCAGCAGAATTTAGAACAGCAGGGGAAACAAGGAAGTCAATGACCCAAAACTTCTTAAGTACTTGCTACAGAACAAAATTTTGTTCTATTTTTCTTTATAAAATACATCCACATTTCACTTCAACTATTTCCTATCTTTTGGTCTGTTCTTTCTATGAACGCATTGTATCTTTTTTCATCAACACATAGGGCACACACGGCAGAGTTTTTAATCCAAAAATTTATTATTTTCCCTGTTGTTATTCTCATTGCACAATGCAGCCAACACTATTTCCCTTTCTTGTTATATTGACATTGAGTTTTGCCTTTCAAGCTGCTACAACTGTTTTGTGTGAAATTTCCTTTTAATAGTGAGTGAAGTCATTACACAACAACAACAACAAAAATCATATGGCTACGTAAGATGAACCTTTGTCCTATCAATGGAATGAAATATGTTGGACTAGATCCTCAAATAGTGTAAATTTTCATAAAATCTACTGATTTCAGTGAAGCTGTGACAATTAACACCAGCTGAGGGTCTGGCTGTGGCCTGGTCAACCTCTGTACTACATAGCCAAGGTCGAAACATTGACTAGTTATATTTTATAACAACATGTTTTATTACAAACTCCAGTGATCTGATATCTCTCACATGTCTTTCCCAGTTGCTCAAGGTTTAACTGATCTCCATATTTGGGGCCGTGAAGGAATTTCCCTCAGGGCAGATTGGCACATGTTCTGGGGTTTTTTTAGCCTTCCTTTTTTAGTGTAGAACACAGTTCACTTACTAATGGATCCCTGCACCTTAAAGTCATGATCTCAGGACTTCAGTTACTGACTCATAAATAAGAGGTTTATTACAGGAGTGGGTGGGTGAGGTTTTGTGGCCTGCATTGTATAGGTCAGACTAGATGATCATATTGGCCCCTTCAGACCTTGAAGTCCACAAGTCTACAAACTTCATTCACCTTATTGAAGTTACTCTTAATTTATGCCATTGAAAATGAGGTCAGAATATTTTCTCCCTTCATAAACTGTATTCACATAAATGAGATTTAGGGACTTGTGTCAATGTAAGAATGGGATACTGAATATGATCTCATACTAATTTAAGACTGATTTAGCTCTGTAGAATTCAGTTGTGTGTGCATGTGTGTGTACACACACACACATATATACAAATAAATATATTTTCTCTCTTTCTCTCGCTCTTCTAAAATGCATTGTTTTGGAACAAAAAATAGTTACCCATGACTTTTCCAACTCCCTTTGGAAGAGAGATGATTTGGAATTTAATATGAGATCCTTTAATCAAATTCAGACCTTTTCCCCAAACCCTTCCCCTATGTTAGATTACTCTTCAGGAAGGCAGATTGAAATGGATAAGAATATTTATCAGCTGCTTGATACAAACAGTGCTAAGGTACAAGGTCAAACTACTTTCAATACAAAGTACCATTAGATAGAACCTGCAGGTTTAGTGTTTTTAATTTCCTTTTCTAGTAGAATGAGATCGTCTCTAAAAAGGGAAGAATTTAGAAAGTAACCAAAACCCACATTTAATTCTTAAAGAGGCAACTGGAAAAGAAAATAAATCTTATGGAAAAAAAAACTATTTGAATGAATTTTTTGTAAATGTATGATAATGTTTAGGAGAGAGAAAATTTCAATGTATTAGGCAGGGGCGTCGCTGGTGCCTGGCCCACAGGGCCCATGCCCCAAATCATGGCGCCAGTGCCGTGGGTCCTGGAACAGCCCCTGCCTCTCCTGGTCTCCGGCCGGAGATCTGGGGCCCAGCCATCCGTGGTGGGGGCGACCGCTTCCAGCCCCTTCCTAGGCTGGGTGGCCCCGTGGCCACGGCTGCTGCTCCCTGCTCCATCCCTGGCCAGGGATCCGGGACCCGACTGGTGCAGCACGTGCCAGAGGCTGGGTCAGGCCCAAGCACCTAATCAGGGCCAGGGGCATGGCCTGCAGTCAGGGGGCAGGGCCTGGGCTGGTGCCCCAGCTCCTTCCCCGGGGCAGCGACACTCCTGGTATTAGGTCAGCTGAGGATTCCATTTGCTCCTCACATAGTTTTCAGCAGTATGCACATGTCAGAAAACGAAAAAACAGATTTTAAAGGGGGAAACCACTGGAACACATTGCTTTCCACTGATCCTGTATTGAAAAAATGGCTTTCAGTGAGGCCATTACACCTGGAATATGTTAGAGCAGCCCAGTGGTCGTACTAACTTACACGGGGGAGGGGGGGGGTTTGAATCAATCTCCAGCTACTCCTGGGAATGGAGGGTGTACAAGGGTGGCTTTAAATAGAGCTCAGTCAGTGCAAAGAATTGGGTCCATTTTTTTAGTCAGCAGTCTGTAGAATGGTATTTAGTGGGAAACTCCAAAATGCTTCCAAGAAGAATAGTGTTTAAAGAAGAGTTTTATATTAGGCTGATACGTAATAACAGCTCCTTCTTTATTCAGAATTTTGTATATTATGCTTACTAGTAAAATAACAGTATCTCTTTCTGTGAGTTGCATGAAATAAAGGATAATGGTCCCCATGAGCCTTTAAAAGTATTACTTGCTCCTGCTATTCATGACTGTAAACCAACTGAATTTGCCCATAATCCACCACCATGAAATTTCTTGCTCTTTTTCTGGACATACAATTTTTTCTCTTGCAGACCTTCCCATTTCCCTTCCCAAAGTCTGCTGTTTTTCATCCTCATTTTCTGGCTAAATTGTAAATAATAATAATAATAATAATAAACAACAACAACAACAACAACAATGTAAACTGCTCATTCCATAGGATGATAATGGCTTCCAAGTAGAACTGTATGAATTCCATGGGTTTTAGCTCTCTGACAATTCTGAAAAATCAGGGGAAAATTATTTTTGGTCAAATAAAACATTGTCTAATATTTTCTTTATTAAATATTTTAATGTTGACTATGTTAGGGGGTTTTATAGTTTTTTTTCAACTAAGTTAAAGGAAATTTTGAAAAAAATAATTTTGAATAGATAAACTGAAACATTTCATTTAAAAATGTCAGTGTTTAGATGGGGGGGTTGAAGCTTTTTATTGTTTAGGGGAGGGTGACTTGGTGGGTTTGTTTGGTTTTTTGTTTTGGGTGGGGGATTCATTTATTTTTCACCAAAACAATTCCACAAAACAGACAAATTCATTGTAATTGAATTTCCATTTTTTGCCAGAAAAAAAGTGTCAGCAAAAACATATCACTGTCTTGTATGTGCTGCAGTCACAGGGCATTCACCTACTGTGGTGAAGGAACAGCTTAGGAACAGTACTTGTAAATGACTAAGAAATGAAGCTGAGAGGGTTCTACAGGGGTCACATCCAGATCTTTCCAGTCAGAAAGGTGATGACTCTTCTGTAGGCATCTGAGTATGGGATGAAGGGTGTTTTGGATCTGCGGGAAGTGGAGGAGAGAAAAAGAATTTACAGAGCCCTGAGTGTGATGTGGAAGCATGCCTAGAAAAAAATGGGGGGCAGGAAAGGGGAAAAGTATTAATCTAACTGCTGGAGCTGTACCTATATAAATTACTTTTCAGTCTTTTTGTTTTGTCTTGCCCTTTCTTAAGTCAGTTTGAACTCTTTCTTTCTAGATACATACATAAAATCCTCTTTCTTACACTCTTTTTTACTTTAAGGAAGAAACAAAATATTATTTCCATATTTTCATCAAATTCTCCAAATAAATATTACTTTCTGTTTCTCCAGTACAGCTATCTTAGCATCTGCAAAGCATTTAGTATCGTCATACTCATAAAAAAAACCCACTTTGCAATTTAGTAAATTATGCAGAGTTTAGCGAGGTATATCAGTGCCACATCTGTTTAGATTCTAATAAATTCCAGAGTAAGGGTGTTAAATCCACAGTTTCTTGCCTGAGTTGCTTATGCTACGTCTGGAAAAAAACCACTGTTTTTATTCTTTGGTTCTATCTACTGCTTTCAAGTTGCTTTCACAATCAAACAGGATAGAGGAAATTTACTTCACTGGGGCTTTGAGTCAAACTTATAACAATAGGAGAAATAATCAGCTAAAGTTTGCCCTTGATTACGGGTGGGGTCTGATCTGTTAGGAAGCTTTACTGCTAGTTAGACATGATGCATGGCTGGGGAACAGGTCACATAAAGTACTAACAGTTAAATATGGTTGGAACACTGCAATTTATAGGCATTCATAAAGTCCTGTGAGATATAACAGCTTACAACAAATGTGTGGCATTGTATGTTAGGATGTTTTTAAGAGAAAGAACTGAAGTCAATGCCTTTGCAGCTTGTGATTTCTTTGTAACATTAGGCTTGGTCTGAAACCTAAGGACATTGAGGGGTTAGGAACTGTCATTGTTCAGCAGTGCTGGAAGGAGGACAGGAAGACATTGGATGTGGTGTGGTTAGGCCACATTTATTTTTAAATGTCTGAGGATACCTGGCATATAAAAGAGTATAGCACAGGTAATTTCATAATCATTTCAATATACCTTTGTGGCTTCTGCCAGTCCTTGTACTTACCCAGCCTGGTCCCCACCCAACACATTGCTGGGACGTCACAATCCCCCACCCCCCAACCTCAGAGGAGGCTTAAGGAGCTGGACAGCTTATAAATGGAAAAGAGTTACTCCTGTCATAACAGTCATAGGAGCCCCAACCTGCCTTCACCACCAATTCATTTTATCTGATCATGGTATCCCTTCCCTATGGAGTATCTGCACTGGACATCTGCCCCATGTTTACATCATGAGCTGAGACATCATAATCTAACTGTCATTTCAAGTTCATTCCATTTAAGCCCCCTGAATCCAAATCCACTGTGGAAAGTTTAAAAAAGAAAAAAAAATCAACAACAACAAAAACCACTTTGCCCTGGCCAGTGAGGGAAAAATGTCCTCTCAGCCCCTGCAAAAGGAGAAACTACCTCAATGACTACAGCAGATCATGACCTAACCCAGTATTTCACCACTTCTATGGGTAAGAGGATGGGTGCTGCTCAGCCTAATGCAGGTAAAAGAGAGATTTTTTTCTGCACCATCGTGCACCTAAGTAGTCCATCCTCTCTTCTGGTCACTTGGAGGAAAGGATGGGTTACCGTCCCTATGCTCATCTGGTCTTCAACTGCATCAGAAAGTCATTCCGTGGCTCTCTAGCCCTTAGAGGGACACAAGTCTTTTCCAACAAGCCATATAATAGAACACATTGCTTAATGCATAGTGAAATCATTGTCTTGAATGGGATTTGGAACAGGTCCATTTCAGATTTGCTTGGGTTCATTATGCTTTTCATCTGACAGCAGTCTGGGTGCAAAAGGAGGTTGGGGCCAAGATAATAAACAAAACCATACTTCCATTCTGAATACCGGAAAACAATGAATTCCCAAAATTCACACAAAAGTTCTGATTACTTCCTTATTGTATTTTTAACTCCTTTTCATCTCTTTTTTTTCACCTGAGTAGGGAATCTCCAAGAATGTAGGTTACCACTCTGTCACTGTCAGGCTGTGTTCTTTGAAAACTCTATCAAGCTCTTTGATCAACACTATTTGTTAAAGCTGATCATGTGTGATTGACACTGTATATTACTTATTGCGTCATGGCAGCAACTCTGATTTACAAACCTGCTCATTGTTGGCACAATGCTATTTTTATATCTTCCAGAGTTGCAAATGGAACTGAGGATTTTAGTTGGACTCCAAATGGATCCTCTGGACTTCTGACTTTGTACAGTTCTTTGAAAGTGCAGAGACACAGAGGAGCCCCTAGTATTTGGCTTTAATCCCTGTCTCTCAGAGCCTAATCGGAAAATAACAAGTCCCTCACCTAGCAGCTTTTCTTGAGTACTATCTGTTAATATATAATTCAAGAAAAGACAGAAGGAAAAACCTCTCCAACTGGCAAATTGAAAGTCAATCAAACTGAAAAAGTAAATTTTTCCAAACAATTCCCAAGCAATTTCCAAATACAAAAACCAGTCCCTTAAAGCTACTTTCATACAGTCTTTGGTCATTCTTCCTGGAATGTTAACAGAAAAGAAAAAATAACTGGAAGATTGTCTCTTGTTTTTGAAAAAGAGCCTTAAAAATAAAAACATTCTCTACTCTGTTTCATATGATCACATCCCTCTACCTACTCAACAAAATACATACTTGAAGAAATCTACTCTTCCTTGTAATTTTTTTTGCTTTTAATTTCTGAAACGGTCATTCGTTTCTTCTTCGGCTTTCTCCCTCACCCCTCTCCAAAATGCCTGATTCAACATTTATTAAAATCAATGGAAAGACCGCATTCACTTCACTGGGGCTTTGAGTCACACCTATAACAAATATAGTTTTGAGAGAAAATGTAAAATATATTTTGCTGAGAAAAAATGGAACATGTATGAGGGACCAGTGAGGGGAGAAGGGCAGTCTAAGAATGTAGCCGATGTACAGTTGGTAGTTAGCGGAATTAACCTTGACAGTATGTAAAAGTGGTCTTCCCCACTCCATGATATTCCCCTCCTTTCACCTTTCCCTACCTCCTTTGCTTGATTTCTCCTCCCTTTTTTCTCCTCTCCCTGGATTAATCCAGATGGTTTTTGTTCTGTTCCTCATTTTGCTAATGATCTGAGGATGACAAGTGTAGTGATTTGCTAAAGCAGGTGGTGAGGATAGCATGGGGAACTTGGACCTGCAGTGTAGAAAAGTTCTTTCAATACTTGGGCTGGCTATGAATATCAATCTCTGCTCTCAAACCTTCTTGTGTTTACAGTCATGCTTGAACATATGGAGTGATGATGATTCCAAATATCATTATACAGAGCAAATTTTCAGTGTGCCCATGCTGCTCTTTACCCTTTGATACTCCTGTGTGGACATACTCAGGCCTGGTCTATAATGATAACACAGGTCAATGTAACGCCACTTATGGTGACCCTCTACAACTGTGGTTCTCAATCTTTTGCAGGTCGTGACACACTTAGCAGTGTGTTGCAGCCCTACAGGACATGCCAGCCCCCCGGTCAAATCCAGCATTCTCCCTGATTTGCCACGACATGCTTACCAACGTATGGCAACGCAGTCATGTATCTCAACACAGTGATTAAGAACCACTGCTCTACAGCCTGCATCTTTTCTCAGAGGGCTAAAGTCAAAGTAAGTGCTGTTGTAAGTCAGCATCCATGAGGCATAGCGTTTTGGTCAATTGTAATAGGTTGAATTCATGTCAGTGTAGCCAGGGGTGGCCAAAATTATGGAACTAAAGAGCCACACAGGTTGATTATTAAACCTTCAAGAGCCACACTGAGGCATATAGCTATATACTTTTACCTACTAAATTGATTTGCTGATGTTCTTCCGCGAGCCACACTTTTTCATTCAAGGGCCACATGTGGCTCCTGAGCCCAGTTTGGCCACACCTGGTGTAGACAGAGAACATCATAATTCAATGTTATTGATTTCTGGGATCTATCCAGAATTTCCTGTTCTTGCCATTCTGGCAGGCACCCTTTTCTGCACCTCAATGATATCATTACCCAAAGGATCCTCCCCTGCCTAGAGTCTTGAGAATTTTTGAATTCCATTTCCTGCCTGAGCAATGTGGAGAGCATTTCACCTGAGCAGGTAATGGTGTCCAAATGCAGCAAACGTCCCCCAGAATGGAGTCATCCAAAGATCTTAGATCTCAGCAGTTTGTGGGGTGAGGAGTCTGTGCTTGCTCAGCTTGAAGCTAGTAAAAGGAATTGTGACATTTATGAAAAATCTCACATGGTATGCTTGAGAGGGGCCAAGACAGGGGGACACAGCTGCACCACATTAAACTCAAAGAGGTTTGTCAGGCATATCAGAGGTCTAGAGAAGGGAACAGTCATTCAGAGGTCTTGCCAATGACATACCAGTATTATGAAGAGGTGCATGCAATTCTTCATGATGACCCCACCAGTATGTTGCCACACAACACTGATACCTGAAAGAACTTCAGGATGAACGATGATGAGTCTATCAATGAGGAGTAGTTGAAGGAGGAGGAAAATGGGGTTTGGGAGAATGGGGTATTGGTTTTCCCAGACAGACAGAATCTTTTTGTTATCTCAGAACAACCTTTCCCACCTTTGGATGGTATCAGCAACCATGATGCAGGGAAAGGCACATCAGGTGAGTGCTTTTAACAAATGTCTCCACTATGCTCATTTTGTTCAGTAGGAGTCAGTTGCTGTCTTTCAGGGATTCTTTGAGGGGAGGATGTCTAGGCAAGGAAACGGTTTGAGTAGTCATGCTATGCTGAAGTGTGTCAATGTGCACATGAATGCTTTGCTTATCTGCTGGGGAGATGTCTGAAAAAGTATCATAAAGGGATCATCCCCTGAACAAAGCTTCCTGGGGAGGGCTGCCTTATCTCCCACACTGTAGAAGGAGATTTTGCCATGGCCCTTAATTATTAAAGCTGCAGGCATGATTGCAGAACATAGGAGGGCAGCATAAGGGTCAGGGCTGCTCCCCAAAGCTTGTAGCAGCAATTCCGTTTTGGTCATCATGACCTTCAGGAGACTGATGTCACACATGGTCACCTAGGGAAGATGGTTCAAGAGTCAACGAACAAGATCTCCACCTTCCCTGCCCTGCACTGTGCTTCTCCATGATTAATAACAGCAGTGCATCATAATCTGTACCAATAATATTTGGAATGCTGTACTCCCTTTGTTTTCTACAGTCCCATTTAATCAGTTGTTGATGAGTTCCCCTGGAATTCAGAGGCCATTAGATGGGGGCAGCCTCCTACCAAGATGTGGAAGGAACACATTCCCTTTCATTTAACATACCAGCCCATATTAATGTCTGTAAAATACATCCTGTAATCCAGAAGGGCCTGCAGGACCACAGAGACCTATCTTTTATGGGTAGGCAACTAGGTGCTCTGGAGCTAATGGGGTTATGCATCCCATCTATGACACCCCCACAGTTAAGGAATCCATCACTGTTCATCTTTCCTACTCCATGTCATCGTATCATACCTCTTTAGTTGCTGCTCTCTCTACGAACTCTAGCATTGAAGTCTGCTAGCAAGATGAACTTGTCATATGCAAGGGCTGATCTGAGGCTGGAGTTCAGATCTGAGTAGAACTGTTTGTTGTTTTCCTCTGTGCTGGTCAGGGTAAGCACATAGGCACCGATGACAATAACATTCTGTAAACTAAGGATTCAGGGAGTACTGAAGTTTCATGAGCCATTCATTCAGACCAACAAGAAAGTCAGGAAGTTGATTCAGGAAGGATGTTTTAATTGCAAATCTACTCCATGAATCTTGTCCTCATCCTCTGATTTTTCTTTCCAAAAGGAAGTATAGTCACCTAGCTCACTGATGGAACCTTCTCTGGTCAATCTAGTCTCACTCAATGCTACCATATCAATATTGTAGCAAGTGAGTTCTCTGGAGACAGAGCCCTTCTGACATAGTGGGATTTTCTCCCATGAAAGCTCATGCAATAAATAAATCTGTTAGTCTTTAAGTGCCATGGGACTCCTTGTTTGTTTTTCTCCTAGGCCTTCATGCATTGCCTCCATCCATAAGAAATCTACTTTGGCAAATAGCTCAGAAATTCTAAATTTACGTTTGGTTGGAATTAAGCACATCCTTTGATAATAGTTTAAGCTGAGTTTGGTGACCTGATATAAGCATTCTTTCTATCTGTATGTATGTATGTAGCAAGTTGTATTTCACCTTCACAGTCACTATGACGCATGGGCTCCAAGATTTTGCAAAACAACAACATTTTGCTGTTAGAGAGAACCTCTAAAAATAATTCCAGAAGGGGAAAAAAGTGAAATTCATGGCAATTAGTATCAACAGTGAACTGTCATGTTCCATTAAATATTTTCTAAAACTCTACTCACATCCATGCATGGACTGTAACATTAACTGGTCAAAACTAGTAAGCTACTACCTGAATTATAATAGTATTGTTAAACAGAGTTATAAACTTGCTTTGCTAGTTTTATTGGTACTTCTAGCAACACCCAGAGTTGCAACAACAGGTACAGTCACAGATAAAGTTTCTTGCATGTTCCACTTGCCATCACAGTGCCAAGTAGCCTATAGCTACTTTTTACATTAATTTAAACAAAGGTCTCTGCATCCCAGAAATCTGTTACTCATTATGTACTAGCCAAGTTCCCTTTATAACTCACTCAGTAGTAACATGTATAGGCTCAATGCCTTGCAGTGAACTAGAACGGACTTTAATTCTGTCAACTGTAATCACATAAATGTTCTTTTTCATGGAATAAAAGTTAATAGAATTCTTTCCACATAGGGTATGAAATCCCAAAGAAAACGTTTACATTAATAAAAGTAAAAAAATCTTCAGATAAAGGTTCTAAACATTAGCATTCTTTGATTTGATCTATGCAGTTCAACTTATTACTTCCTGAATACTAATATAAACAGGGGGATTGTATCATTTTTATGAATCAATCCTAGTAAAATTTTATTGTAGCATGTTTAAGCAATTAACTTACATACTAATTGACTGCACTGTGTGTTAAAAAGAGAAGCCAACAAATGAAAACTGTTTTAATGGAGAAAAGCAGTAAGAAATACTTTCCTGCCAAGCACTGTTTCCTTTGAAATAAGCCCTTGTGAGAGGACCTAGCCAGAGTAAATATTTTTCCACATGAAGAACAGATTGTGTAATAATGATGCTGAATCAGAACTGTGTTGGTCCCAAGGTTAGAAAACAAAACCTTTCCCTCTCGACACTTTTTTATGCTTATCATAGAGTTTTGTTGAATTCATGCCCTAAATCTTTAAACTCCCAGATCATAGGTTACCTTGAAATAAACAGATGCCAGCATTACTTAGCCTTGAAGTTGCTCTACATTTTAGGTATTGTTCTGGTGCTTGTTTGCATGTACTACTAAAGTACTTTCTCTTGGCATTCAGAAATCTAACCATTTTAAAAAAGTGATATCTGGCTTTTGCTGCTTTTGAATATGGTTGACTACATATGATTATATATATTTCATGGTTTGCCAAGACATGTGAATTAGGTCTTTATACATCATTCATATAAGGTCTTCTGAGACTGTGCTCATTTTGCAAGATTAATACTATCAGTGATCAATGAAATCAAACTTCAGCACTCAGTCACTTCTAGTTTTGAAAGCCCTGTAGAGTCAAGAGAAAATATGGATACATTAGGCATACAGAACCCATAATGATACTTTTTGGATAATTATAATGCTAATGATCATGCAGAACTGCTGAACTAAAATGACTCAAATTTAAAAAGAAAGTGTGGGTAGCAGGATTACTACTATAGGGTTTAATCTTATTTTTAAAGTAATCATTTTCATTTAAAACATTGTGACAGTAGCAACATATCTATGATTACATTAAATAACTTGGAAATAAAAAAGTCACACAGTATGCTTAATAATAAATGGTTTGAAACAAAATCCACTGAAGTCTGTGGAAGACTTCCATTGACTTCAACGGGTTTTAGATCAGCCTTCAAGTGAACAGTCCTTGGAGTCAGTGTTATGCTAGATATGAAATTTTGGGTCTGTCCTACATAAGGCTTTCAGAAGGAAGAAGATATACTGCATCATGATTAAATGGGATGAACAGGAAGTCCAGAGAAATGATTCCCAACTCTACCACTTGTAGTCTACGTGATTTGAGAAGAATTACTTAAATTGCTTGGTTCAGTTTCCCATATATGAAAGTGAAGTAATGACAGTTTCCCATCTTTATACACTGATCTATATGTCTAGGTTCTTATTTAATATTCCACTGTACTCCTTTGCCATATGGATGAATTTGGCCTTTTGGGTATTCTCATTTTATGTATTTGTTTTTCCTTCTCTCCTCCCAAATGTCTAGTCCCACCCTGGCAGCTGAAACAAGCAACCTGCTCTTTAGAGTAAACTATTGAGAGTAGAACTAGCTGAAGAGAGGAAGGCAAAAAATCCAAGTATTCAGAAATTCTATTGATCATATAAATTAGTTTCTTGGAGCCAGTGAAATAGTTTTTTGAAGATTAGAGAAATATTAGAGATATGGTAATATATGGAATTGAAGCTGCTGTGTTGCAAATCATTCCAAAGCATTTCAGTAATCATTATTGTTTTGTTCATGGGCCTGACCATGGATCTGCTCAGAGCTGACTCTTTCACCCATGTCACTCAAAGGATTATACACTTTTTCCATGAGAGATAAGGGCAGCCCTGCTGTTATACTATTTCACATCAACAAATAACTAGATTGTGACTCAGATTACATGCTCATGCCAGAGACTAACAACCCATCTTTGTGCCCCTATGAATGCTAATGGAACCCCAACTTGCAGACAATATAGGAAGAAATTAGGATGCTTGTGTGAAGAGTATGGTCCTCTTCTAGGCATGAAGGCAAGGAATGGGAGGTTTGGAAATGAATGGAAACTTAGCTCCACCTTTACTTTCTGGCTACAACACCTGAGGCCAGGTCTACACCAGTGGCATAATTCCTGTCAACTTTGTAGCTTCCTCCAGTGCACAATCTTCACAGTGCTGCACAAACAGGAAATGCATACTGTGGCAAGGTGAGGCCTAGTCTTCCCCCTGTGGGTCTTGCACTCTTATCCTACAGACTGGCAAGATCCAGTTGATATTTCTCAGTCTCCCCTCAGGGTAATGTTTGTTTTTGGAATGGATCCAAGTTATGACCCAGCTAGTCTTTTTACTGGGGTTTCTTCCCTGTTCACTTATCCTCCAGTGGGCCAGGCAGCAGGAGGAAATCAGGGGGCCTGGTCCTGCCCTCTACCCCAGGCCCCAACCCAGGCCCCAACCCAGTAGTAGCCTCCAAACTGAGTCCAGGAGCACCACTGGCTTCCCTGGGTCACCAATCTGAGGCCCCATCACTCCTGACCTGTCTTTCTAGGCTAAGAATTGCCTCACACCCTCCTGGCCTAAAATCTCAGTCTCTGTGGTCTCCTTGTTTGGGGTGGAGTTGTCTCATCTCCACTCTCTTGCTCAGTTCTCTCAGCAACTTAATTCCCCTTCACGCTGGAGGGTCTGAGACCCTTGCTTGTGGGGAGGGGGGCTTCCCAGCCTTCTCCATATATCTTCTTGCTCCTGTAGTCAAAAAACTGCAAACTAGTCTTCCAGCAGCCCTACTCCTCTCTAACTTTCTTTCAGATACCCTGCCCTGCCTGAGAGGGTTGCTTTTAAGAAATGCGGCAGGCTTGTTGATTGACTCCAGGTGATCCAATCAACCTGGAGTAACCCTGGATAAACTACCCTAGGGAATAAAGATTTACTAATCCTGGGACTACACACCTCATCTATCCCTTCCACCACTCTTCTGGCTGGGACTCCTATCTACTCCCTCCACCACTCTCCTCTAAGAAGTGGAAAAGGAAGGAAACAAGGCCTGACCTGCTGGAGCTCCTGGACCTACTGCTGGCTTGGCTGTGGGTGCTGCTCCTGTTCCTTCAATCCCTGCTGCTGTTGCTGTGCTGCCCCACTCTAGCCCTTGACAATTTGTTTGTTTGTATTAGCTTTCCCTTCCCTGCCTTGCCCATCAGCCTCTGCTATGTCCCTGCCCCACCCTCCCCTGTAGCGCCCACACCCAGCCAGTCTTACTGGCCCAGCATGCACCCCAACTTTGTTTTTCCCTTACACACTGCACCCCCTGACACCTGTGTGACCCCACCCACCCAGTGCAGCTAGAAGAGCCAGCCCCTCCCTGCCCCACGTGAGTCCCCTGTCTCTCCCTCGTGGGCACCCTCCTCTCCAGCCACAGTCTAGCGGGGAGAAGAGGTTTGCCAACTCCTCATACCCTTTAGAGCCCCTGCCCCCATCTACCTGTTCTCCACCACCCACCCCTGCCCATACCCTCCTCCCCAGCCGCAGCCTAGTGGGGAGGAGTGGCTCTCCTCAGCCCCCATCTCTTACCCCTCACCACCTGCCACCGCCAGCCCACCCAGTCCCTGCCCCCAGTCACTAACAGTCTCCTCCCCTAACTGTCCCTTACCCAGGGATATGGAGACCTCCCCAGCCCCTTCCACCCCTCTCCCTCAGCCCACTCCTCCATCCACCCCTGTGGCTGCCCTCTCGACCACTGCCGCTGCCCCTGCCATCACTGGCGCCCCCAAGTGGCTGCTGGCAGCGGCAGGCATGAGAGGGGTCTCCACCCTCGCTGCTGCCTCAGCCGCCTCAGCCAGCTGTAAGAGCCGCCAGAAGAAGGCGAGCAAGGGCCAGGCCACTGCCGTGGCCACCTCGTCGGCCGCAGCCCCCCCATGTCTCCCTCTGCCATTCCCTCCACCAGCTCTGGGGCTGCTCCTGCTCCCAGAGCATACGCCCAGGTGGCTGCCACCCCTCCACCCACCTCCGCATCATCTGCCCACACCACCTCCTTGCCATCCACCTCAGGCAGCTGGCGCCCCTTCTCCACCTTGACCAGGAGGCACGGCATCTGCTGCCTCCTGGTGGCCACCTCCCCGCAAGTGGAGACCTATGTGTGGGCGATGGCGAGGGTGGTAGGACCCTCGGCCATTGTGGCGGCCTCCAAAATGTACAGCAAGGTAGTCGTCTTCCTGTCGTTGGAGGCCGCCGTGCAGGAGGCAGTGGTGAAGGGCCTGGTGGTGGGGGGCAGCTACGTCCCTGTAGAGCCCCTGGAGGACTTGGGCGTGTGGGTGGTCCTCACCTCCATCCCACCTTTACTTCCCAGTGCTGCACTGCTTCCTCTCCTCTCCAACCTGGGGAAGCTGATTTCCAGTGTCAGCCCTCTCCCGCTGGGCTGCAAGGACCCCACCCTCTGTCACGTCCTGTCCTTCCGCTGGCAGGTGCAGATCCAACTGCTGCTGGCGGGGGTGCGTGACTGACTGGGGCTTGAGGGGTCCTTCCTGGTGCCCCATCAAGGGGCACAGTACCGGATCCATTATTCCTTGGGAGAGGCTTGGTGCTTCCTCTGCAGGGCCATGGGGCACATCCGGAAGGACTGTCCCCTGGCCTACCATGAAGAGGGAGCAACTGGGCCCCCCGAGGCTGTGGCAGGTGCCGGCCGTACCACCGCTGGTTGCCCTAGCCAGCCAGCCACCAGAGCCATCCCTCCTCCTCCTCCTCCCACCCCACGACCATCGGGGCTTTCAGAGAAGAGAGGGGGAGAGGTGGCTGGCCCCAGTCAGGGGGAGGGCTCGCCCCAGGGGGAGGGTTCCCATCTCTCTCCTGTTTTGCCCTCACTCCCTTGCCCCCAGAGCCGTCTGCTCTTGCCGTCAGATTCTGCCCCTGCTGGCCAGCCCTCCACTAACACTTCGGAGGGCTGGGACTTCGTCGAGGGGAAGTGTGGTAAGTGACGGAAGATCCATCCCCTCCCCTCCACACTGGATGGGGAGGAGGCCCCCTGGAAGTCACTGTGGGGGGCTAACCGTAAGACCCCTGCTGCCGATGGACCTTCCACTGTGCCCCCTAATGGGAACCAGTGGGAGAGCCAGGCTGAGGAGATGGAGGCAGCAATGGGGGGGCAGCACTGCCCCCCCTTTGGAGGCCCTCGTAGATTCCCTCCCCAGGGAGGCTGTGGGTGGAGCCACCCCTGCTGCCCCTGACACGCTCGTAAGATCTGCGCCTGCCACTGACGCTGAGGCAGCTCCCACCCCGGCATCTGGAGTGGCGGCACCTATGGCAGCGGGGAGCATATTAGGCCCCATCTTTGAGGAGATCGAGGCCCTCGATCTGACCCCAGTTGATGAGGGGGAGGATGATTCTCTGCCAGGGGGGCTTGATCTGGGCGGTGACCTACTGTTGCCACCCCCTCCCAGCCCCAGCCCCTGCCCGCTGTTCCCGGCCTCACCCCAGGAATGCCCCCAGACCCCTCCACCTGCCCAGCGGCGCTCAGTGTCCCCCCTCCAGCTGCCCAGCCCCTGCGAGCAGCAGCCGGCACCGAGCAGCCAGGGCCCGGGGGATCGTCCCTGGTGGGAGAGCTCCCTCCTCCTTCCCCCGATAGCCCAGCACAGTGTCCCTCCCAGTCCAACACTGGGGCCTGGGACAGCACCCCCCGCATGGCATCTGTGCCCAGCGTTGGCAGGGATCCCCTCCCCAGTGCCCCACCCAGTCACCCTGTGCCTGGTCGAGGGGCACCGCAACTCAGTGGTCCAACCACTGGGGGCCCCACTCTTACCCCCATCTCCACCCCTGCTACCGCCCCTACCCCTGACATCATCCCCGCCAATGTTACCGCCCGACCCACTGTCATCCCGACCCATGCCCCAGACCCCTCCCCTGTCCCGCCTCCCCCGGGACTATAACCTTCCCATTCTCCACCACCAACTCCCGGGGGGCAGCATTCGTGGCCCCCACCCTGACCGGGGCTGCAGAACTCCCTCTGCCACCTTTCCCCCTCATGCGGGGGGTTGGGCCGGACAGTGTGGCACCTCCGTCACTGGCGCCACGACGGGGGTCCCTGCCCTGCCTGCCCGTCCTGGCAGGCAGCGGGGCTGACGCAGGGACCCGACTGGAGGGTGGCCAAAGCCCTCCCACCCCGGACCCCCTGACACTGTAGGACGAGCTCCACGCATTCTTGGCCAACACCCATAGGGCAAGGAACCGGACACGGCTCACCCTTCAACTTTGGGGGAATTTCCACCTCCTCCTTCAGGCTGTGAGGGCCATCCTGAAAGAGGGAAAAAGGGACCGGGAGGCAGGATGCTGCGGCCTACCAGAGGGCCCACCTCTTCCATGTCTCCCTCATGGACTTTGGGGTGGGTCACGGATTGGTGCACAGCCCAAAGGAGGCTGCCAGCACTCCTGCTGCTCCTGTGGATCCCCCCCAGCCCTCCACATGGTTCCCACCACCTTTGCAACCCTGAATGCCAGGGTCTGCAGGATGGGTCTCCGCAGGACCCAGGTGCTCTCCTTCCTTCGGGAGCGGGGCTACTCTGTGGCGTTCCTGCAGGAGACTCATACAGAAACAGCGGCCAAGGCCAGCTGGCGGCTGGAGTGGGGGAACAGGGTGTTCCTGAGCCACCTGTCCACCTGCTCCAGCAGCGTGGACACCCTGTTCTCTCCCAACCTGCAGCCTGAGGTGCTGGGGGGTCGCCAGGTCATGCCAGGCCGCCTGCTGCACCTCTGGGTCCGCATGGAGAGGCTGACGTTGAACCTCGTCAATGTCTACACCCCGATATTGGGCCCAGAGTAGGTGCGCTTCTTCCGGCAGGCAGTCGCCTTCCTCGGCACCTTGGAGCCACAGGAGTGCCTGGTCCTGGGCGGGGACTTTAACTCCACTGTTGAGGAGCAGGACCACACAGGGACCGAGCAGAGCCAGGCCACCATGGACATCCTCTGGGAGGTGGTCAGCCACCACTCTCTGGTGAACATCTGGCGTGACCACCACCCAGACGACGAGGTCACCTTTACATACGTCTGGGTGGAGGGTGACCGGTCATGCCACTCCCGGTTGGACCGCATTTACCTGTCCTGACACCATCTGGCATGAGCCCACTTCTCCAGCATTAGGCTGGCCCCCTTCTCAGATCACCACCTAGTGACCGTGACGGCATCTCTCTCGGTGGAGAGGCCGGGGCCGGCTTACTGGCACTTCAACAACAGCCTGCTGGAGGACGTGGGCTTTGAGGCGTACTTCTGGGAGTTCTGGCTGGCCTGGCGGGGGAGAGGGCCGCCTTTCCCTCAACGCAGCATTGGTGGGATGTGGGGAAAGTGCGCGCCTGGCTCTTCTGCCGCGACTACACCCGGGGGGCAAGCCGGTGGAGGGATGCGGCAATAGAGCAGCTGGAGCGGGAGGTGTTAGAGCTGGAGAAGTGCCTGGCCACCAGCCCTGAGGATCCTTCCCTCTGCGGAGCGTGCCGGGAGAAGCAGGAGGAGCTCCGGGCCCTCAAGGATCTTCGGGCCCGGGAATCCTTTGTTTGATCCTGCATCCAGCTTCTTCGGGAGATGGACCATGGCTCCTTCTTCTACACCCTGGAGAAATGGAGGGGAGCTAGCAGGCATGTCACCTGCCTCCTCGCTGAGGACAGCATGCCCCTCAGGGATCCAGAGGAGATGCATGGAAGGGCCAGGGCCTTCTACGCCAGCCTTTTCTCCCTGGACCTGACCGAAGCCAATGCCTGCAGGTCGCTCTGAAACGAACTCCCTGCGCTCAGCGCGGGCAACCAGGACCAGCTGGAGCTTCCTCTCACTCTGGCCAAGCTCCTGGGAGCCCTCCGTCTCATGACCACCAACAAATCCCCAGGCATGGGTGGGCTGACCGTGGAGTTCTGCTGCGTGTTCTGGGACGTCCTCGGCCTGGATCTGGCCGCCATCTGGGCCAAGTCCAAGGGAAGCGGGGAGCTCCCACTCTCTTGCCGGTGGGCTGTCCTGGCCCTGCTGCCCAAGAAGGGGGACCTCCGTGACCTTTGGAACTGGCGTCTCGTCTCACTCCTCTGCACGGACTACAAGATAGTGGCCAAGGCCGTCTCGCTGCAGCTTGGGTCCGTGCTGCAGGGCATGATCCATCCTGACAAGACATACACCATCCCGGGCCAGTCCATCCTCAGTAACCTGTACCTGGTCTGGGATCTCCTGGAACTTGGGTGTAGGGATGGCCTGTCATTCACCCTGCTGGCCCTGAACCAGGAGAAAGCTTTTGACAGGGTGGATCATGGGTACCTCCTGGGCACCCTGCAGGCCTTCGGCTTCAGGGCCCGCTTTGTGAGCTTTCTCCGGGTGCTGTTTGCCTCCACAGAGTTGGTCAAGCTCAACTGGACCGTGACCGAGCTGGTCAGCTTTGGGCGAGGAGTGCATCAAGGCTGCCTGCTGTCGGGCCAGCTGTACGCTCTGGCCATCGAGCCCTTCCTCTGTCACCTCTGCCGGTTGACGGGGTTGGTGCTCCATGAGCCGGAGCTGCAGCTGGTCCTGTCTGCGTATGCTGATGATGTGCTTCTCATGGTCCAGGACCCAGGAGACCTGGTGTGACTGGGGGTTTGCTAGGCTGGCTACTCGGTGGACTCCTCCGCCCGGGTCAACTGGGTCAAGAGCTCTGGCCTGACGATAGGCGCTGGGTGGTTGGCGGGCCCCCTCCCACCCGCACTTCAAGCCATCCGGTGGAGCGTGGGTCCACTGCTCTATCTGGGCGTTTACCTCTCTGCCACCTATTCCTCCCTGGAGGAGAACTGGTAAGAGTTGGAGGGCAGGGTCACTGACCAGCTGCAGCGGTGGACAGGACTGCTGCAGTGCCTCTCCCTCTGGGGAAGGGCACTGGTTGTCAACCAGCTCATCTTGTCCATGCTCTGACACTGGCTCAACACCCTGGCCCCACCTCCGAGGTTCCTGGCCAACCTCCAGAAGACAATTCTGGAGTTCTTCTGGCCAGGACTGCACTGGGTCTCTGCGTGGATCTTGAACCTTCCCCTGGAGAAAGGGGGGTAGGGCCTGTGCTGTATCTACAGCCAGGTCCACACCTTCCACCTCCAGGCCCTGCAGAGACTCCTTTATGGTGCAGGTAGTCCGGCGTGGAGCCACTTGGCACGCACCTTCCACCGCCGCTACCGAGGGCTCTGATATGACTGGCAGCTCTTTTTTCTCGATCTGAGAGGTGGTCGGTGAGACCTCTCCGAGCTGCCGGCCTTCTACCATGACCTCCTCTGGATCTGGAGGCTCATTGCAGCCTCCAGGTCGCTTGTACCCACTGAGAGGGAGGACCTCCTCGCGGAGCCCCTGCTACACAAACCCCATCTTGGTGTGCTGGTGGTGGAGGCCCCATCTGTGAGGCGGAGGTTGGTCCTTGCAGGTGTCACTCGGGTCAGAGACCTGGATTATGCCTGGGGGGACTGGGTGGATCCCCATGAGCTAGCCCAGCGCATGGGGCTCTCTACCCCTTGTACTCTCCGATGTCTACTCCAGGAGGTGAAGGTGGCCCTGCCCCCCACTGCTTGGGTGTACCTTCAGCGGGTCCTGGGAGAGGGTACTCCCTGCCCCACTCTCAGTCCTGGTCCTCTGGAGCTCTTGATTGGGCCCTGGCCTGACAAGCCCCCCCAGCCGCCCCCATGCCCCGAGCCGGCTGCCGGACCTGCAGCTGGTGCCCTTCTGAACCGTGCCCTGCCAACATCTGTACATGCTCCTGCTCCACTTCCTTGCTCTCATGTCCCGCCCCGACACCAAGTGGCGGGACCTGACTCCATCCGTGGAGGGTGAGGATCCCTGGTGGGCCAACCTGTATGCCACCCTGACCCTGTGGCCCACCAGGGATATCAGTTGGTGGCTCCTTCACAGAGCTGTGAGCATGGGCGTGTACCTGGCGCGGTTCACCCCTTGCCCTGACACCTGCCCCTTTTGTGGTTTGAGGGAGACCCTGGTGCACACCTACCTAGAGTGCACCAGGTTGCAGCCCCTATTCTGGCTCCTCCAGAACCTCCTGTTGAGGTTCTGGCTGCGCTTCTCCCCACACCTGTATCTCTATGCATTCCCTATCCGTGGCCCCACAAAGTCACGGGACCTCCTCGCCAACCTCCTCCTGGTGTACGCCAAAACCACCACCTATAAGACCAGGGAGAGGAGGTTGGCTGGGGAAGGGGCCTGCGACTGTGGGGCTACTTCCGGTCCCTCGTCCGTGCACGCCTCCGGGCAGAGTTCCTCTGGGCAGCGTCCACTGGCTCCCTCGACAGCTTCTGGGAACAGGGGGTGCTGTCTGAGGTTCTCTGCTTGGTGTCCCCATCTGAGCTGCTTATTATCAACCTGTGACCCTCACACCCATCCGTGTTATATCTTTAGTTGTCCCCAGGAATTTTTTGAGGATTGGCCCAGTGCCTCCTCCCCTTAGGCTAGGGGAGGTGTTTTAGAAGTGGGTGGGCTTGCACCCACCCACCACCATTCCCTCAGTAGGACCACTCTCCTCTGAAGAGGAGGCTGTGTTGGGACCTGCTAGGGCTGCTGCTGTGGGCACTGCTACCCCTGTTCCTGCTGCTGCTGCTTGGGGGGGCCTTGTTGCTGCTACTGTTGCTGGCTTGTCTCTCTCCCACCCCCCTGCTCTGTGGGGAGTGGGGAGAGACAGAGGAAGGAGGAACAGACCACCACCTCCACCAAAACCGCCTGAAGGGGAGAAGAACCCCTTCTTCCCAGCTGGACCCTGCTGCTGCTGCTGCTGCTGCTGCTACCTGGAGCCTGCTGCCTCAGACAGACACCATCAGTGAGGGGAGGCAATATTGACTGAGACGTTGTTTACAGCTGGGGGTGAGCCCACAAACATCTGAAAAACTGTAGACCACCCCCACCCCCAGCTCCTGCCTGCCTGTCCCCCCTCCCCTCAAGAAGGCAGTGGGCTCCTGAGCAATGTTCCCTCTAAGGTTTGGTGGCTTGTGTGCAAAATTTTCAACACCTGTGTGCAAAACTTTTTCTGAATAAAATTTGTGTGCAAACTCGGGCAACAAAAATTATTGAAAAATCTAGACCAATGAAAAATTAATATAAACTATTTAAAGCCGTTTTTTATTACTAAAATCACCCAATTTATTTAAAATTTACCCAAATTGCTATACAATCAAAAGAAACTAATCCATGGCTTTCTAACAACCCAAGACCAAAGTTATATTCAATCCGTATCCTAGGTGTCACAAGTCTGCCTAATACCCTCATCTCCTGTGTTCTACATGCAGAGTTACAGTTCACACGGAAGCCAGCTAATTATCACTGACAGCATTTAAGATACACAAGGAGTTGTGTGGCACTTAAAGACTAAGGTTTATTTTTCGCATGCGCTTTCGTGGGAGACTCCTTGTTTTGTTTTGTTTTCCTGGAATGGACTAACATGGCTACTGCTTTGGAAATTGGCAGCATTTAAGATGTCTTGATGGTCCCAGAGGGGTAAATTCTATTGAAATTTTAAAAATCAAAAAAAGATTCCAGGCATCTCTTTTCAGGAAAATGCTGCTACAAGAAGGATGCTAAACACAACTGAAATCAAAACAATGGGCTTCTAGCTGCTTTAAGATAAGGCTACAGTATTTCTTAAAAGCCTATTTTCAGTCCCTTGTATCTTTACCTGCCCCATCATTTTGGGGCTACAATTCAACTTAAGAGAAAATCTCTACTAAAATACCACATCACTTTAATGCATTATGGTTTCTTCTGATGGACAGACTAGGGTGCATAGTGAAGAGAATAATCTCATGGCTCCTTTGATTCCCAGTCTTTTGGCTGTTACTATATTTAAAACAAGTACTTATCTGATATCTCCGTTACACCTCTAAGATTTCTGTGAATTATTCTTCAAAGCATCTGAGGAAATGGGGTTTTCTCCCATGAAAGCTCATGCAATCAATATATTTGTTAGTCTTTAAGTACCACAAGAATCCTTGTTTGTTTTGTAATGAATTGTTGTGAGTTACAGGATTCTGGAGAAAACATCTTCCAGGTTCTTTGAAAGCACAGGGTTAGCATGCTCAAACACTCTAACTGTTCAGTCACTCCACTTAAGTAACATCCACACTAGCTTTCAGGAAATATACAACTGATTTTTAGATTTTTCACCTCCACAGCTTTATCTAGTTACAGAAGGGACATTTTGGCACTATGCACTCCCTGTTTCCCACTTGAGGAGTTTCAAACTTCAGGGTATGAATGGCACTTACTCTTTGCCATGCCTCTTGTTTAAAAAACTGAAGAATTACCCCAATTCCGACTCCCTAAGCTCCTTGCCCCCATTCTAGTCCTCCTAAACCTCACCCCCACCTCCCTATCTTCATGCCACCTCTTTCAGCCCCCCCAAGCCCTCCCCAGCCCACTATCCTGACCCCTCCTCCCCCCTCCCCACACGCCCTCCCTGCCCCCACGCTTTCCGTGCCAGCTGCCTGACCAACCCAACCCCCCCCCCCAGCCCTCTTTACTGGCCAAAGAGCTGGGCAGGGGGCAGGAGGCCACGGTGCTGGCCGGCAAGGACGAGCCTGGGCTGGAGGCTGGGGCTGGCCACACGAACGGCCAGACCCTGGCTGGAAGGGGGGGAGTCGAGGGAGGAGTGGCAGGGCTGGCTCAAGCCTGCAGACCCTCCCTTCCTCCGGCCGAGGGGCTGAGGTGAGGCTCGTGCCCGGACACAGCACTCCGGTGCGTCTCTCCTCGGCCACGCTGCCACCCTGAACTGCCCCATGCGCGGGGGCAGGAAAATCCTGCGCGGCAGGATTTTTTTAAGCGCGCGGCCGCGCTGCCGCGCGCCTTAGAGGGAACAGTGCTCCTGAGCCACCAGATTGATTCAGCAGCAGGGGCCAATAGCCTCTCAACAGAAGCTCTCCTCCCCCATTGCCCAGCCCTCCCCCGTTACTCCCCAGCTCCACTGGCTGAAGGGCTTCCCACCCTCTGCTCTGCCCTCCAGCTGGCTCAGTGCCCCACCCTACCTAAGTCCCCCCCCCCCAAATCCTGAATTTGTTTAGCTTTTCCACCCCACCCCAGTGCATGAGAGATTGTTTTTGGTTCCCCTAACCCACCCCTCAGCTTCCACTGCCTCCACCTCCTGCAGTACCTACCCCCAGCCAGGTTCAGCAGCCTCACATCCCCAACTGTTTGCTTTTCTCCCCATGCTCTGCACCCCCTGATGGCCCTGTGACCCCACCCCACCCAGTGCAGCCAGAGGAACTGGCCCCCTTCCAACCCATACAAACTCCCTGCCCTTCTCTCTCAGGCGCCCTCCTCCCCTGCCTGCAGCCTAGCAAGGAGGAGTGGTCTGCCAGCCCCTTACCCTCTCCATAGCCCCCTGCCTTCCCCATTGCCTGTCTCCTTTCCCCTGTCCCCACCCATGCCCTCTTCCCCAGCCTGCAGCTTAGCAGGGAGAAGTGGTTCTCCCCAGCCCAACCTTCCACCCCCTAACTCCTTGCCTCTGCCTACCCACCTAGTCCCTACGCACCCCTGCCATTAGTCTCCCTCCCTGACTCCCCACCTAAGGGGAAATGGAGACCTCCCCAGACCTCTCCATCCCTCTCCCTCAGCCTGCTCCACCATCTACCCCTGCAGTTACCCCTTTGACCATTGCTGCTGCTGCCACATCCACCTCAGCTGGCCGCAAGGGCTGGCAAAAAAAGGAGTGCAAGGGCCACGCCATTGCCACGGCCACATCATAGAAGGACACAGCCCCCTCTTCCCTTGCCATTCCCTCCACCAGCTCTGGGGGTGTCCCTGCCCCCAGAGTATACACTCAGCTGGCTGCCACCCCTCCACCCACCGCTGTACCACCTGCCTGTGCCGCCTCCTTGCGTTCCACCTCAGGCAGCCAGGAGGCTTCTCCACCTTGACCAGGAGGCATGGCATCTGCCTCCCTGCACGTGGAGACCTACTTGTGGGAGATGGCGAGGGTGGTAGGGCCCTCGGCCACCGTGGCAGCCTCCAAGATGTATGGTAAGATAATCTTCTTCCTAGCATCGAAGGCTGCTATGCAGGAAGCGGTTGTGATGGGCCCAGCGGTGGGGGGTGTCCACGTTCCAGTGGAATCCTTGGTCCTCACCTCTGTCCCTCCCTTCCTCCCCAATGCTGCCTTGCTTCTCCTCCTTGCCACCCTGGGGAAGCCGATCTCAACCATCAGCTATCTCCCACTAGGCTGCAAGCACCCTGCCCTCCGTCATATTCTGTCCTTCTGCCGGCAGGTGCAAATCCAATTGCCGTCAGCGGGGATGCATGACGCAGGGGCACTCAAGGGGTCCTTCTTGGTGCCCCATCAGGGGACCCTGTACCAGATTCATTATTCTGTGGGGGAAGCCTGATGCTTCCTCTGTAGGGCCATGGGGCACCTCCAGAGAGACTGCCCCATGGCCCAGCACAGAAAGGCTATGGTGGGTGTCAGCAATAACACTGCTAGTGACCCCAGCCCTCCAGCCACTGTAGTGGCCCCTCCTCCTCCTTCTCTTCCTCTTACCTCACAGCCACCAGGGCCTAGGGAGGAGAGAGGGCAAAAGGTGGCTGGAAGCCAGGGAGAGGACTCACTCTAGGAGGAAGGTTCCCATCCCCCTGTCGTTCTGCCCCCGTCCCTTCCTCTCCAGCCACCTTCGCCCTAGCCACCTGCCTCTGCCTCCGCTGGCCAGCCCTCTACTGCCACTTCAGAGGGCTGGGTCATCGTCAAGGGCAAGTGCGGCAAGTGCCAGAAGGTCCAGACCCTCCCTGTCACAGTGGATGGGGAGAAGACCCCACTAAAGTCATCATAGGGGGCTGACATTAACACAGATGTCAATGGGCCTTCCGCTGCGCCCCCCAACAAAGTCTAGTGGGAGGTCTTGGCCAAGGAAATGGAGGCAACAGGGCAGAAGAACAGCACTGCCCCTAGGAAGCAGGACACCGCAACCTACCAGAGAGCCCACAGCTTCCGTGACTCCCTCATGGACTTCGGGGTCAGTCACGGATTGCTGTGTGGCCTGGCGGAGGCCCATGGTGCTCCTGCCACTCCTGAGGCTCCCACTCAGCCCTCCCCATGGCTGCTGTCATCATCACAACCTTGAATGCCAGGGGCTGTAGGATGGGTCTCCACAGGACCCAGGTGATCTCCTTCCTTTAGGAGGAGGGCTACCCTGTGGTTTATCTGCAGGAGACCCAGATGAATCCAGCCACTGGGGCCAGCTGGTGGCTGGAATGTGGGAATGGGGTGTTCTTGAGTCACCTTTCCACCTGCTCCAGTGGAGTGGCCACCCTGTTCTCCCCCAACTTACAGCCCGAGGTGCTGGGGGTTGCCGAGGTTGTGCTGGGCTGCCGCTGCACCTCTGGGTCCATATGGAGGGGCTGGCATTGACTTGGTCAATGTCTATGCTCTGACACTGGGCCCGGAGCGGGTGCCCATCTTCCACCAAGCGGCCGCCTTCTTCGTCAGCTTAGACCCTCAGGAGTGCCTGGTCCTGTGTGGGGATTTTAACATCACCCTTGAGGACCGGGACCACTCAGGGACTGAGCAGTACCAGACCACCGTGGACATCCTCAGGGAGATGGTAAATCACCACTCCCTGGTGGATGTCTGGTGTGACCACAACCTGGATGATGAGGTGACTTTCACCTATGTCCTATGTGGAGGAACATCAGTTGTGCCACTCGTGGTTGGACCGAATCTACTTATTGTGACGTCATCTGGCACAGGCCCACTCTCCCAGCATTAGGCCGGCCCCTTTCTCAGATCACCGTCTGGTGTCCTTGATGGCCTCTCTCTCGGTGGAGAGGCCAGGGCCTGCCTACTGGAACTTCAAGAACAGCCTGCTGAAGGATGTGGGCTTTGTGGCATCCTTCCAGGAGCTATGGCTGGCCTGGCGAGAGCAGAGGCCCATCCTTCCCTTGGTGCGGTGTTGGTGGGAGATGGGGAAAGTGCATGCCCAGCTCTTCTGCCAGGGGGGCCAGCTGGTGGAGGGATGCGGCCATAGAGCAGCTGGAACAGGAGGTCTTAAACCTGGAGAGGCATCTGGCCACCAGCTCTGAGGATCCATCCCTCTGTACAACGTGCCAGGAGAAGTGGGAGGAGCTCCGGGCCCTCTGTCTCCTCCGTCGGAGGTTGATGGGGTTGGTGCTCTGCAAGCCGGAGCTGTGGCTGGTCCTGTTGGTGTACAACAATGACATGCTCCTCGTTGTCCAGGACCCAGGCAACCTGGTGTGGCTGGAGGCTTGTGAGGCCATCTACTCAGCAGCCTCCTCAGCTCTGGTCAGCTAGTCAAGCACTCCGGCCTGAAGGTAGGGAGCAGGTGACTGATGAGCTCCCTCCTGCCTGTGCTTCATGCCATCTGCTGGAGCGCACGTCCGCTGCTCTATCTCAGTGTTTACCTCTCTGCCAACCATACCTCCCGAGATGAGAACTGGCATGACTTGGAGGCCAGGGTTGTTGACCGGCTGCAGAGGTGGACAGGACTGCTGTGGTGCCTCTTCCTTTGGGGGTGGGCACTGGTCATCAACCAGCTCATCCTGTACATGCCCTGGCACCGGATCAACACCCTGGCCCTGCCCCCCAAGATTCCTGGCCAACCTCCAGAAGACAATTCTGAAGTTCTTCTGGCCAAGACTGCACTGGGTCTCTGCAGGGATCCTGAGTCTGTCCCTGGAGGAAGGAGGACAAGGCCTGTGCTGTGTCTACAGCCAGGTCCATGCCTTCCACCTCCAGGCCGTGCAGAGACTCCTTTATGGTGCACGTAGTCCGGTATGAAGCCACTTGGCGCACACTCTTCTTCGCCGCTACTGAGGGCTCCGATATGACCGGCAGCTCTTTTATCGTGACCTGAGAGATGGTCTGCGAGACCTCTCCAAACTGATAGCCTTCTACCACAACCTCCTCCAGACCTGGAGGCTTGTTGCGGCCTCCAGGTCTGTTATACCCACTGAGGGGGAAGGGCTCCTTCTGAAGCCTTTGCAATGCAGCCTCCATCTTGGTGTGCAGGTGGCAGAGGCCCCCTCCGTGAGGTGAAGGCTAGTCTTGGCAGGTGTCACTAGGGTCGGAGACCTCCTGGACTACACCCGGAGGGACTAGGTGGATCCCCAGGTCCTAGCTCGGCGCATGGGGCTCTCCACCCCTCATACCCCTTGGCGCCTATTCCGGGAGGTGAAGGCAGCCTTGCTTCCCACTGCTCAGGCCTACCTCGAGTGGATCCTGTGAGAGGCTACTTTCCGCCCCCCTCTCAGTCCTGGCCTGCCAGAGCTTTTCATCAGGCCCCAGCCCCATGAGGCTCCTCAGCTGCCCCATGCAATGCCCCAAGCTGGCTGCTAGACCTGCAGCCAGCCTCTTTCCGGACCCTGCCCAGCAAATATCTGTGCATGCTCATGCTCTACACCATCCACTTCCTCATCCTTGTGTCCTGCCCTTACATAAAATGGTGGGACCTGATACCACCAGTGGAGGGCAAGGACCCCTGGTGGGCCAGCCTGCATGCCACCTTGACCCCACAGGCCACTGGGGACATCAGTTGGCAGCTCCTCCATGGAGCCATGAGCACAGGCATGTACTTGGCACAGTTCACCCGTCACCCTGACACCTGCCCCTTCTGCAGCAAGAGGGAGACCCTGGCGCATGCTTACCTTGAGTGCGCCAGGTTGCAGCCCCTCTTCTGGCTCCTCCAGACCCTCTTATTGAGGTTCTGGCTGCACTTTTCCCCATATTTATTCCTAGATGCGCTCCCCATCTGTGGCCCCACAAAGTCGCGCGACATCCTTGTCACTCTCCTCCTGGCTTACGCCAAGATTCCTATATACAAGACAAGGGAGAGGAGGTTGGCTGGGGAAGGGACCTGCAACTGTGGGGCCTATTTTTGGTCACTCGTCTGTGCACATCTCTAGGCAGCGTTCCTCTGGGCGGCATCTGCTGGCTTCCTCGACACCTTCCAGGAGCAGCGGGTGCTGTCCAGGGTTCTCTGCTTGGTGTCCCCTTTTGAGTCCCTTGTTTTAAACCTTTGACCCTCACGCCCGTTCCTATTTTTCATTCATTATCCCAAGCAGTCATTTCAAGCTGGGCCTAGTGCCACCTCCCAGTAGGCTGGGGGAGGGGTTTTAGAAGTAGGTGAGCTTGTGCCAACCCACCCCACTGTCTTCAAAAGGACCACTTTTCTGTATCCCTCAGGTCTAACACCATCACAATACCCATCAACATAGTGGTATGCCACTTGAAGGTGTGGTTTTATTAAGTCAATTTCTGGATCAACTGAGTGTGCCTTAACTGACTGTTTAGTCAATCCAGAAAAATAGATCCAATGGCAGCAACTCTGCTGCCCTCAGTCTAGACATACCCTGAAGAAGCATGGATGGGAAAGGCAATGATTTACTGTTAGCCTATTCTAACTGTAAATAACTTCCTTGAGAACAAGAAGAGGAACTATAACTCAGATGGATTTTTGAGGCACAATGCCCTCAGGAGTTCTATTCTTGGATTACTGCAGATTTCTCTGCACTGTTTCTAAACTAACAACCTAGCCCACATGTTTACTTAAAATGAATAAAGTAAAATAAGCTTAATTGCTTCTTATTTCTTAATTATTTTTAATGGCCAGTAATACTGATAATAAACTAACACACTAACTTTCACTTTACTACAGAAAAAGTATTGAAGACCTGAAAAAGACTTCTGTGTAAACTCGAAAGCTTGTCTGCCTTACCAACAGAAGTTGGGCTAATAAAAGATCTCACCCACGTTCTGTCTCAAATTTTCTGCCATTATTTTTTTCTCATTTAACATAGATTTTTTTTTTTATTTACAGTTTTTATTTGTGTAGGGAAGCAGGGATGGCCCTCCCTGTCAATCACTGAGAGAGGCCATGCCTCATCACTGTCATGCACCTGGAAGGGTGGTCTCAATATTCAGATTAAGAGAAAGTAAGGGTGGGGAGAATTAGCAGTTTTCCAAGCGCTGGACATCCAGCCAGGGCAGTACAGCAAATAGTTCAGATCCCAGGCTCCCATGCAGACTGGGGAACCAAACATCTAACGAGGTCTTGGCCTACAGCCAGGGCAGAGCTAAGCAATCTCTGAGCTCAGCCCCTCAAGCAGGGTGGGGTAGCAAATAGTCAGGGGTGAGCCCCACAGCACAGTCTAGGGTAGCGGTTGCCAACCTGTGGCCTGGGTGGGCCAAAAGTGGCCTACAGAGGCTTTCAAAGTGGCCCACAGCACCCTTCCTGCTGGCTTCAGAAGGGAGCCATCTTCTAAGGACTCAAGTGCTATGCATTTCTACAGGACTTAAAGACCAGGGCAGACTCCCTGCTGGGTGACCAGTGCTTCTATCCCCTCTGACTGTAGCAGGAAGCATGGCAAAGCACTTTGCCTAGGAATCATATGCACTCAGGTCTCTGATTGTGCCAAAGGAAGGAGATCACTGACCTTCCATCTTCCTGGCTCTTCAGGCTCTGGGTCAGCCAGCAGCTCTGGCCATTCTCCAGACAGCAGCCCCAGCAGCAATTCTGATGGGATAGCTCTATCTCCTATGGTGACTGTGGTGCAACTGAGCCAGAAGGCCCTCTGCTTATATTTCCAGTTCTGGCCTTGCCCCTCAGTTTTCAATGTGGCCTTCTATGGTCATCCTTGTTCTGCCATAGAAGGGGCAAGTTATGGTCCCTCCCTTTCAATTACTGAGGGAGGCAATGCATTCAAGGGATCAGACTCTTGAAATGATTTGCAACTCACTGTCTAGATCAGGGGCTGCATGCAGCCCCTAAAGCTATTTCCTGCAGCCCGCAACAACATGATTGTTACTGAGTTTTGCAATATCGTTGTATGAAAAGGTTTCAGTGGTGCGGCCCTTGGGCTAACAAACTAGTCCTCATGCATCCCTCTACTAGTCCTCAGGCAGCCCTCATGCTGATTTGCGTTTGAGATCTCTGGTCTAGATCAACATTTATACAGAATTTAAAATGTCAACTCTTTTTGCTGCTGTACACCTAAAAAGGCTTAGCACAGAACTCTATATATTTCAGGAATTTACAAACAATACAAATGCCCTGGGCTGTCACCCTGTTTCTGTGAAGTTCTCATCTGAAAGAGGCATTTCGGTTTTGAAATCCCTGAGTAAAAGCTGTAGTCAAACTTATTATATCATGTGTTAATACTTTAAATTGCTATTTGTACAAACTTGTATGTGTACAAACCTTAAATCCTGTGTATCAGAATAGTGAAATGCCAGCAAGTCCCCATTCATGTCTACTAAAGGAATCACATTTATTAATATTTCATTTAGTAAAATTTATATTTAAAAAAAATTGTATTTTACCAGATATTTACAGATAGGTACACAGAAAAAAAACACTGAGGTGTAATGTTGTAGAAAATCTTTTTTTTTTCTTGATGGGGATAGAATTGAGAAAGTATGTTGTTACAGCAAGACACTATTATATATGAGTAGGTACAAAACCAGTGTTGTAGGAATTGTACTGTATATAATGTACTTAGCTATAGTGTGTAATGTATATGCATATGAGTAATGTGTATAATGAATAATGTACTTAGGTACAGTGTTGACTAGGTATGGTGTTGACTGTATACAATATACCTAGGCATAGTATTGACTAGAACCTAGTAGTCCATAAACAGGTTTTGAGATTATCAAACTCAGCTGTAATTCATTCCATTTCTTTAATTTCTTATATATTCTTAAACCACATCTCAATTGAGGGATTTTCTTTAATGATTTCTAGTAATACAATGCATTTTCTTGCACCTATTCATTAATATTTTGAACAACTATCACTTGGCTATTGTGCAGGTTTGGATGAATGTCTCCTAAATGCCTGTTGGGACAGATCCTCAGCCGGCATAAACCACATAGCTCAGTGAAATTCTGCTGATTTACTGTAGATATTAGGGCTTGAAACTTGTGCTGTGCACTCGAGCAATGGGACTACTAATGTGTATGAAGCTGATCACATGCTTAAATTCTGTGTCAGACCATGACCACAGTGCTTAACAAAATTGAGCCTACAGTAACTTTAAAAAGTAATTTAGAAAAAAAATCCATAAAACAAAACAAACCTCAGTTTATTCCTTTTGGTTTTGCCCCTGGTCAAGGTATATGTATAAATAAAAGAATAAAACATACAATGTAACTCACTGAAGTCACTGAGGTTGTATAGGGGTAAACTAGTGTTGAATTTGGTCTATTATTCTATTCTTTCTCCATTTTATGGTGACAAATATATCATTACCTACTTTATTTTATTTTATCAGCTCAGTCAGTTGTCTAGTACTCATGAAGATTTATCTTAAAACTCAATGAAGTAAGAAACCCAATTCTGTGCTGTTGCATTGTGTTTATTTACTCCTCAGAGACCCCCTTATCTTGTAGCAAATGTTTATAAATAGGACAGTTCATTTAATCTATCTTGAAAATACAATTTATTCTACACTTTTAGCTCTCAAACAGTTGGACTGATCTCTGAAAAACAAGCACCACCTGTAAGGGAACTGAATAGATATATTTTGTTGAATTATTTTTCCTCACAGCTCCAGTCCTTTTTCTTAAACTATGCTTTTAGTATCCAGAGTATTTTAAACCCTATTTCCTTCCATCCAATCACACCAAATAAAGTTAAAGCATTTGGGCTTGGTGGGGGTTGATTCACATTGGAATGTCTAGAAAGGAAAACATACATCATTTTCATCTGACACTGTTACAGTAATATAATATTGTATTCTCAACCAGTAAATTATGCAACTGTATTTTTATAAAAGGCCATCAGTTCAACATCACTTGAGAGCTTTGATTCATACCTATCTGGATGATGTCCAGTAATGACATTTTTGTGTACAAATCTGTGCCAACAGTTGCTAGCACACCTCATTAAAAGAATATGCATTATTGTATATCAATTAATATTTCAGACTATACAGAGAAGCTAGAGATGGGTTAGAGCACCTGAGTCTCCACCTTCCCAGTTCAGTGTCCTGCCAGTTCATAAAAATTACAGATGGAAAGAAGTTTAGATCATCCAGTCAATGCAGGATTGCTCTCTTCAGTTGAGCAAAAGAAGCAGTTAGATTACCAGAAGAAAATCAGGGACTCTTTTGCCCCACCCACAGTCCTTTTTGATACTGCAAGTTGGGTGTATTATTTTAATATGTAAAACCCAACATTTTCTTCTGTACTGTAGTTGAACACACCATAAATACTGAAAATAACAGAGATGGGCAAGACAGATCAGATAAACAAGGACCTGATCTTACAATGTATGTTTCTGAATAAAACTCAGTATTAACACAAACAAATTTTTTCCAGAAGTTCTGAATGATTTAAACACATTTCCCCTAAATTTGTTTCATTATCATGTGCCTTGGCATATCTTGGCTCTTGCTGAGATCAGAAACTGTAGCATGGGAAAGCCTGTTCTGATAGTTATCCCTGCCCAAGTGGAAGCAGAATATTACAAAAACGTCTTGCTGAATTTCTCACTAAGTATCAGTTCCATGATAAGATGGCAAAGGTCTTACAGACTACATAGTCTCCAGAAAGATTTAAAGGCATGAAACTTTCAATAGTAGACAAATCTTGCAATGAGGGCTCAGATGAAGTCATCAGCACTTAACAGAAACATCACATGAAGGTGAATGAATAATTTACAACCAATACCTTACTTAATAAATTTATTAGGACTTGTAAGAATTTTTTTCCTTTTATTGAAGTATTCTCCAAAAACCTAAATGTTCATCATTTTGGGTCAATTTCTTTTTTCAATAAAATCTTGAAAATTTGTAAAGAGCAGAATCTAATCAAAAAACATTTTGTTCAGTCAAAACCCCATGTTCAATGGAAAATTTAACTCATCCTAGAATTTCTGTTTCTTCTGCTTACAAAATGTTTATAAACAGACTACAATTTCCCCAAATTTATTTGCATTTGAATTAATCAATTTTTTATTACTATTATTTTCTACTTCATTTACAAACAGGTCACTGTGAGTGCTCTATAATTAAAAATTTGAGCAGCGTTGATGACCTGACTTATTTCTGCATGTCATTTCATCCTTGCTTTGTACTTTTAAGTCCTAATGATCATGATACATCAACCTGTCTCCCATTCCTGAACTAGTCCAATGACATATTTGCCAGCTCACCACTTCTGGCAGCATCACTTAATCCTCTAGACCAGTGGTTCCCAACATTTTCAACTATGACGACCCCCTTCTTAAACGTAAAAAAAATGTGTGGACCCCCAAATGATAATAGTTGTTATCGGGAACTAACTGCAAGCAGTGGTGCTGCAGAAGGGCAGTGGAGGACCTGGCCCCTGCCTGTTATCAAGTGGTGGGGACATATCCAGTGTGAGACTGCTCACAGCAGACAAATACAATTCATTTATAATTTCAGAGCCCTCTCTAACATGAATTGCTGGCCAGCAGTGGCTGGGGCCAGATTGGGCCCAGGCTACCTACCACTGCCCAGCAGTGACTGGGTCCGGATGAATTCACAGACCCCTTGCAATAACTCCCCAGACCCCCAAGGGTCCCTGGACCCCAGGTTGGGAACCACTGCTCTAGACCACTCCACAGAGACCTTGCAAGAAATGCAACAGCTGAAGCTCAGTACTCAAGTATCACTAAACTGGGCAGCTACAGACAGCCTAGTTAATCAAACAAAAACAAAAAAAGTTAGATTATAAAGAGAGAAGTTGACAAATCACCCATTCCCATATACCCTATCCAGTCCCATACATAGCTCTCCCCCTAACCTTGACAAAAGCAAAGCAGGCAGGGAGACCATCTCCATTCAGCTCCCTTGCTACTGCCCTATATGGATGCAAAGTATTTCAGCTAGAGTAATGTCACATGGTACAGAAGTTTCCCTAAAACACTAGACAAGACTTTTCTATGCAATCAGAAACCTCTGGTGTTTGGGAAACCAGTAGACTCTGTTCACATGACGTTTGACAACGGAACAGGGCGTGTCACATCTAGATCACTCATTTAAATCTGATGTAGGTCAGCAGTGTTTAATGATCTAAGTGGAATGTTTTGGTAGTTTTATTCCAATTTTTAATGGATCAATGTCCACTTCATATAAAACATCTACATGCTTGCCACTAACAGGTATCTGTTGGCTGTCTCAATACAGATGTCAATGATTCTAGTGGCATGAAGTATCATAACAAACTAAACAATTATTCATATTCATAAAATACTTTCACTGTGCAACAATCAGTCATCCCCAAGCCTGCAACCATATCAACGTAGGTCATTTGTTGTATCACTATAGAGCCTGCCTGTGTCAATACAGCTCTTCATTAGGAATGGTGCTGGGGATTGTGCCCCCCCATACACACAGCAGAGAGATGCCAGCACATCCGAATGATGTCATCAGGGGAGCGCAAAGGCGCTGTCCCCTTTTGGCGCCCCTCAAATGCCGGTGCCCCACTGCAGTGCAGGGGCTGCTTACCATGTAGCGCCAGCCCTGCTCTTCATACACACAAAGATACACCTGCACAGATTCAGTTTCAGGATTTTATTTGGTTAGAGAGTGAATATTATATACACATATATCAGAGGAGATTTTTCAAAATGAAGACTGTGACTGTTAAGTTCAGTTTTACTGAATAACAATCATTTATACTGACAAGTTCAGAAGACAAGTTATCACACTGTTATTTCATGAGACTGAGAGAATTCTTTTCTCCAGTGCTCATGATTCACCCTAGCAATGATAGAATTTTGTAATTTTACTTGGGTTAATCAGACCAGTCCTCTTCCACATAAGAGACCCTCTTGTTGCTATTACACGTTGATCAGCTCATTTAATGACATTCCCCTTAAACAGACACCATCAGACCATTTTAAAAAAAGAAGTCATTTCTAATTTTTGTTTTTCATTCTCAGTAATTTGTAATACATCCTGTTAGAAACTCTATCACTTTCCATTCAGTAAAAAGGAAGAGCTTTTTACCTCACCCCTTTACTTCGTATGAAAAATAAGCCAGAAAGATTTGGCTTCTTATTTCCCCATTTTATCTGAAAGTTGTTGATAATGCTATCAGTGACATTAGGTTGACTCTGTAAATATGAGTTGTTAATTAAGTTGTATATCCTATGCCATATTCAGAACAGTAGTAATATTTTGTAAAGTAATTAAATAATGATAATTCAAATTTATTTATGTTTAAGTTTTTCAGTAATAGGAACCCCAACTGCAGGTATTTTGAAACTAGAGAATAGTGAGAGTACTTTGGATGTTCACTACTGCATTTGCAAAGAGAGAAAAAAGAAAAAAATTTTTGCAGTCTTCTGAAACTCTGGGTCTAAATGGAGACCTGACCTATCATTTCAATATGCATTTGCCACAGTTGTGTGAGAATTGTGTTACCTGCGCATGTAATATCAGAAATACAGTTATGATCATTTCAGCCATGCAATTTAAGTGAGAAATTTTTCCACTGATTTACCTGACAGTGTAATTTTAAGTCTTATCACTTTCCAAGCTGATACACCCCAGGTCTGTTTCACATAGATATTGTGTTTTCCACTGAATTTCTATTTCATTCTTCAGTTTTTATCTCAAGTCACCTTAGAAAGTTTAGCAAAGATATTCAGTATCTTTCAGGTCTGAGGTTGTATAATGACAGGTTAAACATGCTGCAGAGGTTGCATATTAGTTTAAAGGAATTGTTGGGATTCATTAGTAAAAAGTAGACCATCATTTATAATAGATCAGATAGTCTCTAGTAGGAATGACATGCTTTTTTGTGTAAAAAAAATGCTAAGCATTCTTCTTTTGAATATAATTCTTCTTTCCTTGCATAGTGCTACTGGAAGACCACATTAGGACACACACACACAATCATTCTAGTTATGAATGAACGAGTTCACACATTTCACTTGAGGTCGCCATTTTACAAAAGTCACACCAAAATAAAGTGTAATGCTAGCAGAGCTTATTTTACTTGTTTAAACCTTGTATACCTAAAGACAGTCCATTTATTGCATTCCTACTGAATGTTTATATTGGTTCAACACCCTTGATAAACTTTCTACTCAATTTTAATTTGTACAATATGTAAGAGGTGTTTGGCAATTCATTTCTTATTCACTGTTAACAACAGTATAATCCTGATTTAAAAGACAGAGGTTTAACAAAATTTAGAGTTATAGGCAAGACATTTTATGCTATCTGAAGGACCCACTCTATTTTAAGGGACAGATCAGACAGTAAATGTAGTTTCTTATAGAAATTTCCCTTCACAAGACAAATTAATAGGTGGGATTTACAAAAGTGCCCAAGTGACCCTAAAATCCCACCCTAGTCGAATAAATACACACAGTTTTTCTTTTTTTATAATGATTTTACAGTAGTTTTATTTCCTATCTTACAAGATACTAAATGGAGGTAATGGATGGCCCAGTGGTTGAGGTCTAGCAGTAATTTCAGGAGACAGCTTCATTTTCTCTGCACATTTACTCTGTCTGTGCCCCAGTTCCCTCCATGTAAAATAGAGATAATAGCATTACCCTGCTCAACAGAAGTATGAGAAGGATAAATTCTTCTTGGATTCTGAGATGCACAGTTGCTATGGGAATGGGGACAATATATGTACCATCACTCCATTACGGGAATATGATATTTAACAGTATAAATTTATTTTTATTATTTTTCAGTTTACTCAAGCAACAATAGCAATTCATTAAACATACAATGTAGTAACAGATGTATCATACATGCTCTTCTTGAAAAATCAGAAATACTAAGAGAAACATCTGTTAGACAATAGAAACACAAAGTGCTTTTCTCTGCTCGAAGGAAATTTTGTCAGTTATAGATATCCAGTAGGAAAGCAATCTAGTCAATAATACCAACTAAATAAAATGTTTCAGATAATGCCTAATGCTAAAGTCCCTTCGAGCTGCCAGAATGACACAAAGGGGCTGCACAGCTGTCCTAACTAGATAGCTACGATTTCCTTCAGCCTGAAAGAATCCTCAGTTAGTGTAAATTCAGCATTGCCAGGTTTAGGCTTCTTCCTTCTCACCTCCTGCTGTATAGCGAGAATGTCAGAGGAGTGCCTGGAGAAAACAGTCGTTCACTGGAGCCCCCCTTACCAACTAGCATAAGTAAAAAGCAACAGCCCTCCACAAGACTAGGATCAGGATAGGGTGAAGACGGAACAGCCTGCATCAACTCCAGCTAGATGGGATTCGGGGACAATATTTTCAGTGACTCAAAATATAATTAGAATCCAATCATTAAATGCACAATTCAGCATTAAATGTTAAACTATCCCTAAGATATCTGCACATAATTCAAAAGATCAGTGAAATTCACAGCATCAAATTCGTAGTCTGATCATTTAGAACTCTTTCAGCTGCTCTGGACTGTAAAGGTAATAGATTTTACTGTCAAATTTTGTCTGACAACAAGGATAATAAAGTTCAAACTCAACCTTGGTCTGATTAATTTGAGAAATGAATGCAATCAAGAGCTTATGATGTTCATGACTAGCTGCATAATATCTGGCATGCCAAGACAGCATGACCACAAAAGAGCTTGATGGCCAAATCTCAGAATATATTCCCTGCCGATAGTTAAAATCAAATAAACAATGAATCTTTTCATTAAAATATAACTGATTGGTGTGTGTGTGTGTGTGTGTATACACCCACACAACTATACCAACTCCTCTATGTTATTTTTATCAGATTTCAGCATGCTTTATTTTCTCCAAGTTCCGTATTGCAATTTATTCTTCCGATACTTGAAGAAGGCTCTTCTTCCAAAATTTCCATTTACCCTTTAACAGTTATGGAGGATGGAAGAGTGGATCTCCATTGGTTAGTGGCAGGGACTTTTCCCTGGCTAGTAGGTGAAAGAATAATAGTACAGCTATCTCCTTAATATCAGTTCTTCCGACTTTGAGCTGAGGCTAGGCAGACCAATACTGGTGAAAAGAGCATGGTGAGCTGCAGTGACTGCAGGACAGTCACTCAGTGTAGCAAAAACTCAGCTCTTCCCTATATGCCCCAGTGCTGCTGAAGTGGTGAGCAACAGCATAGCAGGGAGATTCATTGGCAAGACTATGGTGTTTCTCCTAATACACATTAGGAAGTCCTTCTGCCACCATCAAATGCAATCATCATTTGTCTATCTTATCAGGCCATTACTCACACTGATAGCCTAATAGGTTATGGAAGGGTTAGTAAGAGGATTCTTTGGAATTTCACCTGAACTTCGTTACAGGCCACATGTGACTGGCTTATTTTATGTGTATGTGTTGTGGTGAAAATCTTCAAGTTTTCCTCCCACCACCAGCTGGTGCAAAAGTGGAATGGAGCTGCATGTCCCTTTCCACTTCTATAATTGGTTGATTTCAGTTTATAGTTTCAATTCCATCTTTACAAAGCAACAGACTAGATAATTGTGTATGTAAATACGTAAGGAAAGCTGAGATTGCTCTTTGTGGCTTCGAAGGAGCCTCTCCAAGTATCTTCAGTCTAATCAATCCTGTCGAGATAAAGCCAGAACTTTATAAGAGAAAATGATTCCCAAATGATTTTTAAAACACTTTCAGCATAGTTTGTTCTATAACATATGTGGCACATACAGAAAATAGGTGGTGAGGTAGAAAGGTTTTATCATCACTTCTTTGGGATTCGCCCACAAAGAATGTGTGCACTGCAAACTGATATGGATAAAACTTCTAAAACTCACCACACCATTTCTTCATATCTTATTTTCCGACTCTGTCATATATTAAAAAAATAAAATGTATGTATTTATACATTCATATGTATAAATTGTTTCACATACAAGCAACTGGAAATAAAAAACCTAATGCTTAAGTCTCAAATTAATCCATCTTTCTAATGCTATATTAGAGATCAAAGCAGAATCACAAATTGTTACAATATTTGGCAGGTCATCTACAACTGTAATAGAGAAGAGTGATTAGAAAAGTGTGAATAGTATTAAGTCTCATATTTTTAATATTTTTCCTGGTTTTTGCTTTAAAAGCATGTTTTGAGTAGCAAGTTTTAAAGTAGCCTATTGTTGTAGTACCTGCATTTGCTGCAGTCATTGCATAGCAGCAAGGAAACACCATTTGACTAGATTAAGATGCAAAATTCAGTATTGAAAATGAGCCTTCCAGCATCTTGTGTTACAGCTTGAGGAGTGGCTGTACTATGTTACTTAGAATGTGTCAACAACTATTCTAGCTCTTCCATAGGTACTTGTGTTCACTCACTCATTGCATTGACCACACAATCCAAATGCAAATTCAAGATTATTATGTGAAAATTAATCAATTTTTAAAGCTGTCACACAGCAGAAAATGCAAGGAAAAGAATAGTATCATGGGTTTTGGTTGAACCATTCAGATTTTTTAAGTGAATTGCTTACAACACTGCTTAGGCACTCTTCATATTTATTTTAGACCAATAAACTCAGGCCAAAATCTTTTTTAACCAGGAAAGAAAGAAATCATGTTGGATAGGAAGATCCTGAACCTTTGCTTCCAGATTTCTAGACAGAAGTTGTAGCCCCACATGGTTTCTTTCTATATTTCTACATTGTTCTAGAGCCTTCATCTCCATGGTATCTAAGTGCCTTTTTTCAACTACATCTCTTAAGGAAATTGCTTTAGTTCCTTTCAAGTACCAAATTCCTCATGCATTTATTCCTTCAAATGTGGATTAAAGCAAGGGACTTCATTTGGGGATGCATTTGCAGAGCACTCAGACTGCATCTGGTATAGAATTTGACTCTCCACTTATTTAATCTTGCTTTTTCTATTATCATGTGACAGGTGCATTTCATAATCTATGCTGTCTGAATTTACCTGAGACTTCTTAACCATGGGTTAATGGGGAAAAAGACGGTGGCCACTTGATGATAGTAGGAATAAAAAAAGCTACAGGAAAGCTAATGTACAAGAATCCTACAGAAAGAGACAGAAGCTGCATCAACAGGAGAAGGAGAGACGAAGACAATGATAATCCCAAGAAACAACTTCATCATCAGTGTGCTAGATTCTAACCTCATTAATGCTGGTGTAAATCCAGAATAACTCCACTGACTTTGAAGTAGCTAAGAAAAGAATCCATCCAAGAGTGGCCAAAGAGAAACAAAAACTGAAATGCTTTCTACTTTCTGTGAATATTGTTTACATTTTATTTTATTTTACCCAGGATATGCAATTTTCAGGTGAAGTATATTAAATTGGACTTTGAAAATATTAAGCTCTGCTTAAAAAGAAATTGAAACAATAGCTACTGCTACAGTGTCAGAATTAGGGCTATATTGGGTACATCATCTGACCCTCACTCTACACCAGGTTTAAGATTCAACATCCTCCTTTCCTCCTACAGTAAATCTGACAATTTTTCATAAACAGATGGAGGAGGTAGTTAAGAATGAGAAAGTGATCGTCATATTACAAATAGTGACAAATGATAATCAATGGCTCAGCTTCATCTGGCAGCACATTTACTCTCACCCCTTTATTTTGCTGTGCTCCATACGGCTTTCTGCTTCAATTAGTTCAAGTAAGACACCAAGTGTAAAGAAGACTGTGTTCAAGTTAACAGTACTTGCTTTGCTTTTGGGGGGAGATATTCGAGTTTCAGGATGGCCCCCTACATGTAGCCCCTGATCAAAAAGGCAAAGGCGGACTGGAAGTGTATTGGGAAAATTGTTCATTTGTTTCTGCATATTTTTATGAAGTGCAGGAGTGGTTTATGTATCTATTGGGGAGAGTGCATATTGATGGCTGGACTTCAGAGTCTGAACAGGAATATGCACAAGGTGGCTAGGGCAAAGAAGTATGCATGAGTTTGCTTCACTGCCACATTCATAAAGAAAGAATGGTTTTAAATTAATAGGGTGAACGTTCATTTACAGAATAGGAATAGATAGGAAACAAGTTTCTCAACCCCAAATATGGCTCAGTTCATGCTTATGATTTACAAATGGTACCTTATGAAATCAGCTACTGTAAAATTGCAATCATAGTAGCTGACTTTTCAAAATACTGCAGTGTGATGTCTATCAGACAGCACCCTTCAGTCTATGTTGCTTCATTGTTACCTTTATTCTGGTCTCCTTTGCTTGTGTCAGTGAAAAAAACCTCCCTCTAAATAAAATTGCCTGGTATATTCTTACTTACCTAATAACTTTAAAATGCACATTTATAAGTAGTCTGGTAAGTGGGAAAAAAACAAGGAGTCTTGTGGCACTTAAAGACTAACAGATTTATTTATCACATGAGTTTTCGTGGGAGAAAATCCCACTTTGTCAGATGCTTTGAAGAGGGGTAACTTACAGAATTGGATGAGAATAAATGCAGGGGAGTGTAAGACATGGGATCAGGTCATACTGAAACAGCAAAACAGAGCATTTGTAAGGATTCAAACCCTAGGAAACAGCACACAAAGGGAGGGTGAAGTCAAATTACCTGTTATAATGTGAAAAGAAGCCATAGTCATGATTCAGCCCTGTTTTCACACAATCTAATCTACATATTATTTGAATTCCAGCTGTTTCTCTTTGAAGTCTTGATGCCCCATTGATTTTCTTGAGGAAGTGGGTCTTTCTTCTTGCATGTACTGACAATGTTTGTAATGAACACTTCAGTACGGAATATTGAGACTACAGCCTTCTTTTTACAGCTCTAATATATACTATGGTTTTTTTTTCAAATTTGCATATATATCAGTTAGCAATGTGTCTCATGGTGCTATTTTTGTGCTCCCTTAACGTTTCTTCTTTACTGATAACAAGATCCCATAATGGCTAGCTGCTCTGAGGAGGCAAATGGTTGCAGCCATCCATTGAATCAGTGTGTCTCCATCTGGGCACAACGGTTTGGCTATGCAGAACAGAGTTATTCAGGCTTGCTAACAAACATGAAACCAATGGATTAAGTTTGCTATTATTTATACTGGTATATTATTATTACTGGTACAGTTTTTTGTAATGAGAGAACCATTCCAATCAGACTTGGTCTGAATAGGGACTTGGAATCGTTCTCCCATTACAAAAAGTAAATTTTCCCTCCTCACACATTCTCACTTTGTAACCAACTGTTGTGAATGGGCTGCATCTACCCTAATTGTATTGAATTTCTTCACACTTGTCCTTCCAATTGTAATCTTTCTCACCTTTGCAACTGTTTATATATACCTTCAATCTGTAGCTTCCATTTCATACATTTGATGAAGAGGGTTGGAGTCCATGAAAGCTTATGTTATGTCTGAAGATGTCACAAGACTTTTGTTAATCTTGAGTGGAGAGGTGGAGAGCTAGGAAGTAGAAGAGATCTAAGCACTACTAGGCTAAGGCTGAGGGTATCTGTCTATACTGATGGTGGCAAATTCCGGGAACAGATTGTGGCGAGTGTGAACTCACCGCGCCACTCCCAAAAGGAGACCCCAGAAGTTCTGGGGATCAGGGGGTGGAGTGGAAAGCCGAACACAAGTGATTTGTGGTCAGCTTTCCCCTCGTGTGTAATGGCAGCTTAGAAAGTCGTTGCCATTTATGCAAGGAATTTTAAGTTAATTGCATAAACAGCAGTCAACTGCTGCCAAATTTTACCCAAGTGTAGACTGGGGCTAAGACTACAAATAATACTAAGTCTAAACACCCACCCACCAAAAGAAGCCCAGAAGCAGCAGCTGATGATCACCTCCAATTAACATGTTTTGCCCTTTTTATACCCTGAACAATACAGGTCCTCCTTCTAAATCCAAACTTGTCTTCATCACCCACAAATTAATAGGCTATATTTATTCTATAAGATGGCAGGTTCTTGTGTTTTATTGATGCACCCACATTCTTTCCAGATGGGTCGCTCACCTTACCTTTGTTATTTTTGGCCCTTTAGTGGGTTTTATGGTGTACCTGTGATGTTTGTTTGTGGCATAAATGGGACGCAGCCCTACCCCAGCTTAATGTCTTCTTAAGTATCTAAGGTAAAGGTTATGACAATAAATGCATCTTATCCTTTCCCAAATCATTACTTATCTGGCCAAAGGTCCCAAACATTTGTATGCTAATAACCTCGGCTTTCATACACTATGTAGCCTGTAGGTTTCTTGCATTACAGCTATAATACCTTATTATTAATCTGTAACTCTACCATCATAAAACAAATACTTAAATTTATAATGAAAATATATATATTCAGGCAAACAGGCTAGTCTTATATGCTACAAGGTACAATTTTTTCCAACTGTTTTCATCTCCTACCAGGGCCATCTCTGGGGAGGTCAGGGCCTGAGGCCAACTGTCAAGTGAGGGCCCTATCCCCCCACACTGGAGGGTGGGGTGAGCTGGCCCAGAGACCAGGACCCATGCTTCCGCCCCTCCCCTGGGCTGGCTGCTCCACCCCCAGGGGTGGGGTGGGCCAGCCCAGAGGCCAGGCTTCATTTCCCCACTATGTGCCTGGACCGGCTGTTCTGCCTTGAGGGTAGGGTGGGCTGGCCCAGAGGTCAAGCCTGGCACCTTTGTCCAGTCCCTGCTTGCTGTGGAAGGCAGCATGGTGAGCACAGAGCATCCCGGCAGTGGAGGGCAGAAGCGCGGGACCTGTGGCGCAAGGCCCAAGGCAGTTGCCTCACTCTTCCACTCCCAAAAGGACAGCCCTGTCTCCTACTTGTTCTGCTAATTCTCGTCCAGACTGGGAAGTTTGATGGCTTATGACTTCCTGGTGTGATGTATGCATCACAAAGTGGTGACAAGCAAGCTGTTAGTAAGTAATAACACAGAACATTAGCAGGTCCTACTATGAATCATGACTAGGAGTGATAGCTTGTAGTAATATGACCCATCATGTAGGATTCTGAGGGATGATCAAAATGTTTCACGCCACCACCACAGCAATCGTTCTGTAGATTATGCTCTATTAGCATTCCATAGTGCTTCACTAAGTAATATGTGACAAGTGCTGCTTATTCCATGTGGTGCCTCACACATTTCATCTCAACAAAATAGCAACAGTTCTTGCACTACCTCAGATGCTGAAGATATCATATTGGCCCAGGGAAAAAAAAATAGGATTAAAACTGGCAGACTGCATTATTTTATATCAGGGTTTTTAGGTCTTTAGTTATCATAAAAGCTGAGCAGGCAATAAATCATTGCAAAGTCAAAGTCATGAATACTTTTGCAAATTGAAAAGACAAAAAATATTTTGGATTCGGTCAAGAAATATGTTTTGTCTGAATAATACCAAAATATTTTATTGATTTTTTTCTTTTACTATGAATTACATAGACATATAATGAAAAGTCAGTTGACACGGAAAACAAATGTTTCATTTTGAAAATGATAAAATATCCTTGTAGGTGTTTAGCGCTGGTGGCCCGTCGGGAGGGTGCCTCCTACTGGCAACAATGGGGAGTTAGCGGGCATGGCATCCCTCCTGGCAGCTGAACAAATTGTCCTCGGGCCTGACCCCTTGGGTGGTCGGGCCCGTTCCCAGTCTGGAGCCCCGGCCCCCAGGCGGGGCGGGCAGGCACAAAAGTCTGGAGCCCTGGCCCCCAGGCGGGGCGGGCAGGCACAAAAGTCTGGTGCCCCGGCCCCCAGGCGGGGCGGGCAGGCACAAAAGTCTGGTGCCCCGGCCCCCAGGCGGGGCGGGCAGGCACAAAAGTCTGGTGCCCCGGCCCCCAGGCGGGGTGGGCAGGCACAAAAGTCTGGTGCCCCGGCCCCCAGGCAGGGCAGGCAAGTACAAAGGCTGGTGGGTAGGTATGGTTGAGTGCTTCCTATGCCAGGAAACAGGGGGATGGTTTGAGGAGGGAGATGCAGGCCCACCCGCTCCACTGCGTCTCAGCCCAGGGCCCTAGACAGGGCAGGGTGTCATAACACAGGGGCAGCGTCCGAAACACGCTGCCCTGGAAATACGCCCCACCATCCTGCCCTCCCTGGGCTACTTCCTCCAACCCCATCCTGGCCACCCGCCCCGGGTACCTAGCTCCATAGGGGGTAGCCGTCTTCAAGGTCATCCTTGTAGTAGGCCTGCGGCACCCCGGCAAACCCGTCAGTATCCATGGGCTGCAGGTCTGGATACTCAGCTGGCTCCTCCACGAGGGGCAACTCCTCCAAGTCCTGGGGCCCATACGAGGTCAGCGTCTCCTCCTCGGCGGAGGGCAGCTCCTCTAAATCACAGGGCTGATAGTGGGTTGAACCTTCCACTTCCCAGGCTGTCCCAGAGTGAGGAGGCTGCGGTGGGGCCTGGCAGGCTCTTGAATGCCCGTCCCAGTCAGCCGCCTCCGGGTTCCCCTCCCAGTCACTTGATCCTGGAAGGCTGGGTGGGCCGTAGCACTGGGTGCCCCTAAAGGCAGGGGCTGGCTGGTGAGATTGGCCCTGACCGGGCCTGGCCTGCTCCCTCTGGGCCAGCACGTTCTTCCCCCTCAGGAGCTCAGCCTCAAGTGAGCTCCCAGCCGGTGCTCTTATATCACCCCTTCCTGGCATGGCCACGCTCCTCCGCTTCCAGGGCTGGGGCCTTGTAGTCCCTGGGTCTGGCCAGAGGGGGCGTTTGGGGCATTCTTCTAGCTTTGGCTCTGAGGCAGGCCACAGTGCCTGCCTACAATCCTCTTTTGGTAACTTGGAAACATTTTTCTCCAAAGTATTTTTAAAATGAGAAATGCATTGAAACCAATTCTTTCTTGTGAACAGGTTCTTTTTCCCAAGGGGTAGCCGTGTTAGTCTAGTTCAGCAAAACAAACAAGGAGTCCTCCTATTGCACTTTTAAACACAAAAAAATTGTTTTTCACATGAGCTTTTGTGCGAGAAAATCCCACTTTGTCAGAGGCCAGCAGTTGGAAAAGCTTTTTTTCCCCAAAAGGAAGCTTTCCCCCACCCCACCCCAGTGTCTGGCCTCTGACAAAATGGGATTTTCTCTCACAGAAGATCATGCCAAAAATAAATGTTAGTCTTTAAAAGTGCCATAGGACTCCTTTTTTTTTCTAGTAAACACTTTCTTTTTCAACAAATCAGAATTTTCCAAATGTGAAAAATTATAAATAAAAATTTCTCAATCTATAGCTATCATAATATTTTTAGTAATAATTACAATTGTTTTCTAACCTCCTGAAAATTAATCTCTTATACTGTTCTAAGATAAATTCCAAAGGGGGTAGCCATGATAGTGTAGTTCAGCAAAACAAACAAGGAGTCCTGTGGCACTTTTAAAGACTCAATTACTTATTTATCACATGATCTTTCATGGAAGAAAATACTGCTTTGCCAGACAGTAACTTTACCTTGCACAACTTAGTAGTAGAGTTGGATTCTGATGTCTACAATTTGCCTCAACATGCTTGCCTAAAAATTTACATAATCTGATTTTAGACTGAACTCCGACAATAACTTTGCATTAAAAAATATAATTTTAGTATTGCACATGCCTGGCTTTATAACTTTATCTTTACCTAGATGTGCTGACCTGAATGTAGAAAATGTCATTATACTTAGACTTCACTATGGAAAATTATTAAAAATGGATTATGCTGTATGTCCTAGGTAAGTACTACCTATAAAACTAACACTGACAACTATGGTCTATCTTCTGTACTAAATGACAAATTTGGACTGTCTGATAATGAAATCTAATGGTGCACTCTCTCTCTTGCTCTTTTTAAGTGGACTCCAAGGAAATTTCCATTTGAGGAACTCAGGAAGAGATTAATTCAGTTAAAATTGGTGTGTCCTTTAGGTCAGTCCTTGGACCACTTTTTTCTCCCAATGGAGAAAAACATACAGAAAGTGTGCTCAAAATCAAATTTACTACCCTCAGCAGATGAAACAGCAATCCCTTATTCACCTAGACTAATTGTCTTCTGCCAAACAAAAAGTGCTGTTAAAAATGCTGAAATATATTGTGGATTACTGCAAATAACTTTAAATTACTAGAAGTTTCTTCTAAAATCTTGCCTCCCATTTCCAAAGCAACACTATATACATTATAGAGGACTCTGAAGAATTCCACAAAAAATGTTCAGGAAGTTTCACACATTAGAATGTTTAGAACTTTTAAAAAGTCATACATTTGATTAATACAGAAAATATTCACATTAACGCTGCAATTAAAAGTGCATGATATACAGAAATGGTTTAATATATAAGGAAACATGAAATTGAAAAAATCTTTTTCAGCATCCACTTTCTTAAGATTAGATTATTCTCAGTAGCCTTTTCCTTTTCTTTTTAAGTGTTGCTAATCTTCTATTTCCAATTCTTTCTCTCCTTTTCCTTATAAACACACACATTTCTAAAGGCAGACACATTTGTACCTATCCATTTTTTAAAATAATGATAATATTTTGCACTTGTATAGCATCTTAGGCTATGTCCACACTTAGCTGGTTAAAATGATTTAAGTTACATAGATTTAACTTAAATTTATATAAATTGATTTAACTTAAATAGTTTTAATATGCCCCCATTAGAAACCCAAATTGAACTAGCATGTCCATGGAGAGGACTTGCTAGTTTGATTTAGGAGAGGGGCACCCTGGGAGGTGTGGCAACATGGCCTCCAAGATGGGCCATGTTGCCACCCAATCCCCAGCCTGGCTCTCCGCAGGAGAGCCGATGGCAGGAGAAAAGCATCCCCCACTGGCTCTGGGCTCTTTAAGCCCACTGAGGGAGAAGACAACCAGGAGTCATGTGGCACTTTGAGACTAACAGATTTATTTTTCGCATGAACTTTCGTGGGAGAAAATCCCACTTTCTCAGACGCTTCGAATGGCTGCAGCCTTGCAGCTCAGCCAGGCATGAGGGACAAGGGAGCCTGGCACTCAGCTTTGGGAGCGCTGGCAGGGCTGTGGGCGAAGACACACCCGCACTCGGCTTCCAGAGTGCTGGCTAGGCTATGGGGGAAGACACCCCCACACCAAGCTTTAGGAGAGCTTGCTGGGCTGTCTGGACAGGACCCCTGTGCCCAGCTTTAGGAGCACTTGCTGGGCACGGGGGAGAAGAGACCCCTGCATGCCCAGTTCCCTGTGCTCTAGTCAGGCAGCAGGGGAAAGGATCCTTATGTGTCTGCCTCCCAGTGCTCTAGCTGGGTGGCCGAGGAAGGGACCCCTGCACACAGAGGTTAAAGTATGGCAGAACACGGCAGAATGCCATTCTGAGGCCCCTAAAAATAGAAAATGGAGCCAGAATGCTGCATTCTGGGGCCCATCATTTAAAAATAGCAGGCCCCAAAATGCAGCGTTCCAGTTCCATGTTCTATTTTTGGGGGCCCAAATGCTGGACCCCTAAAAATAGAAGGCCCCAGAGTGGTGTTCTACTGTGTTCCAGCAGGCAGGGGCAAGGACCACAGGTGTTTCTTGGGGGCTCAGGCCATGCCCCAAACCCCTCCCCTTCCATGCCTAACCCCAGCCTGGAGCCTGCAGTCTCTTCCCCAGCTGTGCCACCACTCCAGCTCAGGGCCTGCCACCCCCACTTCCCCAGCCATGCCACCACCAGTAAGTGCGGTGGTGGGCTGGCTCACACTGGGGGGTATGGTGGCAGGGGGTGGGGCGCTGGCATTTGGGGGGCAAGAGCTCTGGCCCGTGAGGGCCAGCCCATGCCAGAGCAGGGGCCCAACTGCATGGGAGCATTCTGGGGCCCCCCAATTTATACTTAATTCCTGCCCACACACCTGGCTCCCAGTGCTTTAGCTGGGTGATGGGAGAAGAGACACCACATGCCCAACTCCCTGCACTCTAGCCAGACAGTGGGGGAAGGGATCCCTGCATGCCTGGCTCCCAGTGGGTCTGATGCTGGGCACATGGGGATCCCTTCCCCCGCCACCTGGCTAGAGTGCAGGGATCCGGGCATGGCGGGCTAAAAGTAATCCAGAACTGTAGTCATATTTACTAAATATCACTTCTGCCAGGTACTTAGAGTTCTCAAATCTCATAACTTTGACTGAGCTCACTCAGCACCTTGCAGGATCAGGTGCTAAAAGGAAACTTAACATTTATCTAAGGATCAAGGGTACTACATTTTCCCAAGAAGTCCATAAACTCTTCTGTAGTTCAAATTGCCACTATAGCCTACATATAATGAGGAGCTCTAAATCTCTTGGAATCCATTGTGGAGTTTATCTAACTCAATAAAGAACAGAGTCAGATTTTAAAGACAGTAAGTACTACTGTGATCATCTAGTCTGACCTCCTGCATATCACAGGACAAAGAACCTTATCCAATTATTTTTGCATCAAATCAATGGCTGTTTTGTCTATATCATAATCTTCTATTCAAAAAAAAAAAAATTAAAGAGCTCTATCTTGTCAAAAGTTGAATCCTAACCTGCTCTTGGGTAATCTAGAATGATTGAGCTTCTTGAGTCAAATATTATTCACCATCAATTATGTTTTCCAGACCTCTAATAATTCATGAGCTCATTACTAAATTCCCTCTAACGTTTCAATATCTTCTTTGAAGGATAGACAACGGAGCTGGATACAGTATTCTAGCAGTTATCTCACTAAAACCATATACAGAAGTAATACCTACTTCCCTACTTTTACTTGATATTCCATTTCTTCTATGTCCAAGGATTGTATTTGCTTTCTTTGCTATAATGTGGGACTGGGAGTTCATGATATCTACCCTACATCCTTTTCAAACTCAGTTAGCCAAGACACAGCTCCTCACCTTATAAATTTTACATACATTCATTGTTCCTAAATGTTTGTCTTGGATCTGATCTTGAATAACATTTCTGGAACCAGTAGAGAATATGAAGCCCTGCCAGCCTACAAGGCTGCTTCTTTCCCTATGTAATAGCTACAAATATAGCTGAAATCAGGGGCACTTTTGCAAACAGTCCATTGATTTAAGCGTCTTTGACAGAAGGCAAAGTATTCTCTGGAGAGACAATATGTTAATACTGAACTTATGTTTCTTGACAATGGTGCAAGGCTTATATATTTATTCAGGCTTTTGTCTGCATAGTAGGTAATGTATAGAGCAACATTCAAGAGTCTTCTTAAGTTGACTTTTGTCAATAATTATTGAGCAAGTTGCTGACATATTGCTGGAAAAGTAGCCAACTTCCCCACCCCTATGAAAGAATTTATTTCTCCATATTTGCCTCTCTTTGAACTCCAGAATAGGTCTAAATATAGATAGACTTCTTGTATAGGTTGCTGGTCATGTTTATCACATGGGAAACCTCTTATATAGGCTTCTTGTAGTATCTGTGGTCAGGTGAGGCCTCAGGTGCCCTGTAGATCCTGTGCTTTCTATTGTGTGGCAAAATTTGGCCGACCCTTCCCAATTTTTCCTTTCCCCTGGTAGTGGAGGGCTTGGCTGATGGGAGGGCACTGGGGGGGCAGTCCCTCCCTCTACCCCAGGCCCCAACCCCAGGACCCTATTAAGTAGGAGTCTCCACACTTAGTCCAGGAGGGCTGCTACCTTCCCTGGATCGTCACTCAGTGGGCCCACTGCACCTGGTCTGCCTTCAGACCCTGGGAAGTCCCACAGTCTCTAGTTCTAAAGCCTCTGGAAACTCCCACAGTCTCCCTCAATTAAATATAGCCCACCCTCAGGCTGCAGGTCCTAGTGGCCTTGCTTGTAGGGTTTTCTCTCCCAAATTCCCCACTGTACCTCTTGGTGTTGTGGCAAAACTCTAAACAAACTCTCAGTGTCCTCTTAGCAGCTCTACTCCTCTCTAGGCTTCTTTCATCTGAGAACAAGGCTTTAAGTAGCATGCCTGTTGATTGGGACACCTGGGACCAATTATGCTAGAATATTTCAGGCTAACTTAATCCAGGGAACAAAGCTTTATTAATATATATACTCCCTCCACCACTCTCCTACACCCGTCCAGCGTGACCCTGTCACACTTCCTACAGCATCCAGGTGCTGTCACCCTATTGGTCCAGGTGACTGAGCTTTCCTCTGCCATTTCAATTTACACGTGTCACTTCAGATCATTCAAACTGTGGACAGGGTATTTGAATACAAGTTTCTGATGATAGCTCAGATAGATTTTTCCCCACTCTAATATAATATAATGTAATATAAGTTTGAATGTATTTGGTCCCCAAACCTTTGATCAGAAATACTGGGCTTCACTTGTTACCATGACTTTTCATGACACAACTAGTTGGGATGTGCTATTTTATGAAATTAAACAGAGGTATTGAGCTCTTAACAGCTGGCACCTAGATAGTACAGTAATAAATGTAAGAAACGCCTTACCTCAGTTCTTGAAATCTGGACTGGACTTGCCAAAAAAAAAAAAAAATTGGTGATCCTTTGTCAACTTAGAATCATAGAAATTAGAAGGGAACATGACAGGTCACTGAGTTCAGTTCCCTGCACTCATGGAAGGGCCAAGTACCTCCATAAAACCATCCCTGACAGGTGTTTATCCAACCTACTCTTAAAAACCTCCAATGTAGGAGTTTCCACAGCCTGCTGATGCAACTTATTCCAGTGGTTAATCACCCTGACAGTTAGGAATTTTTTCCTAATGTCTAGGCTGAACTTCCCTTGCTGTAATTTAAGACTATTGCTTCTTGTCCTATAATCTGTGATTAAGGAGAATAATTTTTCTCCTTCCTCACAACAGGCTTTTCAGTGTTTGAAAACTGTTATCATAGCCCTTCTCAGTCTCCTTTTTCTAGACTAGACAAAACCAGCTCTTTCAATCTTCCCTCATAGGTCAAATGTTCCAAACCTCTAATCATTTTTGTTCCCCTTCTCTGGACTTTCTCCAATTTCTTCATGTCCTTTTTGAAACGAGACATCCAAAACTGGACACAGTACTTAAGCTGAGGCCTAATCAGTGCAGAGTAGAGTGGAAGAATCACTTCTCGTGTCTTACTCACAATACTCCTGCTAATACACCACAGAATAGTGTTTGGTTTTTTTTGTAACAGTATTACACTGCTGACTCATATTGAGCTTGTGATCCACTATTACACCCAGATCTCTGTCTGCATTACTTCCTAGGCAGTCATTGCCCATTTTGTATGAGTGCAATGGGTTTGTTCAGCCCTAAGTGGAGTACTTGGCACTTATCTTTATTGAGCTTCATTCTATTTATTTCAAACCATTTCATCAGTTTGTCCAAATCATTTTGAATTGCAATCCTATCCTTCAAAGTATTTGCTACAGCTCCCACCTTGGTATCATCTGCAAATTTCATAAGTTTGCTCTTTATGCCATCATCTATGTCAATGATAAATTTTTGAACAAAACCAGATGCAGGACAAATCCCTGCAGCACCCTGTTCATTATGTCCTTCCAGTTTGAATATGAATTGTTGATAACTACTCTCTGGGAGTGGTTATCCAACCAGCTTTTCACCTTTCTTATAGTAGCTCCATCTAGTTTGTACCTCCCCAGTTTATTAATGGAAATGTGATGTGAGACCGTATCAAATGTCCTACTGAAGTCTAGATATACTACATCTACCAATATACCCATTTACCTTAGGTTTAGTTAGTTTTTTATGCAGATTGAGACCAGACACATTTTGAGTTTTTGTATAAAAGTTTCATATGCCTCTAACTGTGATTTTTACATCCAATTGCTGATGACAGAATTTGAAAAACAAAAGCCAAGTGAATTGCTGACACTATGAGTTAGTGCCAGGGGCACTATATTTGGTCTAGCATTAAAGGGTAGAATCAAAGAGTATGTCATTTCCTGTGAGTGCTGTTCACTATTTCTTAGTTTTTGAATAATGAAGGATCTATTTACTTATTCTTGAACAACATGCTAGAATACCACAATTTTAACAAGAAATCTAGAATGAGTAAAATATAAATATAAATTCAAATGTATTTATTCATAGAAAACTAAAAAATTCTTGACAGTATCGCTAGTTATATATAAAGATAATTGTGCTCTGCTTAATGGAGTGAAATAAGAGTATTTCATGTTTTTAATAGGATAAGAAGCTTTGGAAATATTCATGTTTTCCAGGAAATGGGGGTTGATTCTCCTGTGTATGTGACTGAGAGCATGTCATGAAATTTAATTAGCCAAACAAGGTCACATTGTTAAAGAAGGGTACACATGGCCCATGTTCAAAAATGTGCTCATACAGCACACTTGTATCTTCAACTGAAATACTGCGATGGCAGAAAGAAACCAGATATTTATTCATGCATCTGTAAGTGTCCCTGAGCAGACATATTTTCTTATGGACCTCAGGTCTTCTCATTAAAAAAATTGTGACTCTGAGAATACTTGCCAAACCGTACACATCAATGTAATAGCATGTATGGTTATATGTCTTGATTATTCTGGCAGCAAGAATTAGCTTCATTTTAGAATCTTTCAATTATCTGATTGGCTAGTTACACAGCAAAATTAACAGCTTGGATTATTAAATAAAAATTACCAGCCCAAAAGGCAGTCAAATTTTAAAACCATAGATCATATACATGATATCCTTTCCTTAACTACTTTGCCTTTGGTGTTAGACACTGGCATGATAAACCCATACTGGCTTAAATAATGTGTATTTTGAAAATAGCTGACAAACCAAAGCTTTAAAGTTTATGGCTTTGGCTCTTAAACCTAATGGCATCCATCCAGTAAGCTTTCCTTGCCCAACTAACTAAGAAAGCACCTGATCCTAAAGTTACAATAGAAAATGTTGCTTCTCAGGTGATAGAAACTTTACACACAGACATTGAAGACCCAATGTATTTGCTAAAATTTATCAGATATAACATTTATAATAAGATCACTATACCATTAACTGTGGTTGTACATTTTTCTGTGAGTTAAATTCTGCCACGTCTCCAGGTTCACTAGGATAAAAGACAGCAGAAGAAGCATCTTTTTACTTACCACCAATGCAATTGTACAAAGCCAGGCAAATAGATGCCCAAAGTCAAAGTGATCTTTCAGATATGTGACAGGACTAAGAATCAGAGAGCTGGACTGGCTTTTCATTTCTGCTCTCATTTCTTCTCATTCACAGACCTACTCTGGAGCCTTTATCCCCATTCTTTTCCTCATTTGCCTATGTAAAAGGTGGATAAAGTCATTGACTATTCTTCTTAAAGTACTCTGAGATCGACAAGTGAAAACCCTATAAAAAAAACTAAGCAATGCCAGGGGAAGAGGCTGACTAACGGGCATGGCAAAACTCCTGACCACATCCTGTCTTATTCTAAGATTGTCCTATGAGCCTGATCTAAGGACGGCTACTGAGGAAATCCGCCTTTACCAACTCTCAGAGTCACTCTCTACATTGGCTGTGCAAAGGCAGCATGCTCAGGAAATGTCTTCAGTGGCTATTTGTCTTGCCCCTATAGGTGAGACAGAAAGAGCCCCAATTTAATCCCAGATCAGCACATATCTGAGAGGTGAACTTCCTCCCAGACTACTAAGTGCCTCACTCAGGTAAAAACATTTTAGAGACAAAGTTCAGATCAATGCTCAGATCCAGAGCACCACCAGTTTCAAAAGCAGTTGAGGTCCACTTCTCTATTTAAATAATTGCAGATAACTGTTCTTTTGTAGCACTTTTGAGTAGTTCACAAGGAAAGAGTCCCAGAATACACCCAACAGCACCTTATACATAAGACGTACTCTTCAGGGTTCACTGTTTTTATTTATTTTAGAGCACCCAGAATTAAGCTATGTGCCTCTCTCTTTCCTATAAAATGGCTTCAAGTGTTTCATTTTGAAAATAAATTCTTTCCTACATATCATTCAATTTTTACAAAATATAAAATAATTTAACAGATAAACTCAGACTGGAAAAAGTACAGAGAAGGTCAACCTGGATGATCCACAGAATGGAAAACCTGTCTCATGAAAGGAGAGTCAAACAGCTTGGCTTATTTAGCCTGACCAAAAGAAGGCTGAGGGGAGATAAGATTGCCCTCTATAAATACATCAAAGGAATAAATACGAGGAAAGAGGGGAGTTATTTAAGTTTAGCACAATATGAACCCCAAAACAAATGGGTATAAACTGGACATCAGGAACATTACGTTCAAAATTAGATAAAGGTTTCCAACTACCAGAAGAGTGAAGTTCTGGAACAGCCTTTCAAGGGAAGCAGTGTGAGCAAGGAACCTAGATGGTTTCAAAAGTGACCTTGATAAAGTTTATAGAAGAGATGATATTATAGGACAGCCTAAGTTGGAATGGATTTTTGTCTACTACTGGCAGATATGCCCAAAGGCCTGTGATGGGATGTTAGATTGGGGGATGGGGACAGAGAGAAAGGGACTCCGATTTACTACAGAGAATTCTTTCTGGGTGTCTCACTGGTGAGTCTTGCCCATATGCTCAGGGTTTAGCTGATTGCCATATTTGGGATCAGGAAGGAAATATCCTCGAGGACAGATTCGCGGAGGCTCTGAGGGATTTTTGCCATTCTCTACAGTATGGGGCAGGGGTCACTTGCTGGTGGATTCTCTGTACATTGACGTCTTTGAACCATGATTTAAGGACTTTTGTAATTCAGTCACAGATTAGGTGTCTATTACAGGAGAGAGTGAGTGAGGTTCTAAAGTCTGCATTGCGCTGGTGGTCAGATTAGATAATCATAATGGTTCCTTCTGACTTTAAAGCCTGTAAGTCTATTTGGTAGACTATAAATACACAAAAAAATTGACATAAAAGTGATATGTAATATATATGGTTTTGTTTGTTACCAGTTTTACTGAAAATAAAACTTATGACCTCAAACTAAGATAGGCATAAAAATCTGATGTATAATATACTTTATGATTTTTTGTTACAAGAAACTTTAGAGTATGTTCATTTTTCTTTTCAACCTTCTTTTATTTTCAAGATGCATTTGATATATGGTAATGGTAATGCCCAGACATTATCCATTAGGTACTGAAAGGTTGAGGCTAATGAGAGTAACACATGCTTACTGTAAACCCTGATGCAAATCTATACTACCACATGTGATTGTAATATGCTACTTAACACCCTCAGTGGAGACACTCCAACTATAGTTCTCACAGCAATGTTAGGAAAATGCCAGACAACTATTTGGCAAACAATTCAGACATGCACTTAGAAAACAAGACAAATGATGGTGTGGCCTGCTTGACTGGATAATAACAACAGCCTTCTGTGAAAGTTCTCAAGAGGCAGGCAGCATTCAGGAAAGATATCATGTTTTACGAGCTATCAATATCATATTATCCTCTAACCTCAGATCTCTGAAACATACAGCCACACATTATTTTTATTGGGGCCTTACTACTTGCAGTAACATATAAAATTCAAATGCATGCAGTGTTTATATTTATTTTTATAGCTTTAGGATATTCTATGCTACTTAAATTAAACAAAACAAAACCAATGTGTTAGTCTTTGCCAGGATGTGATTTCTCTCTCTTTCTAGAAGAATTAGGGAACAATTGAATATATTTATTATTTTTACTAGAAAAAAACTATGTTCCCAGTAAAAATAGAAAATAAAGAATTTTACCATGTTATGTTCATTCAATTGAATGCTATCCTGACCCTTCATCTCCTTTTTTAAGATGAAATCTTTCAAGACATGCTGCTCTGCAGTTTGACAGTCACTACTCAATACATGCAATGACTGATGTAATCATTATGCAATCAGTCAGGCTCTCCAGCAAATTGTCTGATCTCCTAGAGCTCCTAAATTGTGTTCTGTGCAATGTGAATAGGTGTTTCTGTGAAACATTTTTATGCTAGTGGTATTTTTGCTTCTAAACTATTGAATATGAAATTATGTATGTATCAAAATTGTTCTTTGTAAAATAAGACATCCCAAAAACAAGTAACTCCTTTAAATCAACTTTTGAGCAATACCTGTCGCAATTTTTCAATACAACCCCCTCCCACCACCTCAGACCAGCATGTGTGTGTTCAGACAATATATTTCAAGCCCAAAAATGTTCTGCGGACAAATTGGTCTGAGAAATGCTGCTCTAGAGCACTGTACAGCATGGTGCTGTGATGAACTGTTTAACTGTTCCTGTTTTCAAATGATGTCTGAAGTTCTCATTGTATATCTGAAAACTGGTAACTTGTATTTCCATGGCCAGATTCTTCTCATCTCAAGGGACCTGTAACACTGGATACAGTAAAATGTAATATACTTTCAGTGGATTCTAATAAAATTAAGAGCATTCCTGATCCTTACATTCTTCTTCGAGCGCTGCTCGGATACATTCAGAAATAGATGTCTCCATGCCGGAGCGCCAGATTGGTCGAAACTTTTGCTTTAGCCCATCAGAAGAGGGCAGGCAGCCACTGCCCCCTGCGCCACCCCATGGCTATATAGGTGTCCGCCGCCCACCCCCTCCCCAGTTTCATTTCTTCTGCCTCAGCACTGGTTGTAGAACTGCCTGCTCTTTGCTTCGCAAGCAGCCTGTCCTCAGTCGTGAATGAGCCTCTCGCCCGAATGGGAGAACCTATTTGTGGACTTGGTCCCCCTGAAGAAGGTCCCCCTTTCCAGACCGGAATGTCGTGCTCCAGCACTGTCTACCATGCCAGGGTTTAAGCCCTGTGCCGAGTGCGGCAAGGCCTTCCTGCGGGATGATCCCCATGAGAAGTGCCTCTGGTGCCTTGGCGAAAGCCATGAGGTCACCGCATGCTTCCTCTGACTGTCCTTTAAACCCAGGACCATCAAGGACAGGGAGCAGAGGTGTCATGCCCTGGCCTCTTAGCAGGCCCGGCACTTCTCCCCTGAGGTTTCAGGACCTCCTGTGGCACCGCAAGCCAGCATGGCGCCAGAGCCCGCCACCTGGCACCACACCAATCGGCGCCGCAGGACTAGCTTGGTGCCTTCAGCACTGTGGTGCCAAAGAAGCCCTGACCTCTCGGCATAGGGATCTCCCCGGGACCGGTCGGCCTTGATGCTGACCCATTTGACCCCGGAGGAAGTGGACGCAGAGAGGGCACTCCTCCTGTTGCCTACACCCCCTTCTCCGGCACTGCCCAGAAGGGGGAAGCCAGCCTTCCTTTCGAAGGCTTGGGTGCCACGCAGGCGGCATCATTCGCCCTCTCCATCGCCAGCCCTGGGGCCACAAACACCAGAGCCCCCTGGGAATCCTGGTACAGTGGAGCCATCCCCATGGCACCATACCACCCCCTCCCCGTCTCTGGCACTGCCTCGGAAATCCAAGAGTTTTCCCCCTGTTCCAGCCCAGGAGAAGGGGCTTCAAGGGGCTCCAAATGGCCTTGGCACCAACTCTTGGTGCCATTGACCTTCCAATATCACCCCCAGGATTAGTCCCCACAAGAGGTCCCTCGAACCTTGCCGGCACTGGCCCTCTCGGCACCAGTGAGAACACTGAACCCAGTACCGTCTTCCTATACCAGTGACTTCTTGGCGCACTTCGACCTCCTGCGCTGTGTCTCTGCCCACATGGACATGGCGGTTCAATCCTCCAAGTCGCCCTCAGACACTCTTTTCAGGCCACTCTTCATCAGCGGCACTGGTTACAGTGCCCCTCCACCCCAGCATTTGGGACTTGGCCTCCTCCTGCTGGCAGAATCTGGGATCCATCTCCCCGGTTTTGGATATGGCTGGTCTTAAATATAGAGTCCCAGGGCCTGAATTCCCTTCACTTACCCACCATCCAGACCCTCCTTGTGCAGTGGTGGAGGCGGCCGGGGCCGAGGCAGGGCCCTTCTGATCCCTTGCCGACACCGGGGGACGCTAGGGAGCTCAACTTATTAGGCCGTAAAGTTTAGTCCTCCTCAGCCTTCCAATTGAGGGTCGCAAACAATCAGGCCCTCATTAGCAGATATATGTTGGACGTGTGGAAGTCAGTCCATAAATTTAGACTCCTACTCCCACTGGAGGGATGAGTTGGAGGCTTTCCTGGAGGAGGGTAAAATAGCCTCCCAAGAACTTCTCCTTTCATCCTGGGATGCTGTGGATATGGTGGCCCGAACTATGGCCTCCTCTGTAACCCTGCACCACGCAGCCTGGCTGCGGGAGGCCAGAGTCCTTCCCAGCTCACAGCAGGTCGCCTTCGACTTGCCGTTTGGGGGAGATGCGCTCTTCCCTGGGGAGACCTCGTCCGTCCTGGGCACCACCCATGACCCCAGGGGAGAGCTAAAATATTTTGGCCTACTCCAACCGGGGCCACTTCCACACCCTCCAGCCCCATAAGGCCGGTAATAGGCTGTGTTTACCCCTTCTCCCCCCCTTAACTGTTGCTGGCCAGGACTTGTCCTTATCAACATAACTTCAGTTCGAACCCCTCTGGGGGACCCCCAGGACAGCTCCAGGAGAGCTCTCAAGCCTGGTCATCAATTGGGGTATAAACACCCAGATCGCTGCCAGGCCCCCTTTGGTGGTCTAGTAGGTGACATCTGGCACCCCCTACGCTGGGGCGGGTGCTCAACTCCCAGTGGCAGGACTCTCCCCTCTGAAAAAACAACTAACCCTTCTCTCCCTTCCTCACACCCTCCCTGGTGAGGATGGGTGATTCACATGTGATACAACCTCCCTCGAGGTAGGAGAGGTCGGTCCCTAGGCCTTGTGGGGGCTGGCCCCTCATTATTCAAATTACTCTCCCTCAGTGGAGGGCATCATGGAAGCCTGTCATCTAAACCCAGGCAGGCAACTGATGGCCACTGTCCCTAGCCCAAAGAGGCTACCACGATTGCAGACACTCCGTTAGGAGAAGACCCCCGTTCCCCTTCTCCTTCCTCTGTGGTGACCCTCTTACTAGAGGGGGTACATATGGCACTCTCAGAACACACTTCCAACATCAGAGAGTGCATCACCCACCGTTGTCTACCCAACCTGTGAAACAAAGATCCCCTAATATTGGTTCCACGCCCTAACCACAAGATGAATGGGCTCACCACCATGCTCACCCCTACTGCTGTCTCACTGGTGTTCAACCATGGTCCCCAATTGACCTTCATTGAGACCACGAGCATATGTTCACAGTTGGAACCCTCCCCAACCACAGGGGTCAGGTAATTCACCCCACCTCCTATGTACCAGACATAAATGCCAGGACCTAGCAACCAGACGTAGCCGTGGCTAACTCTTTCATGGCCTTTGTGCGGTATGAACTTTCAAATCTTCTCCCTCAACTTAAAGCTGAGAGTAGTCGTAGAACAGGGCCATTGCCCTTTCTTCTATTGTCCTACAAAATATACAGAGGGAAGGTGGTTAAGCGAGAGAGCGGTAGAGCCATTCCTCTGGAATTCTCCCAACCTGGGATTTCGATCGCCACTACTGGCACATACCCAGGCCCCAAGCCAGTGCATGGGTTCTTGTCCCCTCATGAAAGGGGCCCAATATATCTTCCTCCCTATCCCTGAAAGGACTGTTTCCATTACATTCCAATCGGAAGCCCCTCAGGCCAAAAACCCAGGGGCAATATCTGGTTATAAGTTGCGAAACCAACTAGACTTCCCCTTTGCTGCTCAGTCGTACATAGGAAGGCTCATCCTTCCACCTTCCAATACGCCCATGATCACAGCCCATCTTCCCCGGCACTGGTCTAGGACCCATATTCACAGACGGTTGCTCCTCCAGCAGCAATCTTCGCCCACCAGGGTGTTCATCCAGCAGTGTCTCTCGTGTAGCCACCTTCCCTGGGTATAGCCTTAGTACCATGAGTCTCCCAGCTTAGCTACAGGAGACCCTAATTCAAGAGTTTGGTGGGTGAATTTCCCTCCCTCTTATAAGACCCAGAGCGCTCAGTAGGTGTGTCTTAGAGGACACACCCTGCCCTAACTGTCATGACAGAGTTCGACTCTAATGCTCACTCTTTGTGAACTTGAAGTTACTCTCATTATACGGGTATTTGGCAATGGACTCACCCTTGTTAGAGCCCACCTTCAGATAGGACCTATTCCTTCACTACCATACCTGTGGAGGACACTCCAGGTATACTAAAAAAAAAAAAAAAAAAAAAAAAAAAAGACAGAGGAGAGGGAGGGATGCAACCCAATGAGTGGCATCCCACTGCTCTGCCACTGTGGAGGAGCCTGCCTCCTCCGTACATTTCCGGGGATTCTTCCTGGAGGAAGCCTCAATCCCAATGGGCACCCCGATGCAGTCTTAATTGGGCTTGGTCCCTCTCCCACATCGGTCCCCTCCCCCCCAGTGGGGTGAAACCATCTTGCAGAAGCGTGTGAATTCTTAGGCTGCGGGTACTAGCAACCGGACCTACCAGACTTATGAACCATTACCAACCCACAGCCCACCACGTCCAAACCCCTCACTGTAGCATCCCTATGGCTGCTTTCCTGTTGAGGAAACTCTAAACAAAAGGGAAGGGAAGGGCGTAGATAGTAGTACTACTACCTCCTTGGCATGTAAGGATTCACTTTTCAACAATCCCCCAGCGGGTTTTGTCACAACACTACCCGAGGTTCTCTTTTACTTCCATAGCATGGGCCCCAAGTGGGTCCCGTCATCTCATTATGACTGTGCCTGTCAGGATATCAACCATTGTTGCCACCATCCCGATACCTTCTTGAACTAGCTCACTGCACTTTCTCCAGATTCTTCCCTCCCACCCCGGCTGCCCACCCTCCCCGTGGGATACTGACTGTACCAGGTTAATATACCTGAAACCCTCTGGCAGTCATATCATGGCCACAGGTCCCGGGGGGAACACCAACCCCCTGTTCAAGTCTCTGGCTTGACCCCTTGTCCCATAGGTGCCCTACAATATTGAACAGAGGGAAGAGACTCCACTCCCCTCAGGGTTTTCTCGCAGTACTGATGACCATCACTGCCAGCCCACCGGTTATGGCAGTGTCGGTACCCACCAATGCCAGCCCGACAACCCTACTGCCTCCTGAATTCCCTTATAGGAGGTACGTTAACTCGTGTTACTGCCAGAACTCTAATCTTCTGATTTTATCCCACCTCTGGCAATATGGCTTTAGGCAGAGTGGTTAGAGTCGCATTCCTTGACTTTAACTACGATGCATTCATATCTCATTTATGCGTAAGGTGAAACAGTAGAAACATATTACTACAAATAATATAGGTGTCACTTTTTAAGGTCACAAGATAAAACCATTTTATATTGCTATCCTCATTACTGTGACTCACAATAGATGCATACCAAAAAAAAAAGAAAGAAACCCACACATCATTAAAAACGTTTTAATTTTTTTTTCTTGTAGCACCAGGCTTATATTCTTCAAGATTCTTTTGTGAAAGGGGAAGAATTGTCTGAGTCCTCCTTTCCAGAGGTAGCTTGAATCACTTTTTGCGAAACATGAAAATATATTCTGAGATTCCCATATGGCCCATCAAATGGAGATATTAGTGGAATCTTACAGCCTGAGACTAGTGGATAACCCAAAATTAGAAAAGTAAAACACAGCATAAATGGTGAAAAGCAAATGCAATATTCAACATTCTTTTGATCTTAATAATCTACAGCATTATTAGTTGCACAGGCAGGGAGATTTTTGTGGATGAGTATGAATGGATTTTTAATTTGACAGTGTTTCTTAAAGGAAGAGAAAAATATCAGTAAGATTTTTATGTCCCACTCCCCCTTAAAATATTAACAATAAGTGGTCTAGCAATTCTAATGTAAAGGCAACTAAGTCCCCAGTTCAGCAAGGTACTTAAGCAAGTATGTGTTTAAAATTAAACATGCAAGTACTGCCCTTGAAATTAACGCAACTGTGCACATATTTAACTGCTCTCCTGAATTGGGTCTTGAGATTTTTATCAGCTAATATCAAGCATGAGAAACTCATTTTCCCTGAGGCATGGGGTATTGGTCACTGGTTGGTTTGAAGTGTGGTAAATGATAGATTCTCTGTAACTTGATGACTTTAAATCAAAATTTGAGGACTTCATTAACTCAGCTTGATGTTATAGGCCTACTACAGGACTGGATGGGTGATGTTTTGTGGCCCACAATTCACAGAAGGTCAGACAAGATGATGATAGTGGTCGTTTCCACTCTTAAATATAAATATATTTTTTAGCTAATTTCAGCTCAAGGAGATTTATTGGTTAATTTTAAGTTAGTAATAAGGGGTAAATTTATCACTCAGATTCTCATTCATTTTATCTTTAATAGTTGTAAATGAGATACTGCATTGTGTCTTTCAATAACCAATACTCAACATTCTGTATCAATGGATGTAGCACTCAGCATTCTATATCAAATCAAATATCATCAGAGCAATTCTAATCTCTCTTGTACTGCTAATGTTTTGAGAAAATGTCCTTTTAGCCACAGTGCATATGTTAATCACAGCCTTAATTCTGCATTGTGATCCATGTAAGAAAAACCTGCACCTATTGATGTGAGTGAGACGCCACATGGGTGCAAGGATTTGCCAGTACAGATTGGATTGCTGAATAATTGCCATAGCCTGCAATGTGATGATCATGCATGTGATGGAAGGAGAAGGAGTTATGGCTGGATAACAATGAAATTTACAGAAGTGCTGTTCTGAATCAGAAGTGTTTTTGCGTTATATACATCATTTATTTTGACTAGTCTCTTTCTGTTACTTGGCTTTAAACTTTTCCTACTTGTTGGCTTACCATTACTCTTAAATTGAGTTTGCTGTCATGATTTAAATTACTCCCTTTACTTTCCACTTTATGTACATTTTATTTATTAATTTTCATTCTGTACCTGTTCCCTCCCATAGCATTTGTTTTCTTCATACACTTAAAAGTTGCTACTATACTTTTACTTTACTCTAATTACACCCAAAAACATCAATAAAAGTGTCATCGATTTTAAGCCCAGCGGGGACCATCATGATCAATCAGTCTGACTTTATGCCATGTCAGAAGGCCATAGAATTTCACCAAATCATTCCTGCATTAAGCCTATGAACTTTGGTTGAGCTACTGTGCTCCTTTTAAAAGCACTTCAAGTGATGGAGTATACTCCAAATCCATTGGTAAACTGTTCTAATGGTTAACTATCATCATTGCTAAATATTTGAATCTTTATTTCCAGTCTGAACTTGCTTAGTTTCAGCTTCCAGCCATCAGAGCTCAGCATACCTTTGTCTGATGTTTTGCTCAAAGACCAGTAAAGATACCTTAATCATGACTGCTACAAACAGAAAATTCAGAGTAAAATGAGATCTCTAAAGGCACTTTAAGTGCTGACTTATGGATCCTTTAAGAAAGGAGGACTAAAAAAATGTCACTGGGAAATAATCTGAAGTGGCTGGTTTGAACTGCGTGAATCCTTATATTAACATGACTTTCGTTAATACTATAGAAAAGGGACTGTATTTATGTACGTGAAGATGGTCTGCAGATTAACCCCCATTACCTATTTGTACATTTGGAGGAACCATATTTTTATGTGAAGAAGGAACCATATTTTTCAACTCTCAACAGCACCAACTTTAGATGAATCTAGGAATATCATTTCAATGCCAACAAATCTGTTTTGTCTTTTGCTATGGTGCTGTTCCCAAAGGAATCACCCCTGGGATTGGCACATCTGGAAACAAAAATAACCAAGACAGCAGTAAACACCAGTTTTAAAGGCGCTACAGATGATTTAAAAAACACCAACCCAAATATCTAGCCAACAGGACAATAGGATCTAAAACTGCACAGGAAATTAGTATTGTGACACTCAGCATTACAGTGCCTTAGTTTTAAACACCTTGAAAATCACCAGAACAATACACTGGATTCACAAAGTTTGAGTTTGGTCCTGGATAGGTGCTAGGCTGCCTGTACAATGAATGGGAAATATAGTCACCTAAGAATGCAACCAACAAAAGCCAAAGGTTAGGTAGAGAGCTTCCTCAACTAGCCAATGGGAGATGCTCATAAAAGGTATGTATCCTAAGCCCTACCCTTCTCACAGGAGTAGGTGCCCATGTCTGGACTGCCAGGAGGAGTTTCTCTCTGCTGGCACTCCTGAAGTCACATGGCTTAGGGCATTCAAGTCATTTTGTGTGGGAATGAATTGGACACCTGCTTCACTTCACATAAAATGGCCAGAGGAAGAGGAGGAGGCGACAGTGCCAGTGTCCACCTCACAACTTTTAGCCCAACAACTAGAGTGTTCACTCTGGTTAGGGGATATCTAAGTTTAGTTGTCTTCTCTTCTTGATGTGAAGGGAGGATTTAAGCAGTGCTCTCCCTCTCCACCACTAACGAGAGTGCTCTAATCACTTACCAATGGAATATATCTGATATGGGGATCTCTCGATCTTTCCTGCTAGAGTTGTTCAGCTATGTACAGGCAAGGGGTCAGTAAAGTTTGCCAGCCCCCAGGCCAGCTACAAACCCTGAACCCTCAAGCAGGTGCCAGAGGTACAGCCAGAAAGATTCTGGAGAGCGGGGCCAGCAAGGGACAAGAACTATGTGGTGGAGTCAGCAGGGAGAGCAGTAGTGGTGCTGCAGGGCCAGGATCCCCGTTCACCAGGTTTGGCACACATGCTGGGGTTTGCTTACCCTGGTATAGGTAAAGAGTCACTGAGTCAGAGAAAGAGTAAGAATGAATTTTTAATTAAATGGTTAATACACCTATCTTGGCTTTGAATAACCCAGGGTCCAGTCCTTTGGCTCCGATGACTATTAATATGAAGTGGAACAACACCAAGAGAAGAGAGATTGAGAAAGCCCCACATTAAATTATCCTAAAGCCCAGTGGCTAGAGCACTGTTCTGACTGGTGTGGGACCCCCCTTTCTAATCATTTCTCCCCATTAGGTAGAGGGGATACTGAAGCTGGGTCTCCCACATCCTGAGTGAGTACTTTAACCAGTGGGCTAGTTATAATGTATAAGTTACAAGTTATAATGTAGGCATCCTGCCTCCTCCTCTGTCCAGATTTTGAATGAGATCTGAGCTGGTAGGTATGCTCTCAGCAATCCAACTGGGCCATGCAGGTAAGATGCAATTCCTCATATCTTCTCTAGTACATGGAATATGCTGAGGTTTAAGCAGGAGACAAATGACTGGAAGCCTAGAGAGAGGAAGCAGTGCCCATACCTAGAAGCAGAAACACAGGCACCAAGGGAATTTTTACTGCAAAATTTAGGTGCAAAGTTAGGAGTTTGGAGGTTACAGGATGGCAGCCACGAAGCAGGAGTTTTCTGGATAGGAGTGGAGACTAAAACTAGACTAAGGCTCCTAAGTCGACAGGATAGGCACCTAAATTCTTTTGGGGATCTGGGATTCTCTCTCTCTACACATTCCAGTTCATAATCACATGAGGAGTTCTCAAAGAAGAATCTACATTTGTAACTTTGCACTCAGCAGTATCTTTACATCAAATTTGTAATTGGTCTGCAAAGTAAGTCTATGCATGATGTTTCACAATACCACTAATATCTATGGAGACTACCTAACCTTACATCTTGGAAACCCTGCTTTATAACTGATGCATATCACAGATGAAATGTTTTGGCTATTTATCACAGATTTCAAGTCACCATTTTTCCATCTCTCTACATGTCACACATAGCCTGGCACAATTTGTTACTCATAATTGCCTGCAGAGCAACCTGAGGATTTGAATACCACGGGCCAGATTGGAAGAGGACCCTATATGAAAATGCAGCGTAGGGAGTAGTAAGCAGTTTCCCTCACCATCTTCACAGCTGAAACCAAGATTTCTCACAACTGGGAAAATGCTGAGGCTGCTCTATCAGCACACTCCAAAGAGGATAGAATGAAGTAGGAAGTTCCCTAGCCCCACTCATTTTTCACTGGTTTAGGGAGGTGGTTGTCCACACAGTGTGTGCAGGAAGACTGCTGCTCCCCAAGGCTGCTCAGGGAAGAATTGTGCCTATATGACTCAGATTTACTCCAGGTGCTATAGCTGAGCCTTTCCATGAAATGTACAACAGCTTGGAAACATCTGTATGAAGAAAAGGACAGTGCAACATTACAGTATATAACAGGTAGCAAAACTTACTGATCCCCTCCCAACTGGGCAGAATCTTATGCGACAGGGCAGAAGCTCCAGGCTTCTCTTCCTTCACCCTCAGTGTGGTGGGCCTAAAATGGAGAAGGGCATGAGGGGGAGAGGCTCCACCAGCTGCAGCTTTATTGTAAAGAGTCATCTCCAGTTCATGAGCCACAATTTTGTCACTGCTGGTACAGAATGAATTATAGAGAGTCAGCAATGCTTTTCCTGAGATCAAGGGGAAAGCAACATGTCTACATTGACAGGTAAAGCTTAGGAATTAGTCATGGCGCCTTTGAACTGGCAGCTTTGAAAACCTGCTATGCTCACTTTGGCTTCAGGAAATGGCACTAGTGGGTTTCCCTCAAATTTTGGAAGCTGAAGGACTTTTACTTCATATGAATTCGATGATGTAATAGAGAACATCTTAACTGGAGACCTCAGTCAAAATTTTTTCCCCCCACTCTATTAGGACTTCTTGAAAGGATCTGTTAGCTTTTTTGAATATGAAAAGAAGGGAGCAGGCTGCTAATTTACTAAACCAGAGATTCCCAAAGGGACTCCTAACATTTTTACAATGCCACATGTTCTAGAGCAAGCGAAAGAGGATTATGAGTTGGGGAAAGAGCCTGGCAGATTTTCTACATTTTTGTTTCATCATATCTATTTCTGTCTTTACATCACTTATTATATGAAAAATGTATAGGACCTAAGAGCAAATACGACGAGAACTATTCAATGTATTGCCTTACCGCCCTGCACATGTATTGCATTTAGTCAATATTTTTTATGTAATAGGTACCAATAAAGATTGTTTTACCATTTCTCTTTAGCTATCAGTTTAATATATTGTGAGTTACTTCTTTAAATAAGATGGCCCTTGTCTATAATTTGCTGGCTGCAGTGGACGATGAACATTTTCAAATTACATGGTTTGCAGTTCCTAGTTCCCCTGAATTTACAACTGCTTTCAGACTCAGTGATCTGCATTTGATAAGGCTGTATTTGGTCCAGAATCTTTCTTTAGGTACATAATTGAAACTATTCTACCAAATCTGTTTCACTTAAACTATATTCACATCATTTTGTCAGGCATTCAAAAATATCTGATACTGCCATGAACACTTATGATGGTGTTATGCCATTTAATCATTTCTTCTAAAGCCCTGGCACATGTGAATGACATAATGAAAATTATGTAGGTGTTCAGGCAGAGGAACTGGAAATTCAAATGTGTGTGATCTCATGGTGTTGTAATTATAAATTCAGAGACACAGATGTCACATTAAGGGGCTGTGCAGCCCATCCACTGCCATTTAGAGACAAGCAGGTGTCCAGTAAAGCACTCAGAGGAGTCTTCCATCTGTTTGACCATCACAGCTTTCACAATATATAGTTCTCCCTTTCCAACAGTGGTATTATAAAACATCAGACGTTTATAAGAGCTTATAAACATGGAGTATGATAAAGCAGTTTTATGAACATATTTTTGCTTGTAGACTCTCAGTGTGATTTATTTTTTCCTACAGTCACTCCACAATAATACATTTGCCTCAGAGTTCATTGCTGTGCTGAATAAGAGACATTTTCCTTCCCTAGGTGACTTCTAGTTCTCTTCCAGCAACAGATGTTAGGGAAAACAGAAAAAACAAGCTCTATGCACCTTATTCCAGCAGACTTAATAAAAAACAGCTTAGTGGGTGGTTTTTTCCTGTTTGTTTTTAATAGATCTCTTTATCAAGGTGTACACGAAGAAAAGTGGATTATAATATTATAGTCAGACAAAGCAAATGAATAAAGGATGGATGGAGTACTATATTTAGATTACAGCTATTAGAAAAGCTACAGGAGAATAAGGAACAATCTTCCTAAACAAAACTTTGAGACCTAAAAGTCTAATTCTGTCTTCTATATTAAGAACATTAATGACACTTTTATTCAATTTTAAAAATAAATGTGTTTAAGGAACTCATGTGATGTTATGTACAATTTGAAAAAGGAAATAAGATGTACTGATGCAAAGCCTTAGATTTTCTATTCTTTCCCATGTTGTCATAACTAAGAATCACATTATTTAAGCCAAGGATATTTGGGTTCATTTTCCTAGGATAAAGGTAACAAACCAGCACAGTGCAAACTGAACAGCTCGATGTACAATTTTCAGTTTCCTTTTAGTGATAGTTAAATATAAAACTCATTGTCTGTGAGTATTTCTGATAATAAAGTTTGACTGTTTGAATGGTTGTGGAATGCAAAAGTGATAGTTTGAATGCTTATGGGATGCAAACATGACAGGGTTATCAATATGTTCAAATAGCTTTTGAATTTTCATGTGTATTCGTGGATAGTTTTCCACTATTTGCTCTAATATCAGAACCTGAATTGGTTTTTAAAGTGATCTATAAACCCTCCAGTAGTTCACAAAGATTGCACTGTTCAGGTAATGAGACATTTTGAGAATGATGCAGTCAAACCCTGGAGGCTGAAAGGATCTTGCAAAGTTACTTACAAATTTAAAAGGTTAGAAAAACTATTCCCTCCAATGTGTGTTCCCCTAACTGCTCCATCTTTTCAAATGTACTTTCTTTTGAGAACTACAAAGTGCTTGTCCTAGGTGCCTATACAGAAGTGTAATAATGCACCAGTCTCATTCACAGCTTTATAGAGCCTATTCCAAAAACAGCTTGGGTGCAGTTGGAGTTAAGGGGAAGGAAGGAAGGCCTCATAGGACTTTATGTTCAGTATTCCCCACCTCAGTGAAAAGGTGGTTGGATAGGAGCTGTCTGGCTGAAGAAAGAAGAAAATAAGGTGCATCTAATGTGACTGTTGCAACTTTCTTCCTTTAGAATAAGAGGGGATGAGAGGAGGAAATGTCTACATCATAATTCCTTCCCAGGGTTCTTCCTTGGGTGATACAACTGTGTACCACAGCATGCTAAAATCTGAGACAGAAAGCTCAGTCTATCCCTTTTTAAAAATTGTACATTAATTGCTTCTAGGGTGCCAATTGTAAAGGATCACATACTGATGGTAATACTAGCCTGAACTCCTGCTGCAAGTACATGCAACAGATTTGTCGTGATAACAATTACTACCATACTACAAACTGATTTTGCATGCTATTTTTCATACAAAAAGGTACCACAAGAATATCAATTACATTATAGCAGAGAGATGACTTCTGCAGATACTGTGGGGCAGGGGTGAAGAAGGGACAAAGGGCAAGAGAGATTGATTGAGTACAAGGAACCTGAGGAGTAGGATTTGATTGTTTTATTAGAGAGAAGGTTAGAGGTTGTAAGACAAGGAGAAAAAATAGTTCTTTAGATGGGAAATGAAGAGAGTCATGCAGTCAATTAAGTGCACAAAGGAGGTTCCAGATGGTGGGGGGCAGCGTGGGAAGAAGAGTCTGTGGCTATAAGTGGAGGAGGGGGGAAAGAGTTCCAGATGAACTTAGCAAGCCAGCACAGGGGAGCTATAGCACCATAAATCATGAATATTGCTTTGTTTTCAAAGGAAAAATAAGGATAAAGGATGAGGTCAGTAGTTTCGATAGGGGAAGAGACTTGCTTCATGTTACACACCCATTTACCTGTTTTGTTACCTATTAAAATCCTGCCAACACTGTATCAGAGCTTGAATTTGTTCACGTTCTGGACATGCCAAAAGAGCACTTTCCTGCCCCCCTCCCCCATGGTTTGAGAGAGAGAGAGAGAGAGAGAGATGGGCTATAGGATGAGGTAGGAAAGAAAGAGATACTTAAATATGGGGCTGATATGACATGACTGTGGTTAAATGAATATATCTAAGTATTTCTCTAGCAGGAAAAATTATTGTGGGTGTATAATTATGGATGGAACTACCTGGGTAGACAATTACATTACTATTTTTCTGTAATCCAAAATTTTTTGGGTGAGATTTTCAAGTTAAAATTAATAGGAATTGGCTATCCACATCCCACTGGGTAGCTTTGATAGTCTGACCCTAGTCCCAGCAGCTAATTTTTTTGTAAATGAGCCCACAGCATAAAATGGGTGTTTGAAATAGAGCTAAAACACTACATAAAGACAACTGTACAATCTCACTGATCACTTGCATGTGTTACTGCCATATGGGGAAAATACCTTTTGACAGAGTTTCCTCTGTCTACCAGTCATCCCCCTGTGAAGCAGAAACACGTTCAGGTAACCATGACTGGATCTAACAAAAATAGCTAGATTACTGAAATTAACCCTGGGGCAAAAACTGGCTTTAAAAGAGTGAAAAAACAAAACAACCTCACACCTCTGTTAACATTATGAGTCACTATAGCCTTAAATGGTAGTGGCACCCACAGGTACAAATCCACATGCAAGATTCCATGTTCAGCAAATTGAAATAAAGTCAAAGGGATCATTAATTTTGGTATTGGAATTAATTAGAACTGAAATCCTTACATTAGCTCTTTTTCTACAAAAGCTTTTACATTCTAAACTGAATCTATAGGATTCTCTGTTTCAAACTTATAATGGAGCAAAACACCATCTACCAACCTTTAGTATTTCCAATCACCTTCATTATTTTGGCTACATTAATAACAACAAGTAAAAATGGGAACCAGATAGGAACAAGAAGGGTATGATAGTATTTAAAGTCTTATATTAAACCTTGGTACAATTGACAATATAACTAAACAAATTCAGGATTTCTACCAGTTAAAACATTGAACTTTGAATCAAAACAACTTGATCTTTTCCTGGTTTACTAAAAATTGTTGTGTGGTCTTCATTTTTTCGATTACTTTAAGTTTTGTTGAGAAAGGTGGTAACTAATATACTGATCTTTTTCTCTCTTTTTTTTTGTGAGTTTGACTCTGCATGAAATTAGGATTAAAAAATTAGTATTCTGCACTGACTAAAGCAATCATTAAATTAATTTAAAATAAATAGCAAACTGACAGACCAAAAAGTAGCTGCCTGTGGTGAGTCAGCATTACTTTCAGATAAATAATAAAATATTAAATCCTGTCAGTCTAGAACCAACCCATATACATCCCTAGACACACCCTCTAAAAAAAGTCAAAATTTGCATATGGCACAAACATTAGTGATACAGTAAATAATTATAAGAATAGGGCAGTTATACAGAGCAATCTGGATTACTTGATAAAGTAGGGCCATTTAAACTACACACACACACACACACACACACACACACACACCATTCTATATTTTATATATGTATTATATTTTGCATGGTCATACACCTAGGAACAAAAAAATGCAGGCCATATGTACAGAGATGGGGACTACATCAGTGATTTTGAAAGTGATTCAGGGGTCACAGTGGACATTGCAACTCCACATGAACTCCCCGTGTAATGCTGTAGCTAATGGACTAATGCAATCCTTAGATGTCTAAGCTGTAGAATAGAGAAGAGGAGTAAGGAAATTATTTGTGTGTATGGCATAGTGAGAGTGATACTGGAATTCTATGTACAATTCTAGTGTCCTTTTTAAAAGGACAGAAAAAATGGAGGGTGCAGAAGACAGCCACAAAAAATTATTAAGGGATGGAGAAAGCATCTGAATTATAAGACGTTCTAAAGATCTCAATTTGTTTAGCTGATTAAAGAGAAGATGAAGAGGTAATCCAATGGCAGTATATAAGAAATTAAACAGAGAGAAAATGCCAAATGCTAAAGAGTTCTGTAATCTAGTTAAGAAAGGCATAATAAGAACCAAGGGCTAGAATTTGAAGCAAGATGAATTTGAACTTAAAAATCAAAAGTACAATTTTTAACAGTGAGGGTTCTTAACCATTGGAACAAGCTATCAAGGAAAATGATGGATTCTCCATCTCTTGTTATTGTCAAATCAAGTCTGGATGCCTTTCTGGAAGATTTGCTTTAACCAAAACATAAAAGTTATCGGGTTCAATGCAAAGGTGAATCAATGAAATTCTATGGCCTGTGATTTACAGGAGGCTGTCAAATGTCTAATGGTCTCTTCTGAATCTATAAAACTTTGACAAGATGCTATATACATCAGAATTTATTCAATGCTTGTGAAGTTCTCAGTGCTCCTCAGATAAAGATTTGTCCATAAGCAAGATGTATTATGAACATTCTAATTACTCTAAAGATGTCTTAGACCAGTGGTTTCTAACCAATGGCCAAGGGGCAAAAAATGGGCCATTGCTCCCCTTTTGCTGGCTATGGAAGGAAGTCATTGCCTATGAACCAAGGTGGAGCATGTTGATGCGGGGCTGCAAGACCAGTGTAGACTCCTTGCTGCAACCAATGAGATGGGAGACCAATGCTCCTCTCCCCCCTCTGTCCATCTGTAGCAGGGAGCATGGCAAAGTGTTCTGTCTGGTTCCATAGGCACTGAGGTCTCTGCTGGAGCCAGAGGGAAGGGAACACTAACTTTCTGTCCCCGTCTGCAAAAGGGAGCCCCTGACTAGGGACCCAGATGGAGCACACAGGGCTAAAGGATGTTTGCAGTTTCCCTGCAGTACCAAGGAGTTGGAAGAGCACTGAGGAGTTGGCCTCCTTGCTGAACTCCTTTTGTCTGGCTGCAGTAGGGGGTGGCCTGCTGGCAGAAACGGGTGGCCATTGAGGGCTGTAAAAATTATATCTGTAGCCCTCAAGCCAATAAATGTTGGGAACCACTGTCCTAGACAAACGTACAGAGGCAATACATAAAAACTACATGTGTACAAGCTATTTACATGACCCCCCAACAAGCAAGGAACTTGAACTACTATGCCTCATTGAACAATCATAGCCTTTTATTACATAAAAGGTAAACTATAGATCTGCCTCTGGCTCTAGTTTTTCATTATTTTGTCTTGGATGGAATGCTAACATCTTTCTAAAAGGAAATGAAAACATCCACAATCTAGTCTTTAATAGAATACTCAAGATATATTGTTTCATTATAAAAGATAACACTTGTAATTTTCAGTAGGCAAAGCTGAAGTAGGACCATCTCATTGCAGACTCTAGAAACATACTATAGTTGCTATAAACGCAGCTTCATGAACACACAAACCAGCAGATCTCTGCAGAAAACATAAAATCATACAGCACAGCCTGTCCCTAAGAAACTGATCCTGAGAAGTAACATCAACAGTGACAAGGTCTAAAGAAAATTATATCAGATCCTTTTGGCTTAAGTGTTCTGTTGCTGGAATGTTACAGAATAGCATACCTTCAAAAGAGATTGGAAAAAGTGTGATTCCTAATGAATTATCTCTATAATGCTCATTTTACATTGATTGAGCAGAGGCCTTTTGAAGGGGCTGTATGGATGGAATTGCAGATTTAGGAAAGAGGAAAGAAAAGGAAGGATATCATGCATTTAGGAAAGAGGAATAAATCTCTCTTGGGATTTAGGAAAGAGATGTTTTCAAATGAGAAAGAAGAGGGCTAAAGGTTGATGTGGGGGAAGCAACATCAAAACTGATTTGAATAGAAAGAGCGCAATAGGGCTATATTGTATATTAAAGGCACCGACCTATTTTATGTTAAAGGAAAGCAGTTGTCATACAAGGATTCTCAGAGGGCTCCAAATTATCTACAACATTAGAAGATGCTCCTCCTGTTCATGGTCTCCTTTTTCTGCCTGGCCTACTCTGGATGGGGGACAAGGTCATGCTACTTTTTCCCTTTTGAGGAAGCTGGTGCTCCACTATCCTGAATGCAGAGATATATTTTCACACACTGCCCGCATTAATTTATTTATTGTACGCAAAGGCAGAGTGTTGGGAGAAAGAGTTCTTGTGTACAGATACATTCCTGAAATACCAGATAACTCCTGACTACTGCAGTCCTCACTTGGATTTACTTCATATTTGCTTGACTGAGATTAAATAACTTATCTGAACAGCATCTCCCAACCCTCATAATAACTCCATGGAGACTTAGAACTAAAATCTCTTTCTGAAACTGATTTCCCTCACTGCCAATTGAACATGAATTCTAGTTGGTTATTTTAGGATAGTTCTTGTGTGCACAAGCCCACAAGCATCCTTCCCTCTCAAACAAAAAGGTGTGTATAAAAGTTACATGGATTTAAAAAACTGATAAGGATAAAAAGTATGTCAAATTATGAGCACAAAATCTTGCATGCTATGTCTTTAACTTTTACATGGCCAGTTATAGAATATTGTCTTCTCAACTGGTAAAATCTTAAAATACTAGAGTTGGAAGGGCCTCAGAAGGTCATCTAATCCAACTCTCTGCTCAAAGCAGGACCAACCCCAACTGAATCATCCCAGCCAGAGCTTCACAAAGCTGCAATTTAAAAATCTCTATGGATGAGATCCCTAGGTAACCCATTCCAGTGCTTCACCACCTGCCTCATGAAAAGTATTTCCTAATATCCAACCTGCATCTCTCCTCTGCAACTACAATCCATTGCTCATAGTTCTGTCATCCATTACCACTGAGAATAGCCTAGGTCCAGCCTCTCAAGCTCTCTTTCAGGTAGTTAAAGGCTGCTATCAAATCCCCCCTCATTCTTTTCTTTGGCAGACTAAGCAAACCTAGTTCCCTCAGCCTCTCCCCACAACTCATGTGCCCCAGGCCCCACATCCTTTCTGTAACAAAACTGGACACAATACTCTAAATGTGGCCTCATCAGTGCCAAATAAAAGTTTGATCAATTTATTCAATATAAAACATTAGGAAAAAGTACTGTACAATAGATGCACTCTATATTCCAACCACAGAACAACCCATTTATAGAAATATTTAGGATGACACACTGCATTAAAAAATGTTTTAAAATGTATTATTTTTTAAATTATCATAGATATCCCTGTTCCCCTTGACTTCTATTTCTCAGCCTTATTTTAGATAGACTTATTGAAGGCACTATCACGCACTGGAATGATTTTAGCACTCATGCTAAAGAGAAAGAATCAGAAATCTAAACCACCCTACATTTGCAATTTTAAAGAAATTTAAATTCACTGTATGACCTTTTAGGTCCTTTAATGCCCCAGTTAACATGTGACAGTGATTATGTTTCATAGTATGTTAAGTGTAATTCACAAAGGTTATGTAGGTAGCATATTTTAAAATAGCCTTGTAGTTGATAATACCCAGCATATGTGACATTTAATCAACTTCAGTCTGATGGAACTGTAACAGTGTCTGCCCCTTCAGTTATTTGAATGACCAGAAAAAGGTGAAAGTGCTAGAAATGTCTTGCCATTAGGCTGCTAGCTCTTCTGTATTCTCTGCTAATGCACTTGAACCCTAACCTACAGTAATGATAGAATGCACACTGAGAAAGTGATGGGGTTGCACTCAGTTCAAGGTTGCTGTAAAGCCCTCATGCTACAGGACATAACTTGCTGTTTTACAGTTGCAGATGTGTGACTGTGGTAAACTAGATGGGATAGATTTAATTGCCCCTAGCCAGAAGTAACAGTTACACAAGAAAAACTAAGAAGTCTAGAGGAGAATATCATGCATTAATATTTAATCATAAAGGAGAATAAATCAATTGAACTTCAGCTGTGATGTGCAGATAAAGGGTTTAGAGAAAAATATTGTGAGTTAGGGGAGCTTCCAGATTGCCACAGCCACTATCTACCGAAACACTAGCATTCTAGCTGCATAATTATGGATCGGTACTATGGCTCTGTGTGTGAGAGTTTGGGAGCTGCCTGATGCAAAACAACCTTCCAGTTTTGAGGCTGTTTCAATGGACCACTCACTCAGAAAGCTGTTGGTTTTTGATACAAAATAAGTCAGAAATATAGTTAATTCTACAATTACACATACATCCCTCTTCCTCTCTCTCCTTTCTAGAGCACATCTCAGCATGAAGCAGCTACACCCTGAAAATGGCACAAAGAACCAGAACAGTGACATTTTAACAAGCCTAAATGATTTAGAGCCTGTACAGATCTTACTGGATTGGGCACAATTAGTATGAGGGTAGCACTGCCTAAACATATTGAGTTGTGAACTCTCTTGTTCTGATCCATTATGCACAGAATGCTGCTGTGCTGAGCAAGATAGGGCATTCGTTAAATTTCAGTTGTGTGACTGAGAAGGACAAAAAGAGGGAGGCACTTAGCTGATCCTTTTTTTTTTAATAAAAAAAAAAAGAGAAACTGTCCTTTGTTTTTATTGTCCATATAAAATCTAGAACTGATATATTGGCAGGTAATGTTGAGAGAATTAGAACCAAAAGGGGAAAAGATTAATACTGATACCAAATGAGTTCACATAACACAGAAACAGGAGCATGATACATAGTTTGTTATGCAGCTCAATCTCCTCTTTACACCAAAAGCTTCATAGCTCTCTTTTCATCTAAATCTTGGTGTGCACTTTGGAGACCTTCCTCCCCTCCCTCCTTTTTCTTTCAAATGGACGGAAATTGTAAGGGTAAAACTATCAGGAGAAATCAAATATCAAGAAACTAGGCTCAGAAATCAGCAAAAACAAGAACAGGTTTCATGAGTAAGTCTAGTCCTATAAGATTTCCAAGTCAAGTCTGTGGAACCCAGAGTTCAGATAGTTGGTTAATGGTTAGAGACTTTTTGTGTGCTGGGACCACTGCCTGACATATTGACCAATATGATTTTATTGTTTCCTTGTAATATCCTTTGGTCTGTCGGTATCCAATACCTAAATAATTTCTTTGGAGCACAACCATCTTTTTGTTCTACATTTCTACAAGACATATCACAATAGGGGTCCTGGTTCATGCCTGGGGTCATGCCACAGAAGTAATAAATAATTATAGGACAAATCTGATCTTTTGGATGTTTATTCAAACTGCACCCGAAGCTATCTCCCCTCCTTATAATCTTGTTGCTTTAGTATAGTCCCCTAGCACCTTAAAGCTCATGACATGAAAAAAAATCACTCATATAATCCCACTACTAACACTTGGTGTGCTTTGCTGCCTGTGTTACAAAAGCTCTGATTTTCACCCTTGGAACTCCATTGTCTTCACTCTTGATTTACATGAGTAAATTTGTGATCAGAATCAGCTCTGGCAGTAGACTCTCCAGGCCTCATTCACTAGTTGAATAAGACTCTAATGTGCTAGATCTCTGCACTTGAATGAAAGGTAAAGATATCTTCCACATTTCTTCTTTGCTCCCCTCTTCTGCCCTCCCATAGGGCTAAGCCATAAGCTACACAAATTCTAAACCAGTTATTGTTAAGTCTTGCAGTAATTTTACTTCAATATAAAGGTAGGATGGAGTATGGCAACATAAGCAATTATGAACTACAGCAAAGAATGTATAAGTGTACAGCACGCTGGATAGCAGTGTGATAATGCAAGGAGGCTTAGTCAAGCTGCTACTACTTATTTCCCCAACACAAATGGCAGAAACGGCCTTAAATCTGTTCCACCTACACACAGGGCTACCTAACAGAGCTTGGCACAATAGGCAGCATAAGCTGTGGTGGAGAGAGACCTAATGCAGTCCCCCCCACCCCGAACAGCGAGGAGAATTAAAAGGGAAATTTAATCCACTCTTAAGTCAGTCTCCCCTTAGGACTGCTCCAGCAATGATGATTCACTCTGGCCCTTATTTCAAGCAAATAGGGATCTCATGGTCTAGCTCAAGGGTTGGCAACCCAAAAGATAAGAAGAGCCATTTTTAAAAATTCCTTCAAGAACCAAGTGTTTTGAGAGCCTCAAGGGGTGTAACTTTCTGCTGGGGGGAGCTGGGTCCCTTGGCGGGGTTGGGGGAGACCAGAACCAGAAGTGGCCCCTCTGCAGGGTCCCCTGGTGGTGCAGGTGGAGCCGGGGCATGGGCCTCCCACAGGATTCCCTAGTGGCAAGGATGGGCCTGGAGACTGGAGCAGCAAGGGGGCAGCCAAAGAGTTGCATCCAGCTTTGGAGCCACAGGTTGCAGACCACTAGTCTAGCTCTATTTTAAGCTCTTAGCAAAAAGAAACTAAGCCAGATGGAACAGCAAGAAAACAAATACCTACCGTATTAATGTAAAGAGCAAAAATGAACAACTATATGCAATAAGAAAAAATATAATAAATAAGGAAAAACTAATGGTTAAAATCTATAAAATCATGGTGATATAGTCTATTGTTTTCACATTATAGCCACAGTAGGCCCATGAAATTAGAAATACAAGATCAATATATTTTGTTGGATCAATTTGTGTTGCTGTAAGATATTGGCTTTTGAGCTGAATGGACCTACTAAAAAGAGATTTCTAAAACTCAGAACGTTGCCTCTTCCACCAACAGAAAATGTTCCAATAAAAGATATTACCTCATCCACTTTGTCCTTCTGGTAACTAGGCAGAAAGCTTTCCAGAGACTTACAGGGTGTGGCAGGTAGGAGGTAGGAAACTGAACTGACTGCCGAACTTGAAAAATTTTAAGAATAGTGACACACTTCCTATTTCATCTGTAAACTTTTACAGCATCCTTCAACAAGGAACTGGGTAGAATGACAATACAGGCATTTGTTTTGGCAAGGGTTATAATTATTGCTCAGAGGTTTTCTGCAAAAAAAAACAAACAAAAAAAAAAAACAACAAACAAACAAAAAAAACACCAACTAAGGAAAATTAGTTAAAGCATCTTATTGCAACAACTGCAAACATTTTTGAAAGTCTTGTATCAAGCTCAGAAAAGAGCTTGCCATTGTATTATTTTCCATATTTAATTTGGGGGTTTTCTTTGTTTTGCTTTTAAAGTAACCTTTGAATAACTTTGCTTAGCCAGCCATTCGGAGTGGAGACACCCTCCTACCCTACAAGGCTACTAGGATTTCAGGAACCGACAATGGTATCATGAGTATCCCATCACTTAGAGTTCTAGTGCTATTACTGCTTGATTATTTTCCATAAAAAGAAGAAGGTAATGCCTGCCTGAGTGATCTCTATAAATCTCTGTGTTGTGTCCCAAGAAGAACATAAAAGAAATGAAAATCCTGCAAAAGTAGCTACACATGAATTAGAAGATGTTAGTTTTCCCTTTAAAGCCAAGAAGTACGTCACACAAAATATACTTTCAAAATATTCTCATAATTCCACTGGTCTCTTTGTCTATGAATTCCACCCTATGCTGAACTGATTTGTGTTCCTAATCAATTATAGATTGGGTGAAAATGAAATTTCAGCTAGAATTCCCCTTCATATATTAGTTATGCAGCTGTCATAAGGTTACTTTCTTGGGATCCCCCAGCCATTAGGAAAGTAGTACCTATGTCGAAAAGTTGGGATTGCTCATCGTAATCGCACCAAGCAAGTTTGCTGTGTTTCTGGTAACAGGATACTGAGACAGGTGTAGCAAAATTACAATTGCTCTCCACAAGCTACCTGGATCTCATTAAGCTCTCATGTTGCCATATTGTACAGGAGGCAAGCAAAAGAGAAGACATGCAATGACTATTAAATAATAACCTACAAGGAGCAATTATGTAAGTTAAAAATTGAAAGCACATTCTACTGCTTGCAGAGTCTGTCATGTTCTCATATTACTAAGCAGAGCACTGGTTTTCACTAAATCTGTACCTTACTGTACTTACCTTGATCTTGCATGCAGGAGATCAGTTTTTGTTCAGTTCAGATCCCAAGACGCACTAAATGAAGTATCATTCATAGAGCGAAAGCACTATTATTCCTTTCAGCGTTGTGAACGCCTAATGATATATGATCCAACATCAGTGGGTTTTTTTATCTTCATTCTGTGTTTAAAAGCACTTTCTAAATTTAGAAAGCAAACCTTTAGATCTCTGTACCTTTTCTTTTGACCAACTAATGTTACTGGCCTGAAATAAAGAGGGATTGAATAAGATGTTATCTGTAGTAAGACCCATCATGTTGACCTATTCACTTTGGTGAGAGAAAGCAAAATCTTTATATGCCACCTTTGCACAGTATGGGGCACTTTTTCCAGTAAGCCAAGCAAGGGCAAAGAGTTTCTTTTAAATGGGTTATATCTAGATTCAGTAGATGGTATCAGTGAACATAATGCAAAGCTTTATCTCAGTTGATCTGAAAAGGCGTAAAAATACACATGCACACATGCTACAGGACCAGTTTAAGTCAGCTCTTCTACTGAAAATGATTTCTGTCTCAGATGCTTTGCCAGCTGGTTAGCACTAGCCATTTATCTTTAATGTGTAGATACTAATAGGTCAAAGCAAATCACATTAACTTGATCATTACCATAGAAGTGTGACTTAGTTTGTCTTGGTCTCACCATAAGCTTCCTCTTCTTTAATTTTTCTTTGGTTGGCAAGGTAGGTGATGCAATTACTTTTCTTTTTTCAATACATTTTGTGCCTGCATGGAAGAAAGAGTCAGGTGCTAATTTTTCATATCCCACTCTATCACACACATATCAAACAAATTTAATATATGGAAAAAGAACTTGGTTTGGCAGTAACCTAGAGCAGTAATTTAAATATAAAATCTGGCCAAAATTACAGAAACATACTTTATATACAATACAGAAAACTACACTAAATGTACTAAGATTACCTGTGTACCTTTAAATCAATCCCTTTAGGTAATTAAGGCTTTCAAATGCATACACACAATCACATATATATCAGTTCAGGTTCTCTTGTCTCATCCATGTATGGTTTGTTCCAGTAGCCCACTTATCATCAGATTGTCCTAGTTCCCCAACATCTGGCACAGACCTTGTTAATCCAGGCAACATCCAAACCAGCATGACTCTCCTAGCTTGTGTCACTCTCATATTCAAGGTAGACAAGTGAGGCATTAGGAGGTTTTTTGCCCAAGAACCCCTACTGGAAACATAGGTAGGTACCAACCAGGCTTTGAACCCCAGTCTCTCACATCAAAGCACATCACTCTTAACCACAACAGCACTCTTAACAGCTATGCTAGCCAGACACAATACATCCCCAACTTAAGAAGAAGACCCAGAAGAACAACTCTATGTGCAGCCAACACCTGAAGCTGGAACTTCACTGCCACCCCCTCCATTACAGAGCACAGCAGCTGATATGAGGCATAAGATCATGGATAAACTAGCTACAGTCAACTCTCGAGACCGATTACCAAGGCTCGTGGGAGAAGTACCATCAGATAGTATGCTAGAAGATACCAATAAAGCCCTAACGACAATTCCTACCACCACCATAACTCAAACCAATGAACTGGTATACGCTACAGCCTCTGTAATCCTGGAGATGCTTGGCTACACGATCAAGAAGAATAGCAGTACATACCCCCCCTGGAAAATGAGGTTGGAGGATAAGATCAAGGCAACTCGGAGAGAAGTTAGTCAGCTGGTGGAACTACAGAAGGGCGTAGAGATTAAGGATAAGACTCGGTTACTGAAAAAATACAAGGGCCTGACTCCATCTGAAGCCCTACAGACTACTAAATAAAGGCTCACAGCACTGGCTACCAGGCTAAGGAGATACACTAGAGAAGCAGAGGCCAAAAAGATAAATGCCCTGTTCTCCAAGGAACCATCCAAGGTGTACTCCCAACTGCAGTGCAACAACACAATAACAGCAGAGCCACCAACAGCAGAAACTGAACAGTACTGGAAGAACATCTGGGAGAAAGAGAAGACTCATAACACCAGTGCAAAGTGGCTGCAGGACCTGAGAAGAGACCACAGCAATCTCCCAGAACAGGAACCAGTCACCATTACAGTAGCAGACATACAACAGCGGGTCAAGAACATGAAGAGCTGGACAGCACCTGGACCGGACACGATCCACACCTACTGGCTAAAGAAACTAACAGCAGTGCATGAACGCCTAGCAGCACAGATGAACCAGCTGCTAGCAGCAGGCTCCCACCCAGACTGGCTAACACAAGGAAGGACAGCACTGATCATGAAAGACCCCCACAAGGGAACAGCACTGTCCAACTACCAGCCAATAACCTGCCTCCCCACAACATGGAAAGTCCTATCAGGCATCATAGCCGCCAAGCTACAGGACCACATGGGCCAGTACCTGAGCACAGCTCAGAAGGGCATTGGGAACAACACCAGAGGCTCAAAACACCAGTTGCTCACAGATAGAGCAGTCACCCAAGACTCAAATTCTAGACAGACCAATCTGAGCACCGCCTGGATTGACTACAGGAAAGCCTACGACTCAATGCCGCACACATGGATCTGTGAATGTCTGGCACTATACAAAGTCAACAGGACACTAAAGACCTTCCTCAAGAACTCAATGGGACTGTGGAAGACAACACTGGAAGTCAACTCAAGACAGCTTGCACAAGTGGCCATCAAGTGTGGCATACACCAAGGTGATGCGCTGTCCCCGCTGCTGTTCTGCATTGGCTTGAACCCCCTCAGCCAGATAATCACAAGGACTGGATACGGATACAAGTTCAAGTGTGGAACTACCATTAGCCACCTCCTCTACATGGATGACATCAAGCTGTATGCTAAGAATGAATGAGACATCGACTTGCTAATTCACCTGACACGGATCTACAGTGAGGATATTGGGATGTCATTCAGACTGGAGTAGTAAAAAGAGGGAAGCTAGTCAAGACTGATGGGGGGGGGAACTACCAGCAGGCCACGTAGCTGGTCTGTATGTCTGCTATAAGTACCTTGGCATCCGACGGTCACATGGGAACCACAATGAGGAGGCAAGGAAGACAGCAACATCCAAGTACCACTGAAGGATAAGACAGGTCCTGAAGAGCCAGCTCAATGGGAAGAACAAGATCCACGCCATCAACAGGTACGCCCTGCCAGTCATCAGATACCCTGCCAGTATAGTGAGCTGGCCAAAGGAGGGCATGAAGGCTGCCGATGTGAAGACCCAGAAGCTCCTCACAATGTATGGAGGTTTCCACCCCAAATCCAACACCCAGAGACTGTACACCAGCCGGAAAGAAGGCGGGCGGGGTTTGGTGAGTGTCAAAGCTACTGTCCTGGATGAAACCCAGAGCATCCAGGAGTACATCAGTAAGATGGCACCCAAAGATGAGCTGCTGAGAGAATGCCTGAGACAGCAGCAGCAGACATGGGAGGAAGATCAAGCAGAAAAAGTGCTACGGCAAAACAAGACCCTGCATGGGATGTACCATCGACAGATAGCTGAGGTGGCTGACATTGGGAAATCCTACCAGTGGCTGGAAAGGGCTGGACTAAAAGACAGCACTGCGGCACTGATCATAGCAGCACAAGAACAGGCACTGAGCACCAGATCCATTGAAGCAGGGGTCTACCACACTAGACAGGGCCCAAGGTGCAGACTGTGCAGAGAGGCCTCAGAGACAGTCCAACACATAGTGGCAGGATATAAGATGCAGGCAGGAACAGCATACACTGAACGTCACAACCCAGTAGCTGGCATTGTGTATAGGAACATCTGCACAGTGTATGGGCTAGACCCTCCCAAGACCAGATGGGAGATTCCACAGAAGGTCGTGGAGAATAACAGGGCTAAGATCCTGTGGGACTTCCAGATCCAGACAGACAGGCAGGTACTGGCCAATCAACCAGACATCGTGGTAATAGACAAGGACCAGAAGACAGCGGTGGTGATAGATGTAGCAGTGCCAAGTGACAGCAACATCAGGAAGAAGGAGTATGAGAAGCTGGAGAAGTACCAGGGCCTGAAAGAGGAACTAGAGCGGATGTGGAAAGTGAAGGCCAAAGTGGTCCCAGTGGTGGTAGGAGCACTCGGGGCTGTGACTCCTAAGCTGGGAGAGTGGCTCCAACAGATCCCAGGAACAACATCAGAGCTCTCTGTCCAGAAGAGTGCAGTGCTAGGAACAGCTAAGATACTGTGCAGAACCCTCAAACTCCCAGGCCTCTGGTAGAGGACCTGAGGTTGAAGAAGACACATACCACCCATAGGGGTGAGAGGGGAATTTTTTTATATTGTTTTTGCAGAGAATACATGGTTTATTTAGTGCAAAGAATATATAGTGATCAATTCATGAACAGTTAATTCAATATTGTGTTTTCTTCTCTTTGTTCAATGTGTGGTCCTATGCCTTATTTGCTGCATACAAGTCAAACCCTGCTCTAAAGGTAGTTATTGCTTTCCTCATGTCTTTTCTACATCTCATCACTATACTATTTTAATTCTTGAAAGCCTCAATTTATTTTCAAACCACCCCTCTGAGCAGGAGGAGTGGGAATTTTTTTTAACCTAGTTTTACAGAAGGTGAATTGAGGCAGGGAGATTAAGATCAAAGGTATTCATTAATTTTGGATGCCAAATTTGAGATGACTAAAACTGGATTTTTCCAGTTACTTCTTCTTACATATCATGGACTATGTTCAGGATTGCTCCCACTAACTGCACTTGCAGCTGTGAACACTCAGTTTTTCTGCAATTCAACCCCCAGGACTCAAGTCAGAAAATGAAGAGTGCACAGTTAGTGACTGATGATGAAAACTTTGATTTAAGCTATTTACTTAGCTTTATACAGGAATAGTATACCCATACCTTGAACAGGGTGCACAATTCTGGTCATCACAACTCAAAAAAAAAAAAGACATTACAATTGGAAAAGAGACAGAAAGGACAACAACAAAGAATGACTAAGGGTATGGAACAGCTTTCACATGAGGAACAATTAAAAAGACTCCAACTTTTCTGCTTAGAGAAGACACACTTATAAAGGGACTATGATACAATCTCTAAAATTGCAAATAGTGTGAAGAAAGTGACTATGGATATGCTATTTACCACCTTCATATAACATAAGAATCAGGAGTCATCCAATGACTACAAGCAGCAACTTTCAGACAAGCAGAAGAAAGTACTTCACACACTGCACAGTCAACCTGTGGAACTCATTGCCAAGAGATGTTGTGAAGGCCAAAACTATAGTGGGTTCAAATAAAACTTAAGTAAGTTCATGCAAAACAGGAGCCAAGATGGTCAGAAGTGTAACCCCATGTTCTGGGTGTCCCCAGCATCTGATTTCAAGAAGCAGGAAGTAGACAATGGCAGAGGGATCACTGTTCTGCTCATTCCCTCTGAAGCACCTGGTATTAGTCACAGCTGGAAGACAGGATAGTAGATAAGATGGACTATTTGTCTGACCCAGGGTGGACTTCTTCATGAAGGAAGTGCATAGGAGACAAGGTGGGTGAGATAGCATCTTTTACTGAACCATACATGATTGTGCCTCCTGATACCGGAGGGGGCATACTGAAAAGGAGGGGCAAGTGACAGTTCATGTGTCACCTCTTGGAGGAACTTCCACCCCCATTTTCCTGGCCCAGAGGAGGCAATCCTGCCGACTCTCAGCTCCAGCAACTGACACACCCATTCTTCTGTCCACCATTCTCCCCAATGGCTCTTTGCCCACTTTTTCCCCATGTCCAGGCCTAAAAAGCACCTTCACTGACTCCCAGTCTGCCTTTCTGGTTTTTTGCCCTCTGTCTTCTTACCAGCCTCCCATGCCTGGGCTCTTTGTCCTAGAAAATGCACTTGTCTCTTTACCTATCCGGTACACTCTGAGACTGTTTCCAAATACTTAACAGTGGGATGGATGGCCCCTTCAGTGACTAGAATTGCTTAGCAGGTGAGGAGTATGGCTGAGCTGACAGGACAGTTCACACTGCTCCCCTCACCCTGACACAACAGAACTACATTAGTGGTAAAAATAATAAGTGCATTACTTCTGCTGCATATTAGGACTGCCACACCCATATGAGAAGTTGATAGAAATGTAAATTTTATGAGGAAAACTCTTATTTTAATGCATAAATGACTCTAAAGCATTTTACCACATTTGACAAGCTAGATCGGGAGTGGCAACATTTGCCAGCCCCCATGCCAGCCCTGCCCACTGCACCCTCAGCAGGTGCCAGGACAGGGTTAAAAGGGGGTGGGGCCAGGTCTTGGGCTCATGGCTGGGACCTGGACTGAGTCTGGGGTGGGCTCCCACTCCTGCTGGCAAGCAGCATCCAGCTCCCAGCTGCAGCTGGGGCTGGATCCCGCCAGCAGCAGCGGCTCTGGGTGGGCCGACCCACCCTGCTCCCCTCCAGCAACCTTGCCAAGCAGGGGGTGGAGCCAGCAGAAGCCAGGAGCCCCATGTTGCAGCTTCTTTTTCCTTGCTAACCATGCTTCCCAGCAGGGAAGTGTGGCCAGAAGGGGCCTGGAGTCATGGCATGCAGCTGTTGGGGCCGCAAGCTGCACCGGGGGCAGGGCCAGTGGGGACCCTGAGTGGTGCCGCATGCTACTGAGGTTTGGCCTGCATGCCACATTTGGCACACAAGCTGGGGGTTGCTGACCCCTAAGTTAGATGCTGGTCATAGAATGATGAACTGGTACCAGCAAAACCAAGGAGCCATGATAAACTCAAAGGTAACACAGCCTTAGACATCATAAAAGCAGGGATCAGTGAACTTTGAAGAGGTAAGAGATTAATTTTGAAAAACCATCTAAACTGTGGCTGCTAGCCAAACCTTATCTGAATTACTAGACCATTTTCAACCTGAAAAATTACAATATTGTGAAGTGGAGCCCAAATGAACTTTAGTTCCAACATTTGACCTGGAAATCTCAAGAAGATGAGTTTGTTCATGCTTCTCACTTCCATTTGGGTCAGGCATCCTATGTTCCACTGAAATTTTAGCACGCTTTCTTCCATTCTTGGCTAGAATCATGAAGACGACATGAATGCATGACAGTGGGAGCACATTTTGTTTTAAAAATCTACCAACTAACTTTTACCAGTGTTTTTAAACCTCTACAGATGGTTGCCAATTTATAGAGAAGGACTGACTCAGCTCTTAATTTAATCTGAAATCAGTCAGTCTGCATTATGAAACTAATATGTCACCACCTTATGGATATCATCATAAAGACCACACCAGATAATAGCTTCAAAACACTAAATATGTTTTGTTTTTCCCTCTCCCTCATACTTACAAATTGTTCATTAAGCGACATACTGCATGGACATGTGTGATGACTGTTATTTTGACTGGCACAGTAGAAGTTAAATCAGGGACCTCCAAAGCAGAGAAGCATGGATTGCAACAAGTTGAGCCAAAATTCTCAAGGCGGTTTTGTAACAGGTACATATGCTCTCTGGAATGGGCACTGAGAGGCTTTGTAACACACAGTCACTACAGAGCTACACAAACACTGCTACAAGAATGCACATGATGCAAGACTGACCTTATCCCAGTTTTCATAGTTTTTCTCTCAACTTGTTTGGGTAAACAGGTTCAAGATATAGGAGGGAACACTTAATACATTACGTTCATAGTTCTGCCCACTGGAGTAGCTGCATGTCCCATCCTCACCCCACACTACACACATATCCACTGTGATGCACACAAGAAAACTTACTTTCTGAATGAGGATTAAATAAAGTAGAAATATAGAAGGTTGTAAATCCTGATGAAAGTGGTGAAGATCTTTCCTTTTTTTTTTTTTTTTTTTTGACTCTGGTGAGATCTTTCACTAAGTGGTAAAACCTGATGCAAATCCTGCATTATGCAGCTAATGTTGTCACCACCTTATGGATACTGGCAAAGAAAATACAGGATCAAATTAACATAGTATGTGAATCAACACACACCTGAGACTGGAAGTGCCTCTGTGCTCCTGTTACACTGCTGCTATTGTTCACATTGAAGAGGCCACGCACTAGGGAAGCTTGAGGCGATCCAAACATTAAACAGATGTGAATGCCAACACTGAACATTTGCAGTGTGTTTTTCATGGGACAATGTGTTACCTGAACTGCATAGAGGCAACACGTACTGGTGGATAGTGGGGGAGGAGGCACCACTGAAAGGTTCTGTGGGGGCAACTACACACTCCATGCATTGCCACTGTCTCCAGCCCCTGAAGTTTGATGTTTGTGTAGACAATACATACTAGCAACTATCTCCTCCTCTTCCTTCTGTGTCCTGTGGTTACCTAGCCCCTTGCAGAGATTGCAGGGATCCCTCCCTGCCTGAAGTATACTTTGTCAATTTAGCAAGTGTGGAGAACAAAACCAACGTTAGAAGCAGCAACATACCTGGGATGCACAGTGCCCCAGGTACCCTCTGAGTGGGTGGTGCCAGGGTTGAATGGTGCTTGGGGCTGGATTGTGTCAGTTAATATTCTGTAACTTCTTATCAGTCACTTTTAGTTTGGGAGTGCGGTGGGGAGCTATGACACCTACAAATAACCTACTCCTTAATAGGAGCATAGGAGGCTGCTGCTGTTTCAATGCACTGAAGAAGCAGAATCCTCTCCCCGCTTTCCTGGACTCACCCAGCCTGCTCCCTTCAGTCACTTCCACGGTTCATGAGCTGGTTGGGACTCCGCTTGTGATGTCTGATGCTAAGCACCACACCACACCACACCACATCTTCTTTTCCCAGTCTCAAAGATACCCCCAACTCATCTGAAAGTGCAGTCTGCAAATGAGGCAGCAGGAAGCACTGGGACTCCAAGAGCAGAGAAGATGAAGGAGACCAATGTAGAAGGTGGTAGCTCAGCCCACTCAGTTCTGCATGGACACGTACACACACCGTGGGCAACCACCAGGGAGAGCTTCTTCCTGCTTATTGCTGGGCAGCCAATCAAGAAGTGTCCTGAGAAATCTGGAGGGTACATGATCCTGTGTGTATGTCTGCCTCCCTGCACACATCACCTCAGACTACATGCCTGGGTACCTGCACATGCACTATCAGTGTCTGTTTTCTTATGGTTATGGTGACCAAAATGTTGATTACCATTCTGAAACAATGTGGGAAATACTATTCCTTTACACACATTTCTTTAGTAGTACACTGGACCAAGGATTCTCAAACTTTTGTTTCTGAATTCTCTGCCCTGTTTCAATGCATTGAAGAAGCAGAGTCTTCTCTTTTTCCCAGTCTACCTCCCAGCTTGCCCCCTACAGTCATCCCCAGGGTTCTTGAGCTAGTTGGGACCCCACCTGAATTGTCTGCTGCCAATACTCAAACAGTGGAGAATAATTTTTTGCTTGGGAGTTAATACATTAGGAGGGCTCAGTAATCGCTAAGCTTTCTAGGCCAATATTTTTGAGCATTGAGTGTGGCTGTGGACAAGTGTAGTCATTCTTTCTATCTTCCAGTTACACATGTATTACATATTTTTTTTTTAGAAAAAGGCTTCACCTGTCCCCTGTCCTGCCCCTCCACATTCCTTTATATAGATAGATAGATAGATAGATAGATAGATAGATAGATAGATAGATAGATAGATCTATATATAACGTATGAGGGAACTATGGATGGACAAAAGACCTACATCCACACTAACTGAGAAACAGCTAGTTACCCAATGCTTCAACATAGTAAAGAGGCAGCTGCTCTCACAACTGGAGATAGACCAACTGCACGTTACCTCCCACACTCAAGAAGAAGCCCCAGAAGAACAACTAGATGTGCAGCCACCACCTGAAGCTGGAACTTCACTGCCACCCCCTCCATTACAGAACACAGCAGCTGATATGAGGCATAAGATCATGGATAAACTAGCTACAGTCAACCCTCGAGACCGATTACCAAGGCTCGTGGGAGAAGTACCATCAGATAGTATGCTAGAAGATGCCAACAGAGCCCTAATGACAATTCCTACTACCACCATCACTGAAACCAATGAACTGGTATATGCGACAGCCTCTGTAATCCTGGAGATGCTTGGCTACATGATCAAGAAGAACAGCAATACATACCCTCCCTGGAAAATGAGGTTGGAGGATAAGATCAAGGCAACCCGGAGAGAAGTTAGCCGGCTGGTGGAACTACAGAAGGGTGTAGAGATTAAGGATAAGACTTGGCTACTGAGAAAATACAAGGGCCTGACTCCATCTGAAGCCCTAGAGACTGCTAAGCAAAGGCTCACAGCACTGGCCACCAGGCTAAGGAGATACACTAGAGAAGCAGAGGCCAAAAAGATAAATGCCCTGTTCTCCAAAGAACCATCCAAGGTGTATTCCCAACTGCAGTGCAACAACACAATAACAGCAGAGCCACCAACAGCAGAAACTGAACAGTACTGGAAGAACATCTGGGAGAAAGAGAAGACTCATAACACCAGTGCAAAGTGGCTGCAGGACCTGAGAAGAGACCACAGCAATCTCCCAGAACAGGAACCAGTCACCATTACAGTAGCAGACATACAACAGCGGGTCAAGAACATGAAGAGCTGGACAGCACCTGGCCCGGACATGATCCACACCTACTGGCTAAAGAAACTAACAGCAGTGCATGAACGCCTAGCAGCACAGATGAACCAGCTGCTAGCAGCAGGCTCCCACCCAGACTGGCTAACACAAGGAAGGACAGTGCTGATCATGAAAGACCCCCAAAAGGGAACAGCACCATCCAACTACCGGCCAATAACCTGCCTCCCCACAACATGGAAAGTCCTATCAGGCATCATAGCCGCCAAGCTACAGGACCACGTGGGCCAGTACATGAGCACAGCTCAGAAGGGCATTGGGAACAACACCAGAGGCTCAAAACACCAGTTGCTCATAGATAGAGCAGTCACCCAAGACTCAAGGTCTAGACAGACCAATCTGAGCACAGCCTGGATTGACTACAGGAAAGCCTACGACTCAATGCCGCACACATGGATCTGTGAATGTCTGGCGCTATACAAAGTCAACAGGACACTAAGGACCTTCCTCAAGAACTCAATGGGACTGTGGAAGACAACACTGGAAGTCAACTCAAGACAGCTTGCACAAGTGGCCATCAAGTGCGGCATATACCAAGGTGATGCGCTGTCCCCGCTGCTGTTCTGCATTGGCTTGAACCCCCTCAGCCAGATAATCACAAGGACTGGATATGGATACAAGTTCAAGAGTGGAACTACCATCAGCCACCTCCTCTACATGGATGACATCAAGCTGTATGCTAAGAATGAACGAGACATCGACTCGCTAATCCACCTGACACGGATCTACAGTGAGGATATTGGGATGTCATTCGGACTGGAGAAGTGTGGCCGGATGGTAGTAAAGAGAGGAAAGGTAGTCAAGTTTGATGGGGTGGAACTACCAGCAGGCCACATAGCAGACATACAGACCAGCTACAAGTACCTTGGCATCCCACAGTCACATGGGACTCACGATGAGGAGGCAAGGAAGACAGCAACATCCAAGTACCACCAAAGGATAAGACAGGTCCTGAAGAGCCAGCTCAATGGGAAGAACAAGATCCACGCCATCAACAGGTACGCCCTGCCAGTCATCAGATACCCTGCCGGTATAGTGAGCTGGCCAAAGGAGGACATGGAGGCTGCCGATGTGAAGACCCGGAAGCTCCTCACAATGTACGGAGGTTTCCACCCCAAGTCCAACACCCAGAGACTGTACGCCAGCCGGAAAGAAGGTGGGCGGGGTTTGGTCAGTGTCAAAGCCACAGTCCTGGATGAAACCCAGAGCATCCAGGAGTACATCAGTAAGATGGCACCCAAAGATGAGCTGCTGAGAGAATGCCTGAGGCAGCAGCAGCAGACATGGGAGGAAGATCAAGCAGAAGAAGTGCCATGGCAAGACAAGACCCTGCATGGAATGTACCATCGAGAGATAGCTGAGGTGGCTGACATTGGGAAATCCTACCAGTGGCTGGAAAGGGCTGGACTAAAAGACAGCACTGAGGCACTGATCATAGCAGCACAAGAACAGGCACTGAGCACCAGATCCATTGAAGCAGGGGTCTACCACACTAGACAGGACGCAAGGTGCAGACTGTGCAGAGAGGCCTCAGAGACAGTCCAACACATAGTGGCAGGATGTAAGATGCAGGCAGGAACAGCATACACTGAATGGCACAACCAAGTAGCTGGCATTGTGTACAGGAACATCTGCACAGTGTATGGGCTAGACCCTCCCAAGACCAGATGGGAGATCCCACAGAAGGTCGTGGAGAATAACAGGGCTAAGATCCTGTGGGACTTCCAGATCCAGACAGACAGGCAGGTACTGGCCAATCAACCAGACATCGTGGTAATAGACAAGGACCAGAAGACAGCGGATGTGATAGATGTAGCAGTGCCAAGTGACAGCAACATCAGGAAGAAGGAGTATGAGAAGCTGGAGAAGTACCAGGGCCTGAAAGAGGAACTAGAGCGGATGTGGAAAGTGAAGGCCAAAGTGGTCCCGGTGGTGGTAGGAGCACTCGGGGCTGTGACTCCGAAGCTGGGAGAGTGGCTCCAACAGATCCCAGGAACAACATCAGAGCTCTCTGTCCAGAAGAGTGCAGTGCTAGGAACAGCTAAGATACTGCGCAGAACCCTCAAACTCCCAGGCCTCTGGTAGAGGACCCGAGGTTGAGGATGACACATACCACCCATAGGGGTGAGAGAGGAATTTTTATATATATATATATATATATAGATAGATAGATAGATAGATAGATAGATAGATAGATATATAGATATAGATATATAGATATTTGCTCCATGAAAGGAAATGGTTTCGTTTCCACATAGTGAACATTGTGGTCTTGATGCTTGGTCCAAAGAGAATATTGATTTGTAACTGTGAAGACCAGTTCCTTCTTCCTCAAGCTCTTGAGACAGATGTTTAGCTGATATGTATCAGGATATCTGCGTCTGTTGCATTGTGTTTACACGAATTGACAGCTGCTGAGGAAATGGTCTGTGTTTCTCTTTCAGTATACATTGTACTCAGCTGCAGTAAGAAGAGGAGAGCTATCACCCAAAGAAGCATAACCAAATATTTTATTTAGAAGATTCCACCAGGGAGTCCTGATAAACAACTAATTTTCCCTTGGTATACATTCACAGAAACCAAAGTGTAATTTTCCCATATGAGAAAGCTTTGAAGATCACTCTTCATAACATTTAGTGCCTCAATGAACAAAATGCTCAGTACCCTGTTATTACTTATGTTTGGTTTTTATCCTCCAGATGCAGACATTACAACCAAATAAGAATAAAATCATAGTGTGGTCTAATTTATATATCAGATAACACTTCATTGAAATGACTTGGTGAAGGATGAAATAAGAGACACACTATTAGTTGGGAAGTTCATACCATTAGACTTAAAGCTGTATCAGCATTTTTGATCCACTTATGAACCCTATTTTTCTGGGCATTGTAACAGCCATGACATTTGAAAAAGTTACAGTCTCACAACTTAGCAAGAAACTGAGCTTTGAAACTTCAACATAACTGATCTACTAGCCTAGTCACAGAGCACCTCACTTCTCAAAACAATGACCTCTGTTTCACAGGAAAAAAAAATCCTGCTTAGACTCCAATCCTGTAAATTGCAGACCCTTTGTCCAAGTAGATGGCCATGGAAATCAATTGCCTCAACACAAGCACAGAGGTCCATCTATGCAGTTCTGCTTGAAGGATCAGGGCCTTAGTCAGGAGCGGGTAACTGGCTAGGATGTGGAGTCTTATGGTGAAGGCTTAAAATTGAGAAGGAAGTGAAAGAAGGTCTCAGAGTTAGAGAAGCTAAGGAGCTTTGAAGGGAAAAAACTCTATATTACATAATTAGTTTAGCTACCATTAAGCTGTAGAAATAAAAAAATAGAGGAGGGAGGGGACTAGATACAATAATGCTCCTCAGAAGTTTTTCTAATCATAAAATGGCAAAAATCCATTTTTTAAAAATTGCAATTGTACAGGGAAATTGCTCGACAGATTGAACTAACGCCTTGTGCAACTTGAGGAGGAAAACACACTAATAATGATTGAGTTAAATATGATTGCACTTGCTCTGCAACATTCTTCAGAACAAGTTTCATAGGGAAATTTAGTACAAAGACAGAATACTAAGATGCAGAAGTCTTACTGACATTATGGAACATAATAAAGGCTCAGTTCAAAATTAATATTCCAAAAAGTCATAAAATACATGTTTATGCAACAAGTACATACACATGACCTCAATAATGAAGGAAACAGTTCAACACTGAGAAAATGAGAAATGGGGATTACATTTTCACAAATTAGTCAAAACCAAAAATCACTGTTTAAGAATATTCACCGAATTTTTGATAAACCCAAAAGGTAGTATTATACAAGGGCCCATTTTTCAGCAGGGTCTTGGGTACAATCTTTGAAACCCCCGAATATATTAGTGTTTCCCAACCAGTGTGCCACAGCACACAAGTGTGCTGTCAGGTCTGAGCAGGTGTGCCACAAAATTTTTTGAAAAACTACTCAAAGAGCTCTGGATGGGCTCACTGGCTCATGAATATTCATGAGTTCATTTGGCAACTATAAAGTGGCATGCCTCAAATTAATTAAAGGTAGCAAGGTGTGCCATGGCAGAGAAAATGTTGGGAACCTTTACTGCATTAATATAAGCCATTCAGCATTTTAGCATACAGAATATGCATTAGCAAAAAGCAGCAAGTAGGCAGACGAGGATCAAATGTTCACATCTCTTCTGCTATGGGGCTGCCCCTGACCCTCTGTTCCCTGTACATGAGGGCCCATAGCAAGTGTTGCTCGAGCGTGGCAAAAGCCCTGAGCACTTCACCCGGATCGAGGTCCCAGGTAAGTCTGCTACCCAGGCAGGAGTTCCCAATTCTCATATACCTAACACACATCTCCCACCTCTTCTAGGGGTGGATGCATTCTCAGGGCAGCTCTGGCAGCAAACAACCTGCTATCTTATAAACAACACTTTCAAGGTTAGCTGGTTCCCAGCCTACTCTGCAGCTGGAGTGGCTTTAAGTCAACTTAGCACTGGCTCGTTAAGAACTGCTTCTGCTCTGGATCAAATCTGTGCAGGGGTAGCCAGGGGTCAACCCAACCAGGCAGAAATATTAGTTTTCACATGCAGGTATTCATGGAGGAAAAATTAAAGGTAGAGCCAAAAAACCCAATACTTGTAGCATAGTTAATTTGTTATGTACTGTGAGGTGGAGGTTTTTTTCTGTTTGTTTTAAAAATGGTTGAATAAAACCTCTTATTTATCCAGTTTATGGAGCTGGGTAAATTATTTGATAATCAATTTGAAGAACTTAAATAATCATATAAAATATTTGCAATTTAACAAACAGAACTATTGCTATGTGAATACATGTTTTTATCCAGTTCTCTGCAAGTTCCAAATAAATTTCAAGGAATTGAAAAAGTTAAAGAAAAAGTGTTTGGCATATTTTTAGTTATTGTTTAGGAATTTTTAATAAGTGCAAAGGAAAATGATGCACGCTCACAAAAGTGGTTGAAGTGATGTCCTTTAAAATATAGTGTTTAGGGCACTCACCTGAGATGGAAAGACAAAGGATTGAATCCCCACTACTGAACAGGGATCTGAATCCCTGTGGGTACATCTAGACTGGGCATTTGAATTCGAATTACTGAATTCAAAGTGACCAATTTGAATTTAATTCCAATTCAGTCAATTCAAATTGACATGGCCACACTAGAAACTCCAATTCGAATTGGCATGTCCAGAGACTGGACTTGCCAATTCGAATTGGAGTGGGGGCATCATGGGAAGTGTGGCAAGATGGCTGTCTAAGACTGCCACTGCCACAGCCAATCCCCTGCCAGCCTCTAGCACTCTGAGCTGGGCACAGGGAAAAGCATCTCCTGCCCGGCTCCAGCCGCAGTGTGGCTAGAGCTGGGGAGGGGATGCTTTACCCCATACCAGGCTCAGAGTGCCAGAGCCTGGCAGTGGAAGCTTTGCCTGCAAGGGGGGGGGCTTCTCTCCAGGGGTGGCCACTGGCTGGGAAGAGACCCCGGTGGGCGGCTTGTCTCGCACTGGCTGCCCGCAGGCAAGAAACCCCGGCAGGAAGTTTGTCCCTCGCTGGCCATCCACTGGAAAGAGACCCCGGTGGGTGGCTTGTTCTGCACTGGCCACCTGTTGGGAAGAGACCCCGGCGGGTGGCTTGTCCCAGGCTGGTCGCCTGCCAGGAAGAGAGACTGGTGGGCAGCTTCTGCCCAGCTAGCTGCCTGTGGGCAAGGGACCCGGGAGGGTGGCTTCTGCCAGGCTGGCCGCCCTCCGGGAAAGCACCCCAGCGGGTGGCTTATCCAAGGCTGGCTGCCCGCTGGGAATGCAGCCCTGTGTTGCCTGTGGGGCTGCATTCCCAGCAGGCTGCTAGCATTGGAAAACCTGCCTGCGGGGTGCTTTCCCAGCAGGTGGCCAGCCGTACAGGAGCTGCGCAGGGATGCTTTCCCCCATGCAGCTGCAGGGCAGAACCCCCGCCGGGCAGAAGCAACCCCCGTGCGGCCAGCCCCACACCTGCCGCACGTTGGATGCCTTTCCCTCACACATGGCTGCAGGGGAGAAGCGGCGCGGGTGTTGCTTCTCCCCTGCACCAGCATCCCGGCAAGAGTGAAGCAGGGGGATACTTTCCCCCTGCCGGGCTGTCAGGAGTCCCTGTACCCAGCCAGGGGACAGGAACCCCATTCCCCCTCCAGCCAGATCTGGCTGGTGGGGGGAGAAGGCACCTTTGGGGCTGCTGGCCCCAGGTGCCAAAGGGCTGGTCTTCCTCCCAGGGTGCATGGCACTCTGGGAGAAAGTTCAAGCCTTGTCAATTCAAACTCAGTGAGTTCAAACTGACATGGCCACACTGGGTCAATTCGAACTCCTGGGTTCGAATTGATCCTCACTTCGATGTCAAACCAGGTTTGACAAATTCAAAGTCAGCTTTCATCAGTTCGAACTGAGGAGGTGCTCAGTTTGAATTGATGAAAGCGGCCATGCTCATGCACTTAATTGAATTCAAATTGATGACAATCAATTCAAATTCAGCTTTAAGTGCAGACACACCCTATCTCTCTCTACCTAGATGAAAGCCTATTTACGAGGCTATGGAGTCATTTTCCCTCTTGTTCTTTGGCACAATGATTTTTTACAAATTGGAATGGTTTCAAAAGGGGAGGCAGAGGGTCACCCCAGAATAGCCAATGGTTAGGATTTAGGGTTACTGGTTGAGCTTACCTGGAACAAGGTTGCCATGAGTCCACAATTAAAAGAAAACATTCATAAAAATGCCTCAGCACACTGAGCTGAGAGATTGGATGCTGCATCCTGGGTCACAGTGCTGGAAGACTTCCTTTTCTCTGCACGTTGGGCTGACTGCACAAACAGAAGTAGTCTTCTAGTACTAGAACCCAGGAGGCAGCATCCAACTGCACAAGCAGCCCTGGAGCACCATGCAGGGTCCGATCCAGTGAGCAGGGAAGAGGGCAGGGTCCAGGGTAGATGGGGTCATGGGGCTGAAGGTGGGATCAATTACACTCCAGCCATGCACTTAAGTCACCAGGGCTCAGCAACTGTTTTAACTGCTCTCCATGGTGGAGCTGCAGAGGAATGGGTAGGCCCCTTTGCAGTGAGACGATTCTTGCTCCTGTGCACCTAAACTGAGTCCATCTACAAGGGACAACTCACAGAGCCTCCAGGAGACGTTGCTTCTGAACCTAGAGAGCCTGGGTGAGCATCAACAGGGTGCAAGCAAGTCAGATTTACAGCCCCCTGCGCCTCAGGGGGGGAAGCATATGACATTGCACCTGTAGCTCCTGATCCTACCTGCTGCAGGATCCTTGCCACTCCTCTCCAGAGCTTTCCCCACTACTCTTTCTGGCCCAGCATGCTTGCCTTTATACCTCCTCCTGCCCCTCACCTCATCTCCCTCTCTACACTTCTGATCATTCCCACCTGGCAGCTTTATCTTTCCTTTGCTGCTGACATTATACTATTGTAGCATCTTTGTATTGTTTATGATGTGTAGTGACATCAGTAAAAATTTTACTGTATTTGTAAAAAACCTCAGCTTCAGATCTTCAAGTCAGTGAAAAATAAAATACAAGATTAGCAACCCTGGACAGGGGTCTCTGAGTTCAAACTCCTGTTCTAATAAATATTTAAGATTTTTAAACAGAGTAGGACAGCTGCAACAGGAAGGACTGAGAAAAGCACACCCTGTATCTTGGTGGCTTTTCCAGGAGAATTATGACTTTAAGTTACTCCCATAGAAATAAGTGTATTCAGTTTTTTAAATATAATCTGGGGGGCTCCAGAATGCTCCTGTATGGGTGGGCCCCCTCCCACACAGGTGGGCCCCCCAGACCCCATCACCTGCCCCCCCCATGCTACTGCCCCACTCCCTGCCCCCAATACCCCTCCAGCGTGAGCTGGGCCACCCCAACACTTACCAGTGGTGGCATGGCTGGGGAGGTGAGGATGGTAGGCCAGGGTTGGGGCAGTGGCACAGCTGCAGAGGAAGCAGCAGGCCCCAGGTGTGGAAGGGGAGGGGTTCAGGGCAGGGCTTGAGCCCTACCCAGGAACACCCCTGGCCCTGCTCTGCTGGAACACTGGGGAATGCTGTTCTGGGGCCCACTATTTTTAGGCGCCCAGTGTTCTGGCCCCTAACAACAAAACTTGGAACTGGAACACTGCATCCCGGGGCCTGCTATTTTTAAATGGTGGGCCCTGGAACACAGCATTCTGAATACATTTTCTATTTTTAGGGGCCCTGGAACGCTGTCCTCCTAAAATAGTGGGCCCTGGAACAGCGTTCTGGTGTACTTTAACCTCTGAGTGTGTTAATTAAAGTTTACAAGTATTATGCAAGCTATCCCATAGACTTTTGCCAGTGCACCTCAATATGCTTTGCTATTTATTGGTAAATTATTCATCCATATCACAAAAACACTATATATCCAGCAGAATTTGGTATAAAATAAATCAAGCTCATTTTTAGAAGTCATCTAAGAGTAAAAGCTCATCAGTAAAATGGTGGGTAATTTGTCAACCAAACTTTTTACCAAAAATGCTAATTTGTCACATCGAAGCCTGTTAGTTGCAAGGGTCAGTTTAGACAAACTTCCCAACTTCAAAATATGTTGAAAAGAATTTAAAAGCTGTCAAATTGTCTGGTTTCAACATTTTTCTAAATGAAAGGTTGGGGAGGTGGAGGTTTGTTCAAAGTGTCTGGTTTTTGAAATTTAATTTAAAACTAAGAAAAAATACTTTAAAAAGAAAACATTAAATTGAAATGAAAAACTTCAATTGACCTGAAGTGAATGGGTGGGGGGAGTGGGAAGGTTTGTTGAGTCACAAAAATTTGTGATGTAAACTTTGTCCCATTTTGGGAATAGAAAATTTAAAAACAAAAGCAACCCTCTAAAATGCTCATAGGGTGGGAAAGTTTTCCATCAAGCCCTGAACTACTTCATGCAATAGCAAAGAGCTCAGCAATGTACAATATTTGTTCTACTGTATGTGCCATAATAAGGAGGCAGACACGCTGCTGTAAGAAACTGTCATTTTGATACAAAAGGAGGGAAATGCATTACAAAAGGAAAACAAGACGTCTAGCAGTAAAGGTAGCACATTGTTTCGCTTATAAGCCTCACTATAGTCTGCAACTGCACTGGAAGGGAATTTCCAACTTGAGAATGGAGCCATTAGAAGCATAGCAAGGTATTTTGTTAGCTATTAGGGAAAAGAAATTGTGCTTACTCATGATTGCTAGTGACTTGACACGTACTTCCAGATGCTCTTCTCCTCTACTGCCCCCTGACATTCAGTATTTGGAACTGGGAATGAATTTCTAACTCATTAAACAAATATTTCAGCTGAGTTCTTCTGGTTGTTATCCAGCAGGAGCTACTAACAGTAGCCTAGATGAATGATTATTGTATCTAGTCCAATACTAAACAATTTTAAGTTTTTTTTAAAGAGCTATTCATTCACTCGATTAAATAAAGAAGTGAATTGTCTTGCTTATACTTTTAGATTGCCATCCTACAGAATGTATCTTAAAACCCACATTTATGTGAAGCTTAATATACAAGTCAGAAAGCTCCACTGACCATTTTTGAACCTGATATAAGAATGTACTCTTCACCACCACTTTTTAATAAAGTTTTTTTTTAATCAACTGGGAATCTAAGAAGCCAACTGGAAGCTTGCCAATCAAACCACAGCATTTGCATGAAAAATTTAAAATCTTGTACTTTTTAAAAAAATTTAAATGACTTTAGGAACCCATTTTCCAGCTGTTGGAAGATAGAGGAAGCTAGTGCACTAATGAGTTCATTTCTAGTCAAATTTGCTTATCATTACTATTGTTGCCTCCTGAGTATGTAACCAGCAGTTCATGTGGGAAAACTGAAGCAGGGAGTAGATCTGTTTACAGACCCTACAACCCTCACCAAGCTTCTTTTTTTGACAATACTGCAAACATCCCCAACCCACACTAATATATAATTTTCTGTATATGCTTTCCATGTGTCACAACAGGTCTAAAGAAACTCAGAGCTATTCCAGTTCATCTAAATCCATCCCCTCGCCCTGTTCTCCACAAGTGTGCAAAGGCTGAAATATTTCCATTGAACTGAGATGGACAACTCACTGAGGACTCAGCCATTATTTGGGGGGATTCTGGCCCCAAAATTTATAAAGGATGGGGCAGAATTGCTGAGGCTGTTTTGCATAGGCTTTAGAAATGGAAAAATGCACCTATTCCCAGCCCTACTCAATAACAAAAATAGATATGCTTCAACAAAAACACAAGAATTAGCATACAGGATTAGACCAGTGATCCGTCTAGTTCAGTAGGCTACCCTTGACAATGACTATTGTGAGATGCTTCTGAGGAAGAGCCAAGAAAGTTTAGTGGAAATATTTTGTCCAGTCCCAACAATTAATATCATGAAGCGTGAACTTATATCTGTTTCTCTGTGTAATGTGGCAATTGTTACATTATATCTCTATTCTCCCAACTGCATAATTCCCCTGCATAAAATATTTTTTCCTTTATATATTTGTGAAAGACAAGGTTGTGTCTTTAAATCAGCATCATGATGCTTGTCCTTAGCCAGTGTGTGTAGACCCTTTTAGGAAATGACTCCTTACAAAAAAGAGGTAATTACCAGACCAAGACCTTTTGTCTGACTTTTTTCCACTTGGACACACAAGGAACTAATTGGCAGCTATGAATGATCAACCACTCTTTCATAACCAAAGGACAATTCTACTGCAAACTATTTATGCTCTAGCTCCCTCCAGAATTATGCAGTCAGTGGAAAAACAAATTACTAGAACTGGAAAAGATGCTGCTTAAAGTTTCCTCAAATATTCTTTCAGATTTTTTTTTAAGTAGATTTGATTGATGGTTTTACACTCCTTCTTCCTGCTGTTTGTGATCATCCCAGCAGACAAGTTTACTCACTGGATATTTACCAGTACAGAGTTTGCAGCCAATATTAATGAAGTATCTGTAGACAATAGAATTTAAATTTATGAACTTATTTCCCACTTGACTGTTTCTCATCAGATCATACCTATATTTTATCCTCTTCCATCCTCTCCTCCTTGCTAGGATATAGAGGATTTCCATTAAGAGAGCCTCCCCTAAGGGGGACTGCTGTCCGAACCACATGCTCCTCTCCAACTGTCAGCTTTCCCCTAGCCTTTAAAATAAAAATGGTTGCAAAGCAGTTTTTAAATTATGTACCAGCAATCCAGTTCCATTTTTTTTAAGGAAAGTCCAGTCTTCCTGTATAGGCTCACCCTTTACCAAAACACCATGACACCACCTGGAAGGAGGGCCCCAAACATGGGATCATTTCCCTCCACTCCACTTTGATGTTAACCTTCCCTGAGATTTTCATTCTTTTCAACAGTTCAGAATTCTTATTGAATTTTGCAGATGTATGGTAAAGATAATTCATCTAGGCCCTCATCAATATTCCAATGAAGCCAACAAAGATTTGGTTGATACCAGGGGGCTTTGGTTGTTCCCGTGTAATCCAGTTAATAAAACTGTGATGCTGGTTGAATTATGGGGATCATTTACAATGTTATTTACGATAAATATTTCAAAATTACAATAATTCATTGAGATAGGCCATGTCAGATAACATTAGAGAAGTTATAATATGCTAAGTATGATGATACTGTTTATGTGCATATGTCATATGTGTATTGGAAATTGCATACATTTGAGATCTGTATTTTAACTTATGCTATGTTGCTGGGTCACACCCCAGACTGCACGGCTGTAGCAACAGCCTGCTTAATGGCCCATTACAAGAGCCTCAGGTATAATGGACCCAGGGAGAGTCACCAGTACTTACTCATTTGACTCTGAACTCCAATTTATTTCTGTAAATTTCCACAAGCAGCATGGAAAAGGACAAGGGACATAAAGGCAGCTGCACAATCTCCATCTTGTCTTTCAGTCTTCTAATCTACAGCCGTCATTGATAGCTGAAGAAGTGATATGAAAGACTGAGATCCATCCATGTACTGATGTATATAAGAGGAACTATACAAGCCAGAAAACTCCAAATTCTACCAAGTACCTGATTGTATGTTTTCCAGAGGGGTAGCCGTGTTAATCTGTATATAGGAAAAACAACAAGAGTACTGCAGCACCTTAAAGACTAACAAATTCCTTTGGGCATAAACTTGCATAGGCTGCAACCCACTTTGTCTATTAATTTTTGTAATGAGAGAACCTTTCCAAGTCCCTGTTCAGACCCAGTCTGATTGTGTCAAGTTTGCATATGAGTTCTAGCTCTGCAGTTTCACACTGCAGTCTGTTTCTGAAGTTCTTATGTTGAAGTATGGCAACTTTTGAGTTTGTTATGAGTCCAAGGAGACTGAAGTGCTCTCCCACTGGTTCATGGATGTTACCATTTTTGACATCTGATTTTGTGTGTTTTTGCATATGGACAGCCTGGGTGGGCCAGCGCACATGCAGAGGGGTATTGCTGGCACATGATGGCATACAATCACATTAGTAGATATGTGGGGTCAACGAGCTCCTGATGGTGTGGCTGATATAGTTGGGACCTGAGATGGTGTCACTGGAGTCCATGTATGGGCAGACCTGGCAGCGGAGATTGTTTCAGGGATAGTTTCCTGGGCTAGTCTTCTTGTTGTATGGTGTCTGGCTGTTGGTGAGCATTTCCTTCAGTTTGGGGGGCTGTTTGTAAGCAAGAATTGGCCTACCTCCCAATTCTTGAGAGAGTGATGGATCATCTTCAAGGATAGCAAAACCAGACTTCAGCGTGAAACTGCAGACCTGGAAATCATATGCTAACTTGACACAATTAGATTCCATCTGAACAGGGACTTGGAATGGATATCTCACTGCAAAAAGTAATTGTCCATTCACAAATCTCACCTTCTAATCAACTGTTATGAATAGGATTCATCTACCTTAATTGAACTGACTGTTAGCACTTGCCATCGTTTGTTAGCACTTGTAATGTTTCTCACCCTTGCAAGTGTATATATACACACCTCCTAACTGTAGTTTCCACTTCATGCATCTGACAAAGTGGGTTGCAGCCCACAAAATCTTATGCCCAAAGAAATGTATTAGTCTTCAAGGCAGTGGTTCTCAACCTTTTGCAAGTTGCAACACACTTGGTGGAGTCTCACGACTGTACAGAACACACCAGCCCACCTCTCCCAGGCCAAATCCAGCTATTTTCCAATTTCTTTGCAACACACTTACTGTTGTGTGGCAACACAGTAAAGTGTCCTGACACAGAGTTTGAGAACCACTACTTTAAGGTGCCACAAGACTTCCATTGTTTTTGATTGTATATTGATTTTCAAGACAGTTTGTATTTATGTGATTTGCTTTAATCCTTTAACAGTTATCTCACTGTTTGTTTCTTTCTCTGTATAATAAAACTAAAGGTTTAGTTGCTAAGGGTGTGTTCACACAGCATTCTTATTTTGAAACAACGAGGTTGTTTCAAAATAAGAATTGCCATGGCCACACAACGCACGGCCATTTCGAAACAAGGAAACTCCTTGTTTCGAAATGGCAGCCGTTCTTTCGGAACGGCTTAAACCTGGTTTCCCGACGACACAGCGTTGTTTCGAAACAGCTAGTTTCGAAACAACGCCAATGGGACATGCTGTTTCAAAACAATGGCTGTTTCGAAACAGTATTTGACCCTTCCTCCCAGGGTGCTGCCCCCCCAGCATCCTGGCCAGGGAACCCTCAGGGGTGAAGTGCAGCAGCGCTTCACCCCATGGGTGTCTGCAGGGGCTGCAGGCAAGGGGGGAGAGCCGGGACTGTACTCCCCGCCGGGGCTGCCCCCCAAAGCCCACTGCAGGGTCCGGGGCACCCAGCTCAGCCCGCCGCTGCAGACACCTGGCTGCGCTTCACCCCATGGGTGTCTGCAGTCCCCTCCCCAAACGAAATAGCATGTCTACACTGTGGACATGCTATTTCGCTCCCTTATTTCCAAGACACCTTTTTTGTCTTTGGAAATAAGGTGTTTTGAAATAACCATTTATTTCGAAACAGCTTGTTTCGAAACCTCTTGTTTCAAAACAAGCCCTGTGTGTGAACACAGCCTAAAAGATTAGCTGACAGCATGACATTTTGGGTAAGATCCAAACTTACATTGATCTGGTAATGTGGCTGAGCCTTTGGAGTCAGGATAATCCTTTTAGTAAAGAGCATGGTGTTTTAAGTAACATACCTCTTTACTAGACCCAATGGCTAATTGAGAACTAAAGGCTGAAATGCCATAAAGGGAGCTCTTTATATTTTGTTATAGCTTCTTGATAACCAGTTCCAAAGGTACAGCCATGTTAGTCTAGTAAAGCAAAAAATGCAAGGATGAAGTGGGATTCTCTCCCATAAAAGCTCAAATGATAAATAAATCTGCTTGTCTTTAAGTGCCACAAGATTCCTTGCTTTTTTTGATAAACAGTGTGGGAGATCAGAAGCATTGTTTTTTGCTAATTGGGAAGCCTGACTTCAGTGTCACCCATCAGTACTGAGAGCATCATAGAGTTCGAAGGGAACTCAAGAAGTCATCTAGTCCAATCCACTGCTAAAAGCAGGACCACTTCCACTAAATCATTCCAGCCACGGTTTTGTCTAACCGGGCTTTAAATGTTTCCAAAGCTGGAGACTCTACCACCTCCTTAGGTAACCCATTCCAATGCTTCACTATCTTCCTAATGAGAAAGTTTTTCCTAATATCCAACTTGAACCACCCCAGTTGCAGCTTGAACCCATTGCTGCTTGTCTGTCCTCTGTTACTACTGAGAACAGCCGAGCTCCCTCCTCTTTGGAGCACCCCTTCAAGCAGTTGAAAGTTGCCATCAAATCCCCCCTCAGTCTTCTCTTCTGCAGACCAAATAAGCCTAGTTCCTTCAGTGTCTCCACGTAAGTCATGTGCCCCAACCACCTAATCATTTTCATTGCCCTCCACTGGATTCTTTTTAATTTGTCCACATCCTTTCTGTAGTCTGGAGCCCCAAATAGGACACAGAATTCCAGATGCAGCCTTGCCAATGCCAAATAGAGAGGAATAATCACATCCCTTGATCTGCTGGCAACACTCCTACTGATGCAGCACAACATGCCATTGGCCTTTTTGGCAACAAGAGCACATCGATGACTCATATCCACCTTCCCATCCACCATAACCCCCAGGTCCTTTTCTACAGTGCTCCCACTCCACCAGTCAGTCCCCAGCCTGTAGCAGTACATGGGATTTTTCTGTCCTAAGTGGAAGATTTTGAATTTTTCCTTGTTGAACCTAATGAAAATTTCATTTGGCCCAAAGCTCCAATTAGTCAAGGTCTCCCTGAATCCCATCCCTGCCCTCCAGCGTGTTTACCATTCCCCCCAGCTTGGTGTTTTCTGCAAATTTACTGAGCATGCTATCTATCCCATCATCCAGATCATTAATGAAGATGTTGAACAGGACCAATCCTTGGGGCACTCCACTGATTACTGGCTGCCAACTAGACATTGAGCCATTCATCTCTACCCACTGAACGCGATGGTCTCCCCAGCTTTCTCTCTACCTTATGGTCCATTCATCCAAACCATACTTCCTTAACTTGCTGACAAGAATGCTGTGGGAAACTGTATCAAAAGCTTTGCTAAACTTGAGGTATAGCACATCAATAGCTATTCATGCATCTACATATCCCATCATCTCATCATAGAAAGCAATTAGTCAGGCACAATTTGCCCTTGGTGAATCCATGCTGACGGTTCCTGATCACTCTATTTTCCTTCAAGTGTTTCAGAATGGATTCTTTGAGCACCTGCTCCATAATTTTTCTAAGGATTGAGGTAATGTTGATTGGTCTATAGTTCCCCAGATCCTCCTTTTTCAGTTTCTTGAAGATAGAGCTTATATTTGCCTTTGTCCAATCATCCAGGACCTCCCCCAGTCACCACAAGTTTTCGAAAATAATGGCTAGCAGCTCTGCAGTCATATTGGCCAATTCCCTCAGCACCCTCGGATATAGTTCACCCAGCCCCAGACTTGTGCATGTCCAGCTTCTCTAAGTAGTCCCTAACCTAACCTTCCATCCTTGATAGCTGCTCCCCTTCTCTCCATTCTGTGTTACCCAGAGTGGACCCTGCTATGAAGACTGACGTTAAAAAAAAAAAAAGCATTGAGTATTTCAGCCTTTTCTGCAACATCCACCATGAGGATACCTGCCCCATTCAGCAAGGGATGTACCCGATCCCTGATCTTCTCCTTGTTACTGATATACTTGAAGAACCCTTTCCTGTTATGCTTCACATCCCTTATCAACTACAACTCCAGTTGCCCTTTGGCCTTCCTGATTTTATCCCTGCAGGCCTGAGGAATATCTTTATATGCCTCCCTAGTTATCTGTCCAAGCTTCTACTTCTTGCAACACACTTTTGTGTTTCAGCTTACCGTAGAGTTCTCTGCTAAGCCACGCTGTGCACCTTCCATATATGCTGTTCCTTCTGCACATTGAAATGGTATCTTCCTGTGCCCTTAGTAGGGTTTTTTCCAGCTCTCTCGGACACATTTCCCCTTCAGATTAGCCTCCCAAGGATCCTGCTCATCAGTTCTCCGAGGGAGCCACAATCTTCTTTTCTGAAGTCCAGGGTCCATGTTCTGCTTCCTTCCTTTGATCAGGATCCTGAACTCTACCATCTCATGGTCATTGCTGCCCAGGTTGCCATTTACTTCTACATCCAATCAATTCTTCTCTGTTTGTGAGCAATAGGTCAAGAGGATTAAGGTTCCTAGTTGATTGCTCCGGCATTTGTACCAGGAAGTTGTCCTCAGCACTCTCCAAAAACTTCCTGGCTTGTCTATGCACTGCTGTATTGCCCTCCCAGCATATGTCAGGGTAATTGAAGTCCCCCATGAGAACCAGGCCCCATGACCTGGAAGCTTCTGTCAGCTGTCCATAAAAAACCTCATCCACCTTCTCCTTTTGGTCTGGTGGTCTATAGCAGACACCCACCACAACATTACCCTTGTTGCTCTCTCCTCTAAACTTAACCCAGAGATTTTCAACAGGCTTGTATCCACTTTCATAGTGGAGCTCTGAGCAGTCATAAAGCTCTCTCTTGCCTGTTCTGATCTTTGCATTTTCAGGTGGCTACCCTAGGCAAAGCAGGGTCAGAAAAATACTGAGATACAAAGCAATTCCTATTAATTTTATTCTTAAATGTGATGGAAGAGTAAGTTGCTTAACCTTTTACTGCCTCAGATTTCTCATCTGTGATATATTAATAGGAATGCTTACCTACTCCTGGGGAGTACGTTGTGGGCTAGGCACAGATGAAAAGCTAAGCACGATTACATGAACTGATCTCAACTCCCAAGTGTTTTGAAATTCATCCATTTACAACTGTTCCTTTGCCTTTTCAGGATCATGGAAAATGTACTATTTGTCTGTGTCATTACAATGAACCACTATTACATTCTACTTCACCACAAACAAAAATAAACAGATAAAGTAGTAATTTGTATGTGTTTGTTTCTGTTTAATAACCACGAACACCTTAGTGATGGAAAAAAATTCACTATAAATTCAAACCATGATTGAACATAGCAGATAAGAAATTTTTACCTTCAAAGTCTTAGGCTGTGTCCACACGTCTTTTTTATTTTGAAATAACACAGGTTATTTCAAAATAAAAAGATTATGTCCAGATGACGTTTTCTTATTTTGAAACAACCGACTCTGTCATTTCGAAATAAGAGGTGTTTCTTCGGAACACCTTAAACCTGGTTTGTTATCGAAATGGCCCTTATTTCGAAATGGTTATTTCGAAATAAGGCCATTTGGACATGTTGCTTAGGAACAAATGGGTTCCGAAACAACATGATTTGACCTTCATCCCCGGGTGCTTAGCACCCGGGGAGGAAGGGGCGAGCCTTCAGCACCCTGGCCAGGGTGCTGAGGGGAGACCCGCCGCAGGGTATGGGGGGGTGCCCCCAAACCTGGCGGGGAGCCCCGCAGCGGGGTGCTGGGTGCCCGGCTCTCTCCCCTTCTGGGGCTGGTGGCAACCCCCATGGTGGGGTGCCGGGGCCCTGGCAGTGGGGAAAAGCCGGGGCCCCAGCCCCCCACAGCAGGGGTTGCCACCAGCTCCAGCAGGGGGGAGAGCTGGGTGCCCCCGCCCCCCGCCACTGGGCAGAGAGCACGATGGGGTGAGTCGCTGCAGCTGTGGCTCACCCTGCCAGGGCTGCACCCCAGGGACCTGGGCACGGGGTGAGCCGCCACCGCTGTGGCCACCCCATGCCCCTTGCAGCTCCCCCAACCTGGACGAGGGAGCCTTCTACCCCCCTCTGCCCTGGTTGGTAGCAACATGGCCTGCAAGGGGCCATGATGCCACACCTCCCAGGGGGCCCCTCTCCTGAAGCAAAACAGCAGGTCCACATATAGGACCTGCTGTTTCGCTTTCAGGGTCTCCCTTATTTCGAACTAACTTTTTGTTAGCTCGAAATAAGTTGTTTCAAAATAAAAGTTTTATTTTGAAATACGTCATTTCTGAATGACTTATTTTAAAATAAAGCCTTTTGTGTAGACATAGCCTTAGTGTTTAATGAAACCTACATTTACTACATAGTTTTCATCATAAGAAAATATTTTCAGGATTTGTCAAATCACTAGAATGTGGGATAAGGAAAGTGTTGCCACTAGCTCAAGTGTGTCCCTTTCACTAATAGAAGCTGATCCAACAGAAAGAATCTCACTTTTCTCCTTTTTCACCCCTTTTTACAGTTTGACAAAAAAATTTCCAAAATATTCACAAGTTTGTTAAATGCTTTCATCAAACCAAATCTGCATTTTTAGTGAAATAATATATGGTCAAAAAATTTTCCCCAGCTGTATTTTTAATGCCATGTCTTCAAGACCTGACCAGAATAGAATTATGCTCCTATTAAAATACTTGGAGTTAACATGCAAGTGTATCATTATGAATTCCATTCCATCACTGGGAAGCACAAAAGGGGACACTTTAAATAATATTTTGAATATTAGTTCATGCTCCTTCCCTATCCTCTGTCAGTCAAACACACACAAACACCTTAGAATCCTATTCGAAGTGAGGTCCTGAATAAGACAGCTTTTAATAGTCTTTATTTGACACTTTCAGCATCTCAGAACAGCTTTAGATGAAATGGTCATAAAAGTGCTTGTGACCAGTCTCAATTTGTGCTCTCAGCAAAGAAGCTGTACTGGTACTAGAGCAACAGTAGAAGAAATGCCTAAAATTCTCAGTAAAGACAATGCCTCAAGGTCACAGCTCCATTAGTTTGGTTGCAGTCAAAGTCGTCAGCATTACTAGAAAATCTATTTACCAATGCAAATTATTATTTAGTGCTCAGGAACTGTATTCAATTTGGTAATGTTTTGCTTTCCTACTTTTAAAATAGGATGCTTTGAGTTGCAACACAAGCTGTACTTAAAGGGTTATTCCTTTAACATTTCTTTTAGATAGTGAGGTCTCCACGGTATGTGCTGTCATTTACTGTATGTTTATACACTGCCTAGCATAATGGGCTCTGACATAGTTGGGATAACAGGTATCTAGTGTCAGCACTTTCAAACCCATCTGGAAGTCGGAAATGTAGAGGTGCACAATGATGAAATACAGTATAGTTGTCAGGTGATGGTACATAGGAGGTAAACTATATTTGTTGAACCTCAGAAAGTTTCTGTTAGAGTTTAAGGGAAGTTCTGGATCCATTCTTACTCTAACCCCATAGATTTATCCCTTTTTTACCTAGGTGACTTTCATTGGTTGCTATACACATAATTAATGATCGATATGCTCAAAGGATTTCAGTGAGAGTTTCAGAAAGTCTGTCCTATCCACTTACACAAAAAGCAGAGAAGGAAAGAGCAAATCCTTCACAACCCTTCACTTAAGATAACGTTCAAGGTTTTAGAAATATTTTCCAGGATCTTTTTTGTCCACGTCCAGCTGTTTGTAATGTAGCTGAAAGGGTCCTTATTTATAAGGGGAAGAACACTCAGTCACCAGTGATCATAATCCTGTGCAAAGTAGTCTTTCAACCGCTGCTCATGAATGCATCATTGTTAGACCAAATGAGAGCTGCCCACATAACCATCTGCCCATAATGCATGAAACTCACCTTTTGATCTCAGCACCCATTTTGGATGCTTAAAAGACATCTGTGCTTTGAGAGAACATTTTCATGAATTATTATAACCAGTCTTTGTTCTTTTTCTAACTCAAAGACAAATTTTAACAAAATATTTCCCTTTGATTTCCATGTAGGTTACAGTGTTTTGTTTTGGTTTTTTTTGTATAGAAGTAGAGTCTATCTTAAAGTTGTGGGTTTTGTTTTTAAATGAGTTTTGTATATGGGAGGCAATGAAGGGTAAGAAAACAACCAAGACTGTAGAGAAAGCAATAATTTATTATATCCTCTGGGACTCACCAGCTTGTTCTAAATTTATTCTCTGTGTAAATGGGCTTTAAAAGAAGATTAAACTCACTGCTGTAATTGTTATTCATTTGAACATCAAACAAATTTCATTCTTTGACTTCCTTTAATGCTAGGGTCCAGTAAAAAAAATAATCAATTTTACTTTTCATTCATGCATCTAAAATAACCTAAATTTACTGGAGCTTAAAGGATTTGGATTATTGGACTGTCTGACAAAGCATATTTTGTACATAATGATCTAAAGAGGGCACTTCCATTTACTAGGGGTTTAGGACTCAATAGTCCACTAATCCATCTGAATACTTCAGGTGAGGCAGATCACATTAGAAATTAAGGAAGAACCATTTAGTACCTTTCTTGATCTCATTCTTCTAGCTGTGATTTAGAAGGATTTTAAAGTATAGCCATAATGAAGTTTAGACCCAGAGACTTGAACTCTGGCCAGCGGGCTCTTCAGCATTGTTGGCTATCAGACCCTGTTCCATGAGCCAGACTATAATGATCTCCCCCATGAGCATAAAGGTAATATCAATATATATGAAATGGAGGTGACTGTAGATGGGGACACCTATGTTGCAGGCAATGCTTCTCCCTCTTCTTAGGAATATGCTGGAAGAAAGGCCAAATTAAAGTTCTTGGGGGCACAGGGCTGTCCACTCTTTTGGGTCCCCCCCACCACAGAGTCACCCAGCTAGACCTACAGAACTGGGGGGGGGGGGGACCAGCAGGACCCACAGACCGGCCAACCATAGGGCTGGCCAGCGCTTGGTAGTGGGGAGGCCTGGCCACCACTGGGGGGGGGGACATGGAAGAGCTTGACACCAGGAAAGCCAGGACCCTGCAGCCAGAGGCTGTAGTCCACAGTGCTCCCGCTCCACTCCCAGGCTCTCTGGTCTGCCCCAGCAGGTCTGGGGTGCCGCAGGGCTGGGGCCAGCTGGCACATGGTATGACCGCAAGTGGCAACACACCAAGGCCAGCTGGCCCTGCTCCTGGGGCACAGCTGCAATCCACTGGCCTGCCCTGACTCACTTCCTAAGGTGAACAAGTCAGCCCAGTGGCGGGACAGGAGCAGCCTAGTGCCCCACAGTGCCAGCCACCTGAGTGGGGCTGGATTCTGGCATGGCAGCAAGACCCACTTTTGGCCAGAGCCTGGGGCTGCAGCCCCTAAAGCCCCTACCTTGATCCAGCTCTGGCTGAAAGATTGATAACTGATAGTGCAGAATGTAATAAAAAAGTGTTAATGTGTTGAATTTGCCCTTTTCTTCCAGCACTTACTTAAGCAGCTTTACAACTGGAGGCTGTACCTTGCTTTCACATAGCAAAGTGTTAGTAGGCCACCATCCTGACATTCACCTACAAAGCAGGGGCAGTGCAATTGCTGAAAGGGACAGTAAATTAAATGTTACTTATCACACTGAGGTTGAAACTCCTAGTAGGATTTATAAGAGTGTTTCAGGGGATTGACTGGCCAGCAAAACAAAAGGGGAGCATGATCACCCCCACCCCCCAAAATAGCTTTCTGGTGGCTGGTTTCAGTGATTGAGATAGTTCTATTTTAGCAGCTGATAATGCTGGTAGTGACCTTTATGCCATTCACTTTGTATACTGAGAAGAGCAGAGGAGGAAAAGTGCTTTGAAGCAGAGATAGCTAAGGCAGTGGTACTTAGTTCCTGAGGCTGAGGATTGGGACTTGGGTTTAAAGGTGAACTGGGACCACAGTACAAATTCAACAGCAATAAACATTAAATATTTAAAAGTGCAAGATGTTGACTTCATTTGAACAACAATAGCAAAAGAGCCAGTTCAAGTTTCAGTGTGTCCTGAAACCAGAACCCATAAGACAAGAGCTAACTGTTCCCTGACTCTGGTATTTGGAAAGTTTTAGAAAGAAGGTTCTGATTTTCTCTTAACTTTAGAGACTGTTTATAATTTAAGAGGATAAGGGTCACAAGGAAGATCTTCCTTCCCACTTCCAAGCACACACTGCCCCACCTTATTTCCTTTATATAGGTTTATCCAAACATAAGCAAAATATACACATACATTCCTCAGCTCACCCAGGCTGCTTTGCACTCCAACACTTTTGGTGTTTTTCTAGACATACAGATCCAAGCCAACCTTTCTGGGCACCATGCCTCTTGCTCCATACTCATTAACTACTCCTTTGTAGAAGATTTCCCCAAGCACAGCCTTCTCCCAACCCATCCTTCCCTGCTTATCAGACAGTAGTACTTTACAACTCAATGTGTAGTCCTTCCCCTGTAATTGGCTAATTAGGATCACCAGCTCTGTCACAAGACATTAGGCCTGGTGTATTCACAGGGACCAACTAATTTGTGGAAGTCAGACATTAGAAGAGGACAGATGAAAAATAAATTCAGTGATGCTTATGAAACAAAATTTACAACCAATAAGAATTAAAAATTGCATATCATGCTTATGAGGACACTCAAATAATGTAGACCTATAATTTGTTTTGTGTTTAATATAAAAAGTTCTCTCAGAATCTCCTCGTATTTCAGGCATATCTAGTTTCCCATTTGAACAGTATAATCTATAATTCTACCTTTTCTGATGCTTGAAGGAACATTCCATTTAAAACTGGAGCACGTCTGCCCTCTCATCATAGAAAGGGTTAATTGTAGGTGCCGAAGAATTCAGGTTTTTATGCCGTTGGGTTGTAGCCATTAATCATCTTAGATTTGGGGAATCTTGAACATTTCTAACTTTTGCTGGGGGACTTAAATGCAGGAGGTGGAAGGTCATTGACATCACCCTCATTTCTTTAGCCTCTGAAATAAACTGGAACTCATACACTACAGATAATTGGCAATAATAACTAATTGTTGATGTGTTCAGAAAAGCACAAAGCATATGTTTTGAATGGTGAACAGACTCCTAGGAAACCTATAACAGTTTGAAAGACACTAATAAAATAACTAGATTTTTATTAAAAAATTATTTTTCTGTATAACATCTTTTAAAATACATCCTGTGCATTAGAATCTGAGCATGTTATGTAAAACTGGAATGGCTCTACAGTACAGAAGCTCTTCTTCACTCATATGCAACTGATAGCAGGATCAGAGTCCAAGTGGTTTGCCTCCCTACCTTCTAGTGAACAGAGGTTAAAGTATAATTTGGAGGGCACCAGAACCCTCCTAAATTGGCGAACCCCTCTTATGCTGGTGTGGGCCCCCCCCCACACCAGCTACTGCCCCTGGCCCCCATCTCACTGCTGGTACCCCAACCCTTCCCCAACCCCCTGCCGTTCTGCACAGTCCTCCCGTGCTGTCTCAGGCCAGCCGCCTACCCCGTGTCCTTTCCCCACCAGGCCAGCTTGCCTGTCCCTGAACCAGAGATTTCTCTAACACCCACCTACATACCCCTGCACCTTCCCCAAATTTCCCAACCCCCCAGTTGTCAGCTAGTAACAGTGTCATACCAAATTAGTGAGCACCCCCTACACCCCTCCTAATTTCAAGTCCTGGGGAGAATACTGCACCCCCCATGGCCCCTTACCTGTCCACCATGTCCCTGGAGCAGCTCTGGCCCAGGCTGAGACTCTGGCCTGAGCCTGCTCTGATTGAACATGCTCAGAGGCTTTGAGCATGTGTAACCCATACGCCTAAGGCTGTGCAAGCTCTTTCAGAGATCCCTTATGGCTGGGTTACGTTGCTGGGCAGATTTTGCAGCCCAGAAACCAGAACCTTCTGGTAAGAGGGTGTGGTAGCCCATTGAGCATGCTCCACAAGTTTTATCGTTATGCTGGAGTTACATGCCCAGGGAGAAACCTGAGAGCAACAGCCCAGAGAGAAGCAGTGATGGAGAGCTGCAGAGTCCATGTGCCCAGTGACCTAGTGAGAGGAGCTGAGCCCAGAATGGACTGCAGGATGTTTTCTCCCTGCTTTGGACTGTTTTACAGGGGAGTTTTCTGTTGTGGAGCTGAAAGCTGGATGGCCAGTGACCTGATTGGATGGTGCTGGTTGAGAAGAGGAAGGGAAGGACTGCATGGATTCCAGCTGAAGATTCCTGCAGCCAGAGAAGATGAAGATTGGTTCTCTTTTGCATTGAAGCCTCAAGGACTTAAAAGACTGCAACTGAGATAAGGGTGACTCCACCTGAACATTGGGACTCCTGGGTTTCTTACTGTTTTGGCCAGATCACCTGATCCTCAGTATGGCGGGGGCAGTGGAGCAGGCCCCCTGGGCCCCCACAAAGTGTAGGAGCTGGAGTGGCTGCCCCACTCGCCCCACCATAGGGACAGCTCTGCCTCTAGCTTAGTTCCAGCCTCTTTGGAACTCCCTTTCAGGAAGTTGAAGGCTTTTATCATATCCTTCCTTTCTTTTCTCTTTTGCAGACTAAATAAACTTAGTTCCCTTAGTCTGTCCTCATAAGTCATATGTTCTAGCTCCCTAATAATTTTTGTTGCCCTCTGCTGGACTTTTTCCAATTTATTCACATCCTTTCTGTACTAAGGCTCAAAACAGGACAGCGTACCCCAGATGAGGCCTCACCATTGCCAAATAGAAGGTAATAATCACTTCCCTCAGTCTGCTAGCAATGGTCCTGCTAATGTAGCCCAGTATGTTGTTAGCCTCCATAACAACAAGAGCACACTGTTGACTCATATCCAGCTTCTTGTCCACTTTAACCCCCGCAAGTCCTTTTCTTCTGAACTTTCTGCCTAACCAGTCAGTCACCGTCTGTAGCAGTGCACAGGACTTTGCACTTACCATTATTGCACCCTATCAGATTTCTTTTGACCCAGGCCTCCAGTTTGTCTGAGTCACTCTCTGTCCTATCCTAAGGGTCCCCCATCCCCGCAACACCTGCCTGAGGCTGCTTATGTAAGGTGCTGGGGTCTACACCTGCACCACCCAGTCCCTCTCTCAGCCCGGTGCCCCTTGGCAGCTCCCCAAGATCCATCTCATGCCCTCAACTTTGAAAACCACACATCTACAGTACATTTCCATTTTTTTTAATAAATAAGGAAAATGGAACACCCTGCCTTACACGTAGATTGAATTATAGGCAGTTGTCTGACAGTTTTCGTAATGGCACAGGGAAAGTGCAGTTATCTTTCTGTTCCACATTTTAGAGCTATAATTTGTAACAAAAATGTTTCTTGTATGGAAGACCCTATGATTGTAAAATATATTTTTAATATGTAGAAGCATAGCACATACTTGCGTACAAACACACACAGGTCCACTCCTACAAATCCCAGCCAGCCATCATTAAACTAAGCGATACTACATCAATTCCCTTAAAATTAACTGAGTTACTTCTCCCTTTCCCCACATTTCTTGTGACCAGCAGTTGGAAGAAAAGAGGTGGATGGACTGGGCTGGATGAACTGATCCAGAAAAAGAAGAACTGATCTGACCTTTCTTAAAAATAGTCTTTTTTTTTTCAGCAGTTGTGTAAAAGTTTTTTTTTTTTCTTCCTTCAGACACATCTCCTTATTTTTGTGGATGCAGGAAGAAGTTCATTAAAGCAATGAGAAAAGCAGTTCTCACTGAAAAAGTCCAACTGGCCCTATTTTCCCTTAACTCTCCATTCCACTACAGGGTATACATAATCCCCATTGACTTGGGGGGTGAATAGGACCCCAAAACTCTGGTAAGACAGCCCATTTTTATAGGCCCATATGGGATAGTTCAGGTGTTTTCTAAACTTTATTTTTATTAACCATCCTCTAGTCCCCATATAATGATACATTTATAAAATCAAACTCTCAATCACAACCTAGTCTCAATGCAGAAGACAAATATATTGTTCTATAATTTAGAATGCAATGCGATGAGTGTGTATAAAATGTCAATGTAATATCTAACCAAATAATCTTTTTATCTTGTCAATGACTTTTACACAGAAAGTAAAACTCATAGATCTTTGTAAACTTAGCTCATTCTGGCTTCAAATGGTTTATCTTGAAAGGCTCTATGTGTGGTCCTGCCTATAAATGGTAATGTGTAGCAATGTTCCCTCTAAGAGGCGCTGGCAGCTGAGCAACTCATGTTGCTTGCTGCGCTGGCCCCTCCCCCCGCGGGCTTGCTGCGGCGCCCCCCACAGGCCCGCTTCTGGCCGCCCCCAGCTGCCCCCCCACCCCTGCGGGCCTGCTCCTGACCACCACCCCCCGCTCCCAGCGGCCCCCACGGGCCTGCTCCTGACTGCCCCCCACGCTCCCCGCCCCAAGTGGCCCTCCCACTCCCAGCGACCCCCCCCACAGGCCCACTCCCGGTGGCCCCCACGCCCCCACAGGCCTGCTCCCGGCTGCCCCCCCACTCCCAGCGGCCCCCACGGGCCCGCTCCTGGCCACCCGGTTGCCTCCCCCGCTCCCCGCCCCCGCAGGCCCACTCCCGGCGGCTCCCCCACCCCCGTTCCCGGCAGCCCTCCCACTCTCAGCCACCCCCCCTGCGGGCCTGCTCCTGGTGGCCCTCCCACTCCCGGCCGCCCCCCCCCCCCCCACGGGCCCGCTCCCTGCTGCTCCCACAAATTTACCTCGTGGCTGGAGCCGGACGGCCAGCCACAGATCCTGGGGCAGAGAAGCTCTACGGAGCATGCCCAGATTTTCTGGGCATGCTCCGTTAGAGCTTCTCTGGGCGGGAGTTTTCAAAACTCCCTGCTCCACAGGAGCTTTATGGAGGGCCTTTGGCTGCCGGCAGCCTTCCCTGCACTGGCGGCTGCCTTCCCTGCTCTGGCGGCTGTGGCAGGCTGCGCTGCAGTGCACCAGCGCAGCTTAGAGGGAACATTGGTGTGTAGTACTATTGGCTATCTCTATACTTAGAGTTTCAATTCGAATTAGTCAATTTGAACTAATAATTATTAATTTGAATTCAGTCAATTCAAATTGACATGGCCACACTAGAAAATCCAATTTGAACGGGCATGTCCATGAACAGGACTTTCTAGTTCAAATTAGGTAGGGGGTGCTTTGTAGAGGTAAAATCAAGCTGTGGCTAATTTGAACTGACAGTGAGTTCAAACTGACATGGCCACACGGGGTCAATTAGAATTACTTAGTTTGAATTGACCCTGACCCAAACCAGGTTTGACCAATTCAAAGTCGGCTTTTATCAATTCGAACTGAGGAGTTCCTCAGTTCAAATTGAGGAAAGCCAGTGTGTCCATGCACTTAATAGAATTTGAATTGATGACAATTAATTTGAATTCAGCTCTAAGTGTAGACATACCTATAGGGTGTGTCTACACTTAGTCATCAATTTGAATTCTGCTGTAAGTGTAGACACACCCTATAGGTATGTCTACACTTAGAGCTGAATTCAAATTAATTGTCATCAATTCAAATTCTGTTAGGACCCTGGACATGCCCGCTTTCATCAATTCAAAGTGAGGCACTCCTCATTTCGAATTGATAAAAGCTGACTTTGAATTGGTCAAACCTGGTTTGGGTCAGGGTCAATTCAAACCCAGGACTTTGAATTGACCTGGTGTGGCCATGTCAATTTGAACTCACTGAGTTTGAAGTGACAAGGCTTGAATTCCTCCCAGGGTGCCATGCAACCCCCCACGTGGCTTCTCTCCTGCAGCCACTCGTGGGGGGGAAAAGTATCCCCGCGCGCCACAGGTGCGGGGCTGGCTGCGCGAAGGCTTGCTTGTCCCCTGCACCACTTCTGCCCCACAGCTGTGTGGGTGAAAAGCATCCTCACACAGTTCCTGAGGGGCTGGCTGCCCATGTGGAAGAGACCCCGGCAGGCAGCTTCTGCTCAGCTGTCCACCTGTCCGGAAAGCACCCTAGCGGGTGGCTTCTGCCCAGCTGGCTGCTCATGGGCAAGGCACCTGGTGAGTGGCTTCTCCAACACTGGAGTGGGCATCTCATTTATTTTATGGCAGGTATTTGGAAAAAAGATCAGAATTCATAATTAATGGTAAATTGGGCCAATTCTATTCTGATCTACAGCTGAGTAACCCTAGTAGTTCCAGTGGGGCAGTCTGAATGAAAGTGAAACAAAATAGGTTCAATATGTTTAATTAATTTATTTAAACTTGCCAACTTTATTCCATTTAAACATATTGGACCAAATTCTGCTCTCATTTACATTCATGAAGCTCTGTTAATTCTCCTGGGTTAACACGGCTGAAAATAAGAGCAGAATATCCCAGCAGGAATTAAAGAAGCTTGTCCAAATTTTTGACAAACATTGTTTGCTTTATTGGTGTAGCCATGTTAGTCCAATGATATTGCAGAAGAGCTTGGAGAGATAATCTCTTTTATTGGATCAACTTCTGTTGGTGAATGAGACAAGCTTTCAAGCTTCACAGAGCTCTTCTTCAGGTCTATCTGAAGGTACTAATTAACTTTTTTTCTTCCAAAAATCCAAGTACATCATAATGATACACATTTTCTGAAATTTATGTTTTTTGTAATAAAAGACTGAGAATGTTCAGTTTTAATTTTTTTCCCTAATTAAAACCTCAGTAATTGCAGAGAAATAAATGGCAGAAAACATTTGCTTTGTTTTTGTGAAGACTTTTATAACAGTGTGTGGGGCATGAATAGATTCCCTATCAGCCATCAATGCAAGAATATTTTTCCCCTTTAAATATTATATAACACTTCCTTTAGTTCTTAAGGCTGGCTTGATAGCACATAAATTAAAATGAAAGGAAAGAAGAGGAGCTACCAAAGCACAGAGCACGAGGAAAGAACTTTGTCGTCATCTGCCTCTCAAAGTCATCTGAGTTTCAGCAAGGGCCTTCTGTTTAAGAATTATGGCAAAGGCAAGTAAGGATGGCATAGTCCTGGTGCAAGTAAAGGTTCAGAGCAGAACAGGCCACTGTCAGAGCATTTGTATCAGAAATACAGCAAAGGAACGGACAGGGTGCCATAACCCCTTGAGCTGGCCATGAGCCAGCCTTGCTTTTGTGCCCACTGAGGGGCAGGGGGCGTGGAACCCAGCCTCTACTCTAGGCCAGTTCACCCCACCCCCAGGGTGGGGAACGGCCAGCCCAGGGGCAGAGTGTGCCAACCCAGAGGCTGGGCTCTGCTCTTCCACCCCTCCCCTGGGCCAGCTGTTCCACCATAGGGGCAGGAAGGGCCAGTCCAGAGGCAGGGCAAGAGATTGAAGTCTGACCCATGGCCTGGCCCGCTCTGCCCCCAGGGGCAGAGTGGCTGGCCCAGGAGAGGGGCGAGTGCACAGGGTCTAGCTTCTGACCTGGCCTGGCCCACCTCTGGCTTCCCTAAGATGCAGCACCCCAAGCCAGTGCCACACTGGCTCATTGGGAAAGCTGGCTCTGGGAACAGAGGAGGCCAAAGAAAATGCTGTACTGTAATCATGACAGAAGCAGCAGAGTACATAATGACAACCAGTGCACTCACAGGTTTGCTAATACTTCAATCCTGCCAAAGGAAGAGAACAAACAGTAACAAATACTGTCATTATAACAGAGCATCTATAGAGGCATGGGAAGATGCTTGCATCATGGCAATGGCAGGAGGAAGAGCTGTAGAGACAGGTAGGAAAATGTATCAGTCATGCCAAAAATATCAGCTGTAGTATGACCTCTAGTATATAATACCTCTTCTTTTCTTCCCCCTGCTAACTGTAGAAAATGGAACCATGAGACAACTTTCCTACTTTTTGATCAATAAAATCATTCCAATAATCCTCCCAACAGCAGGTTTCCAATATCATCTTTTGTGCTGATTTTTCAGCTACAGCAAATAAATCGCCCATTTAGTTTATTAGTAGCTTCTATTTACTTAAGGGGTGATTATTGATCCACTTCATAGAGTCTGAGTCAGCCTGAGATGCTGCTTTAACACCCACAAGTATTAGCTATTTTAGGTCAAAACAACTAGACTTGATAAGCCAACGTGCAAGGCCAGAAATTAGTAGACAGGGTTCCTAATGCAACTGAGGAAAGAAATCAAGAAAGTTACTTGTAGTGTTCATGGCTTTACTGCTGCAATTGCTGAAAAGACATTAGCGAAGAGCAAAGTGCCTGAAGAGAAGATATTTTCATCTATGGCATTGCTAATTGGTCTACTTTAATTGTCTTATCTTGAAGTTTTCAAGAGTAATTCAAGTACCTTCACAACCGTCTCAGCAATGATAACATTTATGTTAAGTTACATATAACTTTAATTACAAGCACTATTTCAACAAGAGCATATTTTATATACGTAGGAGAAAGCAGAAAGGCCTAGGTTGACATACAACAACATTAAAGAAAAAAGCCAATACTATGCCCAATTTTCAGTAAAAATATAGTTATATACTGAATCAGACATGAATACTTAAAAAAGAAAGCGGGGGGAGCAATGTTTCCTCTAATTACTCATAGGCTATGTGCGTGAACAATTTCTTTGTGGGTGCAAAATATTAGCAGTATTGAATTTTTTTGTGTGCGCAGGTTTCATGACCTGTGTGTGCACGCACATGTACACAGCTTAGAGGGAACAGTGGGGGGGGAGCAAGCCCCAAGCTGCCAGACAAAAACCTTCTTCATGAATTTGATCCAAAGCCCACCGAAATGAGGCAAAGGAAGACAGCAGCAGTTAGAGGGTCACAGGGGGCCTGCACTGAATTTCAGGGTAGAGTTAAAGAGGGGAACTCCCAGTTACCAATTTATGGCCTGTATGAGGTGTGTGTGTGTGGGGGGGTGAATCCTACATTCATTATTTGTATGACAGAAGCACCTAGAGACTCCAGTTGAGCTCATGACCCAATAAGCTCATTGCTGCACTTTTTTTTTCCCCTGCCGGGGGAGGTGGTGAAATCTCCATCTTTGGAGGTGTTTAAGGCCTGGCTGGACAAAACCATGACAGGGATGGTTTAGTGGGAGTGGTCCTGCTTCTGGCAGGGGGTTGGACTAGATGACCTATGAGGTCCCTTCCAACCCTATGATTCTATGATTTCAGTGACTTTGGGTCAGATGAAGAGGAAAAGCTCTTATAGATTTGGCATTGCACATTATTGGAATAATGTGATCTCGCCTCCTGTGGAGTTGGGGTATAGTAAAATGTGGACTGTCCTTGTTATGGAAAAGCCTTCACAGAAAATATTTACAAAATAGAAGCACCAAAATATAATTTCTAGAGGGGTAGCTGTGATAATCTGTGTACAGCAAAAAAACCCAGAGTCCTGTAGCACCTTAAAAATTAACAGATTTCTTCAGGCATAAGCTTTTGTTGGCTCCAACCCACTTTGTCCGGTGCATGGAGTGGAAGCTACAGTTGAGAGATATATATAGATAAATAGATATACACATGCCAGGATAGAGGAGGGCAAGTGTTAGCAAAGTCAATTCAGTTAAAGCAGATGTGACCCATTCACACTAGATGATTAGCTGGAGAGAATGTGTGAACACGGACAATTACTTTTTGTAATGTGCTAACCATTCCAAGTCCCTATTCCAGGGGTCAGCAACCCCCAGCATGCATGCCAAATGTGGAATGCAGGCTGAGCCTGAGTGGCACACCACTGCTCAGGCTCCCTGCTGGCCCCAACTCCAGTGTGGCCTGGGGCCATAAGAGCCATATTTTAGGGTTCCAGGCCCCTGCTGGCTGCACTTCCCTGGTGGGAAGCATGGCCAGCAGCAGTGTGGGGCTCCTGGCCCCTGCTGGCTCTACCCCTGCTGGGGAGGGTTGCTGGAGGGGAGCTGGGTAGGTTGGCCCACCCAGAGCTGCTACTGCTGGTGAGAGCTGGCCCTGACTCCAGCCCCAGTCCTGGCTGGGAACTGGATGCCGTCCACTGGCAGGAATGGGAGCCAGCCCCAGCCATGGCCTCAGTGGGGAGCCAGAGGCTACTCACTGGTGAAAGCCAGCCCTGGTCCCAGTCCAGGTCCCAGATGGGAACCCAAGGCCTGGTTCTGCCCCCTTCTGGCCCTGCCTGCAGCACCTGCTGAGGGTGCAAAGGTTGCTGGCCCATCCTATTTAGATGCAATCTGATTGCTTCACGTTTGCAAATCATCTCCAGCTCTGCAGTTTCATGCTGAACTATGGCAACTTTCAGGTCTGCTACTGAGTATCCAGGGAAAAATAGGCTATCTTCCATTATTGTCTGCAGTGCTGTTGTAACCCATTGTAGCTTGTTGTCCCCAGGATATTAGAAAAGACAAGATGAGTGATGCATTATCTTCTATGCAACAAACTCCTGTTAGTGAAAAAGAAAAGCTTTCAAGCTACACAGAGTTCTTCAATATGGGGCAGGCACTTAAAGAGTTTCACAGCTAACTTACAAGGCAGAACAAATTGGACAAACTAAACTCTTGCAGATTTACACCATAACTTCAGAAATCACTCTATAGAGAACTATATACATAAGAAATCCACAGATCACCATACCTACCTTCACAGATCTAGTAGTCTGCTCACACATAAACAGGTATGTTAGTATCTACAGCCTGGACCTCAGTTACCACAGAATATTCTCTGAGGAGAAAGTCCAGGATACACACCTTACCAACTTAAACTTGCTTTTACCAAACAAGGAGACTACACCAAACAAGTAGATCACATCATGGAAGAGGTCACCCAGATCTCCCGAGGGATCCTGCTTCAGTACAGAAACTAACCCTCTGACCACACACCTATGATGTAATGTTCCACTCCACAGTGGTAACTATGTGGGGTATAATTAAAATATTTCAACATATGCTAGATGGGAACCACATCCTGACAGTACTTTTTCCCAGAAGCAAACTTCCCTCAAACCAGGACCCACCAACACAAAGCAGAATTAATTCTTGCCAGAACAGGTATAGTGCTTGTAGACATATCTTCAGTGCTCTGATGATCAATACCCACCCCTCCACTACATCTTTTCTGTGGGTCCTATATATGTCTATCACAACATGTGATGAACTTCATCCAGTAAACTAAAGGCCCCAACGATGTGAGTGAAATACTATGATCTCAAAACTGTAATCTCAGGTGAACTCGGAAAAATGATGAGACAAAAACACTATATTACCTGTCGATGAACACTTTCCACAAAACACTTTATATCTGACCTCTCAGTTTTCTTTCTGAAAGAAAACTTGCACAAACATCTTCAAAAAACAAACCTGCAAGTTTAAGTTCATAACTTTTCTAGACACTAAAAATCTTGTTCCAAATAACTTTTGGCTTATTACAATAATGTGTAACTCACTAACCCCACTTCTTTATTCTTTTAATACAGAGGTATTAATGGGTCATTTCACCTTGAATAGTCCCTTACATTAGAAGATATGTTAGATACTTATGTTAACTAATCTGTTCTACCTCATATTTACCTGTGGCTGTGTACCTTTCCCAGATATGAAGAGCTCAGAGTAGCCCAGATACTTGTTTCTTTCACCAGCAGAAGTTGATCCAATAATATATATTACTTCACCTACCTTACCTCTCTAATAGTAGGATAGGTATTAAGAAATGTGGTCACTTTTTTTAGCATACTAAAAGGAAGATGGCTCCCCAGCCAGCAATCCAGAATCTTTTGTCCAGGTTCTTTGAATACTAACCTGATCATGAATAAGTAATTGTATTAGAACTTTGCCTAATGTCATTAAAAAAACCTACAACTTAACAATGTGGCATATACCAGGGCGCTCCACTGGACTGAAGTATAAGAGCTTATTTAATATTCAAACGATAAACAATGTGAAGATATTCATGTAAGAAAATTACAACTGTTATTGGGACTACACATTTTAATTTCTGGTTAAAAGGATATCAGTATTAAATATAAATATTAATGTGTAAGCCATAAAAATTGTGAAATGCCCTTTCTGTCTCTGAGTTCATTAAGCTTCTAGAGAAATTTTAAAAGCTCATTAGTTCATTTCAGGTTGGGTTCGCTATCTCTGAATCTCAAACACCAAGAAATGAGATTTCATGATTTTACAGGCCATGACCTCTATTTCATCTACTGTATTTCTTAATGGTGACACACTCCATTATGAATTTAACTTCATTTGTTTATTCTCAAATCCCAAAATTTCAAAACCTAAATTACCCATATTTACTTTCTACCTTTAAATAGCTCATTTTTGTTCTCTTGTTCATCTATAACATTTAGTTTTACCTTACAAATTTTTTTCAGATCATATATAAAAACAATAAAGAAAGCCAGATATTAATCTTGTCCAAGAAATGAAACTCTCAAGAGTATTTTGCTGTATGGGATTCAATTAAGGGTTCTTCTGAAACCAATCTTGATAAGCAAGCAGTCACTGATATCGCTTGAAGATCCTATTCACTTACTACTGGACACTCTAAATTTATGCTAGTGTTATCATAATGTATCATACTCAGATTTGAGAGGAGTGCAGAAATGTGACTCTCTTCATGTGCCTCCATATATGACAGCTTTGAGAAACTTGAACATCTGGCTGATTTATCAGAGGATACTACCATGTTATTCATCAGTATTGGGAATGTTACATGTAGATATGTTACCCAAAAATAACTGCTTCTGGGAATAGAATTATCTTGTGTGAGTTCTATTGCTTCACACTTGTTTGATATCCTTTGACAATTTAATCAAACGAAAAAGCAGTATATACCAACAGTCAACGTATTTTCCATGTATTTACCATCAGTTCTTTTCTATAACTAGGTTACCAGTAGATGGGGGTCAGTACTAAGTTACAGACAGAAATCAAATAGCAAGGTCAAGGACAAACCAGAATCAAAAGTCAGAATCTAGGGTCTACAGCTAGCAGGAGCAGGAACAAGAGCTGGCAGACAGTCTATGCTGCTACTCAGATAGTTCCCCATCATGGCTTCTTAGTTATAATATTGATGAATCAGTAGGCTGCTCGAGGCTACCACTTAAGCCCAATGGGGCTGAACTTCCTGCTGCATCCAGTTTTGTATGCTCTTCTTGTAGATACCTAGCCTAAGCCACAAGGGGTAATGAAAAGGTATCAGTGGTCCAGAATCCCCATTGTCCTAGGTTCCACTCCTATAGGCTCTTACATCAAGAAAGTTCTGAGGAAGAGAGATGTTTCTGCCCATATCAGTCTAACCAGAGGTTCTTCTCCAAGCTTTGTATATCTCCCATGATCTGCAGGGATCCACAGGACACCTGGCTATCTGTATGGACACTTTGTGCCCCGGTGTTGATTCTGGTGCTCAGTCATATCCCATGCTTGCCCTCAATTCAATACCATTTCTCTGTATTCCCCATGAAATGCCAATAGAGGGGACTAAAATAAAGGCACAATGTCAAGAGTGAAAGAAGAAATTGTAAAGTGAGAGAATTAGATGATTACAGGAAATGAAAGGGGATGTATAAGAAGAAACTAATGCTGATGCTTCAGTAGGGGGAACTTTTCATAGACTTTAAGAGGAGGATCTGGAAACTAGACTTGAAGCAAAATAAAACATCTGATGAAAACAATGGAACCATCTGTTTTTTTCAGACATGATTCATTTGGAAGCCTTTTGAATATTATTTTTCAAGTGATGCCAATTAGAAAACTAGCACGTTGTATGTGGGAGATAAACACCTGTGTACAATTTTTTCAAAAGGTTTAATACCTCATGTTGACTAACCATACAGCTGATAAGCCACTATGAAACCACAATATACAGCAACATAAAAGTGTGGGGGCTGCTTTTCCTTAGGATGCTAAAATAGCATCTAGGATAAGCAGCAATTAAAAACAGGAGGTACTGTGGGTTTGTGCAAGTTTTTGTCTTTTACTTGGTGTAATTTTCTGGAAAAGTCCCATCCTTGTTCTGCAATAGGACTTCCAAACAGCTGAAATAGAAACAATTCCTGATATATCCACTATGAGTTCTGCATGAAAACCATTGGATAACAGAACACTTCAACCCTGAACATATCTAATCAATTGAGTTCTTTAATGCTGAGCCTTACAACAGTATGGGAATTAATTAAGGGCCCCAAGTAAGCCTTCTTACACGGTTCACTGTGGGTAAGCCTCTGATATCTTAATTTGCTGACTAGCTATTCTGTATATTATGATTGAATTTTTGGGGCTTTTAGTTGTTTTGTGAACAAAATGGTGCTTTTGTGAGGCTGGACTCATTATTAGACTGCCACTATTCATTGCTTATTTGTGTGTGATGCAAATGTGAGCCTCCTCTTTATAAAATATTTGCAGTTCTCTTAGGGTGGGCTGAGAGAATGCTGACTGTAGGTTTCATCACCAGTAACTAACTGAAAGGGAACCCTCTTCCTGTATGCATATTTAATCAGCTTTTGAATTTTGAGTATACTCCAGATTGATGTTATTACAAGTATAGAGGTCAGAATCCATCCCTTTCTCTGCATTCTACGTTGAGGACCATTTGGGGAGTTAATTCAGTTTATTTCCATCTCTACATGTGATGGTCCTAGCACTACGAAGAATATGACTAGTCCTGCTGACTTTGAGATTACACACTTATCCAAAATTAAATGTGTATAATTGCTTTGCTGAACAGAGGCGTAAAATGCTGTCCTTTGTTCTGTGTTTGTACAGACCCTAGTTTGGTCCTGGTCCATGATGAATGCACCCACATGCTGTGATAATACAAATAAACAAACAATGCAAGCTGAAATCTACCTATCAAGATATATAGTCAAACATGATATTTTACATTAATCTTCTATAATACAGTAAAATAGACTGTTTAAAATGAGACATGTAAGTTGTTTTTTTTTTTTTTTTAAAACAACAAGGAGTTGTGTGGCACTTTAAGACTAACAGATTTATTTTTTGCATGAGCTTTCGTGGGAGAAGATCCCACAGTAATAAATCTAATCATTAAAACTTACACAATATATTTTGTTTTCAAAGGACTTTACAGATGTCACCTAACTAAGCCTCAATTACCCTGCTATGCGATAGAAAACTAAAGTGCTATAGGAAGGTTAAAGGACAAGGGCTATGTCTACACTGGCAAATTAGTCTGGACTAAGAAGGTTTAATCTGGACTAATTTAAGCTCATGGCCACAGTAGGTTTTCCCTACTTCAAACTAAGAAATTTCTTAGTTTGTACCAAGGGTTAGTCTGGACTAATCACCTTAGTTTGAACTAATGTTCAAACAAAGTCCAGCCAAGACCTGAACTAATGCTTATGTCAAACTAAAGAAGTTCATACTAAACCAGTTAGTACAAACTAATCGCACATTCTAGTTCAAACTAAGCATTAGTTCAAACTCGAATGCATGGTTACTTCGAACGAATAGGCTCACGATTAGTTTGAACTAACCTTGAACTTCTTAGTTCTGACTAACAAGTCCAAACTTCCTCTGGCTGATGTAGACATAGCCAAGGATTCTATAATAAGTATGCTAAATTTTGGCATACAAATCCATATTTAAACACCTAACCAAATGTGAGATAATTTTCAAAAGTGCAGAGCTCTGCAGCTGCTCTTGAAATACTTTTGAAAATCAACCCACTTTCAAAAAGATTTTTTAATTTAGATTTAGGTGCCCACCTTTATGTGCACAAATTTGAACATTTTGGTATATGTGGTTTCTTAAAAGCCACAGAGAGAATCAGAGTCAGATCCAGGATAAAAACACATAAGTTTCTTGGCTCCCAGTTCAGTATTGGGACCATTAGACCTATTTTCTCTCTCCATATCTGACTCTCTCATCTCACACACAACCTGAGTTCTGGTAACACTTCTATTTTGCAATAGCCGTGGTGATATGAAGATAGATTTAAAACTCAAATGTCTGTGGAATTCTTAGAAATTTAATAAAGGTAATTATAGTGCTCTCTTAATTGGTCTGTATTGCATATGTATGATAAGCAAATCACTAAGTAAAAGCAACCTGTTGACTTAACATTGGTAATGCCTGCACACTGTGAAAATAATATGTATTCCATGATTTGTCCAGTTACTTTCCTCAGGTTCTCTCTCTCTCTCTCTCTCCTTTTATTTATATATAGATATGTCCGTGGTGTTTTAATCAAACAGATGACGACATATTTCATAATCACAAATTTACATAAAATTTTGAAGCACACACAGAAATCTTCTTAACATGTTAGACACTAAAAAATCTCAGAAAGAGCCTGGTATAATGATTAGTGGAAATGGGCCTAATTCTTGTATGTGCTTTGGAGTTGTGGGTTTACTTAACTATTGTGGATTTTCTGAGGGTATATACATGCAAATATACCTAGGGGTTAAAGTATAATTTGGCAGGCCCCAGAACTCTCCTAAATTTCTGTGCCCTCTTCATGCATGTCTGGGCCCCCATCCTATACCATCCAGGCCCCCTTCATGCATGTGTGGGTCCCAACCCAGGTAGGTATTTACAACCTCTTCTCAGTACCACATGCATCAGTTACAACTCCACACCCCACACCCCCACCAGTTACACCTCCCACACACACATACACACAGTTACACCCCCACATCCCCACCTACACACATTCACACCCTAGCTGCACCCCCCACCCTCCCAGCCCCCGACCCCCAGCTACACACACACCCTGTTTTACATAACCCCCAGCAGCATTGCCTGTCCCGAGCAGGTCCACCCCCCCCAAGCCCTTCCTGCAGCCCCATCGTGGTGCCTCCCCCAGGCCCAGCCAAGGCCTTACCTCAGCCATGTGCACTTGTCCCTGCTCCCAGCAGCAGCATGTCTGGGGCACAGTGCCATTCACCAGCAGAGCCAGCCCTGGCAGACTGGAGAAGTTTCGACTGGGAGCTGCTCCTGATCACAGGCTGCTTCTGCCCTGAGCATTCATCTGAGCATGCTCGGGCAGGGTGCAGGGGGAGATTTACAAACTGCCAGCCTGCCACAGCTCCCTGCCAGCTGGCCTACAGGACTTAAGGGGGAACACACAGGAATGCTGCGTTCCAGCTGCTGTTTCTATTTTTAGGGGCCCTGGAATGCTGCCCCCCCAAAATGGGGGGGCCACAGAATGGCATTCTGGTGCATTCCCCCTTACTTTAACCCCTGGATGGACCCTAAGAATGTGCAACTTTTTCATGGGAGGAGCTACATTGCATTATTTTTTTCTCACTCAGAAGGCCAGTGAGAAAGATTGTTGCCAGATAGTTTTCTTCCAGCACGTTCACTTGATTGACTCTCACCTGCCCTGTGAGGCTGTCAAATTTGTTAGTGTTTTGTCCAAGAATGCTGTTTGATATTGTATGCCTTGAAAATGGCTCTCTTTTTTAGACATTAGACAAAATACACCCCCATTGTGCTCAATAACAAAAAATTCATTGGTCAAGACCCTTTGAAGGCTCAACATTAGGAATCAATTTTTCTTTTCTTGCCTATAATCATGGGAGCTGCCATCTTTGTTTTGATAAAGATCAAGATGCTGTTATCATAAAGTAAGTTAGCAGAGAAAACCCAGTGAAGATACTTAAAGTATGATCCTAACTAGCCAAGCTCAGGGCTGCAGGGGAGAAGTGGCTGCAGCCCCCAGCAGGGGCGTCGCTACCCCAGGGAACAACCCGGAGCATGAGTTCAGGCCCCATTCCATCCACAGGCCACACCCCCACCTGGGGACAGGGCGGGGAGCAGCAGCCGTGGCTGCTGCTGTCGTGGGCAGCTGGGCCCCGGATCCCCGGCTGAAGACAGGGCAGGGAGCGGCAGCCGTGGCTGTGGGTGGCTGGGCCCCAGATCTCCAGTCCGATCAGGCTGGAGACCAGGAGAAAGGGGGCCCTGCTAGGACCCTGGGCACTGGTGCTGGCATTCGGGGCACGGGGCCCATGTGCCAAGGGGCAGCTATGCCCCTGGCCCCCATCCTGGCAGCCTCAGGGCTGGAAAGGAGGGGCTACTGCCCCAACCATCAAACTTGGGGCTGGAGAGGAAGGGTGGCTGCACTCAACATCCCCTGAGCTACCTTGGGGCTGAAGAAGATGGGGCTTCTGCTGCCCCTGCAGCAGGCTCATAGCTGGATAGGAGGAGGCAACCTCACTGGGGCTACATGAGAAAGACTCCTGCTGCATCATCAGTCTGGCCTACTCACGGCTCAGAGAGAAGGGCTGCTGGAGCATACCATCTGCCTCCCCACATTTGGCTTGGGGCTGGATAGGATGGGCTGCTGCCTTTAATAGGAATACCTCAAGTCCCTTGAGCCAGGACACCTCACTTTCTTTTTGTTATATTTAGAGGGCAAGACGGCTTCTTTCATCATTTCCATTGGGCTTTCATGGAATGTGATGCTGTCATTCCCCACTCAGCTCGGTCTTCAGGGGGACAGCTTGGTAGGGGCATAGCTGTGCAAATTTTTAAAAATTTGATGGCACTTCCAAAGAGTGGGAAATGAATCATTTTGAGTCAAGCTGAAAATAACTTTTTAAAATTTTGTGCAAATTGGTCTTGAAAAAAATAATATATTTCCCCAAAACAAAATCTTTCAATTCTGAGTATTTTTTTAAAAAAGAAGGAAATTTCTAAATGAAAAGATATCTTGAACAACAGCAATAAAAATCAATATTTATTTCAAAAAAGTCATAATAAAAACATTTCAACCTTTAAAAAAATCATTTATTTATTTCACCAAAAATCTAGTGAAACCACCACAAATACCAAAAATACTTTGGTATGGTCAAATCTGTCTCAAAGAGAACTTATCCTCAGAACTTTTATTAAGCATTTATTAGAAACATCAAAGCATCTGAAGAAGTGGGATTTTCTCCCATGAAAGCTCATTTGATAAATAAATCTGTTAGTCTTTAAGTGCCACAAGACCCCTTGCTTTTTTTGCTTTACTAGATTAAAATGTCTGCCCCTTTGGAAGATTATTAATAGTGTTTCCTGTTTCCTACTATAAATCAGTGTTCTTTCAACTGATATAAAAATTAAAAAATAGGATGATGTTGCTGAAATATCTTTAAAGTGCCTGATCCAGCCCCAGAAAAACTTTTATTAATGTTCCTGGATGTTGCTTGGGTCTTAAAGACCTGAAGCAGTTTGCTGCCAATGAAATGACTGAGAAAGAAGTGACTTCAAGAAAAGACTGACTCAAGAATGCCTTTATGTTTGTGATGCTTAAAAGAAATAAGGAGCTTTGCAACACTTTAGATGGAGCATATGTGCAAGGAAAATAAACTGGTAATTATGAGGCACAAGGTAAGGAGTAAAAAAAATGTTGAAGACACTAAATAATTCTAAAAGTTTTGACAAGACATCCCTACCACATGCAAAGACAGGTCCAGAAAAGACAAAATCATTAGCAATTTACAAATCCAGGGAAGGGTATTAAGAAAAAAAAAAAACAACAACTTTGTTTTAAGAAGAAAGGAAAAATTGAAAAGAGTATGACCTGTTTTATTTATTTCCTTGTTATAAGCGTGTCAGCATCAGTAATCTCCTAATCTTCTGCTAAGAGCATCTAATAATGACTTTCTAAACATTTAATGTAGGTTTTAATTGTGGTTCTTATAGCATTATAATAACAGGACAATTATCCTAACTTGCAATGTAATAGGGAGTCACTGCTGGTAATTTTTGTCTCACCACTTGGAGCTATACCTCTCACCCTTGGGTTCCTCTCAGTTTAAGAGCCCTAAAGAGCACTGATCTGTAGGTTACTGATTCCTTCCATTGAGTATGATCATAAATCAGCTTTGAAAACAAGGACGGAGTTTGATGTGTTTTAAATGAGATTCACTAATAAAGAAAGATAATGAAACAGTTTTCCAACAGTCTTATAAGAAGACTTAAAAATGTTGAGGTGATCATTTCTAAAGTGGTTTGCACAGAGACCTTATCTGCAATACAGCTGCTCATGACAATATGGAGTACATAGAAAAGCTAATACCTTGTATTTTGATAACTTGCTAAATGAAGGATTCCTTCATCCTTTAAGAATTTATATGGTGGCTTAATGTGATATGCATCATTAAGTAACAGGTGCCTGGAAGACAAGCTACTTAACAGCAACATATTTTTAATATTATCTAACTCTTAAGTAAGAAAACTTACACAATCTTAACATATCCCTGCTATTATTTTGTAAAATAGTCTTTTGGAAAATAATGTTACAAATTGTTTATCAGCACACATAATAATTTAAATTCAAACACAAATTCATCCAACCAGATGACTGGATTGGCTTAATGCGTCTTATCCTATAATTTTCTTCAGTACAGATGCTTCATACTGTGACACAAATCATTCTGAGATTGCTCCATTTTAACTGTTGGGTTGTTCCATTTTAAGGGTAAGTGAATCCCATTTGAGTTATTGAAATGAATGACTCCATCGAAGGCAATGGCGACTATATATGTGAATATGTGAGTAAGATGAGAAAGACTTGGCTCAGAGGGAGGTCAAATACACTTAGTTTTAATAATATAAGTTTGATTATGTGTGTTTTTCTCTTTAATGTCACAGTTCATTGCATTATACAAGTTGTGTCTGATTTATATATTAGTTATAATAAATCATATTAAAATATATGAAATTTATATTATATTTAAATATATATGCATAATTATAAAAATATAATGTTGTATGAATCAACAAAGGAGCCAAGTGATCAACTGCAATATCATAAATTTGTGATAACAAATGAACATTATGCTTGCTATAACTTCTGTCTATAGCCTGATTGAATTACAATTCCCCAACACAAACTATGGAAGTGAAACCATGCCTACTAATTCTGTTATAATGGGGGGGAAAAAAGCTATGTAAGAAAGAAAAAGAAATGAGAGATTTGGGATGCAGACAGATTTTGTAGCAGAGATGTTGAACAACTGGCAATCTCTCATATTTCGCAAACTGAGAACTTATGCAGGAGCAGAATTTTACATATAAAAGATCATTCAATATTAAATCATTTTTATTATACTATTATGTTTAATGTAAAGGATATTAGAACTGTTTGACATTTTTCTGATGGAACATGTTTCCAATGAAATGTTACTTGCTTTTCATTCAAATAGAAACTATCTATGGGAATGTGTTAATTTGATTAACTTTTGCTTAGTGAATTGAAATAAAGATTTTTGTTAAGGTGGAAAACTTCTATTTTAGCCTTATCAGAATGGAATATTTTAATTTTTCATTTTGAAATGATTTTGCATTTTGAAGTCAGTTGGATAAGTTATAGAAAATTAAAAAAGTCAAAGATGGAATGAAACATTTCAATTTTATCAAAACAAAACATTTCAACTGACTAAAAATGAACTTTTTCAAAAATGTCAAAATGAAAACATTTCATTTCATGGGAAATTTTTTTTTCATTTTTCTTCCAAGTCACAGTGCAAAAAAATTTAAGATATTGAAAATTCCCAAGGAACAGAAGTTCTGAATTTCAACCATACCTAGAAGGTATATACAGAAAGTAAAATGTGAACTCAGTATTGGGGTCCTGTAATGATCTACATTCAGAGCTTTTGGGAGTTTTGGACTTGTATATATTGCACTCTGAGGAAAAAATTTGGGTTATTGTGGAAAGGAAGGCAACTTTAAAAGGAAGCTTATATAGGGAATTCAGAGGACATTCATGCAGAGTGACTGTCTTTTCTGCAAATTAACTGCCACTACTCTCATTTAGAGCCATAGGGTTGGAAGGGACCTTATGAGATCATCAAGGTCAACCCCCTTAGCCCTTCTGCATGTTAAGTAGAGGTACAAGCCACTACACTATTTGCAAGGCTCCCTACTATGAAAACAGCTTCATGTGATCCCTTGATTAAGCCAGATTTGCATACCACCAAGGGGCAGGGAAAGGCAAGAGAACAAAGGATACATGATGGCAGAACCTTAGTCCCATGCAGCTGGATCAGAGCAGACACACCTTTGGGAGATGCAACAGACACTCTGTTCTTTCCTTTCCATCTCTTTAGGGTCTTCTCTGACACATTTTGCTCATCTCTGCACTGCATAGCAAAGAGGTTCATGTGGTGACCTTTACTATTTTCTGCCATTGGAATGCCTTTATCATTCTATCATAATGGTGCAAATTCTACATTTTGTTTCTTAAAGGGCCTCATTACCAGGAAAATCAATTCATAAGAAGGTTTGGTGTCAATTCAATGTTGTTAAGATTGGATGCTCAATTTGTAGATCAATAAGAATAAGATAAGTTACTCTGTAGTTTTCCCTAGCCTTTCAAATTGCACTGGAACTTTTAAAAAATATATATATATTAATCTGATTTAAGACTAAAAACCAATTAGTTGTAAAATGTTTGTCTCCTTAAACAATGGTCTATCCAAAATGGAGATGCATACATTTGAAAGGAAAATAACATTTTGCTTTTTATTCCAAATATCAAACATGGGGGAAAAAAGAATCTTCTTACTCTCATTCTCTTGTTCCTTGCATTAAAAATGAATGCTTTCTCACTTTAGGGGATAACTTGGAGGAATTAATTCAATATTATACGTAAACAGATTCCTAACCTCCAATTCAAGAGTGTCTCCTTCTCTGGAGGAGAGCTAAAGCAATCTAAAACTTTAATGCTCACATGCTGGTGTCATTCAGTAAAGTGCAGGCTGGAGCTGCCTCACTAAGAGTAGTAGAAAGACTAAGGTTCAGAAGTCATATTTAATCAAAATTAAATTAAATCTAGAGTATGCAGTTAGGGTGCAGGACATTTGACATACAGGGCTCAACGTTCAAATTATTTTTCTTTCATTTTAGAGAGATAAAGTGCATTAAGCATAACAAAAACAGTGGTATGTATTAAGGTGATCTATCCAACAGACCCCAACCATGAACATGTTAACCTCATGCTGGTGTTTTCAAATATGGAGTCCATGAGAGATCTACAGAAATGAACATAAGTAATGTAGCTGGAAATACATTATGTATGATGATAAAACCACGAGCTGATTAGGATATAAAATATCTTCATTTTTAACAGGTTTTTAATGTATTGGATTTAATAAATATAAAACAAGAAAGGACTCAGTGGAAAGCATTTGCACAAAAAAACACAAAAGTATCATATAGATTTGTTAATTATGACAAATGCTATTTATGTAATTGAATGAATGCCAAAAAAAGAAAAATGTACATTTCTGAATGACTACAATTTATAATTTAGTATAAAACTCAGATGTTGCCAAGTTGTTTATTCAACTTTTTCATATTTCAGGAGTACAATCAATTATCACAGAAAAGATTTCTATCTACCTCATATTCTCTCTCTCTCTCTCTCTTTTTTTTTTTAAATTACAACTCCACATTATCATGTTTCTATAGCACAGGTTAGCTGAACAACATGTATGACTCCATAGCGACTTTTGGCCCTCAGTAAGAAAAGGACTCAGTGTATAAAACAAAGGATAATTTTGAAAGGTGAATTATATTTCAAGAAAGAATTCTTAATATTTGAATATTATCTTGTATTGTTAAAAAGTGTTTATTCCAAAGAAGTAAAGTCTAATTAAAAATTGTTTGGAAATAGTGATAGCTAAGTAGCAGCTCTGTAGAAAAGGACCTGAGGGTTATGGTAGAGATGAGAAGTTGGGTGAGTCAACAATTTGCCCTTGTTTCCAAAAAGGCCAATGGCATATTAGTTTGCATTAGTAGGAGAGCTGCTACTAGATTGAAGGATGTGATTATTCCCCTCTATTCGGCACTGGTGAGGAGACACATGGAATACTGTGTCCATTTTTGGTCTCCCCCCCCCGCTATAGAAAGGATGTGGGCAAATTAGAAAGAGTCCAAAGGAGGGCAACAAAAATGATTAGGGGACTGAGGCACATGACTCATGAGGAGAGACTGAAGGAATTTGGTTTATTTAGTCTGCAGAAGAGAAGACTGAGCAGGGATTTAGTAACTACCTTCAACTACTTGAAGGGGTGCTCCAAAGAGGAGGGAGCTACGCTATTCTCAGTGGTGACAAGAGGACATAAGCAAAAATGGTCTCAAGCAACAGCTGATGAGGTCTAGGTTGTATATTATGAAATACTTTCTCACTAGAAGGGTGGTGAAGCACTAGAATGGGTTGCCTCGGGAGGTGGTGGAATCTCCATCTGTGGAAACTTTTAAGACCAGGTTGTATAAAATCCTGGCTGGGATGATTTAGTGGAAGTAGTCCTGCTTTTAGCAAGGTGTTGGACCAAATGACCTCAAGAGGTCCCTTCCAGGTCTAATATTTTATGATTCTGTGATTCAAAATTGGTCCTTTAATTGTTACATTTAGTCTATGCAGTTACCTTTTTGAATTATTTTAAATTACTAGGCTTGATAAATTAATGTTGTTTTGTCTTGTAGTTTAGGATATCTGTCTTGGTAAATTAATCATATAACCCCCATTACCATACTGTTTGAGTACCATATGATTTAATATACTTATTCTCACAACTGATGTATGAGGAAGAGACTTATCTAAGTTTTACAAATAGGGAACTAAAACATGAGAAATTGGGTGACTTGCCCAAGCTCTCACAGGCACTTTATAACAGAGCTGGGAACTGAATCCAGGTCTTTGTTTGGTATCTGAATCCAGTGGATAATGCTATGCCATCCCAATCTGATTTTCTTCTTTTAATAGGGTAACCAGATGAGTGGACGGTGGAAAGCATTATACATGATATATCTGGAATTTTATAAGGCTTTTGACAGTCTCACATGATGTAACCTGTTCTGTTGTTCCTGGAGGTTTTGAAGAACAGGTTAGACAAATACCTGTCAGGTATGGTCTAGGCATACTTAATCCTCCCTAAGTACAAGAGGATGTCCTGGAAGACCTCTTGAGATTCCTTCCAACTCACTTTTGCTATACTATATTATACAGAATTAACAAATTATAGCTGATTTGCAACCATATTTTTAAGCTTAGAGGTCACCAGTCGGTGGCTAGGTGATCATGGCAACATGATCAGATTCCAGTGTCTGCATGATCTGGGGACTGAGCTTTGGAAAGGGAAGGAGAAGCTGTGATCTTTTTCTGTTTTTGCCTCAAGCCAATGGTAGTGCATCTTTCCTCCCAGAAACACTATGTTCTATTCCAGGGAAGTACTGCTTAAAGATGTTGAGGAACCTGCTGCCTTTGCCTCTTCATCTCTGTTGCTGTGCCAGATCCACACCAAATTCAACTATTTGAGCAGATAGAATGGAGAAGTGATGCATGCTCCTGACCCAGCAGCACCAAGCCTTCACCAGATGGCTCCACAACTCCAATGGTCAAATTAGAAATAAATGTAGTGATTGTGGTACTCCTCCAAACCCTGCTTAAAACTTAAACCTTGCAATTCCAAACCCTACCCATGACCTAAGCCTTATGATTCCAAACCAGGACCCCAATCACAGATTAGAAAGATCCCATTTTCTACCATCCCACAGCCCACCCACCTGCTCAGGCAGAATCTGACCGCTCTGTGTGTAACCTTTCATATTATTCTTTATTTCTCATTACATTTATTACTTTGGTTGTACACAGTGTAGTTGTAGCCATGTCAGTCCCAGGATATTAGAGAGACAAGGGCGGTGAGGTCATATCTTCTGTTGGACCAACTTCTTCTGATAAGAGAGACAAAATTTCAAACCATGAAGAACTCTTCTTCAGGTTCTAGGAAAGATTCTCAAAGCTAAATGCAAGGTTGAAAAGGCTTTAGCATAAACAGATAGCACATGTTCTTAGGGACCATTCAAGGTAAAGTGACTCACTGACATCTCTGTAGACACAGAACAAAAGGGAGGGGGTTAGTATGGGTTACAGATTGTTGTAATATGCTATAAATCCAGTGCTTTAGTTCCAACCATGATTTTTAGTGTCTAGCAGAGTTATGAATCTAAGCTCCCAGAAGTTTCTTTTGAAAATATGTATACAGATTTCTTCTGACAATGAGGACTGATAGATCAGATATAGAGTGATTGCTTTTTTTAAAAAAGTATTCACCCACAGGCCATAATGTGTTTTTGTCTTTTGTTATTTTAATTTGTGAGTTCATTTGAGAGACATCATCAGACCTTCCCCAAAGAACTCTAAGAGAAGCTCCATCAGCTCATTTCCCCATGAGCCCACACCAGGGACCTTCAACATGTTTCACTAGCTACACAAACAAGGGAACCCAGGGAGACCCATCATATCTGGGCATGGTGCCCTTAACTGTACTCATAGAAACCACCCTCAAATCACTCATCACATAAAGGCACAGCTTCCTCTAAGACACAACTGCCTTCCTCCACAACTCTGCAGTATTAATATCTTCACTCAGAACACCTTCCTTGCACCACTTTCACCACTTCTCTATACATCAACAGTCTTCACAATGATGGCATAACTGCCTGCATCTATGGGGAAGGGAGGGAATGAAGTGTTAGGAGCTAGGCTGGCCCTTCAAGATAGCCGGAGGGGGCCGATGGACTTCCCATAGCACATCCTGTGCTCCCCAAGTGGGGCCAGCCCAGCCCAGCACCACCCTGCCCTGCCCCACACCTTCCATTCCAGCCCACAGCAAGGCACCAACTTGGACAGAGGGGTGGGCTGGGCTGGTCCTTCACAATGTGTGTGGTGGGAGGCACTGACCCAGCCCAGCCCAGTACCCCCACAACAGTTACCCACTGCTGCTGCAGCCTAGCACCAGCTGGGACAGGGTGGCCTCACCCTCTGCATCCCCCCACCCTTGGGGATGGGGCTCTGGGCCAGCCCTTCACAGAGCAGGAGGGGCACAGGAGGCTCTGTACCCCTCAGAACCTCCTGCATACCCTGACTCCTGCTGCTTAAGCCCCACCACAGCCCTGGGGCCTGATCCCCCCCAGTCCTTCCCTCGGTACACCACTTGATGTTTGTGGTCCAAAAGCTTGTCTCTCTCACTTGTAGAAATTGGTCCAATAAAACATTCTCTCACCCATATTGTCTCTTTAATTCATTACTTTTTATCATTTTGTCTGTACATTTTCAAGTATGCATCACAAATGTGACTAGATCTTTAATCTTTAATTTCTTTTGTAACATTCCACTTTAGAATTAAGCTTGTTTTAGAAGTTTTTCCTATTTCATGTAGGATTTCCCATCTTCTTAATTAAACGTTACTGATTAACTGACTTTACTTATTCCAACACACAGTATAAGCTGTGCTTTTTACCTCACACACACTATGAACATACTTGATTAATTTTGTCACCTGTTGCTCTCAGATAATTCATCAGCATTTAATTCATTTAATTTTAATTCTAGAGATGCTCCTATGCAAAATCTAGAGTTATATTTTCCTATTAGTAGGATTTTCTCGTAAGAGCTAAAATGCATTATTTCAGGGCATCATTCTTCAAAGTTATGCCTAACAGTTTAAAATCCTACTCAAGTTGTATTGAAGATAAATTAATTCTCATTTATGTTAATCATAATTGTTGCACATGAAAGTTATTTTTCTCTATCTATAGCATTTTAAGTATCAGTTCCGGTGTTAATATATAAGTTTACATATGAATTTGGCTAGCTTTTTCACCAATAAAGCATTTTTAAGAGTCAAGACTTATTTCAAGTTCCTTTTCATTTATATAACTATTAATTTCCTTGAAGTGTTTTCTTACTCAAGTTCTCTTTTCTTTAATCCATTCAGCTGTCATCTATGATTAATCTTATTACATTAATCTCTTCCATCAAGACCATAAGAGCAGTTCAGTATTTCACAAAGTCACTTACAGTTTGTGTTTAGCCCTATATCTCTCTCAAATTAAGGTCCTGAATGTTTCATTCTTGGAAACAAGTTAAAAGTGCCTCTCTGATTTAAGTAGATATTTATATGTAAAAATACTTTTTATGTTCTATTTGTATAATGGCCCAGAAACTTGGACCTTCCTAAGATGCACAAGCAACTTATTCATTCAACTCATTTCCTTATTCATTGTTTCTATAGTGCCATTGGTGATTGTGTGTGTGTCTATAAAACACACAAGGCTCCAAGATTAGCAACATAACCTTAGAATAAGAAGTGAAGTGACATAATGCTGACCTATGCATTGAATCAACTAGGCAGGTTATTTTTGGGGAACTTGCATAATTATAGTACTACACTTGAAAGCATGGACAGGAAGTTTGAACTTTATACAGAAAAAGATAGGAAACCAAGGAACCACAAAACACCCATACCAGTCTTACACCATCTACAGATTTCCTCATTCTGAGAAAACAGTCAATGAGTTTGATCTGCCAGTTTTCTGACTGCTTTGTGCCAATGGTGCAGTGCAAAACAGCTATACCACGGCCTAATATTTCAGAGTAAATTAGGGGTATGTCTACACATAGAGCTGAATTTGAATTGATTGTCATCAATTTGAATTCTATTAAGTGCATGGGCACACTGGCTTTCCTCAATTAAAGCTGAGGAACTCCGCAGTTCCAATCGATGAAAACCTCGTTTGACTTCGAAGTCAGGGTCAATTCGAACTGAGTAATTTGAATTGATCCAGTGTGGCCATGCCAGTTCGAACTCACTGGTAGTTCCAATTAGCCACAGCTTGATTTTCCCTATACAATAGTGCCCCCTACTAATTTGAACTAGCAAGTCTTGTTCATGGAGATGCCCATTTGAACTGTATTTTCTAGTTTGGTCATGTCAATTTGAATTGACTGAATTCAAATTAATAATTATTAGTTCAAATTGCCTAATTTGAATTCAGTAATTTGAATTGAAACTCTAAGTGTAGACATAGCCTAGGAGAGTGAAATGAAAAGATGATCATTTGAGACTTTAAACTCAGACATTTGTCTCTGCAAGTACAAGACATTGCTTTTGAGAAAAGCCCACAGGTAATTCCACTTCTAGAAGCTCGAATCAACAAGGCCAAGCTTTTTATTGATGGAACAATTTTAGCATTTCTTGTGGAAACATCAGATTCTGTAGCTCTGTTGAAACAGAAGTCCACTTACAACTTAAGAAAAATTACTGTAGAATGAATAATAGCTGCTCAAGCCACATGTTATCTATCTCTGCAATTAGCAGAGAAATCCTGTTAAAGCATCAATTTTATTGCCATGGGAAAGTAGCAATGTATCTTAGCTGCACTTGGCAGCACCACTGTGCTGTAGTTAAGGGGCTGTCAGGATGACTGCTATAAGCCTTTATTTTGAAACTATTCTAAGCCCTGGTTGCAAATTTTCTCTACACAAACCTCTGCATTCAAGATTTCTGTCTGGATAAAAATCTATTTTTCATAAAATATAATTGGATAAAAGAGACAAGTTTTAAGAAACATTTTAAGAGTCTAAAACTTATAAGTACTATTGGTTTTGATGAAAGAATTAACTAGTACTCTGCAGGCGCTTGCCACTGCTTGATTCACAGACAACTTATTTTGCAAAATGCCTTGACTCAGATCATAGTCTAACAAAGCCATACACAGAGCCAAACCCATCTGCACTGATTTTTCATATACCAGTCTGATAGCACCATCCACATTTCTCCAGGCCCTGCACAGAGATCCCTCCATGGCTATGGAGCTCAAACTGAGGGAGAGGAATGGGTGGTTTGGGTTTAATGTCCTCTCCCTGTGTCTTAACTTGAAGACATTCCCAGAAAAAAGTAAGGTAGCCCCAGACATCTACCCAAGAGCATCTGAAGTCAGGCTGGCATGGCTGCCACCAGTTTGCAGGCATGTGCTTCCATGCAGATCCTGGTTTTCTGTGGATTCTTAAGAATGTGCCAGGTTTGAAACCTTTTATTAATTCTCTTTATTTTATTGTCGTAGCACCAATAGGGTCCAAACAAGACTAGAGCCCTATTGTGCTACATACTGCTCAAACACATAGTTAAGATTTCTCTAAATGGCAAGTTACTATGCAGCTAGCCAGGATCTCAATATATAGTGCCCTGGCTAGCTGGTGCATGCTAGATTCAAACATTCTCTTGCTACACAATATCTTGTGCAAGGAGACAGTCCCCACAGTGGAGAGTTTACAGCCTGAATACACAAGACTGATCAAAAGCATGTGTATTGCAGGGGAAACAACCTACAGAAAAGTGAAACTGCAAACTCAAGTTCCCATAGCTAGAATCCTGCAAATCTGAGGCTATCTGTGAATCCACAGACTATTTCTTGCAGATGCAGATCAAATGCGAATCCACATATTTCCCTCCACACAGGGATCTACTCAAAGCAAGTCAGTGCCAGAACCAGGAACACAGCTCATGTCTCATAACTACTAGCTCAGTGCCCTTAACCAATAGATCACACTGATTCTCTGTTCTTAGGAACAAACCCTGCCACCCAATAGGACAACATGAGGGGAACAATTGAGAATTTCTCCATAGTTGCTTCCTGTTTTGGGTCACACCATGAGACAGCCAAAGCTAATTGAGGGATGACCACAAACTAACATCTATAACAGGAGTGCTTATAGTATGGGAAGTAGATCGGATTTTCACTGTAATTTGCAAACAAGAGCAGATGCACAATAACTAGAGTTCATAATATAGCTAGAACACTGAGCAATTGTCAATACTGAACACATCACTCCACCTGGAAAAAGTATGCAGACTACAAATTAGAAAAGAATATTCTGGTTAAAAGAATATTTACCAAATGTTAACTATAAGAAATAAATTTCAAGGAACTGACAAAACAACGTCCCACCATCCCCGGAAAACAGATAGCTAGGCATAACATGTCACCTATTAACTATTGCTCTTGGTACTAGAAGTACATTTCTTACTCTTGTCTGACCTCTTGAAGTGTAGTTAGTGCTCAGTGAACTGTATCAGATGCTAATCAGTTATAACTGGTGGTCGCTATAGTGGCATTAACAAACATTCATTGTGCAAGCTGCTAAATATGATGCAATATGTACATGAGAGGAAAAGTGGGGACTGGGAAGAAAAAGGCTAACAATAAATGTTCCTATAACATCATCTGAGAAATTAATGCAATGTGATCAGTCTTACCTGGGAGAAAGTCTAATACAATGTGATGTTCCCGTCTTATTAACATTATATAGTATTAGATTTTCATACAGTATGATGTTCAGTAGACTGGCATTGACAAATATTGTACCATGTTAACTTCAATGCAGGTCTAGAGTAAATGCAAAACTATTAATGGCTCCTTTGCTCTTTACAAAACTCCTAACATCCTAAATTCCTAACATTATCTTTGACCTGAAAACTTAAATTGAGCATTGAAGCATGTTCCAGATGAATGGTTAAGTTACAGTCAATAGTGAAATCTTTACACATATTCCCCACCCAGACTCAGTGACATCCATTTTCTTTCCACAAGAGACAATTACAATGAGAAGTGACAGCTTACAATCTCTTGTGCTGTTGTGTTAGTTTGGCTTCTAAGAAGCACTGCTTTATAAAGCCCAATACAGCATTAAATAAAATACTATGCCCTTAAAACATTTGTGCCCCTGAATCTCAGTCCTGATGAATGGAGCTTGCGCTACCCTCATAGTGAAAAAGGAAGCTGTGTCTAAGAAGAGATTCATCTGATGGGGAAATCCAGACAGCAGTACTATGTCCTAACATCCTTAATAAGATACTGAGAAAACACGAACTGAGACAAACACAACCATCTTTAACAAACAGCTTCATCTAGTAAGTGACCACAAAATTTAGAATGCCATTCCGTCTATGCTACAAAGACTGTGCTGAGTCCACCTTTGTTCACACAATCCATATAAAAGGATGTACTTTATAAGTTCCTGATTAGACAAAGAACATCCAGAAAGCAATTTCCCTCCCACTGTTCCGTAAGAATGAAATTCAGAGTATTTAGGTTCACTCTTGGAGGAACATGGGATAATTGAAGCAGAGAAATCTACTTTCCCTGATTGAGAGCTAAGGTCCAGGAATGCTATTTAGCACTATCCTTCTCTTTTTTTCCTGCCACTGTTGCTATTTCAGCCAATGGACCAGAATAGTCACTGTAGCCCTCTCCACAAGTAGCATAGATACTGAGGCCACTGGATCTGCATAAACACGAAACCACAGCTCCTAGTGCATCTTCCTTTCAGGAAAGATGAAGAGCAGCATGATTAATTAGAGGTCTGGGACACTTGACTTATGAGGAAAGATTGAAAGAGATGGGTTTATTTAGTCTGGAAAAGAGGAGACAGAGGGACCTGATAACAGTTTTCAAGTTTCCAAGTTGTAGTCACAAAGAGGAGGGAGAAAAATTGTTCTCTTTAACTGCTGATGATAGGACAAGAAACAATGGGGTTAAATTACAGCAAAGGAGGTTTATGGTTTATGTTGGGGTGTGTCTACACTTACAATTTAATTTGAATTAATGAGGGTTAATTTGAATTAAATCCATGCATGGCTACACTGGCTTTCATTAATTCGAACTATGGAATTCCTTAGATCGAATTAATGAAAGCTTACTTCAAAGTTATAAAACCTAGCTTAACTTCAAAGTATGGGTTAATATGAACTTATAAATTTGAATTAACACAGTGTAGCTGTGTTAATTTGAACTAAATATAAATTTGAATTAAAGCTTTTTGACCTTTTTACTCCCAAGGTGCCTTCCTCTTTCTGTATATTGGGTAGGGGCATGGCCCTTCTTGGGGGGCCATCTTGTCACACCTTCTATGGTGCACCTCTCCTAATTCAAACCAGCAAGTCCTGTCCATGGACATGCTAGTTCAAACTGGGTTTCTAGTGGGGCCACATTAGCTCAAATTAACTTAATTTGAACTAACCTTCCAAGTGTGGACACAGCCTTGGACATTAGGAAAAAATTCCTGTCAGGGTGATTAACCACTGAAGCAAGTTGCCTAGGGATGTTGTAGAATCTCCATCAATGGAAGTTTTACAGAAGAGGTTAAACAAGGTCTTGTCAGGGATGGTCTAAGAGGGTACTTGGTCCTGTCATCAATGCAGGGGACTGGACTTGATAACCTTTCATGGTACATGAACATAATAGCTGCTTGGAATGGATTCCTTCTAACTTTCCATTTTCATTCTTGATTCCACAAATGCTCCCAGTCCAACAAATTCTAATAGTACTAAAAGATATTTCCTTCAGCAATGTTTCCTCTAAGCTGCACGGCCATGCGGCTGTGCAGCTCCCTGCTGCTGCCCCATGCAGGGGACTCTACCAGCTGTGTGCAGCTGGTGTAGTGTGAAAAAGTATGGTCTGGCAGTCTCTGTTACTTAGTATCTTCTGTGCATGCTCAGATCAACAAAGCTTGCTCAATAACATTCCCTGTGGCTTTTCTGCTGACGTTGCTCCTCCTCCTCCTCTTACTTGTTGGCAGTTTTCACTCCCTCTTTTTAAAGGGGTTCAAGGGCGGGGGCAAAAGGGCTGACTTTGCTGGGGGGACTAGGCAGGGTATGTGTAAGGGATGGAATTTGACTGGCCTGTGGGGTTGGGCACTTGGAGGCAGGAGCGGGAGAGGGGTGAGGAGCCAAATCAGGTACTGGGAACGGAGAAGCCAGCATCCAGCCCTGGACTGAGAGCTACCAGCTGTTAGAATAAAGGCACAAACTCATCCCACAGAGGGGGCAGAGGGTACACTAGTGACCCCAACAGAGAGAGTCCTCTCCCCTGATTTCAGAAATGTGTGTGGGGAGGGTTTATTGTTTTCCCACTTACAGGAATTTGTGTTTTACTGAGACACTAGGCTCTGCCTTCCAGGCTGCCTTGTGAAAGGAACCTGGCTTCTTAAAGGCACAGGCATCCCAATTTCTAAAGCCAGCAGTTCCTATCTTTCTGATATATCACTCTGTGAGACTACAGGGGACTTGATTCAAGATATAATTTTTTAGTCACCCCCTTCTCAGTTTACATGGGGACATAAAGTCTCATGAGAGCACACACAGAAAATTGTCTTATCTGCCGTGATTCCCTGAATCACATATGGCTACATCTCATTGTGCTATATGGTGGTTACTTTAATAGCAAATACCTTCTGATAAATAAATAGTTATTATTTTAATCAGGGATCTAATATTTTACTTGGGGAGGTTCTTATTGGGGTTTTTAATTCTAACACTTGAAATTTTATGGCACAAGTGTCTTCTGTTGGATTGTTCCTGATTGCTTGTTCTGACGTAAAGACTTCTTCTTTGAGTGTTACACGGATTCATTCAGTAATAGGTGTATCCACAATTGGTTGGAAACCTTTTTGCCCTAGCCTGTTAAAACAGAGCTGGCAGCCACCGCTCCCTGGCCATCCCATGGCTATATTTATGGCCGCAGCCCTGTCCCTCTTCAGTTCTATTTTCTGTGAAACCTTGGAGCAAGGAAATCACTCTCACCTGCCGCCTGCCAAGCCAGGGTTCAAACCTTGTGCTACCTGCGGCAAGACCTTCCCGCAGGATGACTTCCACAAGAAGTGCTTCTGGTGCTTGGGTGAAACCCATTTTGTCACTGAGGGCTGTATCTGTCAGTTCTTCAAACCGCAGACCATAAAAGACAGAAAGCAAAGGCACCATGTGTTGGCCTCAGAGCAAGTGCAGCAGCCTACCCCCCAAGCTTCGGAGACTCCTTCGGCACTACGTGCCAGCTCAGCAGTGCAGCCTACCTAGCACTGCTCTCCCAGAGAGTGAAGGAAGATGGGCTCGGTACCAGTAGTGGTACCAAAGCACTGGTGCCGCTCTACAACTCCTATCAAGGGGTCACCTTGGGACCAGCAGGAGCCGGTACCAGTCCCTTCCATTCCAGAGACCTTTGAGGCAGTGAAAGCTCTTTTATTTCTGCCAACGCCTCCCACTCAGGTGCCCCCCACGAAAAGGGGTAAACTGGCCTTCATGTCAAAAGCCTGGTCATTCTGACAGAGACATCACTCTGTCACTGATTTCGGTGCTGAGTTCCCCTGCACCTGAGACAGCTGCCCATGAAGGTCCTGGCTCCATTAAGTCCTGCCCTTGGAGCCATGTTACCCTGTCTTCTCCGGCACTGCAAACATGGAGCCGTGAAGTTTCTTGATCTCTGATTCCCGAAGAGGGCACCTCGAGAGGGACTAAACAACCTTGTCCATGGCACTCGGTACCAACATGTTACAGATACTGATCCCATGAATAGTCTCCACAGGAGACTCCAATGGGTCCCTGTGGTACCACTCAGCTCGGCTCAGCCCCCTGTATGCTGGCACTGGACAGTACTCTGAACCCCATGCCCCACTCCTACACCTGGGACCTTACAGTGCATTTTGACCTCCTGAACCATGTTTGTGCTCATGTGGGGTTGGAGGCTTGTTCTCCCACAGGGCCTAGAGATACTTTGTTCAGTGCAGCAATAACTTCGGCAGAGCCAATAACAATGCTCTTACACCCTAGGGTGTGGGACCCCGCTGTTGCAGGAAAATACATCTCTCTCCCACAATAATAAGGGAGTTCCTGTTTCAAATACCTCCCTCTCAGGTGTCAGACCCTAGGCATCTATTAACCCAAGTTGAGAGATACAAAGTAACACCACCACTTCTCAGGTGAGTTCAAACAAGTAAAAAACACAGGTTTATTAAGGAAGGGGGTAGGCCCCAACCTAAAGGAGTTTTATACAACTAACAGGTACCTAAACAAACAAGAGTTGTAACTAATAAAACAGAGGAACAGAAAAGCCCTGACCACTGACCCTTCCTCACCCACAGAGTCCCTTGTGAAGCCTATTCATGATTGTGCTTCACCCAGCTGGGCATTGTTCCCAATCCTAAACACCGACACATCCCCATCTTCTTGTTCTGGTCCTGTTGACCATCTGCTTCAGGTTCTAGGTCCACAGTCCTCCTACCTTGGACTGTCTGCTTCTGGGCCCAATGACCAGATCCAAAGTCCAAAAGTCCTATGCCCCAAATGTCAGTGGTTCACACCCTGAGTTCCTATATGGAGCCAAGCCAGCACAAGAGCAACCAAGGTGGAATTAGTGACTCTACAGGTCCCTCTCCAAGCTGCAGGAACTCCCTATTCTCCAAAAAATCCTGCAAAAGAGTCCTAACAAAGAACACTCCTGAAGGACAGTGCCCCCAAAGAACCCTTTGCCTCAGCAGGGTTTTCCTTAAGTTCAGCTGTCCTGTCCAATCAGTGGCCAGGATTTCTCCCACCACAAAAGCTGTCCATTAGCACAGCACTTTCCAGAAACTTGTGTGCACGGCCCACAAACACTGCGCACAACACCCAAGTGCTGCCCACGGCACTCAGTATCCAGGTAGACTCCAGTCCCCTAGCAGGCAGCCAAGTGCCTAGTTTCATTATGTCCATCAAAGTATTGCACAACCCAGCTGTTTACATGATAGGTAAAGCACCCAGTTCTGGGGAGGGGAGATACAAACAAAACACATACATGTATAACAACCCAAACTTCTTCCCAACATTGCTATGTCACATTGGCAAACTCCCAAATCTATTGCCCCCATATCAGACATTGTGGGCCACAGATACCAGGTTTCCACAAGTGACTTCCCTTTCTTCACCCACTACACAGCACTGTCTCAAGGGGTGGTGGAAGCAGCACTAGGCCCGGGACCAGCTTCTCATGATCCCCTCCCAGTATTGAGGGATGCGAGGGAGTTAGATCTCCTGGGGCAGAAGGTTTACTCTTCCTTGACCTTCCAGCTCAGAATAGCAAACTATCAAGCCTTAGTAGTCAAACATGCCATGGATGTGGGGGAGTCCATGAATAAGTTTAGACACTTTCTCCCACAGAAGAATAGGGCGGATTACGACACCTTTCTTGAAGGGGCAGACTAGCATCACAGGACTTATTGCTATCTTCCTGGGACACCTCAGACACAATGAGCCGCAGTGTGGCCTCAGCCATAACCCTGCAGTGAGCAGCATGTCTCCAGGAGGCAAGGGTATTTCCCTCCTCTCAACAGGTCATAATGGACCTTCCATTTGAAGGTGGCCCTCTGTTCGCAGCTGGAACAGAGGCAATGCTTTGTGATGCCCGGGGTCCCTGAGGGAATATAAAGTATCTAGGCGTGTTGCCTTCCTGGCCTATGAGCCACCCCCAACCCCCACCCCATGAGGGGCAGTTTATTTTCCATGGTTAAAGTCCTCACTCCACTGGCCCTTATTGAGGTGACAATATACTTAAAACTTTGAACCTTGCAACCCTTCCCCTTTTCTCCTCCCCTGTAGTGGGAAGATTACTACCTGGTTCACCTTCGAGTACCAGGAGAAAGTGCATTATTCTGCATGGGAAGGTGACCCTGAGGCAAAGCCTTAAGTCAGGGAACTCCCCTCCATCTGCAAGGAAAGCCAGTGGTCCCGTTGGAATTCTTAAGAACCTTTCCACTGTGCAGGATGCCCCTTCTCTCCCATGTTTCTAGCCTGTGCCGTGTCCTTAGATTCCACTATTCAAGAATGTAAAGTCTATCCATCCCTATTGGCCTCTACCTTAAAGGCATTATCAGGACCATTAAGTCCAAGGTAGACAATGGGATATACGAGGGGTTTATAGGATTAGATACCTCCACACCCTTCGAAATGACACACCAGGACACAGAGCTGTCTGTAGGGTAGCGAGAGCGGGACAGCTGCCCAGGGCCCCGCACTTCAGGGCTGGGGACCAGCATGAGCCCCCAGTCTCCCATGGTGAGCCCTGAATATTTTTGCCAGGCAGACACAGGCTCACTGAGAGGCTGCTTTGCAGGTGAATATCTGGGCTGCCTGCCACCCCTCTCCCTGGAGCCTGCAGCTGAGTGATAAGATGGAGGGGAGAAGGAGGTTTAACCCTTTCCTCTGCCAGCAGACGCTGACAGCACCAGCCCAGGGAACACACAGCCAGGTAAGTATGGGGGGGGGGGTCTGGTGGGACCCTGACCCTGAGCCAATGGGGGAGTTGGCTGGGGATCTGCCCCCCTTCCCCCACAGCCCTGGGTCAGGCCAGTAGCCAGGTGGTGGGGTAGGAGTCTGAGGGACCTGAGGATCCAGGACTCCCAGTGGACCATAGATCTCACCAGGCCAATGTGGGGCAGGTGGCCAGGAATCAGGCCCACCTGGGCCTTTTGTCAGGCCAGCAGCCAGGCTGGAGGGGGATGTGGGGAATGGGGATCTAGGACTCTCTCTGGCCCCCAAGTCACATTGGGCTAGTGGGGGGCAAGTAGGTCAGGGATTATGCCCCTCTAGGCCCAAGGTCATGCTGGTGGCCAGGCAAGAGGATGGCAGGCAGGCAGGCAGGCCAGGCCAAGGACTGACCCTCCCCCTCCCAGGCCAGGTGGTGAGGCTGGAGGGCAGGCTAGGCCAAGGTTCCCCCCCAGCCCACACTGTGAGGCCAGGAGGCAGGCTGGGTGAGGGGTCATCTCCACCTAGCCCAGGCAGCAAGGCTGAGAGGGCCAGCAGTCAGGTTGGGCCATGCATCACCTCCCCCAAGCCCAGGTGGTGAGGCTGGGTGGGCAGGCCAGGCCAGGGGTCTTCCTCCCCATAAGCCCAGGCAATGGGGCCGGGGGGGACAGACTTGGCTAATGGTCACCCCACAAACCCAGGTGGTGAAGCTGGGGAGCCAGCAGGCAGGCAGGGCCATGGGTCACCTCTCCTAAGCCCAGGTGGTGAGGTCAGGGCCAGGGTTGCCCTGTCCTCCCCAATGCTCAGGTGGTGACCCCAGGGGGCAGACCTGAGCAGCAGTTGTTCCTCTCCAAAGCCAAGGTGGCAGGGCTGGGGGGCACATGGACCTGGGGGTCTCCACCACAAGCCCAGGCAGCAAGGCCAGGGGTCAGGCTGAGCAAGGCATCATCCACACACCCCTCAAGCTCAGGTGGCGATACCAGCAGGTCAATGGACAGGCTGGACCAGGGTCACAGGCCTGGTCAGGGGTCAACCCTCACCCCTCCCCAAGCCCAGGAGGGTTGGCTGGGCCAGGGGTCACCTCCCAAGTCCAGGCAGCAATGCTGGGGAGCAGGTGGGGCCAGGGTTTGTACCCCCCCCCTCCAAGCCCAGGCAGCAAGGCCAGGAGTCACCTCCCCCTAGCCCAGGTAGCAAGAAGGTCTGGCCAGGGGTCAAACCCCAGGCCAGTGGGCTGGTAGGCAAGTATGGCCTGGGGTCAAACCCCTGCCCTCTAGGCCAGTGGGCTGGTCTGGCTGGGGTGCCCTCCCCCAAGCCCAGGGACAAGCCTCGGGGGCAGCAGGAAGGCCTGGCCAGGGGTCACCCCACCTCTCATTAGCCCAGGTGGCAAGACTGGGTGGCTGGCGGGCAGGCCTGGCCAGGGATCCTGTGTGATCATTGATCACCAGCCATTTACAGACATGACTTTCACCTTGTGTTTTGTTCTTTTCTTTCTGGGATGGATCCTTGCTTTTGTTGGAGTGGTTTGCATTGCTTAGCCATTAAGGTAGTACTTGCATTTCATCAGGACAGGCTGGTGTTGACTGAGATTCCATCACACACACACCCTTCATTCACCCATCTTGTTCACACATTTAAATGAAATTCCAGAGTATACTCCTAAAACAAGTTTTATCAAAAATACAAAATGGAGTTCTAAATTCACAACACTGAGCTTTGTTGACATTGGTTATAATGTCTATTAAACTGAGTTAGTTATGATATTAAAGAACAGATACAGTGTTGCCTAACAGATGCTTTAAAGGTGAATTCAATTCATTTTATCTATCTGTGTCCCTACATTGTGGCTACAGAAGCCTGGTCCGACACTAGCAGGAAGAATACAGTTGGGGAAAGGAATTCCTTGAGTGAAGAATATTGTATTAACTTATACAGTATTGCCAGTTTCAAGAGATTAAAAAAATCACAAGACTGGCACAAATAAAAAAAAAAACTTTGCCAAAGATTATATTGTGTTTTTAAACTAATCTCTTGATGTTTGAATTCCCCCTGCCCATCCCAGGGTGAGTAGGTGACAATTAGTGTTGCCTGCCCATTCTCCCACAGGTACTGGGTAAGTTTTCATCTTTTTACCCATCTTTTATATTTGCTGACTCTCAAGTAATTCTGTGGAACTTCCTGTGTGTTGCTTCCTCAGAGCTCCTGTGTGATCATTATAAATGGCTGTTGATCAGACATGATTTTCATCTTGTATTTTGTTCTTTTCCGTTTTTTTTTTTTTTTTCCCTTTCTGGGGTGGGTCCTTCTTGCTTTTCCCATCCTGAGTGAAATGTACTTGTTTGCCTCATGGGTTCCCTAACTTCTCCCACCTGGTTTGCATGCACCTGTAAGCTGGGATCAGGCCAGAGCCTTTTTAAATTTTCTGACCTGCAGCATGCCCAGGCATTTGGTCTAGGGCAGGAACAGCATGGGAAATTGTAGATGCTGTGCTTCCTTCCCTGGTGCCTGCCACCCAGCTGCACTTCTCCACTTATTCTCTGACATCCCACTCTACCCTCCCCACTCTCTTGCTGCCACTCAGAAGGGGAAGGCAAGCATCACAGCAAAGTTCATGGGAGGAGTGGGATCTATTTAAAAACCTTGGGAACCACAGCAGTAGATGTGTGTGGTATGGGTCAGCAGGGTGGCATCTCACAGCTGGGCATGGAGCCATGTGCCAGCTGTACACCCAGGTGCCATCAACTTCCCTAGTGCATGGGGAACTTATGCAAGTTGTCTGGAAGTCCCAGGGACAGTATGATCCATCACCCTCCCTCTACTCCTATTTGTGGAGCTTCTTGGCTCCTGATATTCAGCAACAGGAACCTGGTGGGGTTAGGGAATGATGTGCCTTGTAAGACACAACTCTGGGCCAGCTGGCCCCACCCCCCAGTCCTCAGCAGGGTATGGGGGCCCCCACAGAGGGTGATTCACCCGGGGCCCCTCACCCCCCTAGGGACGGCCCTGCAAGGACGTATCTTCTGATGGTCCCTCTTACTCGCCCCATTGCTCCTAAGGGCTGTCCCTTTTTAAAGCTTGAGAGATGCCAAAGGCTCCTTACACTTCCCTTCAGTGTGGACAAATATTTTTGTCCCTCACATAACTTATCAGTTTTGGACAATTAGCACCATCATGCTTGTGTCCTGATGTTACATACCTTCTCGAACCAGGGATACAGACCCTATTATTTGGGCTGCTAATGGGGTGGGCTCTGACCCCCCCCCCCCATGGAGCATTAAGGTTACAGCCTAAGAGCACGAGATCCAGCCAACTTCCCATGCCATTTCTTGGATTCAAACCTCCAGCCTCCAGAGCCCCTTTTCCATGGAGCACCACGTTGGCAGCTGATGCACACCCTAGCAGCTAATTCCTGGGGCGTATTCACACTTTTCAGGCCCAGTGTAGAGGAGTCCAAGCTGGAAAGCCTCAAGCACAGCCATACCCTACCGTCCATTGTCAGACCACTTCCGCTCTTCCATACATCTTGCTACAGGACAACTAAACCTAACAACACTGTAGTTTTCCCCTCACCTTATGAGGAAACTCTTATGCCTCCTGTTGGAGTGAAGTTTCTTTCCCCTCCCCAGGTATCTATAAATCCCAAGCCACTAGGCACAGGAAGGTGAGACTTGGGGTTGCAAACATACAAGTTCAGAATTTAAGGGCCCCAAAGATGGGCTAACTGGTACACTCACGGGCACGTCCAATAGGACGGTAGTGACTGTAGGGTTGGACTACTTCAGAGCCTCCAGTCTACAGTGCTCTGTTCCTCCCTGTTTTCAGAAACCACTAAGTATTGGACAGAGGCCCTACGCAAGGGAGTGAGAGCACATAGGTAGCAAGCCTAATGCCCTCCCCCCCGCTTTAGAGAAAGTGAATTGAGGACTGGCTGTGTCAGAGATAAGCCAGTTTGGATGGATCTCTATGTGGACTTGCAGGAAAAAAAGGGGCTAATATCCCCCATTGAATTAAGGTGCTGCCCTCTTTTAATCAAACCCAGAACCACAAAGGGACTCATAAGCTCATACCCGGTGTTACCTTTTGCATCCATGGGTTACCACAATGGTCAGTAGTAAGCCAATCATTAATGATATCCTTTCCCCTCAGCTGAGTCCTATGACAGTCAGTGGCCAGCTTCGCCCTCCCCCCTTTTTACAACTGAACCCCTTTCCTGGGTTCAGTCTAGTACAGATGGGGGTGATCAGGAGACCTTGGTCCTGCTCCCTTTCTTTGGGATGAATCCCTCCTCCACTGGTATCTCAGCTTCAGGGTTATTCCTGTGCTCTTTCCTTCTGCTAGGGGGTTCATAACAGAGGGAGTAGCTGATCCCTCATTATACTCTAACCCCCCTCCTTGTAGTGAGTCTTCCATTAAGAAAGAAACTCTCTTACATTTTCAATTCATTCCAAGTCAGGGGCACAGGGACACATACACATCGTACATTTCAAAAGAAATTTTACACCTCTTGTCAAGGCTGTTTCCCCACTCTGGTGCTCCGAGTGCAGAAGGTGGGGGCCTGCAACAGGCCTTAAAAACCAATGGCCTTAAAGCTGGGTCTTAAAACGCTCCAAGGCCTCCAATTTCCTGGCCTTGGAGTGGTATCGCTGCCACCCCCAAATGCAAAAAAAACCTCTTGAAACTCAGGAAGGTGCACTTGGGAATTCCTTCTTGTGAGGTATCCTCAATCACTTTTATTCCTCTCTCAGGAGAGTGACTGAACCCCAGCTGGAATATCAGCTGGAAATAGAACAGAATCCCCTCTAGTAGCTGGCTGGGCAGCCTCAGGCACATGCACACAAACCTCTTGCCTTTCAGGACACAGAACGAGAGCTTATTAAAAGGTAAAATCTTTAATTAAAAAGAAAAGATAAAAACACAGAGAGTTGCTTCTCTGGGAATTAACTTAGATAGTTACAGGGTAGTGGAAGGAAGTACATGTGCTCAGCACAGAGAACTCCAAAAACAAACCAAAAACAAAGAAAATACCCTGACTGCATCTAAGTAAACATTCCCTGTTGTACCCATGCCTGGTCAGTAACAGACTTAGCTTATCTTTGGTAAGAATGTTGCTGGATTCTTCCTCCGGCCCCTCTGGCCTCCTCCTGATCGTCTCAGAGCTCTGCTGCATTCAAACAGGGAATGCAAGCTTGTTGCTCCAATTAAAAAACCTGTACTTCATTTCTATTGGCTGTCCTGGGACTCACTGACCACAGTGTTAACCCCTTCCTCCCCAAGGGTTATTACACCTCTAATCAACTATCACCCTCACCCATCCCCTCCCACTAGTCATCACATCTTGGAGATGGGGGAGTGGGCCCATTGAGTCATGGAAACATCATGACTCAGGTGTGTAGAAATATCTTGGTAATATACCAATACTTTTACCCCAATTCCCTATTACACAGATCTGGGGCTTTTCACACTCAGCCTCTATGGCCTCCTTCCAAGTTTTCTTCTTAAGAGAATACTCCAACTCCTTATCCTCAGCTTCATCTGACCACTTCGGCCTCATTTTCCTGCTTCTCAAGGGTCGGTGAATACATATAACCAGCGGTTAGAGAAGGTGTTCTGGTATTCACAAGGCGTTGCCCACCATGGGACTATGTTCACCAGGTGGTCATCCATTCAGGCCTGGGGGTGTTGGGGGTGAAGCAGGCCAAACTCTTTGGAGTGACTGCTCCAGGGCCCCGCACACCACAGCTCAATTCTGGCCCTCTCTGCCCCCTGGGAAGGCACAGCCAGCCAGGGGTAGGCTGGGCTGGCTGCTCTGCACTCACTGCAGGGAAGCCGGGCAGACAGGCAGGCGGAGCACCTCCAGCCTAGATGGTCCACAGCCTACCCCACCATGGGAGTTGGAAGGGGGGTGGTTAGGGACGGTGGCAATGGGGGCCTCCACCTAGGGCCCCCAATTTCCAAAGGCTGCCTCTGTCTGCCCCCAAGCGGGGCCTGGAGGTTGGGGCCTCAAGAGCCTGGGGCAGCAGCTCCAGGATCCCCAGGCTGGACTTCCCTGCTCCTCCCTGTATGGAGTAGAGGCTCCAGTCCCTGACTCCACAACAAGATTAAGTGGTGTGGGGCAAGCCTTGGGTTGGGAGTTGGACAGGGGGAGAGGTGACTCCCAGCATGGGGCAGCACAGCCTGACTCAGAGGCTCAGCAGCCAGTGCAGCTCAGCAGCCGGCGCAGCGGGTGGCTAAGAGGCTGGCAAAGCTCAGCTCGGCTGGGCTGTTGGCTCGGCTCAAAGCAGTTGGCAGCTCAGGCCAATGCAGTGCAACACTACCTGGGAGCCACCCTGGAGCTTGGCGAGTGCCGCTGCCTGAGATTCGGCCCAGCCAAGCTGAGCCATGCTGGTTGCTGCGTCAGCCTGAGCTGCCCCATACTGGCTGGAACCTCAGGCAGTGGTGGTGGCGGCACTGCTGGCCGAGACTCAGGCTGGCCTCGAAGTTGTGCTGCACCACGTCGGCCCAAGCCGCCTGCAGCCCAGCCAAGCTGAGCTGTGCCGTGCTGGCTGCCAAGCTGTGCTGGTCTCTGCACCCCTGAGTCAGGCCATGCCATGCAATGCTGCAAGCCCTTACCCCACTGTTGAACCTGAATGTAGTACTCCAGGCCCTGACTCAACCACCTTATGAGCTTATTGACTCACATACCCTTCTAGTTCTGTCCTGGAAGGTGGCCATCCTAGTTGTGATAACCTCAGCCAGATGGGTCTTAGAGCTCAGGACCCTCTCTTCTGAATCACCATATACAAATTTCCATCTGGACAAGGTGCAGCTATACCCACATCTGGCCTTCTAACCCAAGGTGGTTTCTCTTCCACCTAAACCAGGACATCTGCCTGCCTATTTTCTTCCCTGACCCCCAGATAACACAGAACCAAAGAAAATGGTATACATTTGACATCAGAAGGGCATTATGGACTTATATTAAATGAACCTGTCCATTCCGCAAAATATCCCACCTATTCGTGGCAGTCATGAAACCCAAAAGAGGCAAGATAGTAACCACACAGTGCATCTCGGCTTGGATAGTAAAATGTGTTAAGGATTGTTACAAAAGATCTAACACTCCCTTCCTTGAGGAGGTCAGGGCACACTGAACAAGAGCGCAAGCATCCTTTGTGGTTTTTATTGTGCCGATCCCGATCCAGGTGATCTGCAGAGAGGTGTCCTGGTCATCAGTCCATATGTTCATACCACATCACGCAATTGTTTGGTAAGCACGAGATGATGTGGCACTGGACAGAGTGGTCTGCAGAGCAGGAAGGCAATAACTCCATCCACCATCCTAAATATGGCTAGCAGTCACCTATATCAGAATGATGTGAGCAGCACTTGAAGAAGAAAGGGGGGTTATTAACCAGTAAGTGTCCTTTTTTGAGATGGGCTGCTCACATACATTCTGCACCCTCCCTCCATCCCCGCTACTCAGAGTTGGGTGAAAGAAGGGACCTGGGAGGGGGCAGGCAAAGGGTTGTATGTATAGCTGTGGGTGCACAGCTCTGAGGGGACATCGACCACTGATCCTGCGGGGACAAGCTAGAGCTTTTTTTTTTTTTCATTACAATATATTATTTTATATATTATTTCATGGTATTCACAAGTTTGTTAGAAATAGACCATGGCAGTAATAGACCATCTGCAGGCAACATATTCTAGTTTTACCACTGTAGGTTGCAGAAACTCAAGGTGTGCAGGAAATGTGAGTGTGATACATAGGGATGATGTGCCTAGTGTAGAGTGTCTGGCATAATGCTGTGTTATTATCATCAGCCTAGGTTATTTCTTACCTCCCAATACACCATTTTACAGGCACCTTTACTCCAGAGCAGGGACAAGTCTGTTAGGCATAGACCCTGGCATTTCTGCAGGCAATATTTTCCAGATCTCCTACTGCAGGTGGCAGAAACGCAGGGTGTGCAGGAAATGTGAGTGCGACACCTAGGTAGGGATGATGTGCCTAGCTTAAGAGTGCCTGGCATAATGCTGTGTTATTATCAATCAGCCTACATTATTTCTTACCTCCTAATACACTATTTTACAGGCACCATTACTCCAGGGCAGGGAAAAGTCTTTTAGGGATAGACCCTGGCATTTCTGCAGCCAAATGCATTATATACAACTCTGTTTTGCTTTGTTATGTTGAATGGTCTATTATTGTTAATGTACATTATTATTTTCCTTAAAATATATTATTTGGCACTAGTTTCTGCAGTTTACAGGTCACATGCTTGACATTTAACATACTACATGCCAGAAACAGAGGAAGGCAACAAGAAACTGATGACCGACTCTTTTTCACACTACATTGGCAGCCACAGCTCATGCAATAAATAAATTTGTTAGTCTTTAAGTGCCACAAGACTCCTTGTTTATTTTATTTTCATAGAGTGACTGAATCAGTTAAATGCCTAGCTTACATACCGCTGATCAATACAGAATAGGGTCTAGCCTGAACCTGAGGCTTTGTATGCTTCTGCTCCAAAACCAATAAGGAATCAGGCCTTAAGTGAATTCTATTTCCTGCAAAACACTGTTTAAGTTAAATGATCTCAACAACCACTTTTTTGGTACAGGGGGACACTTGTCTTTCAATAGTATTTATGTCTTAAATCCCTTAAGGCCTTTGGAAAATCACCCACTCCTGCATAATTATCCAAACTGACTACAATCCCCCAGAATAATTTAATGAAACACATACTATAATATATGCAGATTAGTGGATAATCTCTGCCCAAAAAGCACAGTCACATTTTTCCTGTTAAAAACTGATATATTGATTTATTTGAGGTACAGTTGTTCCCCCCCCCCCCCCCAAAAAAAAAAAAAAAACCGAATGATAATGAACTTCTGATCCCAAAGCTAGATTCATAGTCCCTGCATACTGTAAACGGATATTTCTCCAAAATCTTACTGGTGCTCTCCAAGAAAGTTATATGGAGGACATATAATAATAACAAATTGAGCAGTTGTAAAAGCTGATGAGGAAACACTTTCTCTCTATAGAACATTGTAACAGCTAGACAATGCCCTTGCAGCACTGGATAGAGACCCCCTGCCAGTACACAAAGGAAAGCTCACAGAAAATGAAACAACTTATTTTATTCTCCTCCTGTCTTCCTAATTTTGCCATCATTCAAAATCAAGCTGAATGAAGGAAGAGATGGAGAGGGTAATGCAAGCAATGCAGAGAATGCCAGCAATGCAGAGAATAAAGAAAAGCAGAGGGAGAAGCATTCAGAGAAAGAGCTGATAAAAACCACTCCACATTTCCACTGAAACACCTGAGTGTCTATTTTGCTGGTCCAACAGGCTCTATATAATATGTTTTTGTAGGTCTGTACAGTAGGTATTCATCTGTAGTTTTAATTAAGATTTTGCATCATACTCATCACCATAATACCTTCCACCCCAATTTAACTCAGCTCCTCTTCTCAGCTATACAATGCACAACACAGTAAGGGTTAAATAAATTTTTCCTTAAGAATATGACATCTGAAGCAAACTGATGCTGTGTGGCATTAAGCCCTACTGCTGAGGAGGTCCTGTGATGACATTGTAGATGCACACTGAGATGGCACGCTAAGGCTATGTCCACACGTAGGGCCTTGTTTCAAAATGTTATTTCGAAACAAGTCCATTTGAAATAAAGCCCTTATTTCAAAATGACTTAATTCAAAATATCTAAAAGTCAATTTGAAATCAGGGAAAAGCCCCAAGCGAAGTAGCGTGTCCAAACAGTGGACTTGCTATTTTGGGTTTTAGAGGAAGGGCACCCTGGGAGGTGTGGCAACATGGCCCCTTGTGGGCCACGTTGCCACCAGCGGGGGTGGGAGGCTTGTAAGGAGCCTAGGGGTGCCCAAAGCTGCTTGTCCTCTGGGTAAGTGGCTTGGGGAGCCCTGGCACCCCCAGGCTCTGCTGCCCAGGTGTGGGGGGGCTGCAGCCCCCGTGGGGGTGGCCCCTTCCTGGGTGGCTCACCCTTCCACCGGGGCTGCCCCCAAGCCAGGCGGCAAGGTCAGGGGCGCCCAGCTCTTCCTCCTGCTGCAGGGACCGGGCGAAGCCCTGCCCCGGGAATCCCTGTGCGCCCCCGCTTCTCTCCCGGGGCATAGCTTCCCCCAGCCCCTACAGCAGGGGGAAGAGCCAGGCGCCCCTGACCCCACTGCCTGGCTTGGGGGCAGCCCCAGCGGCAGGGTGAGCCACCCGGGGAGTGGCCACCCCGCGGGGGCTGCAGCCCCCAGACCCCGGCAGTGGGGTGAGTCACCCCGCAGCAGCTCACCCCACGTGGGCTGGAGCCCCCACAACAGGGCAGCGGGGTGAGCTCCTTTCGAAACAAGAAAACATCATGTGGACACAGGGGCTTTTATTTCGAAACAACGCCCTCCCCTTGCCGCCCAAACAAAATATTGGAAAACAAAATATTTTGTTCTGACTTTTTCAAAATAAAACATTTTTATTTCTGTAAGGCAGGCTTAGAAGCTGTGCCTAAAAGCTTCAAAAGGGGGGCTTCTAATCTGCATGGGTTTTGTATTAGCATGAACACAAAAGGGCACAATTTGGTATTAGCATACTGGGTGCAGGACATAGTGGGTAATGGTATTTGGGTTAGTCTGTTCACAAATCTATCAACATCTGTAATGCTACTAGGGTGAAATATGAAATACTGTCTTTTTGTGAATTGCTATTCTCTGCTTGTTCCAAATCTGTTTGGGTTACTTAAGGGGTAAAAGCTACCCTTAGTCTAAAAAGGGACCTGTAAGAGAGGCCACTGACTACTTCAGCCTGACAGGTTTAGACAGAGGTGGGGTTTTGCTTAGCTCCTTCTAGAGCAAAATGCTTGAGGTATTCTGTTTTCCCCTATCTCCCACTGTTGAATGATAGATCTGGCTAGGTCTTTTGGAGGCCTGTTCTTTGTTATGGAAGTAGCTATTAGCAGTGACTTAAGGGCTAAGAGCTGGCTACTCTCATCATCCCCCAGCTGGTCACTCCATCACTGCTCCTCTTCAGTTCAGAGCAATGGGGCTCTCTCCCTCTAGTGAATTTCAGCTCAGTGATTTTAGTGAGATGAGCCAGCGGCAAGCTAGGCAGCACGAGTGACTGGAGGGCAGAGCTGGTGGACAGCAGGTGGAGCCAAGGAACAGTTCTAGAGGATGGAGTGAGAGACCAGTAGATGGTGTCGGCAGACAGCTGGCATGAAGGACACTCCCTACGTACCCTAGGGTTGGTTGGGACCCTAGTTAGCACTGATTCCCCAGATCAGTGCCAGTTTTGCATAAGTTTGTATGTGCTCTTATGGGGTATGGGTTGCTGGGAACTTTGATCTATGCTGATTTTCTAGAATAGTGCTGGTCTCTGTTATTCTGTTTTACTACTATTAAAAATTCTGTTTACTATACTGTTTCATGGTTGTGAGTGGGGAAGCCTTACCCCTTTGGGGTGCCCAGGAAACAGTGCAGGATTCCCAGAAATCTGGGTGGGGGCTTAAGCTGGTTGGTGGTGCTTTGTTATTGGGAAACCCCTAGGTATAGAACCCAGCCCCTTGTTCTGCCAGCCTACCCTGGCAGAAGGGTTACATTTCTTAGCGCAAGATAATTTTTCATTTTGTATTTTACTTCAATTTTATTTCTAAAAAAGTGTTAAAAGAACTCTACAATAAAATAAAACATTTCATTTAAGGCTACATAAATGTTTTATTCAACTCAAAATAAGTTGCTGGACTTTTTTCAGTTCACTAAAATGAAAGTAGTTTGATTTTTCATTTCGGCCAGTGTGCAATGACTGTGTATGGGTGGTCAGGCCTAATGGTCAGAGATAGTATCAGAAGCCAGGCCAGAAGTCAGAGCCTAAAAGAACTTTTGGGTAAGACAGAGTAAGCAGGGACTTGGAGGAAAGAGGGAATAGGGAGAAGACACGAGTCCGGGTTAGGACGACAGGAACAGGTGCAGACAGGAATGCAGGTCTCAAAAGCCACATAAAGCAGGAGAAATCCATAGCAGCAGCCAGCCAGGGATTCCTCGAGTTGCTCAGACACTTTGAGTGTTACTTCCTTGTTTATATAGAGCTCTTCAGCAACAATGAGGTTGTTAGATGTTTCCCACAGTCAGAAGTGTTGGGGGCAGGGCTGTCTGCAAGCTAGCAAGTCACTGGTTACCGTCTCTGGTTACTCAGGTGAGCAAATGGGTGACCTGAGCACTGGCTCTGGGTCAGGCTTCAAGTCCCACAGTTCCTCACACAGTTAACCAGTCATTCTTATAATTCCAGTTGTCAGATGTATGGAACTAGCTTAAATTACTACCTTGCTTCTCTACTCCATCAGGGCATGCAGTGTGGCTCCAATTCTGATGTCCACTGGCCAGACCATAAACTAGCATCAGCAAGAACCGGATAGCGACAGTGACAACCTGCCAACAGAAGTCCATTCACATTCACTGTATTCTATAGTACATCCTAGAAACACGAAGGCACATAAAGAAGAGTGGAGATATTTGTGATGATGTTTATACTTTTTAACATTGTCACAGATAATACTTAATAATGAATGTTGCTGGATACAATGAGTTTGATCATGAACCCTGCTCCTAGATTTGTACATATTCCAGCTAACTCAATACCACTTTTGTTACCACAAGAGGTGTCACAGAAACACAATATTCCAATTAGATTGAGGTCCAGAATCCAGAATAGGAACCTTGTTTTATTCTGAAGAAAGAGGAAGCACTGATCATTCCTATAATACATTGTGGATGCATGAATCCATACCACTCACTGTCCCTGCACTGGTTTGGGAGATACCATTAATGACTACAGGAGTACATTCTTTAAAAAAAATTTTTTTTTTACTCCTTGCTGATAACCATAGATACTGTGGAACATTTCTGTTCCATGGTGACTTATAAGTACATTTATAGCAGTCAATCTCCTCCTACCTTCTGTTCATCCTGCTTCTCCAGAACAAGGGAGAAGAAGGCTTTGCCTTCCAGTTGTGCTCATTTCTGGATGCTATCTCAGCCAACATGCATGGGTTTTGCACAGATTCAGAAAATCAGGAGCCAACTTTCTTTTCTTTTACTTGACTCCATTTCTATATGTTGTTTTCCCTTTTCTAAGACAGCATCCATTTCTATAAGTTTCTCTTTCTCTCTCTCAAACAATACAGATTGTTTTGGGAAACTTTATTTGAAGGACTGTGTTGCCTGATGTGAGAACACACTATTCTTCTATAGGAGAGAAGAGAGAGAACTACAGTCCCTCTAGGGAAGAAACATTCCTAGTGCAGAATTACCTCCTCATTTTCCCAGAGCAGTCATGGACTGAGAAAGCTGCCTTCTCTCTCTTGATTTGGTCCTTTGTATATTGTGTCAGCTAAATCTTCCCTTATGACAGCCACAGGGAAATCTCAGATTGAAATTTTGTGCCCAATTGAAATACATTCTGGTTCTGCCCTTGTAATCCTACATTATAATACTTATCTCTTTCACCACCTTTGGGATGTTCAGATTTACTGTATCTTCAAAGTCCCATTCTATAAAAAAATTAATATATTTCCATAAATAAACATTTGAAGAACAAAAACCTAGGCTTTGACTTGAAGGAATACTACTAAGCTAATCATTTGCCCTGCAGTTGTGCCCATCTTTCAGTGCTGGCAAAAACTTTCTATTTTATGTGCTTTCATTTTGTGTCAGATGAACCCAAAGAAGGGTCTTGACAGCTAGATTCAGTTCCAAAGAAGGTTTGTTTCATAGCCTGCAACCTCAAATTATTTCCAGGCTTTTTCACATGTCAACCTTTGTAAGCGTGTGGAGCGATAACAAAAAATTTCAGACATTTGACTGAGCTAGGATTGCAGCTCTCAGCACAGCTTCTTGAAACATTCATGTTTATGCTACATAAATAATGTACGTTCTGTATCTTTTTCAAAACATACATTTTATTTACTACCTTGCAACATGTGAAGAAGTGAAAGAGAACGAACTTCCTGCCATGTTCATTGACACATATTATTAGTGCTTTAAAAATTGAAGCATTTGACAAAAATGGGTCACAGGAATTTCAGGGAACCCTCGGGTCTTTCAGCCTATTTTGTTCATTTCAGTTTTCAATTAATATTTCTCAAAAATCCTTATATTTCAATTTTACTCATTTAAAATGTTGCACATTTAATATTACATATTTTGAGAATTACTATAGGTTAGAAGTCTAATACCATAGATTTATCGCTTTCTCTTTCTTTTCTTGTTTACTTATTTAAATAGCTTCAACCAGCAACATAAATGTTAGGGGGTTGTTGCATTTTCTGTCATTTTTTGTCTTGTTTGTGTGTGTTTGAATTAGGCCTGGGGCAAAGTACCAGAGTTTATATATTCAAAGGGCCAAAGGCTGAAATCAATAGAAAGACTCTTATAGGCTGGGCTTTGGAGATTCAAAATCCCAGAAAGTGCTGAAGATTTAATACAAACAAGATTTGCATTGACTGAGCAGTTGTTAAGAATACGAAGAGCTATATCTGCACAAATCAAATGTGGTAAAGTATGAGATTCTGATGGGGACCAAAATGTAAACGTCTAGTGTAGCTGCTGTTTTTTGTTTGTTTTAATGCCAGTGTCCATGTGCTGTGAAGAGCTTCGATTTTGAAACTCAAACAATCATCGGTCTTACTAAATTATGTTATTTGTAATAAATACAATAGAGATAGAATTTATAATCTAGGGGTCAGACACACACACTTACCATCATTTCAAATTATCTGTATCTGACCCAGACTTTCTACAGGGTAACAAGACTGTATTTGTGCAATGGAATATCATGCTATATTGTGGCGCATTATCTTATTAAATACTTTAAAGTACATTCACAGAGAAGCTTGACTTGAATCTCTGAATTCAAATACCTCTGCTGTTCTCAAAGGAGTATGAGTCTAACTTTGAATTTATTTAACTTCTTCACTATAACATATAAGCAACACCATTATCCCTAGAAAAAAAGAGCCACAAAATATGATCAGTTAATAATACCTAGCTCTTACATAGTACCTTTCATCAGTGGATCTCAAAGAACTTCACAGTCTAATATTTTTATCCACACAACACTCTTGTGAGATAAGGAAGTATTGTACTCATTTTTTATAGTTGGGAAATTAAGACACAGAGAGGCTAAATGGATAATACTGGATGTCTGTAGCAGAACAGAGATTTAACCTTGGATCTCCGAAGTCCAAGGGAAGTGCCCTAAACCCTACACCACTCTTGCTGATATTCCTTTATAAGAAACCCTACTAAGACAGGAACTGATAGTTACAAATGAGGAAAATAATTATTTTTCAGACCAACCACATTCATTTTGATACATGGTTGATGTAACCTCTTGGGATACCCTCTGAATATGGAAAAATCAGGGCAAGTTGCAAAACCAAGGGCCAAACTCCCAAGCCACTGATGGATGGTACTTAAATCACTCTCCCAGTCTGTAAAAAACATGCTTCTGATTCCACAGTCTGGTCATCACCAAGGATAACAAAATAGAAACAGACCCCTTTATTGCACATCAGCTCCTCTGGTCCTCACCTAGCCACTAGGTCTTTTGAAGAAATGGATTCTCTGACCCCAAAGGGCCAGCCACATCACTCAGAACAATATAGGCTTAGATCTTTCCCAAAATACCATTCTGCCAGCCAATCCTTTAGTAACTACAACTAAAGATTTAATATAAAAAGAAACAAAATATGAGAGCTGTTAAAGGATCAAAGTGAATCACATACATACAAATGATTGAGTCCATAAAAAGCAAGTCCTTGAAGAATTTGGAGTTTGCAGATTAGTCCAATTCCTCTGTTGGCACCCAGCATGTGGGTGGGTCTAAGTCCTTTATTTGGTCGCAGCAGAATAGTTCCAGAGGGGGGTGTTGGTTGCAGATTGGAGACTGAAGATGAAATGGAGATAGGGCTGTTGCTTTTTATCACCTCTGGCCTTCTTCATGCTGTCTGGAATTCTTGTGAATAAAAATGGAGTTGAGTCACATGGTCAGTCTGGGGGACTCAATGAGAAGTTTCCTCCCTGGGTCCACTGTCCCTGGGAGCTTCCTTAATGGGCCATTAAGAGAAACAAAAGTTTATAGACACCCAGCTGAAAGTGCCCTAGAATAGAATATACCTATTCCTAATGTCTAATACAGATACGACACCTACATATAAATCATATGATCATTCCTAGCTGACTACAACCTTTCCATTGGTACCAAACATGGCATATCACATATGCATTATTGCAAATATGAAATATTAATATGAAAGATAATTATAAACCATCCCCTAAACCCAGACAGTGTCACAGTTGGTCTTTAGAAGAGAAGCAAACTTCAGCTAAACTAAAGATAGATAAAACAAGCAAGGAGTCCTGTGGCACTTAAAGACTAACAAATTTATTTATTACATGAGCTTTCTTGGGAGAAAAAATCCCACTTCATCAGACGCTTTGAAGATAGATAGCTTATTTTTGATAGGTAGAACATTTTCTCATGAGGACTGGTATTTTACAAGGAAAGGATGGGTGTGGGTTTGGCACATCTGAAACAGAAGAGCTGTGTAAACTTTTTTGTGATTGTAGTTGGAGGAAAGAAAAAATGTTACTTTTTTTACTGGAACACTCCACTCTAAACCTGCTGTGTTCATCCTCTCCAATAGCTTCAACTGCTTTCCAAAGGACTGAAGTATTAGTGAAATCTAGCAGTCTTATTGCCACAATAAAGCCCTGCTTGATTAAAAATAAAAGTGCTTTGACTACAAAGTCAATTTAAATAAATTTTGTATAAACAGAATAACTGGGCAAGATTTCAACGAGTCTCTAATTTCAGACTGTTTATTCTCATTGGGCCCTATACCAATCTCTCTCAGTTTCTCAATTAAAGGCAGCAGACAGACATAAATGAACTAAAGATATAATCAATGGAGAAATTTCCTTGGTATTATAGATGGTACTAAAGTGTATACATTAGTAACACAGAGTTTGTGTTTCTGTTCTAAATACTTCTGTCCTTAGCACTTAACTTCTTACACAATTTCAATCATATTGTAGTGGTCTGTGTCCTGCTGTTTTTCAATGGTGAGCCCTGGAATCCAGCTTGTGCTGGGGAGGGCTATTGGGGGTCGCCTGAGCTGGGGATGGGTATTGGGGGCAGGGGTGGATTTTTGGGGTGGGTATTGGGGGCTTTGTGGATAGTGGGGACAGGGGAGTGGGTATTTGGCTGGGGTGGATTTTTGAGACAAGGGAATGGATACTGGAGGCAGTAGCTGGGGTGCTTGAAGGGGGTCCAGATGTGTGGCGGGGGGGGCCGGATGTGCAGGAGGGGGGCCACCCCCTGCAGGATGGGGGCCAACCCACACAGGAAGGGGGCCCACTCTATTAGGAGGGTTCCAGGGCCTGCCAAATTATACTTCAACCCCTGCTGACAGCCCTGATTGAGTAAAACACTTAACTAAGAGCATCCCCATTCATGACAACACTAAAGCACATATTTAAGTATTTTTAAGGCCCAAGAATTCTTACTTGAATCATATCCTTATTATCAACGGAGCTAGCAGTGCTGCTTATATTTAAGGTGCCTAACACTTTCCATTATAAGACTATTTTTCAGTTGCTTATAACATTGTCAAAATGTAACTGATGTGTGTGAAATTATCCATGCCAGATGCTTGCCTGAAGCTGAATTTTTCTGAAAAGTTTGAGCAAGAGCAGGTTAGTTGGTTCCAAGAATACACTTGGGGGAAATATGCCATTAATACAAAGTTAAAATTATTACATCTGTGACATTGAGAAGATTTACACACCCATGCTTTGGAGCAGTGATTCAGAATTTGGCAGGAGGGGTCACCCTTGGGTCAGATAAGTACCTTTTACTGTCTCAGTGCACATCTACTCACATTTGGCCAAGTTGTTAGGGTCTGAAATTGTCATTTGTGCAGGGCTTATTAGAGTTTGGCTACAAAATACTGTTATGATTTTTAATGTATTGAGCATGAATTTCTCTGAAGTTGCTTCTTGTGCTGCCTTGCTTGACACCAAACAGAGAGCAGATGGACTGCACTATCAATGCTTTTCATTTTTTCACCCAGGAAGCCACCTGATTTGAATGCTGAGCAGTGAGAAACAGAGTGGAAACAAAAGCAGCGGGTGGAAGAAAAACAGCTGGAGGAACATCAGCAAGATTCTGGGATCATTGGTGGGGGCAGGACACATTGGCGTGATGGAATCAGAAGGAACAGGAGCGGAACCACTCCTGTTCCTGAGAAGAAATTATTCTGTGCAAAAAAATTCAACAAGCTGTATTCAATCTGGCCAAATTGCTGTTTCTGCTATGCAGTATTAAAGTATCAGAGCGTTTCACAAACCTTTATAAATATGTCTTTGCATCACCTCATGAGGTTTGATAGTATTATCCTCATTTTACAGAAGGGGATCGGAGGTATAAACTATTAAGGCAAACATTATCACAAGTCCACTAATTTTTGGTGTCTAGTTTAAGACATCCAGGGCCTAAACTTTCAGACTCCTTAGCATCTTGTATCATTATGTGTGGTCAAAGCACAGCTCTCATTGGCTTCAGTTGTGGTTGTAAATGCTCAGAATGTCTTCAAATAAGGCCTCAAGTGCTTCAGATTGGGCACTCAGAAAATAAGACAGACATCATTAGTGACCACCTGTGAAGAGTTTGGTTTAAGTGGCATGCTCAGCACCACACAGTAACTCTGTGTAAATGCATGGTTAGACACCAGTTTTTGAGGGTGGCACTCAAGTGCTCTTACCATGGCTATGTCTACACTATAAAAGTTAGTTCAAATTAATTAATTCAAACTAATTTGACTTTAAGTCGAAGATATTAATTTAAATTAGGAGTGTTCACTAGACTCCTAATTCAGATTAAAGCAGGATTTAATAATTCAAGTTGCAGACTCTACATAGACTCTCTAACTCAAACTGAGAGCCCTGGAGGTTCCCCTGTCCTCGGAGCACCAGGGAAGAGAGCACCTGGTGCTCCCTGGATAAGGGAGATCCCAGCTGGTGGGGTATTTTCCCTGCCGCCCAGCTGGGTTCCCCCACAGGGGCTTTCCCCACTGCCAGCAGGGTTCCCCCGCAGGGACCTTTAATTTGAAGGCAAAGGAGGTTTTATTATATTGAATTAGCCTTTCCTTATTTCAAATTAAGGAAAAGCTTAATTCAAAATAATAAAATGCCTCCATGGCTAGGGAGTAAGTTATTTCAAATTAAGGCTCCTTAATTCAAAATAACTAGTAAGTGTAGATGCACCCCATAAACCATCACTCTTGAATAGAAAGAACAGAAGTCAAAATACCAGTTCTCTCACCATGATTCCCCCCTGCTGGAGGTGCAACAGTGGAGCAACTGTGTGGATTTATTTAGTTAAAATGTTTTCATATCTATAAAGTACATGTCTTAGAATATCTGATTAGAGAAATTAAACTTTGTTTGCTTGTTTTCCACTGTCAGTAGCTTTCACTTAGTTCAGTTTTGATATCATAATGATATTTTTCTAACTTTCAGCAATGAAGCAGAACACTACACTTGATAATTTGGATAGAGGATTGGCTTTATACATACAATAATCATTAATAAAAAGGCTTCTGAAATCAAACAGTTGCTTTCATTGTGTTGCATGAGGCAGAAGAAAGCAGTACTTACTCTTAGTAGCTGTATTGCATCTGCACTGCTGAAATGAGTAAAAACTTGATTTTGCCAATAAACTAAGAAGATTGGACACAGATGGGGGTAGATCTATGCAGTAACACGGTGCCTTTTTATAGTCATTTGTCAATCTCCAGTCACATTTTTAAAACATCTATAAGAAAAATCATACCTCTGTTAGAAATGCTTGTTGTGATTAGTCCGAGGGAAGGTGAACAAAGGGAAAAAAATTGTGAAAAGACAAAAAGCACTAACAAAATTCACTCGGGTCTATCATCTAACTTTTCCAGGTAATCTTTAGCAGATTTGCAATTTACACTTTATTGTGCCAAAGAAACCAATCCAGTTAATATGAAATTTTGAGAAGGGCAAAAATATTCACTCTTACAAAATTAGATATCAATAGGTCAAGAGACTGGTTGAGTACTTTTGAAATTCTTTCATTTTGATTCACCTTTTAATTCCTTTTGCGTATCCCAAACAATTGGTGTCAGAGTATATGATAGTTTTCACTTCGTACAGACAAGTTGGTCTCTTCTAGGGCTGAGCATTTGACAAATCCAAAAATCGTTGGTCAATTGACTGTTCAAATATAAAGCAAATAATATCAAAGTGGTCAAATACCAACTTTTTTTTGGAATAACAATAATCCAGGCATAAAACTTGGTTTTCTCCAGTAGCTTTAGCCTTATATAGATGATACTTATTCCTAATTACAAAATACAAGTTATTTAAGTGGGTAATTTTTAACTCAGAAAAGAAGTTAAACATAATGAAATGAAGTTATAAAATTGAAATCATTATCACTAACTTTTAGCAATATTAAGTTATTCAAATATGAACATTATTCAAGTCTGAACAATCACAAAAGGAAACAGTAAAACTGAACAGAAATAAAATACACACATATCATCTATAAAAGAAAAAAAGTCATCTTTAAAATGCACCATGTTAAGGAGGCAGCAGGCCAACTCTTCATGCAGTTTATTGGCCGAGGATCTTTTCTCTCTGCATCAGGGAAGGAGATTTCATAACTGATCTCTCCTTCACTTCTCTCTGTATTTTTGTCTAGTCAGTTTGGATTGTAAGCTCTTTGGGGACAGGAACCATGTCTTTTAACCTGTTCACTGTGCTTTCTAAACTGCTAAGTCTGCTTAAGGTCTGGAATACAAAGATCACATACCATAGAACCTCAGAGATATGAACGCCTGAAGAATGGAGGTTGCTTGTAACTCCAAAATGTTTGTAACTCTGAACAAAATGTTATGATTGTTCTCTCAAAAGTTTAAAACTGAACATTGACTTAATGCAGTTTTGAAATTCTACAATGAAAATAAAAGTAAATAAAAAACACAAACTTTTTTTTATCTTGTCAAATCTTTTATTATAAACTTTCCCTTTATTTTTTAGTACTGTGCTGCTCCTTTACTGTTATGTACCCCATAGTCAGTGTCTTTCATTTGCGGCTGAGAGAGACCACTGCAAAGGTGGCACTTCGACCTAAAGAACCTGCCTGAGTCCTGCCTTCCCCCACTCATCACACTGCCAGAGGAGGTAATAGGACTCAAGGGCAAAAGCACAGGCAAAGCTTGGGCCACATCAGTGGATGTGAAGTACAGGCTGGCTCTTTAAAACTCCTCCAGAGCACAGCATACTGGCAGCAGCTCAGACTCCAGCTGTTCATGCTCCAGGTCAGGCTCTGGCTACAACAGCAACAGCTCCCATCCTAGCGCCAGCATCTTCCTTGCTGCATCAGCAGCTCAGGCTGCAGCAGCCTCTTTCCTGGTCTTGGACTGAGCTTGCAAGTGGTGGAATGTGGCAGTGAAGACAAACTCCTCCTCGCAGTGGGATGGAGGTTGGATAAAACAGCATTCCATGATTTATAGTAAAACAGTGAAGACCCCAGATTGCTTCTGCTCTGGCTGCTTGGGTTGCCTTGGCCTGGCAGTAGCAGCTCACAGAAGTATCCGTAAACATCAGCGTCTTCACCTCCTATCTGTAAGTGGCTGACACTCACATGGCAAGTGGTGGCGGGGACAGGAAGCCAAGGTGTGCCTATATAGTACAGATGCAATACAGGCACGGTACAGTATCCCCCACCCCACTGATCAATTACTTACTTCAGGTTCTACATGGTGTTCAGTTAATCAATCAGCCTGTAATTTGGTGTTCATATTATTCAGCTTCTACTGTACAATGTTGGTTCTAGAAAATTCCAGGCAATCAAAACATTCAGCTTTCAATTAGCTTTCTATTTTCCCCTCACCAGGTAGCATTAACATGAAGTAAAGTAAGTGATCATGACCTTTAAGTAAGCTTATTGACAGATTCAATTTCAAAAGGGTTAGCCATGTTAGTCTAGTCCAGTAAAAAAAAACAACAAGGAGTTGTGTGGCACTTTAAGACTAACAGATTTATTTTTTGCATGAGTTTTTGTGGGAGAAGATCCCACTTCCTCAGATGCTTCGTAGATGGGCGAATTTACAGAAAGGAATGAAACTAAAGGCAAGGGGGTGTAAAACATAGGATCAGGTCATAAAGTAACAGCAAATCAGAGCACTTTACAGGCTCAAACCATGGGAAGCCTGAAGTCTAATTACCCTTTGTAATGGGAAAAGAACCCAGACACCATCATAGGTCCTAATCAAGCCTGCTACTCCATCAAAGGCTCATTTACCTGCTCATCTACTAATGTGGTCTATGCCATCATGTGCAAGAACTGCCCCAACACCTTTCATATTGGACAAACAGGACGATCGCTCCGTAAGAGACTGAATGAGCACAGAGCTGATATCAGAAATCAAAGAACAAAGAAACCAGTTGCTGAGCACTTCCATCTTTCTAATCACTCGATGATGGATTTGTTAACGACTGTCGTTAGAGATGTACCTGGGATATCAAGACTTCAAAGAAAAACAGCTGAACTCGAATTAATATGCAAGCTAAATTCTGTGAAAGCAGGACTCAGTCGAGACTATGGGTTCTTTTCCCATTACAAAGGGTAGTTTGACTTCAGGCTTCCCATGGTTTGAGCCTGTAAACTGCTCTGATTTGCTGTTACTTTATGACCTGATCCTATGTTTTACACCCCCTTGCATTTAGTTTCATTCCTTTCTGTAAGTTCACCCATCTTCAAAGCATCTGAGGAAGTGGGATCTTCTCCCACGAAAGCTCATGCAAAAAATAAATCTGTTAGTCTTAAAGTGCCACACAACTCCTTGTTGTTTATTGACAGATGACAACGATGAAATCAAAAAAGATAGGCCACCATCTACATCAGGATATTCATATTGGAATATCTGACATTTGACCATGATCAAATAGGAAATCATTTGAGCAACTTATTGACATTATTTGACCAGACAGTTGACCAGCCTACCAAGCTTGGCTCCTTCACACACTAATTCTGTCTACCACATGCATCATGCATCCTCATGCTTTCTCAATAGCATGCTACTTCTGAAGTCACCGGTATACTGTTCTGGTTAAATCAGTACAAAACAAATTGTCTATCTTTCATAATCTTCTCTGCAACTCATGGAAATTACAGGGCAATAGCAGATTTTTGAGAGCTATCCCTTTCTGTGACTGATAAAATTGTAGAAAATATTATGCCTTTACAATTTTGCTAGAGGACCCTGTATAACCATAATACAGATGTCCATGCACTGTCTCTCAGAGTAATCCAGTGGTGCAATATAATTTTAATAATAACAGGGTTACTATGACTCAGACACAGTAACAGTTTTAAAAAGGTACATTTTCCCCTTTTATATACAATAAAATGTTTTTATTTATTGGACTGTCTTGCTCAAGAAGTCACTACATTTCTAAATAACACTGTACCTAAAACCTATCATTAACCAAATAGCAATGTGGCTCAATACACAGACAAATTGTAGCACATACCCACAGAGAGAGCGAGAGAGACAGAGAAATGTCTCAAGTCCTTCCCAGTAGAATGTTGCTGACTAAAGGCATTTTTAAAAAGCAGAACAAAAATACCAAACTTCTTTTACTCATTTAAAGAGTGCCAGGGAAGTTAATAGCCTGCTTTTGTAAGTAAGGGAAACAGGATTTGGCTGTAACTAGAATACACTGTATGAGGAAGGAGCATGCCAAAAGCACAGGCCTCAGCAGAGTATATTTCACCTTTTATTCTCTTGAGATTATACCATGGAACAGTTAGCTGGGCAAGCAAGCTATTGTGGCTGTTTTCAGAATTGACTTTATTTTTGCAATAAATATTAACCAGACCTATGTCATATAAAATCAAATATTAAAGAAGTTTGAAAAATAATTTACAACTCTCTTCATATGAAACGCAAACATTTCAAACTCATCTACATTTGTTGAGCAGTGTTAGGCACTTAAAACTTTGAGCCAGAAATATATTCAGATTCAAATTAACAAAGTCCTTGCTGTAAGCCTTCAATATTTTGCCCTAAGTGAAGATAAACAGCTGTAAAGGGGATCTCATGCTATCCTAGTCAGCAATTGTTGGAAACAGATACTTTTCAGCTCTGTTTTGATAAGAACTGTTCCAAATGGTTCATATTAAAAATCAAAACTATTGTGAACTCAGTTGTTTATTTGGATGAGCCCAATATAATTTGTTCACTGAAAGGAATGGCTGAAAGATGACTATTGTATTTTCAATAAGATGGCATCAGAGGCAGAGCTGGTGCCATGTAGTCACGTGCACAGAAGACAAAATCTGCCTGTTATTTTCTGCTTGAATTACAAAGCCTTTCTACTGACTTTATGGGACCCCTGACAAGGACTCCTCAGGTTTGTACGGGTTTCAGGATTGGGCTTTTACCTTTTATGGTAGAAAACAAGAGGTTGTTAAGAACACAATTTACCACTTGAAGTCTGCTGTTGCTGCTACTGCCACCGGGGTTCAGATGGATATTGATTATATACTGTAGGTTGTCAGAATGAGATAGTTGCTTTGCAAAATGACATTTCTGTTTGCTTCTTTCTTTTGCTCTAGAAATCTTATTACTGTATAAATGTTCAGCATCAATAACTAGAGAAACATTTTAATCAGGTTAAAGTTCATTCTTCTCTTCCAAAGGAGCCATTGTACAGAACATGACTTTAGCTAGACATTCGTCCAATTATTCTTTTTAAAACAATCCAGTTACCAAAAGACAGCCTTTTCAGAACCAAAATAATGTATGCAGTATGCTATTTGAATGTGTGTTAAAAGAGCTGCTTAAATTTCTATAAGTTGTATTTAAATTCAGTTGAGTAATGAGAAATCTGCTCTAAAGTTGCCCTACATCAGACTTTTTGTGAAAAAATGTCTGTAAAATTGCCAACTGCTTCCACAGGCTGTCTATAAAACTTACCTTTGATGTTTAATTTATGTGTGAGAGGTCAAGATTAATAGATTTCATTTCATTTTCTGATAATGGCTTGTATTGTTCTATAAATTCAAAGGAAATTTGGTAATGTCTCATAGCAAGTGAGAACAAGGACTGTATTCTGGAGCAGGATATTAAAAATGTGGGTAGTCAGGTTCAAGTACACAATCATGCTAAAAGAAGCTAGTAGGATGGCAGGAACACCTTGGTGTGCCAGAGAACAAGACATCACCATTAATCACATACCACCTCATGTAAGAATAACTAAGATCACTAGAGAAGCTGTACATGGAGGGCTACAATCAACCACACTGATGGTGAGAAGACATGAAAATGCAAATTGCACCTCTCTGCACTAGCAAACTCCACAGTCACTAACCGGCTCAGGGATTTGGAACACACAATGTGAAAGTAAACAGGAAAATGTAATAACTATTAGACACCTGAGGAACGGTGCACTCAAGTTTGTTATCAGAGGCTGTGTTCACACAGCATTCTTATTTCGAAACAACGAGGTTGTTTCGAAATAAGAATCGCCATGGCCACATGATGCACGGCCATTTTGAAACACACAAACCCCTTGTTTCGAAATGGCAGCCGTTCTTTCAAAACGGCTTAAACCCGGTTTCGCTTCAAAACAGCGTTGTTTCGAAACAGCTCGTTTCGAAACAATGCCAACGGGACATGCTGTTTTGAAACAACCATTGTTTGGAAATGAGTCATTTTGAAACAACCGGTTTACAGATGTGTTATTTTGAAACAACAGTTGTTTCGAAATAACCATTTGACCTTCCTCCCAGGTTGCACAGCGCCCTGGAGGAAGTCCCTGCCTGGGCGTGCCTATCAGGCTGCATGGCAGGAAGGGACCTGTAGGGCTGCCATGTCCCAGCAGCCAGGCCCCTCAGCTGCAGGGCGCCGAAGGGCCCCTGTGTGGACCCCGGAGGATGTCAGGTGCCTCCTGGGGATCTGGCAGCAGCCAGATATAATGGCACGGTTCTGGGCCAGCCACCGGAACCGGGACATTTATTCTGACATCGCAGCTGCAATGTCAGAACAAAGCCACCCCCGCACCACAGAGCAGGTATGGAGCAAAGTTAAGAGCGTCAGGCAGGACCATGCATGCACCTGGGATGCCCGGGTGTTGCAGGGGCCTGGGAGCCAGGCCACGTGCCCCCATTTTGAGGCCCTGGATGCCTTCCTGGGGCCACAGCCCAGCGGTCTCCCCACTGAAGCTGTGGACACCTCAGGAGGGCATCAGAGCCCCTCGTCGGGCCCAGAGGCACCGGGATCCGACATGTCCATCGGGGGGCCTCCAGCTGTACCACCACCAGCAGTGGAGGCCAGCCCCAGCACCCCAGAGCTGTTCGTGGGCATGGAGGCAGAGACCAGCCCGGAGGAGCAGGGGCCCACCACTGCCCCTGGCTCCGAGTCCGACCCTGGGACATCTCGGCAGACCTCCGGAGCCCCCGTGGGTAAGTATACCCCTCCCACGGAGGCACACAGGGCTGGGCCTGTCCAGCAGGTCCCGGAATGCGAGGAGGCCAGGGCCGGGCACCGGGGCAGGTAGGGCCCAGGGTTGGCGGGCACAGAGGGACCCCCTGGCCACGGGTCCCACAGAGACAGGTGGCACCAGGGTCACAGGCCCTTGTGTGCTGGGAGGTGGTCACCAGGGACTGGCTGGGAAAGATGCAGCAGCATCTTGGGTGGGGTGGAGAGCAGGCAGGGCACACCACTGGCAAGTGGCCTCAGGAGACCCCCTAATGCAAGGCGTGGCTGGGTCCGGTTCACCCTCCTGGGTACCACTAGCATGTGTGCCTCCGGGGTACGGTTCCCAGATGTCTGGCAAAAGGAGAACATGGTCCCCTTTCTTCTGCTCTGTTCTTCTTTTTAACCTCACATTCTCTGTCTGGCAGGCAGTTCAAAATACAGGGGTTTGTCAGCCTTTTTCCTATAGGGGTTGAAGGATCCTGGAATGCCATAGAATACTGATTTATATGGAAAAGTGTTCCAGGGCCCCTTAAACCCTGACGAGTACCCCAGCCAGACAACCTTTTTACCCAGGGTCCTCCAATGTCCTCCTCCAGGTACTGTCCTGGCCTCCTTCCGAGGCTTTGGGGGCCAGGAGCCCTACCCCAGGGCAATGTCCACGGGATCCTGGGACCTGCTGACAGTCAGGGCAGAGGTGTGTACTGCAGACAGGTGCACACATACAGGGCCAGCAGGCGGCAGGGGCCAACTTTGTTTTCTGCTTCCCTGCAGCACGTTGCAGAGCTCCTCCCTGGGGGCCGCCACCCACGCCCGGACCCCAACGCCTGAGCCCCAGGGCACACCAGCGATGGTGGAGGGCCCCCGGACCTGCAGCAAGCTCCTGGAGAGCCTAGAGGAGCTGGGCCAGGAGATGCACGCTGCCACCCAGGCCTGGCAGCGGAAGCAGGCCCAGTGGCAGGCGGCCGGTCTTTGCGCCCTGGGGCGCCTCGCAGAACCACTGCTGGCAGCAATCTCCGAGCAAGCTGCAGCCATCAGGGAGCTGGCCGAGAGTCTGGTGCCCCGACGCCGCGACGAGGCATTGCCACCTGGGCCTCCACAGCGACAATGGCGGGTGGAGGGCAGCCGTAGGCGCGGGCAGGGCATGCCACCCCCCCGGACCCTCCCACAGGCCATGCCTAACCTCCCCCCTGCCCCCTGGACTTTTTTACCCCAGTCCCCACCCAAGTTGATGCCCCCCTCCCCCAAGTCCCCAAAGTCCCCTGTCCCCTCCCAAGTTGATGCCCCCTACCCTGGACCTCCCCCACATTGCCCCATCCCTTACCCTCCCAGCCCTTCCCTGATTGTAAATAAATCCTTTGAAACCTATTTCTGGGTTTCAGTGTTTTTAGTGGGGGGGGGGGGTTTGGCAGTGCGGGTGGATGGGTGGGGCCTGGCTGTGGGTGAATGGGGGAGAGGATGGTGTGCAAGGCAGGCCTGGGCCTCACACCTCCTCCTTGCTGAAGGCGACCCGGAGAGCATTGTGCACAGACAGGGCTCGCAGGGATGGCTGCTCGTGTGTACGCACAGGTCCGGGCTGTTCATAGGCCCTGCCAAGGATCTGGACCTCAGCCTCCCATGCTGGTGGAATGGCTGCTCGCAGTAGTTGTGGAGAGCTGCACATGCCGCGATAACCTGGGGCAGTCTCCTCTCTGCAAGGTAGAGGCGGGTTAGAAGGCACCTCCACCGTGTCTTGAGGCGTCCGAATGCACGCTCGACCACCTGGCGGCAGTGGGCTAGGCAGCGGTTGAAGAGCTGCTGGCTGGGGTAAAGTGGCCCTGCATAAGGCCGCATGAGCCAGGGCCGCAGAGGGTAGGCTGCATGTGCCACGATGAGGACGGGCACCTGTACTCCCCCAAGGTAGATGTTGTGAGGGGGGAAGTAGGTGCCCACCTCCATGCCCTGTACAGGGCTGAGTTGCGGAGGACCCTGGCATCATGGGCCCTCGCGGGCCATCCTACATAGCAGTCCAGGAAGGGCCTGCATGATGACAGAATGATAGACCTTGCGGTTCCTGTACTCAGCAGCCCTGTGCTCTGGCGCGCGCACGGGGATGTGTGTGCTGTCAAGGATCCCCACACAGTTGGGAAAGCTGAGGGTGGCCATCCCGGGAATGGTGTTCTGCAGCTCCTCACGTCTCACCAGCCATCGCAGGAGGATGCGATTGATGGCCCTGGTGACCTCGATGAGAATGGGGCAGGTGGTGGACCTCCTGACGCCGAACAGATGTGCCACTGCCCTGTGGGACTCTGGAGTGGCCATCTTCCAGAGGGCGATGGCCACTCTTTTGTCCACTGGGATGGCGGGCCTCATGGGGGGTTCCCTGTGGTACAGGTGTGGGGCAAGTTTGCTGACCAGGTGGGTGAAGCTGGCCATGGTCATCCTGAAGTTCTGCCTCCACAGGTCATCACCCCAGGAGCGCAGAATGACCCCCTCTCACCAATCTGCGCTGGTCTCCCGAGCCCAGATGTGGCGAGGCACAGGGAGGGGCAGGGGCAGTAGCTCACCCCTGTGGACAAGGTGGATGTAATCCTCGGACAGGGGCCAGTCATCCTCGGGCTACTCAAACAGGGTGTCCTACATGTGCAGGAGACCCTGCATGTGGTCTGAAAGCCTGGGGGGTCGCACAGTGCTGTCTAGGCAACCGGGCAGAGTCCATTGCTTCCAGCATGCTGCTAGCCTGAGTGGACAAGGAAGTGAGGTCGGGGCCAGCTTTTATGGGATTGGCTAGCAACATGGCTGCCGATGTGGCCCAGGGAGACGGCCATGTTGCCACACCTCCCATGCTGCACTGCCCCTGAATCAAAATAGCAAGCCCACCTTGCGGACAAGCTATTTCGATTCCCGCGTTTTGCTTATTTCGAGGACAGGGTTTTTTTATTTCGAAACAAGTTATTTCAAAATAACTCATTATTTCGAAACAAGTTATTTGGAAATAACTTGTTTCGAAACAAGCCCCCTGTGTGTGAAGATAGCTAGGGGCAGCTGCTTGTCTTTCAGACACCAGGCTCTCCATCAGCAGGAGAAAGTCCTCCTGGAATGCAGCTGCAATGGTACAAGCTGGCCATATTCCTCGCTTTGCCAGTGAACAGCTCCCAAAGTATTTGTGGCTGGACTAGAAAAGGGGCCATCATGGCAAAGATCTTCAGGAGAATGACTGATTCAGCAAATCTTCTGCAGAGGGCTTCTCTGGAGCTCTGGCCACAACCTAAAGAACCAGCAGCTCAGAAGAAATCCCATAAAAGACAGCTGTAGTTCTACCTCCTCCCCTTTCTTGGGACTCATTCCTCCTAAAAATATGGTTGCCTTTTTGGTGCTGGGTGTGCAGGTTTCAACCCAGGCACCAACACAGACAAATAAATGTTTGCCTTTTTGTTGCAATTAATTTGTAAATCCGAGATCAGACAAGGCTTCTGCATTATTATTTCTTTGTGTTGTGCTAGCACCCAATCAAGATGACAGGTCCCTTGTATTAGCCATTGTACAAGCACAAAGGAAAACATGGTCTATACCCTGTCTTTGCATATGCAACTTCCACATTCCAAACTCATTTTACACTCTCCATATAATTTATTATCCCTATTTTATTTTAATTGTTTATTACATGCTGCATCCCAATTATGTGGCAGAGACATGGAGACCACAGAAAAGAACATGGAAGAAAAGCTAACTCCTTTGTAACGTTAAAAAGAGAAGAAATTCATACAAACAGAGGATCTAAACAATCATATTCTTTGTTCTTTTTGCCTTTATTGCAAAAAGATTTTCAGCAGTTACTTGTGACTCTGGACTTCAAATTTTGAGCATTCAACTTGAGACACTTTAAAGGGGTATGCTTTTTTGGATGTACACACTCAGCACTTTCTGAAAAATCAATTCTGATGCCATGCCTACACTTACTAGCTTACAGCGTACAAAAATATTATTCTGGCTTTCAGTTGACATAATAAAGCTAGCTCAATGAGTGGCTGTGTTGCTCAACAACACCTTGCTGTAGACAAGAGTATTTATGCTGGGAAAACTTAAGTCACTCAAGGACCTGTTTTTTTTTTTCACACTCTGAGCAACAAATGGTTTGCTAACATAAGGGCTAGTGTAGATACCTGGTATGTCCTTAAACTCAAAAGCTGAGGAACTCCAAATCACTAGCCACTTCTGAAAAATGTGGCACCACATTTGCCATTGAAATAATTATGTCATAAATTCATCATTATGACTTAGCTACGTAGGAAGTTTACATATAGGAAGTAAAAGTCAAACCACTTACATTTGAATTGGGTGTGAAACAGTTTTCCTATTTCACAAACATTTTGGAGAGTTCAAACATTTTCCCCATCTTGAATTAGGATGAAAAGTTGAAATCTGAAAATTTTCACAAACTGAAAATGTAAAAGGCATTTTGTTTCAGCTAAATTGAAAGCTTTTGGGTTTTTTTTTAAATTAAATTTCAACTGTTTTAATTATTATTTCACTATACTTTGTGTAGCTTTCTACATAAAAATAATTTAATGAAGCATCTTTTCACAAAGAAAATGTGAAATTTGAAATATTTTAGCAATTTGAAATCTTTTCTCATAAAGTTTTCCAAGTCAAAGTAACCTGACACTCTCCAGTAAAATGGTTTTTTGCTGACTCAGCAATTTCCAACAAAAATGTGTCATCAAAAAATTGGCAAACTATTCTAATTTAAACCTAAATATTACACAAAATAGCAAAGAAAGAAAAATTGGCTGACCTAGTGAGGAGGGCTTTAAACTAGGTTCAACAGGGGAAGGAGACCAAAGCCCACAGGTAAGTGACCATGTGGGTGATCTGGGGGAAGGGATGGAACTTGGGGGGGGGGGGGGG
>ML681982.1:43482564-43560634 GCA_007922195.1 Podocnemis expansa | reverse complement strand
GGGGGGGGGGCTGGGACTGTAGCACCAGCAATAAAAGAGAAGGTTGTTAGAACATGGGGGGGGGATCAAATAAATGTCTTAAGGGCTCTACTGAAGCACCAATATGCAAGGAGAGTGGGGGAGGAGAACTCCAAGAAAAAATGCAAGGAGGTTTATCTAATAGAACTGGAAATCAACAAGACAAAGTAGGGGAATCGGCCAGGTATCTTAGGTGACTATACACTAATGCGAGGAGCCTGGGAAATAAGCAAGAAGAATTGGTAATACTAGCGCAGACAAGGAACTATGATATTATAGGAATAACAGAGACATAGTGGGATAGTGTGCACAACTGGAGCTCTGCCATGGATGGGTATAAACTGTTCAGGAAAGACAGGCAGGGAAGAAGAGGGGGAGGAGTAGCGTTATATGTAAAAGAGCTCTATGACTGCTCAGAGCTCCATTATGGAAGTGGAAGCGTGCCAGTAGAAAGTCTGTGGGTTACTCTGAGAGGGGAAAGCAACAAGGGGGATGTTGTGCTGGGGGTCTGCTATAGACCACCAGACCAGAAGCAGAAAGTGGATGAGGTGTTCTATGGACAACTAGCAGAAGCTTCTAGATCACAGGCCCTGGTGCTGATGGGGGACTTCAATTACCCTGACATCTGCTGGGAGGCCAATACAGCAGTGCATGGGCAATCCAGGAAATTTTTAGAGAATGTTGGGGACAACTTTCTAGTACAAATGCTAGAGGAACCAACTAGGGACCTTGCGCCGCTCGACCTGCTGCTCACAAACAGGGAAGAATTAATCAGGGACGTAGAGGTAAATGGCAAGCTAGACAGCAGTGACCATGACATGGTTGAGTTCAGGATCCTGATTATAGGAAGGAAGGAAAGAAGCAAAATAAAAACCCTGGACTTCAAAAAAACAGATTTTGGCTCCCTCAGGGAACTGATGGGAAGGATCCCTTGGGAAGCTAATCTGAAGGGGAAAGGAGTCCAAGAGAGTTGGTTATATTTTAAAGAAACCCTGCTAAGGGCACAGGAACTTGCCATTCCAATTAGGAGAAAGAACAAACATGTGAGGCAGACAGAATGGCTTAGCAGAGAAATCTGCTTTGAGCTTAAACATAAAAAGGAAGCTTACAGGGAGTGGAAGCTTGGTCATATGACCAAGGAGGCATATAAAGATATTGCTAAGGGACTACAGGGATAAAATCAGAAAGGCCAAAGGACAAAGGGAGTTGCGGCTAGTGAGGGATGTAAAGGATAACAAGAAGGGGTTCTACAAGTATGTTAATAACAAGAAGAGGATCAGGGATGGTGTAGGCCCCTTGCTGAATAGGGCAGGCATCCTTGTGACAGAGGATGAGGAAAAAGCTGAAGTGCTCAATGCATTTTTTGCTTCAGTTTTCACAGGCAGGGTCTGCTCCCAGCCCACTACCATGGGTGTGGCAGATGGGAGAGAAGACAGGCCCTTGGTGACGGAAGGTCAGGTTAGGGACTGCTTAAAGAAGCTGGATGTGCACAAGTCCATGGGGCTAGACAAACTGCATCCAAAAGTGCTAAGGGAATTGGCCGATGAGATAGCAGCACCGCTGGCCGTTATCTTTCAAAACTCATGGAGAACGGGGGAGGTGCCAGAGGATTGGAAAAAAGCAAATGTAGTGCCTATTTTCAAGAAAGGAAAAAAGGAGGATCCGGGGAATTATAGACCAGTCAGCCTCACCTCAATCCCTGGAAAAATTATGGAGCAGATTCTCAAAGAATCCATCCTCAGACACTTAGAGGAAAATAAAGTGCTCAGGAACAGTCAGCATGGATTTACCAAGGGTAAATCATGCCTAACCAATCTCATCTCCTTCTATGATCAGATGACTGGTTTTCTGGATGCAGGAAGAACCGTTGATGTGATATACCTTGATTTTAGCAAGGCTTTTGATACAGTTTCCCACAGCATTCTCACTGGCAAATTAAGGAAGTATGGGTTGGATAGGTGGACTGTAAGGTGGATAGAGAACTGGCTAGATCAACGGTTTCAGCGCATAGGAATCAATGGTTCCATGTCTAGCTGGCAACCAGTCACGAGTGGTGTGCCCCAGGGGTCAGTCCTGGGGCCAGTTCTGTTCAACATTTTCATCAATGATCTGGATGATGGAATAGACTGCATTCTCAGTAAGTTTGCGGATGACACCATGCTGGGGGGACCAGTAGACACGTTGGAGGGCAAGGACAGGATTCAGGGAGACCTAGATAAATTGGAACAGTGGGCCAATAGAAATCTTATGAGGTTCAATAAGGACAAGTGTAAAATCCTGCACGTGGGACGAAAAAAACCCATGCACCGCTATAGGCTGGGGAACATTCAGTTAAGTAGCAGCAATGTAGAAAAGGACCTGGGGGTCATGGTGGGTGGGAAGCTAGATATGAGTCAGCAGTGTGCTCTTGCTGCCAAAAAGGCCAGTGGCATACTGGGCTGCATCAAAAGAAGTATTACCAGCAGATCAAGGGATGTGATCATTCCCCTCTATTCTGCACTGGTAAGGCCACATCTAGAATACTGTGTTCAGTTTTGGGCTCCCCACTACAAAAAGGACAGGGACATGCTAGAGAGAGTTCAGAGGAGGGCAACCAAAATGATTAAAGGGCTGGAGCACAAGCCCTATGAGGAAAGGCTGAAAGCATTAGGCTTATTTAGTCTGCAGAAGAGAAGATTGAGGGGGGATTTGATAGCAACCTTCAAATACTTGAAGGGATGCTCTAAGGAAGATGGAGCTCGACTGTTCTCGGTAATAACAGAGGACAGAACAAGGAGCAATGGTCTCAAGTTGCAGTTAGAGAGGTCGAGGCTGGATATTAGAAAAACTTTTCTACTAGGAAAGTGGTGAAGCCTTGGAATGAGCTGCCAAGGGAGGTGGTGAAATCTCCATCTTTGGAGGTGTTTAAAGCCCAGCTGGACAAAACCGTGACTGGGATAGTTTAGTGGGAGTGGTCCTGCCTCTGGCAGGGGATTGGACTAGATGACCTATGTGGTCCCTTGCAACCCTATGATTCTATGATTCTACGATTACTAAAAAGAAAAGAAGTGAAAAAAAGAAAGGAATTTTTTTTAAAGCTTTTTATATACACATGCATCCCTTTTCTCTGGTTTCTTAAACACTGTGAGTCAAATACGATTGCCTCAATGGCAGTTTCTGTAATAAGAAAAAAAATAAATGCTGATTATAAATGCAGTAGAGAGCTTTCATTCTTTTCCTAACGAAATTAAAAAGAAGCATTGACAGAAGTGATCACTGGCCTAGCTCACGAAGAATTTTGCTTCATTTAGATTGATGGAAGGCAGCTACCTAACTCTGTAAGCATCTACACTACAATGATTCTTCTGCTGATATAAGTTGCCCACTACATCAATAACTCCACCTCCATGAAAGGTGTAGCTCTTAGGTCAATGTAGTTAGAGTAACATAGTGTCTCCATAGACACTATTACTTAAATCACTCGCTGACTATCAGCCCTGATGACAGGGCTCCAGGCTGTCAGTTCCCCAAAATGCCCCATACTGTCAGTTATATTGATGGGCATGCTCCTAGTGAGAAGAGACAACACTAGCTGAAAGAGCTAGTGTGTATGTCTAAAACAAATCACAATAATTACTGTGGTGGCTGTATGTTAACCTAACTTAGATTGACTTAATATTTCAGTATAAACAAGGCCTAAGATAGGTCACTGACAGAGATTTTTTGGCTCATTTTTTGGGCTAAATGACTCATTGAAATGCCCTGGGGATTTGCTATGGTAATTCCAACAGTCCTAACAGAAAACAAAATAATTCTCCATAATTTATGTCAAGAAAATAGTGAATGCTGATATTGTTATTATATGATATATAAATGGATGGTCATGTGATTTGAATGGCTCCCTTGTGTGATGCTGTCTGGGTCTAAAGGACTGTTTATGATTATTCTCATATTAATATTTCATATTTGCAATAATCCATATGTGATATGCCACGTTTGGTACCAAAAGAAAGGTTGTAATCTGTTAGGAATTATTATATAGTTTATATATAGGTGTCATATCTGTAATAGAAATTAGGAATATATTTGTTTTATTTGTACTCCAAGTTATTGGATTCTAAGGCATTCCGAGACTGGGTGGTCCATAAAACCATTGTCCTCTTAATGGCCCATTAAGGAAGCTGCCAGCTACAATGGGCCTCAGAAGAAGCCTGTTCAACCAGTCACCCAGGCCGGCCATTTGACTCAACTCCACTTGGATTTGGCAAGGACTCTTCAGAGCACGGGAAAGATCAGAGGTAATAAAAGGCAGCAATCCCATCTCCATTCAGGCTTCGGCGTTCAGTCTGTCCGCAACCAACACCCTCCCCTGGAACTATTCTTCTGGGACTGAACAAAGAACTAAGACCCACCCATGTGCTGGGTGTATACCAGAGGAGTTGGACTAACCTGAAAACTCCAGATTCTTCACGGACTTGCTTTCTATGGACTCTAAATCATTAGTATGTATGTGATTCACTTTGACCCTTTAACAGCTCTCATATCTTGTTTCTTTTCTTTTTATATTAAATCTTTAGTTGTAGTTACTAAAGGATTGGCTGGCAGCATGGTATTCTGGGAAAGATCCAAGCCTATATTGTTCCGGGTCATGTGGCTGGCCCTTTGGGATCAGGAGAACCTATTTTTTTTAAGAGACCCAGTGGCTAGATGGGGACCAGAGGAGCTGATGTGCAATAAAGGGGGTTGTTTCTACTTTGTTATGCTTGGTGATGACAAAAGTTGGTAATCAGAAGCATGTTGTGATACTGACTGGGAGACTGGTTCAGGCACCACCCATCAGTGAGTTGTGGGTTTGGCCCTGGTTTTGCAGCTTGTCCTGATTTTGGCACATTCAGGTTAACCCAGGAGGCGTCGGTCACACATTAGTCTTACTTTGAAATGTGTGTTTTGGAAGGACTATGCAGCAATTTCCAAACTGAGCTGTTAAGCCACCAACAGCACACATCAGCCTATCGAGGTAACACACACACAACAGCATGCCTGCTACATTGAAAGAGGAGAGAAAGAAGCAACTGTTCATTTATTTAAACTATGCAAAGCATCTCTAGCTTTTTAGATATTTATAGCCTTACAACAAATGTCAATGGAGTGATAATGGGGAAGAAAATGAAAACGGTATATACTAACCATATATAATGGCCAATTCTTAAGGTAACTATGCTCCGGATTACAGATTTGTAGACTTGGGAAAACAGTGAATGTCACCCCATGCTGGTCTAATTTATGAGTAACTATAGACTAGATTTTTTTTTAAAACTCAGAACAAAAAGCATGGAGAGGTGTTTTGAAATGCAAATCCTGATCTCATATTTTAATTCTGTACATACTATTTAATCTCTCAAAATGTATGAATAAACCATAAATCATTATATTCCTTTTAATTGCAAGGCATCAGTTTCCTTTCATTTAAAAAACAGCTCAGTTGTTTGTTTATAGACACACTAGAAAGACATTATTACTGTTCACTGATTAGCATTTTATGGATAAGTTTACTTCAGAATTATGGGTAGCTCTTTGGGGTTATGAAGAATATTGTTATCCTTTCTTGCCTGTCATTAGACTATATGAAGAACATACAAAATTTCCATTTCTTAGTGGAACATTTTCTATGTTCAATACTCTCTTTTCCAGCATTTACTTAAAAGTAGCTAGTTAGATTCAACTGGGTTGTGGATAGCATTGTTTAATGATTATTATTGCTCAACTCTTTGCCAACTTTCAACAAATGTGGTCATGTAGCAGAGATAATTATGTGTGATTTTCTCCTTTAATGAAAGATAAATAATTTGGCAGTCCAGCTTCATGTATTTCTCTGTTTCAATAGAAATCACTGTTTGGAGGAGGTGGGCGGAGGGGGTATTTGGATTTATTGTATGGGTTAGTGTGCAGAATGAAAGAGGTTTCTTTAGATCAATTATACACTTTTTACTGTAAGGTGCTGTTGTTCATATTAGAGGCTCATCCCAGAGCATTAAACGTTGATATTACATTATGTTCTGCTCATAATGATGTAGCTCATTGTTTACTACTTATATAATTTGCTATGGAGACAGAACATTATTGAAAGAGGGAAAAAGAGCAGAAGGTGCATTTATGGTTCCCAAATAGAATAAAGAGCCCTGGTCAGTTCTAATTTCCATTAGATTCTATTTCTTCCTGTCAACAAGTCTCTCAGCCCTTGAAACAAATAGAGTCATGCGCTCCAATCAGGGACAGATGTTATTTGCATAATTTCTTCTTCAAATGAGAGGGTTTTGCAAGATCATAAAATAACTGCAGAAATCCCAAATAAAATATTCACATTATTTTAGCTCTCATGTAAAATAAAAAAATCTTTTATCAAGTAATGCTTATAGACAACACTACTATTCTGTTAATTGTTGGAAGGGAATTTATGAGTCCTCCACAAAGCAAATCCCCTCTTTTAGCATGCTCCCCAGTTACCATGATTGAGTCTGTAAGATGTCAAAAGCAACCCAGAATAAGCAGCCAGAAAAGAAGAGGATCAGCTTGTATGGTTTGGGTCACATGTTGCTCCAGCAGAAAAGCAACACTGCAGACTAGATGTGAGACAAAGGAGAGTGAGAACACTGGTCATTTCAGAGGTCCTGATTATTAGTCACGTTTGTCCACCCCTGCAGAAGAGAGCTATGCAAACAGTGAAATAGAATGGAATGGATATTAACATATTAAGTATTAATATGTAAGAACTGAGATGGTTGCTGCCAATACTTATAAAAAATAAGTATTAGATCCTCAGCTAATATCAATTGGTATAGTAGTGACTTCAGTGTAGCTACACCATTTAACACCATCTGATGATCATTCCCTATTGATGAGATGGGAACTGGATCTGATAACTGTATGAGATGGGAGCTGGGTCTGATAATATGTAATTTGTTAAAACAAAAAACAAAATACAAAAGTTTAACCGTACTATTGCCTGTCAAAGGGAATTTATACAGCAGGAAATGACCTGATTCTATGCTACAACCCTTTCTCACGTGAGTGTACATTCTGCAGGTTTATACAAATACTTCTACATAAGCCAGTGGCACTAAAGGGTATAAACACTTCATTCAGCAAATTTAGAGGCAATCAGACTACCAAACTATTTCCATGTCGGAGGCTATATAGGCAAAAGGAACAACAGGAAAATGGAGAAAGAAAAGCAAATAAAGTCCTTATGTAGCTTTTATTCTCCTTCTAATTAGTCCTTACAGAGGCAGATTCCTACTAGGTTCAGTAGCCGCATCCTTGAGTAAAAAACAGCGAAACACTTGGGTTTCACCCAAGGAAGAGAAGTTCTGGTTTAAAATTATGCCAAAAAAATGCCAAAGGGGTAGCCGTATTAGTCTAGTTCAGCAAAAGAAACAAGGAGTCCTGTGCCACAAAAATTGGACATGATAAGAAAGGAGGACATGCTGAAAACAGATACTTTGAAGGGAAAAATCCATTTGAAAACAAGCAGTACAATTTTTTCTTAAACATTCATTATTATTTGGAAACCTCAGCATGTTCAATCTACTTTGTTTGATTGTAGTCTGTAGTAAGTGAAGCATGTATTGGAACATTTCTGGTGCAAAAGAAACATTTCTACAGGTGACAGAGAATGGATACACAGCTGAGTAAGCCGGTAGATTGAAGTTCTGCTGTGCCACAGCTTCTTGTACATTAAAGCTAAGCCATGATGCTTCTGCTTGGAAAAGGAAATTCCAGACATGTAGCTGCTGGAATAAAACATAGCTATGAAGAGGTCATGCAAGAGTCAATGAAAAGAAAACATGAATAACTGCCAGTTGCTTGACCAGCTAATGTCCAGCCAAACTAAAACTCCACAGCTCGTGTTAGGTGAGTTGAAAACTGGATTTTAAATATTATATGGGAATTAAAGACAGTGGAATCTGGCAGCACTAGGGGGAGAAGGATTAAGTCTACAAGCCAAATAATTGGGATTAAAAGCAACATTTCTTTGGCAACACCCAGCATAAAGAAAAGGCTTTGCTTGGGAAAACATTCTAAATATAATTTGTAAGCAAGAAAGGCTGCAGGGACACATTATCCAGGAGGAGGGAAAGTACATTAAACTGTCAGGAGTGTCTCTAATGTGTCAAGCAGTTAGTATAACAACACAGAGAGGGTATTTCAGATCACACTGACAATTAGAATTCCCCATTTCAGACTATAGTAAATAAATTTACTCCATTAAAAAAAAGGTAAATAAGGATGGAATTCTTAATTTTATTCCAACATCTGGAAGACTATATATGCCCATGTGAAATTAAAAAAAATGCAATGTACATCATATAAATGCTACGTCAAAGTCATTGGACTTATGGAAGATTATATAATGAGGTGTATGTAAGCAATATGAAGCTGGTTCCTTTTTTGTTTGTAGTCCATGTTGCTGTGTAACATGTATGAAAACGTGCAACATGACATACTCTGTGTTCAGTATATAGAACATACATGCTTTTGCCGAGTAGGTATTGTAAATGAATGGAAGCAAAAATTATTTGACTTGCTGACTACAACTTACATAGCTTCTGTCGAGAAAAGACTGCAGACAGACAGGATCCTACTAGCTAAAAGTTCTATCAGGACTCACAAGAACATTGAATCCGTCATGTTATTACATAACTAATAGTATGTAAGATGAACCCTAGTGAAAAAAAGAAATGTCATTAGTGACTCAAATACATGTGAAACAGTGACTAAACAGGGGACCAAAGCCAGAGAAGCTTTACACTTAAAATGGACCTGCTTTTTCTCCTTGGGCTTTTTTTTTTTCAGTGTTATATAACTTAGATCATCCTATGATCACACACATTTGCTCGCCATTACAGATATTAAAAAAGAAATTTCATATTACTTACATATAAGTCATTATACAATCTTCCATAAGTCCAATGGTTTCGTGGCAGCATTTATACAACATACTTTGCTTTTTTTTTTTTTAAATTTCATGTGGTTATACATAGTCTTTCACATGTTGGAATAAAATTAAATAATATTTTCAGTGAAACAGTGCCTGTCATCTGCCCTCTTACTGCCCTCCAAAAGGCAGATTCATGGATTTCACCCCAGTGTGGGGCTTTGCCTATAGGCCATCATCCATCATTTAGTTTGCAAATTCCTTACAATAGTCGCTTCTCCTTTGCCTATAATTAGCCTATCACATTTTTTATGCCAGGTAAATATTAATCCTGTTTAATTACTTTAAAATTCTATATACCTTATAGGCAAAGGTGAAACCTAGGACTTTAAAGGGATCTAAAGAAAGTATATCCTCTAATAAATATTTACTTAGTGCAATTATTATCTCAAATACTTTAATGTAACTTCTGTTTACACTATGAATCTGAGGGCAGAAAGGAGCCTGAAGTATTTCAATTGTATGTCTGATATATTCAGAGAGGATTTCACTAAATGCAATATTTTTTTAAAATAAATACACATGGACTGAAATTTTATTAGCTCTGGCCCTTAATATTGCCAGTGCTTACTCCTTCAGTCCCACCTGTCTCATACCATCTTGCATATCTCCCACCTCCTGCTTTAAAACACCACACACCATTTTCCCACCTGCCCCTATGCTTTGTTTTGTTTCTGGCATACCCTGAAGACAACACATTCTTGTTGTATTTTCACTACAGTAGGTCTTAAGAACCCTGGATGGATGCTAATCCCTTTGCCACAGCTGACAAATGCTGAAACAAGCCAGAAGCAGCTGAGCACTGATTTTCACTTTAAGCATCACATTGACAACAGCAGCTGCAGACAGTTATATCTCCAGTCCTGATTTGACAGGAGTCTGGGACAAGAATGGCAGAATTACTGGCATTTTCTGTGATGATATAGAGGTACAATAGAGTGAAGGAGGCAAAAAGATCTGGGTAAGAATGCAGATTCTCTCTCTCTCTCTCTCTCTCTCTCTCTCACACACACACACACACACACACACACCTTTATGAAACTGAAAGAGGCTGCAATTTGCTCCTTCACAAAAAGCCAGCAGAATGGTTATTGTAACACCCAAGTCACTTTTAAAGACGCAAGTTACATTTAAACTTCTCAGATTCTGAACTCACTGGGGTACCTTATTAAAAATTCAGACGCCCCTGGCACAATATGGGCTCTGCTGCAATCTACATAATAATATTATGCTGTTCTGCCATGGTCATTATCTGATGCTACAGTGGAAAGAACAAATCTGACCAATTGTACAAAACTATACCATAGGGAGGACATTTTTATGTACACCGTGAGTCTTTATGGTAAGGATTTTATATTCTTCTGTATTTTACATTTTGATATAATACAATTAGACTATGGATTTTAAACTGGAACTCTGAGTAGGACACAGTGTTTAACTGCATTATCCCAGAAAGAACACTGGAGAGATTGTCATAGGCAAATTGTGCCTCACAGTCTCTCACTTTTGGATAGATCATGTTTCTCCTCTATGTTTATCACCTCTGCCCTTCAGGAAGTGCTACCGTGGGATGCCCTTAACCACAAAAAAGAGGTGGAGAGGAGTGTCTCTGGCTATGTCTACACTTGGATTGTTAAATCAATTTAACTCAAATCAATCTAATTGAATAGAAATAAAAATCATTAAATCAATTTAACATGTCCCCACTAGAAACCCAAATCGAACTAGCATATTTTAAAGAAAACTAAGTAATCAAGTTTTGTCAGGTCCAACAAGGCATCTTTTTATTCAAGCATATGCAGGGAGAGATCACTAACTGACAGAAATTCTGCCTGGTTAATGAGAGTTCTACTTACAAACAAATTTCAACAGTATTTATAGAAATCATAGGGTGTTCAACACAGGATACTTCCCCTTTCCTAGCTAGCAAATCGAAAATTACAGAATTAGCTGAGATATTACAAAGGCAGGATTCACAGTCAACTTATCTTTTGGAACATTCTGATCTCGTTAATGAGATACAGTCAGTTTTTCTCAGGGTATTTCATTTTTATCTTATATTCCCTATTTTTTCACAGACATTTTGTGCTTAAGCAAGTTTGAGGCCTTACAGGTCTCTTTCACACATATCCATAGACAGGATTTGCTAGTTCGATTTAGGAGACGGGTACCATAGGAGGTGTGGCAAGATGGTCCCCAAGAAAGGCCATGCCTCTACCCAATATAAGGAAAGAGGAAGGCACCCCGGGAAGGAGAAGGGCAAAAAGTGTTAAATCGAAATAACAGTTAAATCAAAATAATGCAGCTACACTGCATTATTTTTGAAATAATAATTTCGATTTAACCATCATTTTGATATAAAGCTAGGTTTTATTATATTGAAATGACTGTTTCTTATTTTGAAATGAGGAAGCTCCTTATTTTGAAATACGGAAAGCTAGTGTAGACATGCACTACTGTAAATCGAAATAATGATGATCATCATTATTTCAAATTAAAGTGTAAGAGTAGACATACCCTGAGTTTCTGTTTGCCTTTTTTCTGCCTCCATGTGATTGAGCAACTTTGCCTCAGGATTTAGCCCTAAATGCCTACAAAAACATAAAGGCATATCTAAAAACCTATTTTCATCAACTAAAATGACAATTTATGAATCATTCAAAGGCAAGATGGAAAAGGAGTCCACTGATATATTTAGGGATGGGCCAGAGAACCTAGGGGAGTTCAAAACTACTGCTTTTGCAAAATATTATTAGAGTTCACAGTTCACAAATCTAGCATGAATTCATAATCAAATTTTCCTGTTTTTTTAAGCCCACTTCTCTTGAGAGGGTGATTACATTTAAAATCAAAAGGTTTCTATCCAAAGTAAGGCTGCTTTTCCCTGTTAGGAACAGAACAAACCCCTTAAGTCAAAATTTTTTGTGGAAACTGTTGAACCCCGGGTTCATGATGTGACTGGGATGGACCAGCGACACCCACCAATGAGACGGACACCAGTTCAAGTAAACAAAAAAACCCTACTTTTATAGTGATACCTTAAACACCTTTAACCACTTAACAGTGTAAAGCAAGGAGATCTATGCAAAAACACTTGTAATCAACTAACAATATGAAGCAAAACCTAGATAGGACACTTATAACCAACTAACAGCATAAAGCAAAATTTAAATAAACCCTTATAAATAAATGACAATATAAAGCTAAAAACCTATGCAAAGCACTTATAACCAAGTAACAGTGTGGAACAAGAAAGTCTATATAAAGCACTTGTAAAACACCTCCAACCAAACAACAGGATAAAGTATGAGAGCCTATGCAAAACACTTACAACCTACAAAAGTACTTATGGTTAAATAACAGTATGGAGTAATGGCCTACAAGAGGGTGGCCATAATAAGTCAAGGACTTTTCTGGCCTTTTACTGCCTCAACATCGGTATAGGCACTGACCAGCCCACCCAAAACGTATTTACCAATGGCTGGAAGCCATTTCTCCTTGCTAGCCAAGAAGGGTGGGTGGCAGAATGAAAAAGTCAGATGAGAGAAAAATAAACCCCCACACTCCCCCCGTGTACACTGGGGAAGTTTGGGGCCAGCAGTTTAGAGCAGAAGCAGAGTAATGAACAATTATACAGTAAGAAGGATGCAAAATACAAAAGACTAACAAAACACCTGTCAAATTAACAACACAAAACGATGCTAGACCATAAACAACTATATCATGAAAAGATTATGCAGGGTACAGAGAAAATAATAACAACTACACAAACTATACAAAACTCAGGTGAAGAAACTACAATCACAGACTATATATAAATGGTACCAAGTAGGATGATTAAGAGAAGGTAGGAGGCCTATATCGATTTATAATACCTGTCGCAGGACCATGGTGGAACCCAAGGCGAGGAGGCAGACCAGCTGTAACATCTCAGCACTTAATTGTTTGGCCGGCAATCCCTGTACACCCCCAAAAAAAAGGTCTCGGGGTGGGTGCTCCCTGTCTCAGTCGGGGGATCAGTCCGACCAGGTCGTGATGTGCCCTTTAGCATCCAAGGGTGGGAGAACAACAAGCCAGCTGAAAAAGGGGGTTTTAATAGAATTTTGCCCAGCCAGAGTAAAAACAGCCAATTAGGAGTAGAATCCTAGTCAGGACCAATGATAAAACTGGGACCCCAGACAATGACCCCTCCTTCGTGGTGACGGGGGTGCTGAGAAACTGTTCAGGGGGGATAGGAACTCACCCCCCTTCTTGTTGACACAAAGCTAGGGAGGAAGAAACTCACACCGGAGATCAAGGGCCATCAGGGGAGATTGATACTTAGTATTCTTCCCCCTTGTGCTGGATGGCCTGGAGATGGAGGCCCATCAGGGAAATCGATACTTAACATTCCTCCTTGAGAGCAGCATAATCCAGGGGGCTATGTGTGGGGCGGGATGGCCATCATGGCTGCCACCTCCGCTGACAGAAAAACTTAAAAAATAAATGTCTTCAAAAGTGTCAGTAAAATTTTTCCAGTTTTCCCCCCTCATCATTCCTTTCTCTTTCTTTATCATTCCATTCTCTTTTTCATTTTCAATTTTGCAGCTGGAAATAGTTAATGGAAAACAATTGAGAGGAGAGAAGGCAAATGTAAAAAGTGAAATAACACAAAAATAAAAAATTTCCATTTTCATTTAGCTCTAGTGTTAAGCAGTGGCTAGCACAAGATAGAACTTTGCATCTATTTTATGAGGTCCTGATTTATTGACCAGGTTTTGCTGCCTTGAAGCCCCATGTGGGAAAAGGTTAGAAGGGACAAGGTGCAGTCAGACAGCCAGTGCAGTTCAAGAAGCAGACAAGGCCAATTAGGGTGGGATTAAGCCACCCAGAAGGCTGCAATAATTCAGCATAGATCCTTGACTGCCATTTAAATCTGTTCTTTCTGGTGGACAGCAGGGTACATACCCCAGCCTGTCCTTCCCCCATGAATGAATACTGCTCTAGTACAACTATTAACCCTGTGGCCAAAACAAAACAAAACAAAAAAAAAGCGCACATCCTCTCCATCTTCTGATAGGGAAATTTTGTTTTATATGTATTTGCTCTATATATTTCTTTTCTCTCCTAATCCCCACCACATAACTTTTGGGGCTATGAGCTTTGCTTTTCTATTTTTCATTCTACCTATTTCTCCTATGAAAGTATGAGTCAGACTTTCAAATCTTCAATGTTAGAGTTGGTCTGAAATGAGGTAAAACAAGTTTGCTTCTTCCTAGTTAAAAGCCAGATCTGTGGTTTATACAAGCGTCCAATTATCTTTTCTGTTACACCCAATACTTTCCTACTATGTTTTGCCAGCCATCACTTCAAAGTGTGTATATCACTTTGTGCTCTATATTCACACAGCAGATTGCAAGTTCAAAACCTAGATATTACTGAACTTGAAATGCCTGTCTTTAAACATTATCATGTCATTGGCAAGTGGCAAAATCACCTCAAAGATTTCCACATTACTAGGATAATTCTCCTTTGAGTCATTTCACAGAATGGGTTTCCTGGATAGATATTCCTATTATTGAGGAACTGTCTCCAAACTCCCAACCACTGGGATTAGAGAGCTCATTTTGAACTTTCTCAGCTCACAAGTTCATGGCAAAGTCAGAAACTTGGCAAGATTTTCAAAACTGCCAATGAAAACACCTCTGCAGGAATATGCAAATGATCCAGGAAGATACAAAAGGGACAATCACAATCTCCATGCTTGAGAAAGAGCAGTGACTGCTTCCTTTATGCATTCTCACAGTAACAAATCATCACAAAAGGAATATGGGGAGGAGAGGCTGTGGCCATGACTCTTCCCATCATGGAACAGTTAATTCACCCCTTCCATTTGAGATCCCCCAAGGTAAGACTCATTAGGTCAAAAGGAGGAGAAAAATTCCACATGAAATTTCATAATCCACAGAAAAAGCTGATGTTAAGGTCACACAATTAGCACTCAAAGGCAGAAACTGTCACAGCTAATGTTGTGAGAGTAATCTTAACTCTGTTCCCTTATTCAATAGCAGAAAAACCCCTGAACTGAGGTTGCTACATTGTATGTCAATTTCAAGTTCCAAAAAGCAGAAAATGCCACCTTGACTTAACCTTGCAATCGTCCTTTGGTTCTCTTTCAGCAATGTCCCAGTACATCCCATTTAGACACAAACCTTTACTCTGCTCAGCCCACAGTTGCTGAAATGTACAAGCTCTTCAGTGTCACCCACAAGATTCCGTCCAAGACTATTAGAGGACCAAAAAAAAAGTGGACCCTGCATCCTCCCCTCAAGCCTCAAGCAATGCCTCTCTCAATTCTTGCCTCAACCCACACCCCCAAAAACCTCTCTCTTTTGCTGTGTTCCTAGTTAAGCACCCCATAAAATAAAAGCTCCTTATGTTGCAATAGAGACAACTTGTAGCAGGCAGCATGAGTTATTAAGTCTGTTGCATAGCTATACAGAGGACTAGAAATGCAAAGTGACATTGGTACATTTTCCCCAGACTACCCAGGCAAGCATAAACTAGCTATGCAGCTCCAAATGGGTAGCTCTGTTAGATGAGTTCAGCAAAACAAACCATAAGCCTTGTCGTACTTCTAAAGATTAACAAATTTACTGATCACATAAAAATTCCCTATTTTCGAGTGTCTGATTAAATGGAATTTTCTCCCACAAAAGCTCATGAGATAAGTAGTTATACAGAAACTCTTATTTTTTCTTTCTTGATGCATGTGCATTATTGCATTAAAACTTATTCTTTAACTATATGATAACATACTACTCTGTAAATAATGCAAAATAGTATCAACTACCTTTTTCCTGGACTCTTGCCTCATCTTTGCTTAAAGCTCTCAGCATTTTACAAACATTGGTTAAAAAAAAAGAAAAAAAAACAAAACCAAACCTACAGTTCATGTCAGTCTGGAATGTTTAAAGTTTAATATTTCAGTCAAATCAAAAGAATTTTGTTCAATACAATAAAAAAGCTTTGTTCCTCACTGGGCACTATTTCTTTACCAAATTTCACAAGTCTCAGCCAGGTCATTTGTAAAATGGATTTTAGAGAGGTTGAATTCTTCTTAAAATGGAAAATACTTTGTTTCCATTGGGGAGTACTACACTGTTTTTGCTCAGACTTTCTTGACACAATAATGGTAGAAAGTGGTGATGGGGTTTTTGTTTGTTTGTTTATTTGTTTTGTAAAGAAAGAGGCTCAAGCTACATTGACCTATGGAAAATAGGTGACAATGAAATCAAAAATTTGTCAACAAAATTGTCCCCTATTCCATGCCATTTAGGCAGTTCCAATTTACTCTGCAGGTTGTAAGAAAGGATTTAGTCAAATGAATTTTATTATTTATTATAGCCATCTTTTGCAACTAAAATAATTAACTCCCTGCAACTTCTCAAAATGGTGAGATTATTTGTTCAATTCTCACTGCTGCATTTAATCTGCTGGCTGGCAAAAGACATCAAGCAACATATAATCAGGACGACACATTACATAGCAAAATAATGGACCAAACAAAAATGGAGAACATTGAATCCCCAGAAAAGATTTTCCTTATATGGAATATGAAAGAACTTTAGTGGTAGAGATTTGGAGCAGTAGAAAATTAAATTTCAAATCCTAACAATTCCCACACACAGAGCTTTCACTCTAAAGCAGCGGAAAAGACTTAACCACAAACCACTGATTCAAATTAAAGCTGAAAGCCTAGCATAAAGGAGAGGTAAACAAGAAGGGTAAATGTACTCCTTCCAGATAAAGACAATCATCTTTTTCATGGTCAGTCACTCATGTTTCAAGAGGAGCCCTTAGCTTCCATAGATTTAAGCTCCCCACAAATATGATATAATTGAGATGTGATTGATTTACAGAATTTGTGTCCATCAATAAAAGTACATTGCCATAGAAATCATGCATTCCTTAAATAGCAAGCTACAGCTTATTTTTATATGAAAACCTTATGTTGAAATACACAGAACATTTTTCTCCATCCCTCTCTGACTTCTTTGTACTTTTCTGGTATAGAAAGGGATCAATCAGAAACTTGACAGAGCCTGCCACCTTAGAATTCCCCAAGGGGAAGTCTTCAGTAGTCATGGCATAGGGAACCTTGGAAAGATAGAAAACTTAGGAAAGGTCTTGGTAAGTGGTACATGCTGGGAAATGAGAGGGATGGCCAGGATACACTGTGTTCCTCAGTCCCCAACTGATTATTAGCCAACAGATACATTTCAGAGCAGCCTTCAAACTGCTCTGAACTATTCCAGGGCCCAAAAAGACAACGAAAGGGCCATGGGGTTAGGAAGGTGCAATCAGCTTCTTTGTGGCCTCTTCTTCGGCACCCCTACTAAATGCTTTTGGGAATCCAGACCTCACTGATCCTAATCCCATGAACATTTTATCTTTGGCTTCAACAATAGAAACAGGAGTGGATCCAATTTCCTCACCAATAACCAGTATTTTAAACAATAAACAAAAATAGTTCTTAACATACAACCCTGAACTAAAATCAGTTTTTTCTCAGGTGTGGTTTCTAAGGTAAATATGAGCAGTTAGTCATAATATTTTTTCATAAACATAAGAATACACATCAGTAAAGCACATAAATACAACCAAATTATGTCAACTATAATATGGATATGGATAAAAATAGCACAAAATCCCATGCTCCCCTTATCTACAAGTGTACAGTGAAGTAAAATGAGGGCAGAAAAGGGAAAGCCATGTCTCCCAAAGGCTCCCATGCCCACAGCAGAAGTCTTTCCACAGGACTGGAATTGCATGGCTCTTAAGGAGACATCATAGGGTCAAAGGAGTAAAACAGCATGGAGCAGTTGCTGTATATAGCAAGCTGTTCCTCTATAAAGTGTGTGGTTTTTTCTGTGGAAATTTGTGACACAGTTACTCCTAAGGGGACCAGATGCACCTAAACAATCTTACAGATGAAAACAATTTACAACAAACAAAGCTATAACACAACAAAGTGTGCAACATCTCACTTCTAATCCAAAGATGTTCACTTATGTTGAAAAAGGGATTAATCCCTTTTCCACCTCAAGAATGATAAAGCAATGTGTTTCACCAAAATAAGAGCAAATTGTTCATCTTTTTGACATGCTCCACTGCACAAAAGGTTCATAACCCTGTTAATCGTATGGTGCGTGCTATTACCAAAGTGAAGAAAGCACCAGCAATAGGTAACATACCAGCAGAACTGGCCATGGTGACCTCAATATTATCTCATGTGGAAAATTTGCAATAATATAGTGTTATGTGGGGAAGGGGTCCCCCACAAATGCAGGAAGTTAAGGGGGATGGAAACACTGGAAACCTAGTTGAAGTATAATACTTTGCATGCAACTTTTATTTAGTAGGTTAAGAAAGTGGCTTAGTATTATATTATAGAAGAACAATAGTTTGTCAGAATAGTAGGATCACAGTTTAAGTAATACAGGAGACAAGGCAGCATAATAAAGCAACACACACACACACACACACACACACACGCATCCAATCCACATTCATACTTACTTAAATTAGCTAAGGGAGGGCCAGCCCAAAGACAGTTTAGGTGCAGGTGCTTGATGGGGTGAGGAAATTCTGGCATGCACCAGCCCCAGCAGTTGTTGATGATGGTGTCTTCCTCCCTTTCTGGTTTAGAGTCTGGTTCTTTTATTGATGAATTGCAGGGGTGGTGCCCTTCTGACTCCTCCACAAGGGTGTTATTTGGGTTTCATCAACTCAATCCACTGTAATTATTAGTAGTTGATTGACAGTTTCTTATTTCCTCTTTTCTGCCCTGCTCTTCAGCCAGTTGACATCTGCCTTGTGCTTTGACCAGTAGACATTTCTTATCAGACATATCCCATTCTTTCTGGTGTTTTGCATATGTCAGTACCTTGGACCATAGGTACATGTTAAACAGCTGGTTAAAAACACTGGTTTTATTCCAGGGATGGTGGCATTTACAACCACAACAAACTTATCTAAGTCAACAGCAGTAGCTGTAGGCAAGGGGACATCTATGGCCTTGTGACCACAGGGCAGGGGTCAGCAACCTTTGCCAGCCCTGCCCACTGTACCCTTAGCAGGCCAGGGACAAAAGGGGGCAGGGCCAGCCTTCCAGGTCCTGGCCGTGGTCATCATTTGAACCCCCAGCAGGCAGCCTCCAAGTCCTGGCTGTGGCTGGCTCTTGCCTCCACTGGCAGGCAGCTTCCAGGTTCCAGCCAGGCCCAGCTCCCATCCCCACTGGTGGTTGGTTTCTGGTTCTGGGGTTGCAGACGGATGACCTGCCTTGCTCCCCTCTAGCCCTGCCCAGCAGGGGGTGGGGCCAGGAGCCCTGAAAGCCAGAGATTTTTTATTCCTGACGGCCAAGCTGCCCAGAAGGAAGGTGTGGCCAGCGGGGGCCTGGAACCATGGCATGCAGCTCTTGAGCAGCACTGCATGCTGCTCAGGCTCGGACTGTGTGCCATTTTTGGCACGGCTGCTGACCCCTGCCATAGGGCTTAACTACTAGATGTCCTTTAAGAATTTAGCCACAAGATATTCCCTGAACCAAACCATAGAATGTTTCTAAAGAAACTAGTGTTAAGCTTAAGGCATTAGTGTAGCAGAGCAGGCCTTTACCCAGAGCCTCCTGGGCTTCTTGGCCTGGCGCAGGAGTCATGAGCATACAGCCATTTGAGACAGGCCTCCCAGACTCTGGACACCTCCTTTCAAATGATTTTAATTATAACAGGGGACAAGGACTCAACCCCCAAGAAGGGGAGGGATCTAGGACATCTGCCAGAAGCAGTCAATTATAGAGCCATTTGCTGAGGCGAAACTGAAAAAAGGGAACTATTTGCTAATAATGTTTAAGCGCATAGTATAAAAACATACGATTTTCCTTGCATCCCCAAAGCTGGTCCTTGTAGCCCTACCATGAGTACTTCCAGCCAGACCCAATCTGACACTCTGCACATAACAATGGATAAACAGAAATCACTGAACGTCTTGATTAAAGGAATTCTACCAGTAGCAAGGGGCTATCGCCTCCTTCTGAGATGGACAGTGAGACACTTCCTCCTTCCCCCTGGTGGCCAGACAGAGCATCCATACCCACCCTGCCAGAAATAGAGGTGGAGAAGGACTGCTCTCTGCCACTACCAGAGCTTGAACCCAGGTTGCTGAGGAACTTTTTGAGACACCAAGGAGCTGCCAGAGTGGCTGCCATCTGGGATGCCAAGGATCTGCTGGGGTTACCGCTATCTGTTTGTCCTGGGTACAGTGATGACCTCAACCTCAGGTACTCTCACCAAAGATCTATGCTCTAGACTGCTTGTCACTCAGCCCTTTATCTGAACTCCTGGACTGTGTTTGGTGCTCACCCCTGTCTGTGAGCCCTAAACTGTTTGCTGCTCACCCTGCCATGCCCTGTCCTGCCTGCAGACACAAGGCCATAGATTTTTAGTTGTCTGATCCTGCCTGAGGACCTGGGCACCAGAGGTATCAAATTCCCTGCTTTGAACTGCCTGCACAGATGCAAATACTCAGAGGTGTGGCTTCCCTCATGGACTGACAAAGAGGGTCTGCCCCCCACACCCACACTACCCTTACAAAAGAAATGGGATATAACAGAGTGAAGTTACTGTTATACCATCTCACTGATATCACAGGCAAGGAAATTGATGCTCTACATTGTTCAGGATTGACTGATAAAAGCAGAATTACCACCACAGCAAGCTAGTTTCAGAAATGCACAAGACATGCATGATCAAACACAAAGATCCATCATGTTATTAAAAATGCAGGAAACATAATCATTCATTAAGTATGCTTCATTGACCACTCCAGTATCTTCAATAATATCAGACATGACCATCTTTGGAAGATACTGGCAGACAGTATGACACTGCATGATTGAAATATGATAATTTATATCACTGATATTGTCACTGTTATACAATTGCAACAAATCTTGTTTGTCATGTAAGGTGTCAAAGGAATAAGATTATAATGGCTAAATAAGATTACCTTGTTTAAAGCTATGCATCATCATTGTATGTGAAGTTATGAATATCAGTTATGTTTCTGTATCTTAAGTATGTTTGTTTCTAAGGTAACACCCACAAATTCATTCTGCCCAGATAGCTTCTCTTGTGGACACCTCACACAGATACAGGCAATGGCTTCCTTTGAGTGTCATCAAAGCATGTAAGAACATGTGGTATGCTCACATGACCTTGGAATCAGTTTTAGGCCTATCCACAAACAGGTTGTGAGAGGTGTTTGTGCTAGTAAATTTCCAGGCACATGGCAAAGAGCATACAAGTCCCTGGGGATATCTTCATTTTGCCTTTTTTAGTCCTTTGACTCTCTGTATTGTGGATTTATAGCTAAAAGGAACACACTGAACTATGGACTGAGGACCTTTCAATCTCCTGAAAGCTGACAGAGACATTACAAAATAGCAGTTTATTTCATCACTGCTTTGATTCTAATCTAGTAACACCAAAAAAATCACTATATGAGCTGTTAACCACTATTAACTCTATTATTAATTATTATTATTATTATTATTAAACCTTTAGCCTTTAATTACCAAAGGATTGGCAAAGTGATTATTGGGTAAAATCTGAATTATATTTAGAGCTGGCTATATGACCCTTTGTTTGATTAAACTGGTTTTCAGTAATCATTCATCACAGAGTCCACAAAGGACCTCAATGAACTCATTTCAAGTCTCTCCTGTCAACAACAGACCACCATGTGAACATTATGAGGCAAAGAGCAAATAGTCTTCCACTGGGTAGGGTGTGAGACAAAAGTGCAATCTATCTCCACATTTTTTCGACATATACAAAGGATTTGTTATGAGACAAGCTCTGGAAGGTTCTGATAAAGTAGAAGAAGCTGGGATTTCCATTGGTGGATACCTTTTAACTGGTACATTGATGATACAGTGTTCCTCAGGGCAACCTGCAAATGCTGGAGTCCATAAAAATAGTTAGTGAGGAATATGAACTATGCCTGAACTTAGCTAAAACAAAAAATACAAATGCAGACAAGATCCATAGTAAAATGGTATGCAAGTGGACGTCAACATCAGTGGTTAAGCTAAAAGACGCAATAGATGAATTTAATTATCTGGGATCTTGCTTATCCAGCCAAGCAGGCTGCTCTAAAGAAACTGGAAGAAGAATACAAATGCCTCAGTCAGCCATCACCTCCAAATGACTGTGTGGGGAAAAAAAAAAAAGCCATCTTGAACTGTACCACTGAATTCACCATTGAATTGTGTAATGGTGAAAAACAATATTTATTACCCCCCCCCCCCCCCGTACTGACATATAGATGAGAATCATGAGAAATTAATGTTGCTGACAAAAAGAAGATTGAAGATATGATGCTGGCAAAGGCTCTTGAGTATCTCCTACTAGGGCCAGATTAAGGCAGGAGCTTTAGGGCCTGCAGCCCCTGGCCCTGGTCTATCGGACCCCCAAAATCCAACCCACCTGGCCTGAAAGCTGAGCTGCTGCCACTTGCTTTCAGCCTACCTGTCCAGCTCAGGCTGGCTGGTCTACTCACCAGCCAGCCCAGGGGTGGGGCAGGAGTGCTGCAGACTGTGACCCATCTCTCCCTAGTCTATAGCAGCAGCACCAGCTTATGATGATGTTCAGCCCCTTCCCCTCCCCCACTACAACCTCCAATGCAGCAGTACAGGCCCCTGAACCTCCTTCACAGTTCAGACTGGGGCCCCTAGAGCCCCTGACCCCACCCTTAGCATGGCAGGGGCAACAGAGTCCACAAGGGTGGGCAGCCCTGCCTCCTGGGCTTTGATCCGGCCCTGTCTCCTACATAGAAGATAGGATGAATGCTTATGTCAGAAATTATTGGTAAGAAGCCAGCTTCATTGCCAGAACACAACAGGCACAAATTTATGTACTTTGGTCAATCAAGCACAGAGATGGAAAGAACTTCAAGAAAGTTGTAATGGAATGAATGATGGCAGGACATCATAATATGGAACAAGTAGGAAGGAGATGGCCAGACAGTGAGTGCAGATCACTAGGAGGTCAACTTCTGAGTGTGCAAAATTAGAAAAGGATTGAAAAGGCTCCTGAAAATTCTGCTGTGATGTCACCAGTATTCAGACATGAATAAATGGCCATTACTTACACATCACTTACATTATGTACAAATGGAAAGACAAAAGTATTCTGAGAGAAACCAAATGCATAATAAAATTTGAATTAGAACTGTGCAAGGGATATTACTTGCTATATGCTACAGACCATTAAATTACTGGAGGAACTGGATGACCAGCCATGTACCTATTTATAAAATGAGTAGGAGAAAAAAACTGCATGATCCTGGCAGACTTCAATCTAAGTAACATACACTGGATGACTCAGGATGTCAGTGGTGTAACATCCTTGGAATTTCTAAACATTATAGATGACAATTTCCTAACTCAAAAAGCATTGCAGCCAGCACAAGGGTATTCTATATTAGACTTCATCTTAACAAATAAATAACAACTGATCACAAAATGAAAAATTAGAGTTGATTAGGTACAATGATCATGACTTTATCAAATTTATAATGTGCAAGAATAATAAAATACAGGCCAGTTATATGTGCTTGGTGCTATAATAGGGCCAATTTCACAAAGCTGAAAATAATTATGAGTCAAATCAGCTGAGAGGAAGAATTTAATCAGAAAACATGTGAATGATAATTGAGAATCATTTAAGAACCCCTCACTTAATGCTCAAAAAGTCATAATCAAAGAAGAAGGTTGTGGAGATTAAAAAACCAACTTGGTTTAGAAGGGAAGTAAAGGCAGGTATAATTATATGCCTAGAATATATGCATTTTACACATACATACAAATGAACAAAAGGAATAAAAGCAAAATATATTGGTAATGCATGTAAATCAGAAGTTATACATTATAGAAATTTGAAAAGGAAAGCAAAGGGATATTTATGTCCAGCAAAGTTAAGGACAATAAAGTTTTTAAAGAACATTAAGAACGAGAAGAATTGTTACAATTATGTGATCCGTTACTGGATGGAAATGGTATAATTATCAATCATAATGCAGAAAAGACAGAAGTGTTTGAAAAATATTTCTGTTCTGTGTATTGGAAAAAATGGATGACAGTCTTACCATATCATGATAACACTATTTCCATTTCATTAATATCTCAGGAAGATGTTAAAAAGTAGCTACCAAAGTCTTACATTTTTAAATCAGCAGGTTCAGATTACTTGCATCCTAAAGAGTTTCAAAAAGGCCTAGGTGAGGAAGCCTCTGGAATGTTAGTGTTGATTTTCAAGAAGTCTTTGAGCAAAGGGAACGTTCCAGAAGAATGGAAGAAAACTGAGGTTGTGCAATTTTTTAAAAAAGGATAATCAGGAAGACGTGGGCAATTACACATCTGTCAGTTTGACATCAGTTCTAAGCAAGATAATGCAAAGGCTGATACATGAGTCTACTAATAAAGAATTTCAAAAGAAGGCAATTCAGCTGATACAAATCAACCTGGATTTATGCTGTTGAACTAGCTTGATTTTTTTTAAACAATATTACAAGTTTGGCTGATTAATAGTGCTAATGTAATACATTTAGAATCCTGTGAGGCATTTTACTTGCTAGTACATGACATTTTGATTAAAGAACTGGAATATAAAATTAATATTGCAAAAACTAAATGGACAAAAAACTTACTAAGGTATAGGTCTCAAAACGTAATCGTAAATGGGGAATCATCACTGAGTGGATATATTTACAGTGGGGTCCTGCCTTGTGGGGTCCCTTCCAACCCTGTGATTGTATGATTCTATGATCGTTGTTTGGCCCTCTGTGGTAACTTTTTATCAATGACCTGGAAGAAAACAAAATTATCATTGATTAAGTTTATAGATGACACAAGATGGGTAACTCTATCCTGGAAGTAGTGGTTCTGAAAAAGGTTTTGGATTGTGGTGGATAATCAGTAAAACCTGAGCTCCCAATGTGACACTGTGGTCACTGTGATTATAGAATGGACAGAAAAATAGACTCACAGACTCTAAGGTCAGAAGGGACCAGTATGATCATCTAGTCTGACCTCCTGACGGTGCATGCTTCAAAACATCACCCACCCACTCCAGCAATAAGCCTCTAACCTATGACTGTGTTATTTAAGTCTTTAAATCATGATTTACGGACTTTAAGATACAGCAAATTCACCGGCAGGTGAGCCATTTCCCATGCTACAGAGGAAGGTGACCCCCCCCCCCGAGACCTAGCCAATCTGCCTTGGGGAAAAAATTCCTTCCCAACCCCAAATATGGTGATCAGTTAAACCCTGAGTATGTGACCAAGTCTCAACAGCCAGTCACCCAAGAAACAATTTCTCTGTAATTAACTCAGTACCTACTCCATATACCCTCTTTTCTTAGGCCACATGCATAGCCACCACCAGTAGCCATAAATCAGATCAGTCAGTTTCTAAAGCAGGCTATCCCATCATACCATCCACTCCATAAACTTATCAAACTCAATTTTGAAAGCAGTTTTTTTTGTTTTATTTTATTTATTTATTTTTGTTTTATTTTATTTATTTATTTATTTGCCTCCACAGCACCCCTTGGAAGGCTATTCAGGAACTTTACTCTTCTAATGGTTAGACACCTGCATCTAATTTCAAGCCTAAATTTTCTGATGGACAGTTTATATCCATTTGTTCAGGTGTCCACACTGGTGCTCTACTCAAATAATTTCTCTCCCTCCCTGATACTTATCCCTCTGATGCATTTATAGAGATCAATCATGTCAGCCCTCAACCTTTTTTGGTTAGGTTAAACAAGCCAAGCTCCTTTAGTCTCCTCTCATAAGGCAGGTTTTCCACTCCACAGACCATCCTTGTAGCCCTTCTCTGTACCTGTTCCAATCTAAATTCATCCTTTTTAAACATGGAGGACCAGAACTGCATGCAATATTCCAGATGAGGCCTCGCCAGTGCTTTGTACAGCAGCAATAACATCTTGTTTTCTCTCTTTGAAATACCTCTCCTGATACATCCTAGAACTGCATTAGCTTTTTTCACAGCCACATCACATTGGCAGCTCATAGTCACCCTTTGATCAACCAGTTCTCCCACATCCTTCTCCTCCTCAGTCTGTTCCAACTGATGCATCTGCAACTTATAGGAAAAATTCTTGTTATTCGTCCCTAAATGGGTGACCTTGCACTTCCCATTATTAAATTTCATCCTATTCCTGATACTCTGGTTTACAAGGTCATCCAGATCTTTTTGTATAGTATCCTGATCCTTCTCTGTATTAGTGATACCTTCCAACTTGGTGTCATCCACAAACTTTATTTGCACATTCCCACTTTTTGTGCTAAGTTCAGTAACAAAAAAGTAAAATAAGATCTCAAGATCGATCCCTGAAGGACTCCACTGGTAACCTCCCTCCTGCAGCTCTGTCTACACTGCCACAGATATTGCAAAACACTTATTTTGAAATAACTACTTCAAATTTATTTCAAAATAATTATTCTGAAATAGCATTATTTCAAATTTATTATTTTGAAATAGGAGTGTAGTGAAGACTCTCTATTTTGAAATAATGTAGGAGTTCTTATTTCAAAATAGAAAGTCTTTCCTAGACTTTCTATTCCAAAATAGGGAAAGGCAATGTAAAGTATAGGGCTGTAATTTAAAAAAAAAAAAAAAAAAAAAAGCCAGTTTCGTGGCTTGGAATGGCTTTTTTCAAAATAGCTATTTTGAAAGAATTAATATTTTGAAATAAATCCAGGTTTTAGTATTTCAAAATACCACTTTGTTATTTTGAAATAATGAAGTGCTTATTTCAAAAAACCAAAATGCCTCCATGGACAGGCACAAAGGCTTTTCAAAATAAGCCTCCTTATTTTGAAAAAACTTTGCAGCGTAGGCATACCCATAGATAAATAAATTTGTTAGTCTTTAAAAGTACCACAGGACTCCTTGTTTGCTCTACTTATACACAGGCACTCTGCGGCTATGTTCACACACAGGGGGTTATTTCGATACAAGTTGTTTTGATACAAGTTGTATTGAAATAACACCTTATTTCGAAATAAGTTAATTCGAAGTAACAGTTTGTTAATTTGAATTAAGGAAAAAAGCTCAAAGCGAAATAGCAGGTTCAGACAATAGTTATTTCAAAACGAGTCACCGTTGTTTTGAAACAACATGTTCAGATGGCATTGTTTTGAAACAATCATTTTGAAACAACATTGTTTCATCCCCACATGGGGTTTAAGTTGTTTCGAATCAACGCCGTTATTTCAAAACAACGGAACCCATTGTTTTGAAACAACAATGTGTCGTGTGAACATGGCCTTTCTTATTTCAAAACAACCTCTGTTTCGAAATAAGACTGCTGTGTGAACACACCCTACGGAAGAGACATGATCACTCTGATTTAGTTCTCTAACAATAACAGAAAAAATCTGACCAATAGTCTCCTTGTTCTGAAAACAAAATTAAGTTTCTCAGTTTCCAAAGACCATGGTATCCAATATTTATAACTACTCATCCTCACTCACTCATTACTTCATCTTGTATCATTTGAAATACTGACGTCAAGTAGCAAACTGGAAAGAGATTGGAACCAATGTTTTCTGAAATGTATTTTACTGTCTACCAGTGGCTAGCACCTCTGCTTAACATGCAGAAGGTCCTGGGTTCAATTCCCAGGGGGTTGGACTTGATGATCTCATGAGGTCCCTTCCAGCCCTATGATTTGATTGATTGATTGATCCCTGTCACATGCAGATGATACATAATGGGTAAAAGATGAATTAACATTTAGCCCTTTAGTATTGAAAATAGCCATTTACACTAAAATCTTAGGAACATGCCTGAGTGGATACTAGAATTTTTTCCTATGTCATTGAGCAGGTCCTTGACTTCCATAACTTTTATTGTACTTCTTCCCACATAGTAGCTCTTGGAAAGATGTACTCATCATCTTATTGTGAAAAGACTTGGGCATAATTTTGAGTAAGAGGCACATTTTCTATAACAAAGAAATGTGCACTGCATTATAAATACCACAGGATTTTTTCCATATCTGGATTTGTGCATACATTTTGCCCATGTTACAAACTTTAATCCACTGCACTATACATTCTTATGCATCCCCAGTTTTACTTTATGAATCATTCATAGAGTGTGTCTTCTGTGTCATGCACATTTTTCCTAAGACCTACAAACTAGCAGGCTTCTATTTTTCTTACTGAATGAAGACCCAAATAGGGTGAGAGAAGAACTTTCTGTAGATAACAGAGGCCTAATCTGTGCCCTAACATTAACATCTCTTTGGTATAACACAAATGCAGAATAGTGTCAATGAAATCAATGTTACATGGTAAGCAGCTGAATATTTTTTCCCTTCAGGTTAGTTTGTAAGTTTGCAGTTCTTAGAATCAGAAAGATATCTGCTAATTAAATCTATATTCTTGGTACTGTCTGTACAATCAGAACTTCTAGGGTACAGTAAAAGAAAGATATTAAAATAACTATACTACTATGCTATAGAATATTAGTCTCATATTCAGAAAAATAGACTTTTGCATAGCTAAAGTATTTCACAATTATGATTTGCAATTTTTTAAAAAATAATTGGTAGGTCACTAATTTGGGAACAGACCACATTCTCTAATTCTGCCCTTGTTGGTTATTTATGGGTGCCTTCTTTTTAATTTTTTTAAATGATTAACAGCCCTCCAAAATTTGGAAGTTCACACTGGATAAGTAACCAGGAATTGAGATACTTATTTAAAACTTATCTGAAACAACAAAACTTTTTAACCAGCAAAATTGATTTGGAAATATGTCTGTACAATATGTTTCCAGTGAGGAAGAAAATATGACAGGCTATCTATGAGCACTTCTCATCTTTAATGTATTTATCTTCACAACACCCTTGTGAGTACTGAAGTATTAATATTCAAATGAAGAACTGAGGCTCAGAGAGATTGTTGGCCAGATTTTCAAATGTATTTAGGCACTTGAAGACAAAGATTGGGCATTAGACCCTTAGGACATTTTTGAAAATTGTGCTAGGCATATCTACAATGGTAGACATCCAAATGTTTTTGAAAATCTGTCTCTAAACAACTTCCCGAAAGTCAGAGAAAGTCTGTGGTGGGTCCAGAATTCAAAATCCTCTGGAGCGACAGGCTAGTACCCTAATCATAGGATCATCTCTCTTCTTGTAAGGGCAACATATGACACACTATTAAACAGTCCAGTCCTACTTCCCGTTCTGTTTGAAACCAGGCTCTGTAATACTGTGAAAGAAAGAGTTCTAATGAGATTTCCAGTCCAGTTTCACAGTACAGAGACATTCAGAAAAGCATTCGAGTCAGACCCCAATATGAAAATTTTTGCAGTTTTCCCACCACTAGTTTTTTTTATATGTATCTGAACTGATTCCCCTTCCCCATTAAAAAAAAATGTATTACCAATTAGTCATACTTACTCTATATCATTTAGCAAATTTCAACACTCAGGTCAATATTTATTTGAAATTATGTCTGGAAAAAGCTAGGAGCTTGTTTGGTGTGGGCAGCCACATATTAACACACTACCCATCTCTCTTTAAAATTACCACACAATACTTATATATCAGCAACATGCCGAAATACCATGGTGTATCATTCCTCCAAAGGATGGCTTTACAAGGATGGACATTAGTGAAAACAAAACATATGGTAATAGTTCAGCACAAACTAGAAATGACAACGGTTATCTGTACAATGAAAAGATATCTGTGCAATGCATTTTGTTTCCTCCACAAATCTACTGCTGAATTTGCACACTGCCTCCTTCTGTGTAACTGTAGAATTGTATTTGATGTAAATTGTACTTGATTTAAATGAGGGGGGGAAGCATCATTGAAACTAAATTATGAAAACGTGTTTCTATTTCTGAGCATTAATTCACCCTATGGATGGTATAGCATAGTCCTTTAGGAATAAGTAATAGTTGATATGTCTAGGATGGTGTGATACCCACTCTCCAGTTGGTCAAATCTTTATTCTAGGGTTGAGATGTCAGCTGAGCAATGAAAGATGGATAGAATTTCATAATCTCTAACACTGATTATCTTGAGAAAAGAAGTAGGTGAATATAGCAGGCTGCAACAATTATGATCTAATATATTCAAATATAAACCAGGTATACAGAAGGTGAGTACAAGCAAATATAAATCAAACATTTACATGTTTCTCTTTAAAGATTATTATTCAGACAGCTTCATAAATATGCATAGTTCTTTAAGAAAAGAATGAAAGACAGTCCCTGCTTTGAAGAGATTAGATATAGCGCAAAGTGAACAAGCAGCATGAAATTAGGATGACAAGAGGACATGGGTTACTACAATATTATTAGCTACTTTTTGTATTTATTATGTATGCATCTTGATAGTTCCAATTTTCCAAAGGAGTTTTAAAAATATTTTGGTTGTTTATAAACTAATTTTATTGGCTCTGTCTTGTGTGTGAGTAACTGAGGTAATGCAAGTAAAAGTGTGAGGGCATGTGAGAAACAAAATGTTAGCAAGATGAAGAGATGGGCAAATGGTGAAATAACTGGGGTATGGAGTGGAGGGAAATGATTTAAAAGGGGACAGCATAGACAAAAAATACAGACAAAGTTACCTTATAGCAATACTGAAGCCACACTATCAGGAGATCATTCACCTGCACATCCACCAATGTTGTATATGTCATCAATGCCCCTCTGCCATGTACGCTAGCCAACCCAGACTGTCCTTAGGCAAAAGGATACATAGACAAAACTAGACATCAAAAAATTGCAACATCCATAAACCAGTAGGAGAACCCTTCAATCTCCACGGACACTCAGTAGCAGACTTCAAAGTTGCCATACTTTGACAAAGAAACTTCAAGAACAAACTTCAGCATGAAACTGCACAGCTGGAGCTAATTTGCAAGCTTGATGCAATCAGACTGGGTCTGAATAGGGACTTGGAATGGTCAAGACATTACAAAAAGCAATTGTCCTTGTTCACACATTCTCTCTGTTTGATCAACTGGTGTGAATGGGCCCCAGCTGCCTTCTGAACTGACTTTGTTAACATTTGCCTTCCTCCATCCTGGCATGTGTATATACACCTCTCAGCTGTAGTTTTCACTTCATGCATCTGATGAAGTAGGTTGGAGCCCATGAAATCTTATGCCTGAAGAAATTTGTTAGTCTATAAGGTGCCACAGGACTCTTTCTGGTTTTCCCGTACACAGAGTAACATGGCTCCCCCTTTGGAAATTTCTAATAATTTTTGCTGCCCTCTCTTCTTTTGCTGTTTGTTTACATCCTTTCTATAGTGGGGATGGGGTGCAAATGGACACAGTACTACAGATGTGGCCTCACCAGTGCCAAATAGAGAGGAATAATCACTTCCTTTGATCTGCTGTCTATACTCCTATTAATGTAGCCCAATATTCCATTAGTCTTCTTGGCAACAAGTCCATATTGTTGACTCATATCCAGGTTCCTGTCCATTGTAACCCCCATGTCCTTTCTGCAGAACTGCTGCTTAGCCAATTGGTTCCTATCCTAAGTGCAGGACTCTGCAGCTGAAATTCATGAGATGTCTTCTGACCCTGTCCTCCAGTTTTTCTAGAACAGTCAGTATGCCAGGGGTTGGCAATTTTTTTGACTTTATACATGGGGGACCACATGCAGTAGGATAGAGATGGGAGGAGGGATGGGGCTTGTGTGGGGGAGCAGCCACCACTGGGCTCACATTGTAAGAGGAGGAAGGAGTAGGACTGGAAGGGGTACCGGCTGCTGTGCTCCAGACAGGGAGTTGTTGTTGGGCCCACATGATGGTGTAGGGGCATGGCCAGGAGCAGCAGTCATCACAGTGTGGGCCACGGCACTGCTGGGCCCTGGGAGGTGTGGCTGTTGTGGTCTCGCCAGGACACTTCCACCAGGCCCAAGTAGTGGGAGTGGGATGGATGCCACATGCTGGCCAGTGTGCCTTCGGACTGCCATTGGGCCCAAATGATAAGAGAAGACATGGTATTGAAAGGGGAGAAGCCACACTCTGGCCAGGCCCAGCTGGAGGACTAGATGAAAAAGTGTTCTAGGAGTCAAAGCCAGTCTGACAGCTGTAGTTTGTCCACCTCTGCTGTATCCTATCCCTACCTTATCCAGCATATATTAGAATCATAGCAGATTAGAGAATTGGAAGGGACCTCAGGAGGTCATCTAGTCCTATCTACCCTCCCTCCAGCACAGTATAATTCACAACCTTGCTGAAAGTGCAGCCCAGATCATTAATGAAGATGTTGAAGAAAACTGACCTCAGGTATGATGCTTGGCCTGATTACTTGTATTGAACATAGAAAATGTTGTGCATTAAGTAGAGCAAAATTAAAAATTCTCATGACTGCTACCCACAGGGATACGGGTGAAGAAAATCCAACAAAACAAGGTTTTAATTCAAAACTAGCAAGAGTAGTATCATCTTTCATCATGTCTAAAGGTATACTTCAGTGGAAACTTTTACTCATCTTTAAGGTTCTAGAAACATGTAAGAACACAAAATTTAAGACAGGGAGGAACACACAGTAGGGAAAATTAGTTCCAATACATTATTACAAACAGAGCTTACCATGCAAATTTGACGCTGTTGGATTAGATCTAAATAGAGTTTTGGCTTAGCTCATCCATTACCAAAGGTGATTTTCCCCTCTTTTAACATTCTTTCCTTCTTATCTGTTTATCCACACTGTTTGAATTACAACAACTTATTTGGTCTCCTGAAAAAGACTGAACTGACCTTGTGACTTACCCTTCTCTGAATTTATTCACCTGACACATTAACAGCTTCCATTTCACACAGCTGATGAAGTGGGACCACACCCACAAAAGCTCATGAAATAAATTTGTTAGTCTTTAGAAGTGCCCTAGAACTCCTTGTTTTACCAGTTAAGAGGTTGATAACAAAACTATGCTCTTCTATGTTGCAAAGTTTGTCATATGTTGTCCTTGTTACAAGACACAGCAGAAGTAGCACGGTTTTAAATGAAGTTAATTTACAAACTACTAAAATGAGAACTTGTTGAATAAAATATATTAGCAAAGGTTTGTAGGTAGTAACATCCAGGTAAGAAAATAAAGAGGTACTGTTTTCACTGCTCAATAGATGTTTATCTTAAAGACAAGGTCAAAAGAAGTCAAATGAAATACCAACAAAAGAGAACGGTATTTGAATTCTGCAGCACTCCTATACAACATATAATGGCCAGAAGAAATAGAGGAATAAATAGTTTTCATGATGAGAGAAAATCTATTAAACTGCCTTACATTTTTATTATTGATAAAAAGAGAATTCAATTTGTCAGCTGGTCAAAGAAGATTCATTATGGTAGCAAAGAACTACTGTAATTGTTAGTACTCATATTATAACATTTTTGTTCATATTCATCAGTTGAAAATAAATTGTAGTAAAAATTCTTCTAGCTCATGCATACAACCTCCAGTTCATCAAATACAAATTAAATAGTGCTTTCTTATCTGAGCCCAAATACCGGCTTATCATTCTGGTTTAACTATTCTATCAGTGAATTAGTTGCTCAGTCCAACAACTGGTAGAAGATGAAATGGCAAATTAAAAAGAAATTGGATTAGAATACCAAAGAGAAACCAGCAGGACAGAGGTAGAAAAAGGTGAAACTGTGAGGCTCCCCTGTATCATCTGAATAGCAGTAAACCATTAGAGAGTTATTACACAAACTTAAGAGGACGAAAACCAAAAATTGGCTGTTCCAGCATTCATCAATAAAATGTGAGCATGTGTTGGAGAAGAATGGGAGTGACAAATGAATGAAGAAGAAAGCTATGCCCTCCCTGGAACTGTAGCTATTCAACTCTGAAATTCAAGCCACTTCTCATCAGGTAGCGAAATATGGATTTATTAGCTTACTTCTATGATCTCCTGTTTGAAAAACTGGCCTGTACTTGTACAAAAATGCTGGTTCTTTTACAAGTTTATTTTGCAAAGGAGGAGACAAAAGGAAACGTGGTACTTTGAATCTTAAATTTAATCATAGACTTTTCCTTGGATTGGCAACCAGCATCTTGCTTTGTATAATTAAGTGTTACATAGCTTATTTTAAAGGATATCTTTTCTCATGGTTATGAGCCAAACTGGACTTTATCTCAATATCTCTCTATTATCCTTGGTACTGAATGATTCAGTTTGACTCTCAAGATGTCTTTGTTCTTTTGTAATCTGCATTATGTGTTCACTTGTATTATATAATTCTTTAAAGTGACATTTGTCTGGAAGAGTTCAGACACAATAAAACTGTACTGAACTAAAACAGATAGGGTGTTACCTACTTCTGAGTCATCAATACATATAAGACATTTATTAAAGCGAAGTACCTGACAATGAAAGAAGCTGTGTACTGTAACACAGGAAAAATGGTGTCAACTTTTATTCAAAACCCTTTTTCATTCTTACCTGTCTTGTGTTGCTAGCTCAGATGGGCATGAATATAGGAAATGACATACTGGAAAAGAGCTACCTAAATGCAGTAACCTTTCTATAAACCCTGTCTTCTCATAGTTTGAATTCACTCAAATTGCCAGTGAGAGAGTTGGTATTTAAAGCAATTGTTATAGTAGGGTAGGAAAGAGCAAAATCTCTACAAAGCAGTAGCTGCCCACCCACAAGACACAAAAACAATTAGCTTTAATAAACACTATTATGTTAACATGGTTTAAAGTATGGTTGTATTGCATGAATATTCTTGTATTTTGCTCTTCCATTATCACAGCTGCTAACCTTATGACCCTCTCTAGTAGGCTTGCCAGCTAATATATAACTCAGACAGGTCTCTGCCTTTCCTCTGATGGGAAAGAGTAGCAGAGGACCTGCTGAGAAAGGCAAGAAGGAGCAAAGCTGTGGCTAAAAACTGAAAAAACAAACATGGAAAATTCCCCATGGAGATTCCAAACCTTTTAAGAGCCAAAGCAACAAGCGACCCACAGCTGTTCTCAAGAACAAAGGCCTGAGCAAGAAACAAAGAAAGGGAGCATCACTGCTGCTTTGGAGGTCTATGAGAGAGGTACATATGTGCAAAAGATATGGAAAACTCCTGCTGATCCAGATGAGAAGAGATGGAAAAAAAACAAAACCCTTTCCCATACGTGCTCTGAGCTTTTAGAAATGATTAGGCATATGTTAGACAATACATAGAAGTAATATAGTATTCATTCTATCCAGGTATAATGATTCATTATTTATACAGCACTGAAATGTATGCTAAACACCTTACAGAGTAAACAAAAAGAAATGGTTTGGTCCCTACCCTGAAGAGTTTGTAACCCTATTTTAGACATAATGCAGTCAGCCAGAATAAAAAGCAATGGGAGGATGCCAACACAGTGAGTAATGATGAGGCTTCCTGTAATAAGATCACATTATTATTCAGTTTTGGTGTGTGCACTTAATGGTTCTCTTAATTATGCCAACTCACTTTTTGTAGGTATATCAGAAGTAGGGGTCAAATTCAACAATAAAATATCATTGATTTTCATGTTTTGCAAGGCTGCAGGAGTAGTGGTGGGAAGAATCTACTGAAACAGAGGTTTTGAACTGTCATGCACCAGTTTCTACAGTATAGAAACTGTATTTTATTATTCATGAATTGGACTATTAGGGCCCAATTCAGTACTGCATTGCTATATTATGCAGTGCGAAGTCAGGCCTGGGTTTCCAGAAAACTCAGTGAACAATTACATTCAAATACATCATCTCTTGAACACTAGTACCAATGTGCTCACTATGGATATCCCTAGCTATCCAAACATCACCCTGAGTTATTCACATGTATCCAAATCTACTTTTGTCATGTCATGCAAAGGAGCATAACCAATCACTTTAGGTAAGTGGCTTTTTCACCAAATCATAGCTTCAATCTAAAATATATTCTGCTCACTTTCAGATCAGATTTCAAAAGTCTAATGTTAAAAAACACAGACAATCCATGCAATGTACTTTCCATATGGAAATGAACCCTACAGAACTGATCACTACTTCATCACAAATCAACACAAGTTCTTTAAATGCCTCAATATTAAGAGCATTGTAACATCAAGTAAACACTGCAAAAAAGTTAGCTTGAAATTGTGTCCATCATTTGGAGTCAATCCTAGCATCAAATTGCCCTAAGAAATTAACTGTCACTATTTCATTATCTGAATGAGGTCCAGAAACCATTTTTCTTTTCTTCTTTGTAACAGACCCAGCATATTTTAAGACATTAGTTTAGACTGTTACAGTTCTCCACACTTTACATCTTTCAGGTTTTCCTTGGGTTCTTCTGCATCTTTAGAGTGTTGGTCTGAATTTCAGCCCTATTTCAACCAAAACATTCTTAATCTCAGTGTTAATATCAGTTAAGAAGCCACTGTCTTCCTGGAAACCTTTTCTGACCTCCACATAGACATTAAAGTCACACCTTCACTAGGTAATTTTCTCATGTTTAAACGTGACAGTAAAGAGTTAGTGGATAATGCTGACCCATGGCTGTCTGGTCAGTGTACACAGGAACAAACAGTATTCAGCTAGTTGTAGTATGAAGAAGTCAGTAAAAGCTAGAGTGGACACAGGGCTAACCACAATTGCTTGACACAATGCTGAATATGAATTGTCTTTGTTGATCTTTACCAAATGGCATTTATGATCAGCATTGTGACAGCTCCTCAGCTCCTCATAATTGTGTGAAAATATGGTGAGATTTTCTAATGAAGGCAAGTTTTATGGTGTATTCTCTCCATCCCACCTGCCTGCTTAGGTCTCTCTTCACAGACTATGCATAGGGACAGGCAGAGGCATGCTTCGTATGGGAATAACAGATGGTTATTTTTTGGATATCAGATTTATATTTTTGCGTTACACTTCTGAACATTTATTTAATTTCTGGATCGGTACTATTGTGCTTCTGTTCCCAGCCAACAGCTCAAAGCAGTGCCAGTGGGAGCAAGCCCACACATGGCCTGCTACAGATGGACTCAGGAAGTTATTAACTGAAACAAACGATGGAAAAGATGACTCAGTATGTGAGCTTCAATGAAAGGACATTACAGAAGAGATGGCTTTTTGTTTCTCCTGACATTGCTGGGCAAAAGATAAGTTACCCTAGAAATTAATTTAAGCAGAAAATGTAAAGACTAGATAGGTTAGGTTATTTGGAGAGAGACAGAAGCCCTTATTTCTCATACAGTGCACCATCTTCCTACAATAAAGATATAGGATGCAGTGCATATATGTGACCTTGAACTAACAAAAGACACAGACAGGGAACAGCATCTGAGCTTTGAGACAGATAAAAGAATTTGCAGCTATGTTGTAGGTTTCCTTCCTTATTCTGCGACATAAGGCTTTTTCCAAACTAGTGCTATTTTTTGGATTTTTGACGAAACAGATTTTGGGTTTTGTTTGGTTTTTTTTTTTGGTTTTAATGGAAGCCTCATTTTCTGGGTAATTGCAATGGTCAGATAGCAGAATATACAGCCTTTCCCATTAAGAGAAGCTTTGAGCAGGATGTGCAAACTTCATTAGATTTTTTCCTTTAAGGGAGAGAACTAAGCTTGGGCAGAACCATTGTAGCAACTGAGGTACCTAATGTTGCCTACCAGTTTTCATTCTAATCCTCCAGTTTTAGTCACACAACTCTCTGAAATGTTCATCTCTGCACTGAAATTTATGAGGGTTGTTTGCTGCCTCTAGAATTTATTTATTTCAGGTGTAATGACTAAAATACTCATTCTACATTATAACATTTCTTTCAACCATTTTTGAGCATCTCTAATGTGGAAATAGTTGGTAGAGATTTGTACAGAGGTAGACTCTACGGAGTCATGTCTTTTGACATGGATACAGTAAAGAAATGAACTGTTGATATTCAAATTAATGGTATAGATTCCAAGGTCAGAAGGAATCATTGTGCTCACCTTGTCTGACCTAATGTAACACATGCCTTAGAACATCCCCAAGTAAATCCTAAAGCTTATTTTTAGAAAAATCAACCATAATGTAAAAATTGCCAGTGATAGAGAATACACTATGATTTTTGGTAAATTGTTCCAATAGTTTATTACCCTCACTGTTAAAAATTGACACCTTATTTTCAGGCTTTTATAAGTCCAGTAGCAACTGAGGTATGGAACTATGGCCCATTCCCACACAATTCTGGGACACAATAAATGTGGAAGTGTAGGAACAGGGCCATTCCTGTATTCCCTTGAGGCCTGGGACTCCAGTTATGCTTTACTTTTGTACAGGTTATGCAAAAGAAGAAAAAGCTACATCACATATTTAAAGGGACTTATCCTATTAAAATACAGAATTACATAAAAGAAAATTATTATAGTTAAATCTACATGAATAAAACTTGTATTGGGACATTAGGAGAATGAATACAGTGCAAGTATACATGAATAAAAAACAGTGCGCACTCTCTCTCCCCCCCCCCAAAGAAAAAAAATCAAGAAAAATTATGACATTGAATTTGAGAAAGAATACATGATCTTCACTAAAATTGCATTTGATACATGCACACAGATAGGCAGAGTTAAGACTGTGCTATCAGGTCTAATTTTGTCATTTCATGTTTTTGAGTGTTTAAGGATACACCTGAAAAGCACTCATAACTCATTTTTTATGTTTGTTTATTGATGATATGAAATAACTAATGGTTAAAACATTCAATTCATTTCTTAAACATCAGTGTAGAACAGTGGTTCTCAACCTTTTGAGAGTTGCAACACACATGGCAGCATATTATGACTCTACAGGACACACTAGCCCACTGCCTCCAGGCCAAATCCAGCCACTTTCCCAGCTCCATGACACACTTAGTGCTGCTTGGTGACAAGCAATGTGTCCTGACACAGTGACTGACAGCCAATGGTGTAGATTATCAACCGAGATAAACTGGTGTGCATCATTGAGTTCAATGGAGATCTATTGGAATACACAGCTGAAAATACAGTACCTTGAGAAAATTATTCCTACCTTAATGCCATTGACTTGCAAAGGAGTTACATGATTAATTAATTTGGCCAACAGAAGTGAAGTTCACTACTATACACCTGAATTTTTTGTTCTCAAAATAGTTACTAAACAATTGTGAAATAAAATGTTACTTCCATCATTTAGGTTAAGATTTTGTTTTACTGGACTGTTAAAAATTAAAGCTGAAAACTCAGTTATTGGGAAGAATTTTTAAAAAATGCACTTTTTCCCCTGCAGTGATACCAAAAAGTTACCTAGGACAAAAGTGAGATGTGTCCCCTGAAAAAGAAAACTTGTTCTCCACAGGCAGAGAACACAATATTTTAATGTTTCTTTTCTTGCTTAGCATCAGCCATTACATTATGTCAGAGAACTTAAATGATTTGTACCACTGTTTGTTATTGAATATCCAAAGAGATTATATTTCATATATACAGCAATGGATCAAAGCTGCCTGGGGGGGGGGAGTGAAACTAATGAATGACTAGATTTTATGGTACCATTTGAACTGTCAAAGAAGTTGTGCAGGAGTCTCTAAAACAACCCGGTAGGCGGCAGAAACATTATATTCAGATGCTCAAGAAAGAATGGAGACTTTAGATTTGTAGCAACTGAATTACCTTCTAACCTAAGATCAAGTCTGACACTACTTCCTCTTAATGACATATAAGTAATAGCAAGATATCCCTTTAAGTTGTGCTTCTAGCAATGAATTCTTCATGCAAATAAGAAAACAAAGGCTGGTTTATACATCTTCTAGTAGCTTTGAATCAGTGAAGGTACATTTTTAATAAACAACCCTTAACTTGAAGAAGGGCAACTGTCCAAATACAGGCTAACCCCAAATAAACAATCGTGGGCTGCTGGGAATTAAACTAGTTCCACAAAAACAGATACATTTAATAACTTGCCCAATCCAAAAAGGAAAAAACTTGATATGTCCTGCTTTTTTGTTTTTGTTTGTTTGTTTTTTGGCACTACAAGCAATTGGATTTCCTTATTAGACACATGCAGAAAAATCAGTTTCATTCTGCCTGCTGAGCACATACAGTTCTTCAGTACAGACACATGAGAATTATGTTCCACATGCCACTGTTTACTTTTGTGATTTTAATTTGTCAGTTATTCTATAGACAATAGATTTGTCTTTGTTCCAGAGCCATTTTGCAATAATTAAAGCAAATGAAAATGTCAGCAGCAGGCCCGACTTAAGGGAATTTCATTAAAATGTTCATAGTTGTTTCAGTCAGGTTGACATCACTCTTACACTTCTTGTTCGTAACACGTTTATTAGCTACTAACTATCTGCTTCTGAACAAACAGGCAACTTCTTTCAAATGTGAATAGATATCACTTTAAAGGGATTTAAATGTAACATTTGTCCCTGTACTTTATCTGTTAGTTTAGCTAATATGTTTAAATACTCTGCATGACCACATCAAAGGCAGAATTAAGTTAATCCCACCTAAACATCTCATTTCAGAGAATAGCAGTCCTAGGATTTGATGCAACTAGCCCATCTGCAATCCATTTAATGCATTTTCTTATGCCTTTCCTTTATATTTCCTGAATATAATATTTTATTCCCTGTGGCACTCCAAGTAACATTAATAATTGCAAATTCAGCTTTTAGTCAAGGGAAGTATTTATATCTTGAGGAGCTGACCCTAATCCTTCCTTTCTCTAATTTCTACACTCCCGGTGGTGAGGAGTCTGCAGCCATACTGCAGATTATCTCCTTATAACAATCCTCTCAGGAAGGCAACGGTAGAAATGACAATCATGGCAGCCATCACCTTCCGAACTGAGACTTCTTTGCCCCCGAGAGAGATGTGTAAGTGAATTTAAGCAAGGGATTTTGAAAGGAACCTTGGGAAATCTGGTGCTTGTATCCCATTTAGTTGTGTGCCTAACTCCCATAGGCAACCTTGATAATTCCAATACTTGTGCTCAAAAAAAATGAGCAATATCAGCCAAAAATATCTGAGCTAATTTGTCCCACGCAACTCTGCAAATACACCTACATACTGATGAGTGAGGTTATTACTGAAGAAAGAAATCCAGAAAAAAATCCTGGTTTGAAGTGTTAAATTCAACTTAGATAAGTTCACACCTTTCTTTGTATTCACTGCCTGTGAACATTCCTGTCACCGAATTTTACTATATAGCAGCAGAAATGTAACAAGTTTTAAGTTAGTATACTTAACAGTAAAATAGCATTGTCAAAGAAACTGACTACAAGCAGCAGCTACAGTACATCATCAGGAGCATTTTGGAGGCTATTTAATCTTCATTGTTCTAGTCTCTGCAGAGGTCTATTAAAATGGCAGGACCGCTTTGTAATGAGCCCTGTGGTGGGTACAATGGATACTTAAATAGTTATCTGCCCATGGGTTTCGTATGCCAGCTCTTCACATGGGCAGAGACCCCACTAGCAGATGGCATTTCAGGACCGGAGCCTGAGTTGACAAGCGCTGCTGGGATTGTAGCAAAAATTGCTTTGGTTGCTACAATGTGGCTGAAAATGAATGGAAATTTGCTTGTGTAGCATGCTTGTATACAACTAATATCAGTAAGGATATTTTGCATAGATTGTCTTTGGCAATGGTTTGGCAGATGGTATGCTGTGAGCACCATTTACCACACTGATCATAATCATTTTACTGTGCTCTCCTATTGTGTCTGCTTGGTGTCTCACATCAAATAGTTGGATATTTTTTAGGACAGGGATCTTCTTTTAATTATGTAGGGAAAATTATGTAATTATGAAGCTAGAAAATGAAGCTGTGACCTCTGACTGGGGCCACAAGGCACCACCACAACCAGAGCCAGCCCAAGGTTTTTTGGCACCCTAGGTGCCTGAGATTTTGGTGTCCCCTCCCCCCACAGCCCAGGGCAGGCTGTATAGTGGGCCTTCCCTCCCATTCCTCCTAGCACGCCCCCCCCAAGCTTGGTCAAGTGGTGGGTGTGCACCACATGGCTTCCAGATTGAATTGCGCTAGTGGCACTACTCCCCCAGCAGGGCCCAGCTTCCCACCCATGGCTGGATGCCGGTGGCAGCAGTGCTCTCTGCTGGGGCTGAATCATGGTGGTGATGCTGCTGCTCCCTGGTTGGGGCCAGATCCCTGCCTGTGGCCAGATGCCAGCAGCGGCACCGCTCTGTGCAGGGGCCAAATTGTGGTAATGGCGGCACTGCTTCCCAGCCAGGGCTGGAGCCCTGCCCATGGCTGGATGCCAACAGCGGAGCCACTCCCCAACAGGGCTGAATCACAGCAGTGGAGCCACTGCCCAGCCTAGACAAACCCCACTCACCCACTTACCTGGAGTGGAGCCAGCCAGCAGAACCACAGCTTCCTGCCTTGCTCCACCCTAGGCTACATGCAGAGCAGGGTGGGATGGATTTGCTGGCTCCAGCCCAGCCCCATGATGTGCCTTAGTTGTTGGCACCATAGGTGACTGCCTAGGTCACCTCTATGGGCAGACTGGCTCTGACCACAGCACACCTAATAAACAACACTGAATGAACAACAACAAAAAAATGTTGTACTTAGAAAATGTCAGAAGCAAAAAGCTATTACCTTATAAAATATTTGCTTTATTTTGGGAATTCTTTCAAAAGTAACATGGGGTTTGATAATAGTTACAGTTAAAACTATTTGCACACTTGAATTTGCAGTGACAATGACAAGGATATTTCCTGCCACAAAACATACACTTATAATTATATTTAATTATACATATAGTTTAATTACATTTAATTCTAGTTATATAGCACCGTAAATGTAACAGGTGCTGAACAATAGGTAAAGTACATACCCTTAGGAGCGTATTTGAATCAGAGTGCAGAACACGACACAACAGAACAAGCATTAAGCCAAATCCTCCAGTCCCTACTCAGTCCTTGCTGTCAATGTGAGTTTGCTTAAAAAGAGACTGAATTTGAACTGAACAAGTAGTACAGATTTTGTCTCAATAGAAGATGAAATCTTCATCAGTTGAATTTTGTGTGTAAATTTTCATCTGAGGTATCTACTCTTTTTAATATTACATATTGTCTTTTTGGCTCAGATCAAGTTTAATAGTATCAGTGTAATAGTGGATACATCAATCCTCTGTCAGGGGACTCTACCCTGCATTTTCCAAAATGGAGAGTCTATTATTTAATGATCTTTTCCATCTCTAGCTTCTAAGTCTTAGTGTAATACAGTTTGAAATTGATAATATATTAAATCTTCGCAAGCAGGGATCTTAGTGACATTATCTCAACTTTTCACACATTGCTGTCTTGGCAACAGAATTATTCCAGATAAAGGAGAAAAACTATTGGAAACCTATTTGCTGTTCATACTGGAGACTGTTCTGAATGTATTGGGACTTCCCTATCACTAGCAAACTGTTTTTTCTTTAATGAGTTTGTTAACTGAATCATTCTCCTTTCCATTTAGAAAACCATGTGCCCATGTTTATTCTACTAGCAAAGTTAGACTGCAACAGAACTATTGGAATTCTAAGGCAAATGCTTAGCAATGGCCCCCATACATACCCTCATTAAAATATTCTAACTAAATTTTTATGGCTTATGAATGACTATGAGTTTATGCTATTTTTAAAGGAAACCATTGCTTTGTCCATACATTTGTTCATCAGGTTTCAGACCACTGACTGAAATAAGATGGGTTTACTGGGGTCTGATTGTGAAGTCTACAGTCCTTTCTTGTTACTGAAACCACAGTTATATAATGAGCAAAGCTCATGAAATAATGGAAGAAGTTATTCACAAATAATCAGTTGTTAACAAAAATGTCAAAATATACATTTTCCATGAATTATTCAATCTGCTTTAGTGCTGAATAACATGCACATTTTGGTTTTCTTATGTCATAGATGCAAGGTCTGCTTTACAAAAGTGCTGTGAGGATGGGAAAAGAATGTATTATTGGACTTAAAAGTAGTTAGATTAGATGCTAGAATAACCATTGTACACCTTAGCAAAATTGTTTCTGAAATGTTTCTTAGCCCTATTTTTCTAAAATGCAGATCTTGTAGTATAGGAAATGCTTCTGGCATTTCTGAAAAAAATTACCTCAAAAAGATCTTTTAAAAATTCAAATCGAATTCAGGAAAAGAATTATTTCACCATTTACATTATTTGTTGAGCACTCAGATATTGGAATGGCTGTTGAAACACTGGAGGTAGATAGAAGGCAAAACTGAACTCATTAGAGCCCACCTGAGGTTTAAAAAAAACAGTCTGAAGTTATTTTTTTTTATATCATCTCCAAGATCCAAAAGGGTAGCTGTATTAGTCTAGTTCAGTAAAACAAAAAAGGAGTCCTGTGGCACTTAAGGACCAACAAATTTATTTTTTGCATGAGCTTTTGTGGGAGAAAATCCCACTTCATCAGATGCTTTGAAGAAGGGGGAACTTACAGAATGGGAGGAAATAAATGCAGGGAAGTATAAGTCATAGGAACAGGTCACACTGTAACAGTAAATCAAAACAGTTGTAAAGATTCAAACACTGGGGATTATCTGACCTCATCACCCTGTATGCTGTTCCCCACTGTTTGAATCTTTACAATTGTTTTAATGCTTGTAATGAAGTGAACAAGGGAAGGGTTAGGACATTGCTTTGAAAATCTCACTTATAGTTCTTCATGATACAGCATAATGGTGTCTCTAAGATTCTATAAGCAATTTTAATCTATTGGCTAAACCACCATGTTTATGATTTTTTTTTTGGTCTTTAGATCCATAATTGGAATGACAAAGCCAATACATAGAAATGGAAGTACCATGCAGGCATGTCCTCTTCCTTCATACAATATCAATGAACACTTACAACAGCATAGAACACAAATGCTAAAAAAAAAAAAAAAAAAATCAGAAATAAATTTACTAAAGGAGAAAAATGGATTAATAAATTCATGATGCACTTTTATCAAGAACTCTATAACTACCTTTCTCTCATAGACAAAATTGTTACTGGCCACACTTGATAAGAGAGAAATACCACCTCTTTTGATGAATGGAGTCCCTGAATTTGGTACACATCTTTATGATGGACAAATTAACTTCTTTCTTACCAGACAAATATAAGAACTATGTAAGTCTAGCAGCCTATTCTGTAAGAATTTAGGGAAGATTGTCCCCTGTGCGATATAAAGACTATCAGCCAGCTCCTGTACTCTGTTCCAGCTATGTACAGGTATAATACTGTGCCTGATAAATATCTTTGGGTTACAATACAAACATTGTAATATTTATATGTAATCATCTACATTTATAGTAATATTTCTGTGTAATCATTTCCAGGCAGGTGAGACTAGTGCTTCCCTCCCCCCCTCCCCCCAGAAGAGGGCTTCCCCATCTATCTAATGAAAAACAGAGTGCAATAACAAAGTTGAAAGCATCTGAGGGGTGACTGATCTAAGAGAATCTGTGGTGTCATACTGTAGCATGAACAGAAAGTTGAATACGTTCTTTTCATTCAAAGTATATTTGCAGTTTTCTTATGGATTAAATCTGCTATGAATTTCTCAACACAATGTGAGACATTTGATCACTTTAGCTTTACAACAGGGAGCATGTAACACATTTCTGAAATGGTTGTATACTGCAACAATGAAACAGTGAATTCAGTGCTATAGGTTTACCAGGGTAAAATTTGTTTCTTTTTTTCATATTCTAGTTCTCAGTTGCATATTTTGGTACTTGTCTGAATGACAGTTCTGTCCCTCTTTCCTTTAACCACTTCTCCCCACCTCAAAAAATCCAAATTAGAGGCAACTATATAATGTGGATTAATGACGAATATTTTCTCTAATTTTGCAAGGCTGGAAGGGAACCCATGGGTAATTTATTTCAGTCCTCTACTCAGCAGCAAGCATTCATCTCCCTTACTCTAAGAGTTTTAATTTAATAACTGTGACACTTATAAAAGGTTTCAAAGGGGTTTTAAAACTGTTTTAAGATGAGTCTTGGACTTACTATTTCCTAAACATAGAAAGGTAACAACATTCTGGCTTTTGATAGCTTTCAAAATTCATTAAGTGGACCATAAAATTTGAAGTTTTTTTTTTAAACACCTTAACTACCTCCCTTTAGTTGTATCATCAAGGAAGGACAGACTGCTTCTACATATTTTTCCTCAAAAATACTTTAATGTTAGCCTTACACAAAAACTCTTCAAGGCCAAAACCTGAGAACCATGCATAGCCTGAAGTGACTGCACTTTTCTTTGGTGATCATGGGGGAAAGATATCTTCCTCTGTAAATCACTCAATGGCAATAGATGTTCTTTGTCTTCTTCTATAGCATCAGGGCTGCAGTAGTTTCAAGGCTGCCTTCAACTGATAACCTAACTGATGGAGAGAGTGGCCAGTGGATTCACATAACATATCTAAAATCCAGTTGTGGTGGTCTGTGATGTATTCATAGCACTCACTGCCAAACTGGTGCCTCCTGTTGATGATCTGGGGAACAGCTCAAAGAAATGCCCATGTCCACAGGTGTGTTCTGTCACACTTCCCTAGGGTTCATTGATAATCCTTCTAGCCACCATCAGGACCCACTGCATCCTCTTCCAGATTCAGCCATCCAGTCAAGCCACAATCCATGCCCCATCTTTCTATGAGGGTGAGGGGGAGAAGTTTCTGCAGTGGTTCTGCCACTTACCTCAGTGGCTGCTACAGTCTACCAGCACTCCAACAGTGGTCTTGGGGAGGGTGTATGACCTAGGCCTGCCCTCTAATCCGGGTCCCATCCCAGTGTTTACTGCCTCTCCCTTAGCTCCTTGACAGACCTCCCTGAGCCATTTTCCCACAGCCCAAGTACCTCTTCGCATCAGGGCCTCTTCTCTGCTGAGCTCCTGTAGTTAGCCACTGCTCTGTCCTGGGTGCTGAACTTCTTCTGCTCATAGGGCAGCCAACCTTTCCCTCACCCCCAACCTCCTGGGTGTGACTGCCTCTGCTTTGCAACTTCCATTTATGTTGGGCTCCTGGTCCCTGACTGGCTATCATGCAGCTGCTTCCCATTGGCTGCTTATCTAAGGGCCCTCTTAACTCCTTCCCGGCCAGCGTGGGGAAGAGGCCTGCTACAATGCCCAGTACATCAAGTGTCAAGCATGCCAGGTTTCCCACAACTTGATGCACTGTAGGTTTTTTAGTAACTAGGCCTCAAAAATCTCATAGACACATGGCTAAGTGAATAGTTATTTTACTAGTTCTGCCAGGAAAAGGTTGCAGGTATGCTACATACAGAAGCTGAAAAAGTCCCAGTATAAAGGCAGCAGTAAAAGTTCTTGAGTGGTTCCCTGGGACAGTCCAGTTGAGAATTTGGGCTCATTATGGCCTAGCTCCTGGGGAGCTCTCCCCAGTCAGAGTCTGTTAAAGCTAATAGGCATGTGTGAATCTCCAAGCCAGCCTCAATAACTGTCTTTCTCTGGGGCCCCTCTGAACTGGCTCCCTGCTGCTCCTGCACAAGCCACGCATAGACCTGTACACAGCTGTAATACCAGGCCCATACAGTTTGTTCCACATGTGGCTCTATCTGCAATTCCAGGGGCTTCTCTACACCCCCTGGCTGCCATGTGGCTCCCACTGCCCAGAACAGCCTGCTGCTTCCTGACTCAGGATATTTCCTCTTACCCTGACAAAGCAGAAGAGGATTTGCAGTCAGAAAGGAGCTGATGGGATGATTTAGTTTTCTCCTCTATGAAATCTATCACAACCATTTATACTCCCACCCTTCACTGGCCAGTCAGCTAAGCAGCTTCAGCTCTGGGGTACAAGGGAATTCCTAAACAGAAGAGTTCTGCAGCATGCAAAGAGAGCACAGACTGCCTTCATGGCATGCCCAAATCCTGCCCTCCTTTCCACAGCAAAGACATATTGGTTCCATGATGTCAGAACCCTCTTAAACAACAGGGGATAGAGAGGAGACCCGCACTGCAAAAATACTTCAGGTGCAAAAGGATTGCTTGCATCAGCAATACAAAGCCAATATCATGTTCTGGTCTGAAAAGAGTTGTCTGAGCTGACAGGCACTTACTTCGCACATTAAAAGCAATTTTTCCTCTCTGATCTACAAGGAGGATTGCACCTTCAGCATCCTAGGCTTCTTTTCTTGACGTGCATCATTTCCTTCTGATGTCACAGAAAATTCTGCACATCTAAAAGCAGACTATTCAGTTGAAGAATGTTAGGCACTAGATGGGTCTCAGGAGAGTCAGCTTTAATTTCCTTCTCTGCCACAGACTTCTTATGGGTCCTTGTGTAAGTCACTTCACTTTTCCATATCTCAGTAAAATAGGGTGATAATACTTCCTTCCTTTAACCATTTATCTGTCTTGTCTATTTAGACTCTGCATACACTTGGGGACAGGGAACCCATTACCAGAGAAGATCAGAAAGACCACAAATTTCATAACTTTCAATCAAAATATAGAATAAAACTTAAATTTCTCTGACTTCAGATTCTCATGGTGACAACTCAAAGCAACAAAGATGAGCAGTGAAGGAGAAAGTGGAGCAAATAAAATGGAAAGATGAAAAAGACCCATAGACAAGAGAGCAAACAGGAGGAAATAAAGTATAAAAACCAACAGAACTAGGGAGAAAAGTGGACAGTTAGACCACTGGCCTATTTTGGTTTCAATTACTCCTTCTTGGGGCATTTTCAGATATTAAAGTGATGGGCACCATTATGAGACCCTCAATTTAGAGCTTCAATAAGCAGGCACTGTGGCCTCCCTCAGAGCCGGGACTGGAGGAAGAGCCTGAACGCCACCCCTAGTCAGACAGGGGAAGAGCAGGCACCAGGGCCTGGAGGAAGAAGAGTGGGGCCCAGACAGGAAGAGGAAGTGTAAAAACTCTAGCCAGCAGCTCAGTAGGGGCTGAGCTGTTGATGGGGAAGGATGTGCCTGCAGGGAGGCAGCTGGAGGGAAGAAGCCCAGCCCTGACCAAGTGGCGAACCCAGCCTCCTCCAGCAGGCAGGCCATATGGTCCACCCAGCCTCCCAGGACCACGTGAGTGGGAAGGGAACCCCGAGGCTGCCAATTGGGGAAGGCACCCTAGGGCCTGTTTGGGCCCTAACTAGCTTCCCTGTGATGGGGCCGATCTTCAACCAGCCAAGGAGATGGACATAGACCCCTACAGCCCCTGCAACCTGGAGGAGTTCCTATTGGCTAAGGAGGAACTGCCAGTGATGTAGAGGCCCTGCACCCTGGAGGGGTTACCCCTTGTGGACAGGCCAGAGGAACTGCCGGACCTGCTGCCCATGGACATCGAGGGGTTCGCCAGGATCCCCCAGGCATTCTATGAGGGAGACACCAAGGACGGCTACCCCTTCTGGAACTAGGTACCCAGGGCTGGGGTGGAGGGAGCAGCCCAGAGAGGGTGGAATGCTGGGCAATGCAACAGGGCAGCATGTTTTGGCTGGAGCCCTGTGACCCAGAGGCAGAACCCTTCTGTCCCAGCCTAGGGCCCTGGGCTGGGATGCAGTGGAGCGAGTGGGCCTGCATCCCTCTCTTCAACTCCCTTCCTTTGCTAATGACCTTGAGTGATCCCTAACTGCTCGAGCTGTCTATAGACTGGTGGACACCTGCCCCACCTGGCAGCTGGGTCTATAGCCTTGGTGGACACCCACTCCACCTGGGGGCCGGGCTAGAGGTGACATCTCGGTTACTTGGAGGGATCCCACCCTGGGACTGACTCCCCTAAGCCACTGTTAGAGGCGCCCTCCCACCCTGCAGAATAGTCCAGTTGCCTACAACTAAATTAATACATGAAACAGATATAAAACATGTTAGAAGCCCTTGTCTCTTTGTAGATCTTTAAAAACATACAGGACATACACAATATACTCACTGAAGCCATTGTAATAAGTTTTACCATGGTGGTGATTTTTTTTTTTTTGGACTGGTATGATGTGGAAAGAGATGTTGGAAACAGAGAGAAATGACAACTGGGGGGGGGTGACACTTCAGAGCAGTTCCAGTCCATGGATTAATGTATGAAGGCAGTTTTCTAAAGCAGATTTGAATTATGTATATATCAGTAGACCAGAACAGCTGAGAAGACCCTGTCAATTAAATGTACATATACATGGTTTTTATGACACATCTGGTAGCTGTAGCAGTAAAATATCCTGATCTTCATAGTTAGCCAGTGGAGAAAAGAAACTCAGTTGTGTTTTCTGTATCACAGATGAAAACACAAAATGAATATCTGTTTTATATAACTAATACAGAATCTCCTTTTATAGCAAAAAAAGTTCTTGTGTAATGTGAGATATGTCCTTACATCTATACTTATAGCTGTTTCACATCATTTATTATTATACTGTTGATGCCAAAATAAAGCAAAACTTTGTGCTCAAGGATGCAAAATAGTAACTGAGCATGTGTGAGCATATTTTCATATTAAATGCATATTTATTGCATGTACAGTATGTAGATAAAAGGATCTCTTGCAACTTTCACTAGTTCTGCTTTAACAACAATCATTTTGAAGATAATTTTAAACAGCAGTTTCATAATAAATTAATAATTTCTAGTCCAGTGCATTTATAGTCCAGGAAGACACGCTCAACATACATAATTTCTGTATAAATTGCATGAAATGTGTATCTGCAGCTCTGTGGAAATGGCAAAGGCCCAGGTTACTGATTCTTTGCTTCACTGCCTTTAGTACAAACCATCTACCAAGCTAATGAGGTAGACGACAGGAAACTTGATATTAATTTTGCATGACCTATTCAAATTTTTTTCCACAAATCTTCCATTGTTTTCTGTAAACTAATATTGTCTAGTCAAAAACATCTCCTACCTGGGTATATTTAAATGAAAAAAAAAAACAAACCAAGGAGTCATATGGCACTTTGAGACTAACAGATTTATTTTTCACATGAGCTTTCGTGGGAGAAACTCCCACTTTGTCAGATGCTTTGAAGATGGGTGAACTTACAGAATGGAATAAAAATAAATGCAAGGGGGTGTAAAACATAGAATCAGGTCATACAGTAACAGCAAATCAGACCAGTTGTTAGGTTCAAACCACTGGGAAGCCTGAAGTCAAATTACCTTTTGTAATGGGAAGAGAACCCATAGTCTCGATTCAGTCCTGCTTTCACAGAATTTAGCTTGCATATTAATTCAAGTTCAGCTGTTTCTCTTTGAAGTCTTGATGTCCCAGCCCCATCTCTGATGATAGTCATTAACAAATCATTTATCGAGTGATTAGAAAGATGGAAGTGCTCAGCAACTGGCTTCTTTGTTTTGTGATTTCTGATATCAGCTCTGTTCATTTATCCTTTTGCACAGTGATCATCCTGTTTGTCCAATGTATAAGGTGTTGGGGCATTTCTTGCACATGATGGCATAGGTGACATTAGTAGATGAGCAGGTAAATGAGCCTTTGATGGAGTAGCAGGCTTGATTAGGACCTATGATGGTATCTGTTGTGCAGATATGTGGGCAGACTTGGCAGCAGGGTTTGTTGCAGGGCTATGTGCCTGCTTCAATGTTTCTGTTGTTAGATCTGTAGTTGCTGGTGAGTATGTGTTTAAGATTGGGTGGTTGTCTGTATAGGCAAGGAGAGATTTTCACAGAGATTTCAACAATTTCCACTCCACCATCAAATTGAGCCTGGAACACTCCACACAGGAGACCCACTTTCTCAGCACTACAGTACAAATCAGGGATAGACACATCAACACCACCCTGTACTGAAAACCTACTGATTGGTATAGTTACCTACATCCTTCAAGCTTCCATCCTAAAACACACCTCACGATCCATTGTCTACAGCCAAGCCCTAAGATATAACTGCATCTGCTCTGATCCCTCAGACAGAGACAGACATCTTGAGGATCTCTATCAAGCATTCTTGAAACTACAGTACCCACCTGGGGAAGTAAGAAAACAAATTGACAGAGCTATATGGATTCCCCAAAGTCATCTACTACAGGGGAGACCCAAGAAAGAATGCAACAGAACACCACTAGTCACCTCATACAACCCTCAATTCAGATGTCTGCAACAGATCATTAAGGACATACAGCCTATTCTAAAAGATGATCCCTCTCTCTCTCTCAAGCTTTGGGAGACAGGCCTCTCCTTGCCTACAGACAGCCACCCAATCTTAAACAGATACTCACCAACAACTACAGATCTAACAACAGGAATATTGAAGCAGGCACACACCCCTGCAACAAACCACACTGCCAAGTCTGCCCACATATCTGCACAACAGATACCATCATAGGTCCTAATCAAGCCTGCTACTCCATCAAAGGCTCATTTACCTGCTCATCTACTAATGTGATCTATGCCATCATGTGTAAGAAATGCCCCAACACCTTATACATTGGAAAAACAGGACGCTCGCTGGGCAAAAGGATAAATGAAAACAGAGCTGATACCAGAAATCACAAAACAAAGAAGCCAGTTGCTGAGCACTTCCATCTTTCTAATCACTCGATAAATGATTTGTTAATGACTGTCATCAGAGGTGGGGCTGGGACATCAAGACTTCAAAGAGAAACAGCTGAACTTGAATTAATATGCAAGCTAAATTCTGTGAAAGCAGGACTGAATCGAGACTATGGGTTCTCTTCCCATTACAAAAGGTAATTTGACTTCAGGCTTCCCAGTGGTTTGAACCTAACAACTGGTCTGATTTGCTGTTACTGTATGACCTGATTCTATGTTTTACACCCCCTTGCATTTATTTTTATTCCATTCTGTAAGTTCACCCATCTTTGAAGCATCTGACGAAGTGGGATTTTCTCGCACGAAAGCTCATGGAAAAAATAAATCTGTTAGGGTATGTCTACACGAGTCTTTTATTTTGAAACAACACTGGTTGTTTCGAAATAAAAAACTGAATGTGCACACAATGTTTTCCATTTCAAAATAAGAACCATCATTTTGAAACAGGTTAAACCCTATTCATTTTGAAACAGGTGTTATTTTGAAATAGTTATTTGTAAATAACACCGTTTGGACATGTTGTTTCGAAACACCACCACTGTTTCGAAACAACTGTTTCGAAACATCATGTGAAACTGCGTTATTTTAAAATAACCATTTCGAAATAATAGCCATTTCGATAGCAGGCTTTCCCTTCATTCAAATTAACATTTCTTAATTCAAATTAACTTATTTCAAAATAAGGACTTTATTTCAAAATAACGCATTTTGAAATAACTTATTTTGAAATAACAATGTATGTGTGGACATAGCCTTAGTCTTAAGGTGCCGCATGACTTCTTGGTTTTTTTTGTTTTGTTTTTTTGTTTTTTGCTGTACTAGACTAACCTGGCTATCCCTTTGGAAATATTTAAATGAAACACTCAATGTACTATAGCATAAAGCTTGCTCTATCCAGCATTACCCTTTGCCTAAAGCAAAACAATAAAATCTTGGCTTTCTAAAGCAAGACTTTTTTATATAATGCAGCAGTTGATTCCTACAACTGATTTTTATTATATGCCATAGTCAAGCACTTTAAAATAAATCTAAAAAACTACCTACAAAATGCATTTTTGGAAGAAAACTGCTGTAATCATGGAGGCAGTTCTGCAAACTTCTGTAAACTGCATCTCAATTTAATATTTTCATATTAAAGAAAGCATTGTACATTTTTAACACAGAGAAATGCAAAACAAATTTGCATTGCACAAATCACCAATCAGCGTAGAGAAAGCTTTGAGAGATTAATATGTATAAAATATACAGCATAGCAGGAAAGTGTATTGCATTAAATAAAAAGTTTGTTCTTAGAAATCTATTTCCCCTTATTTGTATTTGTCTATCAAAAATGGTTCTGATCTCTCTGTTCTACCTACTTTTATACAGAAAGGCCATCTGCAAATGAGGATAAACAAGTAGTATTGATGCCACTTCAATTCCTATTTTGCAACATTTCAATAAATAGGTATGACATCTTGTCTGAACAGCAGAAGATTGGCTAAAGCCTGTTTCAATCTTCAACTGAAGCAGCCATTAAGAATATGGCATTTCCAACAAGCATGCTAGAATTTAAGACAATTGCTACTTACCAAATCAGTGACTTATGCCCTGGAGTCAAAAATTCCAAAGTGCATCAACAAAAATTAAATAGTTGGGCAGTGACCACAGATGGCCAACCCTGAAAGTATAATTATTTTTTACTATGTTATGTGCCCTAAATAAAATGGGATGTGTATTCATATTAAAAAAAGAGAATACTCACTCATTTCTGTATATTTAGTTGTGGCAGTCATTTCTCTTCAGACCAAATTGATTTTTAAAAAGTTTTTTTTAAAAACACAGAAATTTATTTTGATACTGCCGTAACAATTTAGAAAGTTTCTTTCACCGTTCCCTCATTTTACCCTGCTACTCAAGCTCTCTCAGCCCTCCCCCACACACACACCTTTTAATTGAAGAGGTGCTATTTTTTCATTTACTGTAGTTCATTAGCAGAGCAAAAGACTTCAAGCTATGCTGGTATAAATTTTTTTTTTGGAGAAGTTCACCTTTCTCAAGGAGCAAATGAAAAGGGCAAAGGCATGACATAATTTCTCATTTTATAATGGAAAATTTATTCATGCAATTTTTTTATGCCATTTATCACTGAGGACACATTACAACTAAATGAATTCTTTCATTCAGTAGCTTAAATGCCTTTTTAATTCCCAGGATACTTAGTTTTGGATTTTTTCCTTTTTATTGCATGCTCCAACTCACTGGTGCAACCTGGACTGCTCCCCATGAGTTACACATATGCATGTTTGCAAGATCAAGTCCTTAATCAACAACAGTGTCAAAGATGCGGGTGGAAAGTAGCCTGCTTACATGTCCTCATTTCATAGGTTCTCATTTAAAGTCATTATCAGTTGCACTGCTGTATTGTAAATGATATTGTAAAGTATTTTTCATTTGTTTTATAAAATATTTCCTTCTCTGCAGCTCTTTATATTACAGCAGCCCCTGGAAAGTTTGAAAGCAATATATATCCCTCTATTGATTATTCTTCTATCAAATGCTTACAATTGGGGCTGATATACAGGTGCTCATCCTGAGCACTAGATTACTAACACAGACATTTATTTCAGCATGAAGAGCACTATGGCTATGTCTACACTAGAAAAATTAGATTAAATTTGATAATTTGAACTAAAGTTCAAGTTTAGTTTGAACTAAGCTCGACCTCATTAAGGCAAATTAACAAATTGGACTAAATTGACTTGACTTAAAGTTAAGTAGACTTAATCTACTTTGTTAATTTGACCTAACTGCCCTTAATTTGACCTTAATAAAGTTGAATTAAGGGTTAATCCAACTCTACACCATCCTTAGTTTGAAATAAGGAGTTGAATTAAGGCTTAGTTTGAACTAACAGGCGGTTCCTATTCATTCAAATTAAGCTTTCATTAAGTCAAATTAAGGCATTTCTTAATTCAATTTAATGAAAGTTGAGTGTAGACAGGGACTAATTTAGTTCTAAGCCTCCTTAATTTGACCTAAATTGTCAGTGTAGACATAGCCTATGGTATTTGCTTTGAATTGTTTAACAACTTTATAAAGAAAAAGTGTGTAACAAGGCACATTGGTCATCTCAGATGGGGCTGGATTACACCAGGTGCCTAGGAATGTGGCCAAACAGATTGCCACTGCAATGCCTGCTGACCAGTGATTAGCCTGCCTTGGACATGAGCTCTTATTAGTGCCATAGTTGACCAGTAACAAGTGCTGAGACTGATGGACAGGCAGAAAGTCCCTTGCTCTACCAGCTACCACTGAAAGCCTCTGCGCTCAAATCTCTTTCCATTCATGACCCGTCTTCCTCCATACAACCCTGCACACAACCACTCTCTCTGACATCTCCTCTTGAGTGTTTTTCATAACATGGCCAAAACTTGAACTTGTCTTTCCTCTGCAATGCTCTACTTACGACTTTCCCAGTGGCAGTGAAGGGAATGGAACCAAAGCTGCTGAGCTTTGGGTGGGGAAGACAAGCAGACTGACTGGTGAAGTAAGAATGGAGAAAGGTTTTAAAAAACAAAACATTAAAAAAATCAGCAAAAACCAGTTACTAAAAAAGGCATATACATTTTGCTCATATGCTCTCTATATTAAGTATTTACATGGCCCTTATCACTGTATATCTGAGCACCTCACACCTATCTTTTTTTTTAATCCTCAACACCTGTGTAGTAGGGAAATATCCCCCATTTTACAGATGGGGAACAGAGGCACCCATCTATACTAAGGACTTGCCCATAATCAGGCAGAAAGTTGGTGGTTACGTCTACATTTGGAGCTAGAGGATGCAATTCCCAACTCATGTGTACAGATATATTTGCACAAGCTTTTGTCAAATGAGCATGCTAAAAATAGTAGCATAGCCACCATAGCAGCACAGGCTACATTCCTTGAGTACAAACCTAGACTTAGTGGCTATGTCCCTCAGGTGGCTAGCCCATGCTTGCTCCTGCCTGGATCTTTAATATATTAGCTCAAAGAGAGCTAGGATGAGAATTTTCATTTGGTCTGAGATTCACACCCACTGCTCCAATTATACAGAGAGCCTGTGGCTGAGCCACAAATTGTATCTAAATCTTCTAGGTCCTAGATCAGTGCTCTGTCCACTAAACCATTCTTTTTACCCTACTAGCATGGGGTATTTCTGTATTCTGTCCTGCAATTGTCTTATGTTAATGTTTATTTGAACATATTTTATATCATTAAACAATGTTTATTACAAAATTAAGGCAGTTGGATTAAAATGATGTGATGTTAGATGCTGGGCAATTTTTAGATTTATATATTCATGATTTTTGCCTTTCATGACATGGCATTGTACACAATTTACTGGATCAAACCATGAGTCCCTGTGATGCCCATTGCTGCTTGCAGCTAGTCGCAGGTGTGGCAAAGTGAGGCTCCAGGTGCCCCTGTAGGTCCTGCGCTTTCTATCGTGTGGCGAGATTTGGCTGATCCTTCTCAATTTTTCCTTCCCTCTGGTAGTGAGGGGTTGGCTGATGGAAGGGAGTCTGGGGTGCTTGGTCCCACCCTCTACCCCAGGCCCCAACCCCAGGACCCTATTAAGTAGGAGTCTCCACACTTAGTCCAGGAGGGCTGCTACCTTCCCTGGATCATCACTCAGTGGGCCCACTGCGCCTGGTCTGCCTTCAGACCCTGGGAAGTCCCACAGTTTCTAGTTCTAAAGCCTCTGGAAACTCCCACAGTCTCCCTCAATTAAATATAGTCCACCCTCAGGCTGCAGGTCCTAGTGGCCTTGCCTGTAGGGTTTTCTCTCTCAAAATCCTCACTGTACCTCTTAGGGTATGGCCACACACACTTCTTATTTCGAAACAACAGAGGTTGTTTTGAAATAAGAAGTGCCATGGCCACATGACGCATGGCCATTTCGAAACAAGCAAACAGCTTGTTTCGAAATGGCAGTGATTCTATCGAATCAACTTAAACCTCGTTTACTGTCGAAACAGGGTTGTTTCAAAACCAGAGGTTTCGAAACAGCCCTGTTCGGACATGTTGTTTCGGAACAAAGTGTTCCGAAACAACATGTCATCTTCCTCCCAGGGTGCTAAGCACCCTGGGAGGAAGGGCAGCCCCCCCCCAGCACCCTGGCCAGAGGGCTGAGGGGTGTCCGCTGGGGCGGGGGGGGGGGGGCAGGGCTGCACCGCACGCCACCGGTGCCTGCAGGGGACTGCAGGCACCGGCAACGTGCCACACAGCCGCGCATTTCACCTGGCCGGTGCCTGCAGCCCCTGCAGGCACCAGCGGGGTAAAGCGTGGCTGGGCGTTTACCCCCCGGTGCCTGCAGGGGCTGCAGACACCCTCCAGGTGAGGCGCCGCAGGGCGCCTCACCCGGGGGGGCTTTAAACCCCCTGCTGCCCCCAAACCTGGGGGTGTGGCCCCGGCGCGGCTGGAGCCCGTTGCTGGGGGCCGGAGGGAGCGCCGGCCCGGGATTCCCCCGCGGGGCTGATGCGCCTGCCGGGGGTGGAGCTGGGGCATCCCCCGCGGCCCCATCCCCAGGATCCCCGGCGGCCCGGGTTTGGGGGCCGCGGGGGATGCCCCAGCTCCGCCCCCGGCAGGCGTGTCAGCCCCACGGGGAAATCCCGGGCCGGCGCTCCCTCCGGCCCCCAGCAGCGGGCTCCAGCCGCGCTGGGGCCACACCCCCAGGTTTGGGGGCAGCGGGGGGGTTTAAAGCCCCCCCATGTGAGGTGCCCTGCGGCGCCTCACCTGGAGGGTGTCTGCAGCCCCTGCAGGCACCAAAGGGTAAAGCACCCAGCCGCGCTTTACCCCTCGGGTGCCTGCAATCCCCTCCCCTGGCGAAATAGCATGTCCACACTGTGGACATGCTATTTCGCTGCCTTATTTCGAGGACAAAGTTTTTTGTCCTCGAAATAAAAAGTGTTTCGAAATAAAGAGTTATTTCGAAACAGCTTGTTTCGAAACAAGCCCTCCCCGTGTGAACATAGCCTTAGTGTTGTAGCAAAACTCCAGACAAATTTTATGTCCTCTCAGCAGCTCTACTCCTCTCTAGTCTCCTTTCAGCTGCCCTGCCCTGCCTGAGAACAAGGCTTTAAGTAGCATGCCTGTTGATTGGGACACCTGGGACCAATTATTCTAGAATATTCCAAGCTAACTTAACCCAGGGAACAAAGCTTTATTAAGCCTGGGACTAATATATACTCTCTCCACCGTTCTCCTATATCCATCCAGCCTGAACCTCTCACACATTCTTCCCCCCTGCTCAATCCCGCAGGGTTGAGCAACATGGGATATCATACAGTGAGCCCGGGACAGGCCATCTGCATTCCCATGGCACGACTTCCAGGTCTGTGTTGCACAGTGAATCGAAAAGGCTGGAGGGACAGGAACCATCTGGTCATCCATGCATTTTTCTCCTTATTTCGTTGCATCCATTGGAGGGGAGCATGATCGGTTATGAGGGTAAAGTGGCGACCTAGCAGGTAATAGCAGAGAGTTTCCATAGCCCACTTGACAGCAAGGCATTCCTTTTCTACCATGGCATATTTCTGCTCGCTTGGGAGGAGTTTTTTACTAACATACGTTATCAGGTGTTCTTCGTCTCCCACCATCTGCGATGGGACTGCTCCTAACTCCACCTCCGAAGCATCAGTCTGTAGTATAAATTCCTTGGTGAAATCTGGGGCAACTAAAACAGGGTTACTGCAGAGGGCTGTCCATAAGTCCTTAAAGGCTTCTTCTGCTGCAGGCGTCCACTGCACCATGTCAGGGCCCTGAGCTTTTATCAGGTCTGTTAGAGGACAAGCTCTGGAAGCAAAAAGAGGTATGAAATCGACAATAGTATTCTACAATGCCCAAGAATGCTCAAACCTGCTTCTTTTGATTGGGTTGAGGCCCACTCTGGATGCCTTCCAGCTTGTTAAGTTGGGGCTTTACCACACCCCTACCTACAATGTACCCCAGATATCTCGCCTCAGCTAGACCTACAGCACATTTTGCAGGGTTTGCTGTGAGACTGGCCTGCCTCAGAGTGTCTAGTACTTCTACTTTCTGCAAGTGGGTTTCCCAGTCCAGGGTGTATATAAACTACATCATCTAGGTATGCTGCAGCATAGCTTGCATGTGAACATAGTAGCTTGTCCATCAAGTGCTGGAAGGTGGCTGGTGCCCCATGAAGTCCGAAAGAGGATGGTATACTGAAATAGCCCATCCGGTGTGGCATACACAGTCTTTTGCCTCTGGAGCTAGGTGAATTTGCCAATACCCCTTGGTCAAATCAAGGGTGGTTAAGAAACAGGCCTTGCCCAGGCAGTCCACAAGCTCATCTATGCGGGGCATAGGGCATGCATCAAACTTGGAAACTTCATTTAGTCGTCGGAAGTCATGGCAAAATCTTGTACTGCCATCAGGTTTAGGCACTAACACAACTGGGCTAGACCACTGACTATATGATTTTTCTATGACCCCCATCGCTAACATCTTTTCCACCTCAGCCTTAATCTCCTTCCTTTTTGCTTCTGGGATCCTATAGGGCCTCATCATTACTCTGATGCCAGGGTCTGTGATAATATTGTGGCAAGTTTCTGTTGTTTGGCCTGGTCTGGTCAAGAACACATCCTGGTTCTGGGATATCATCTCTGCTGCCTCTACTTGTTGATTTGGTGTCAAGTCCGGCAATATATTTACTTGTTTGGGTGGCTCTGTCTTCTTTGTCAGTGTCACACATGCTTCTCAGGCTTTCCAGGGCTTTAATAGGTTGATATGGTAGACCTGTTCTTGCTTTTGATGTCCTGGCTGTCGCACTCTGTCGTTGATTTCCCCAGCAGGCTCGATGACTTCATAGGGCCCCTGCCACTGGGCCAGCAGTTTACTCTCAGATGTGGGTACCAGTACCATCACCTGGTCTCCTGGCTGGAAACGCCAAATTGTGGCTTGGTGGTTATACTGTACTTGTTGAGATTTTTGGGCTCTCTGTAGGTGTTCCCTTACAATAGGGGTTACACAGGCTATCCAATCTCTTATCTGCAGCAAATGCTCTACTACATTTTTTTCTGGAGCAGATTCTTTCTCCCAAATCTCCTTGGCTATATCTAAGATTCTCTGGGGGTGGCGTCCGCACAGCAGTTCAAAAGGGGAGAGTCCTGTGGAGGCCTGCGGTACCTCACGGATAGCAAACATAAGGTATCGCAGCAAGGTGTCCCAGTCTTTCCCGTCTTGAATTATTACCTTTCTTATCATAGTCTTAAGAATCCTATTGAATCTTTTACAAGATCATCTGTCTGTGAATGATAGACATATGTTCATAGGGTCCGTACGTGCAATAATGTGCACAAGTTCTTCATTAGCTTTGACAAACGGGGTTTCTTGGTCTGTCAAGACATTTTTTGGGTATCCTGACACGTGCAAAAATTTTTACCAACTCCATTGCTATAGTCTTGGAGGCAGTGTTCCGTAAGTGGACAGCCTCCAGGTATCTGGTGGCATAGTCAAGAACAATGAGTAAATGCTGGTGACCTCGCTTTGTTTTCTCCAGGGGGCCCACTAGATTCATAGCAATCCACTCAAATGGAATTTCGATGATGGAGAGGGGCACTAATGGGGCCCTTAAGCAAGGACGAGAGCTTTGTAATTGGCACTCAGAGCATGTGACACGGTATCACCATACATCTTCATGGACCTTGGGCCAAAAAAACCTCCTTAAAAGTTGAGCCAGGGTTTTTTCTATCCCTAAGTGCCCACTGAAGAGGTGACTGTGGGCTAAATTCAACACAGACTTTTGGTGTTTCTGTGGTACCAGGAGTTGTAGCACCTTCTCTACCTCTACCTCTGTGACCCCATATAGCAAGTCCCCCTTTATTATAAAATAGGGTCCCAGGCCTCAGGTCTTTCCCTCTATTGGGACTCTGTCTATCTCTGCCACTTCCTTTCTGGCATGATATATCTTTGATCTTCAGCCTAGTCTCTGCCAAATTTTCCACACACCAGACTTAGCTGTTCAGGCTCTCCTGTTCAGGGTCTGGTTCCACCCCTCTGCCAGGTTCAGTACGGTTCAGCTCAGAGTCCCCTTCAGGTTCCTCTTCTCTCTGAGTAGCTTCTTTAGCTACAGCCCAGCTCTGCCTACCTACCATGGCAGGCTTTATTACCTGAGCCAGGATTCTGGTACCCAAAGCCTTAGCTGCCCTCCTCTCGGCCCGAGTCTTTCAACCCTTTCCCGGTGGAGGGAATATATCCTGCTCTCTCTCTGAGAATATCGGGAGGTGGTCCTCTGGGGCTGCTGTAGTACTTGTTTCAAGGCTTTCCTCTTTCTCTAAACCCTCTGGGGAACATAGAGTCCCAAAACCTGGGAAAACTCTTCCTATCAGGACAGGGTACGGGAGATTAGGAACCAGCTCTGCTGTTACCCTTTTGACTCTGTCCTGACCCTCAATGTCTACTGGGATAGTCAGATAATATCCAACTGTCCCATGAACGCAAGTTACCCCAGTTTGTTTGGCCTCAAGTTTTCCTGAAATAAGGGTGATAGCACTCCCTGAGTCCACTAGGGCTAAAGTCTTGACTCTGTTTAGTTTCATGGGCCTGGTGTATCTATGTGTGGTTAAGGTCACCCCGACAAGGTGGATAAGATTTCAAGAGTTGGCCCAGCTTCCCATGTTGCACTGTATAGGCGCCTCTGCATTGTGGCATTGGGCTGCTATGCGTCCCCACTTCCCACATGCATAACATAGATGGGTTGCCCTAGGCACCCCTTTATCTTCTGGACTGGAGAAACTCTTCCCATTTTCTTTGCCCAGGTCATTCCATGCCTTGTTGCCTCCTATTTGAGCCTCTGCTTCCTTTGTTTTCCGGCGGGCCTTTTCAGTTGCTCAAGTATCAAAGCCAGGGGCAGGTCATCAGGTTTTGGGCAAGTCTTCTTCGGTTGCTCAGGAAAGTTCTCTGGCCATTAACTGTCTTTTGACTAACTCAAATCAGTTCATCATAAGAGGAGGGGGTCATGCTGGCCTTCCCATGCACAGCAGTCTGGGGGCAACCCCCTCATATACCAGACAATAATTAGGATTTCCAGCATTTTGTCTGGTTGGTGGATCTCGGGTCGCAACCACCTCTGGGCAAGGTGGGCAAGGCCAAATAGCTGCAATCTGGAGACTTGCCCTCCTGGTACCTCCAATTGTGGTACCTCTGGGCTCTCACGGCTGTAGTGATGCCTGACCAAACCAGGATCTCTATTTTTAACAGAAGGTAGTCAGCTGCTGCTGTTGTGGGTAGTGCATAATAAGCCTTCTGGGCTTCTCCACATAAGAAAGGGTCAATAATACTAGCCCACTGGGGCTGGGGCCAAGCCTCCTGCGTAGCAATCGTCTCAAAAGTAAGGAGGTACATCTCCACGTCATCTTCTGCAGGTGTGCAGTAGCTCGCAGATCTCTAGTCCTGTCAGGCCCAGGGGTTTGGGAAGCCAGGGTTTTCAGCTGGCTCACTACCTCTCACAAAAGGGCATGGTCCTCATTTGCCACATTAATCAGCAATTGGTTGGTCTCTTGCTGTAACTGCATGGCCACTTGCTGTACAGCAAATCTGGACCCTGGTGGCCTCTTGCTGTGCTGCCATAGCCTGCATGAGTATCTTTACTACATCCTCCATATTGGTGGGGGAAGGTGGTTTCTCTTGCTTCCGTTTCCCCTTTCTATTTAAGCCGCAGCACAAATCCCTCTCATCTGAGGCCAACTGTTTGAAGGTGAGGCCTCAGTAACCCCTGTAGGTCCTGTGCTTTCTATCATGCGGCAAGATTTGGCTGACCCTTCTCAATTTTTCCTTCCCCTGGTAGTGAGGGATTGGCTGATGGGAGGGAGTCTGGGGGCTTGGTCTTGCCCTCTACCCCAGGCCATGACCCAGGGACCCTATTAAGTGGCAGTCTCCACACTTAGTTCTATCTTCCCTGAATGCCAGGGGCTGCAGGATGGGTCTCCCCAAGACCCAGGTGCTCTCCTTCCTTCAGGAGGGGGGGTACTCTGTGGTTTTCCTGCAGGAGACCCACATGGATCCAGCTGCTGAGGCCAGTTGGTGGCTGGAGTGGAGGAACGGGGTGTACCTAAGCCATCTGTCCACCCGCTCCGGCGGTGTGGCCACCCTTTTCTCCCCCAAACTACAGCCCGAGGTGCTGGGTGTCGCTGAGGTTGTGCCAGGCCGCCTGCTGCACCTCCAGGTCTGTATGGAGGGGCTAGCGTTGAATCTGGTCAATGCCTACGCCCAGACATCGGGCCTGGAGCGGGTGCAATTTTTTCAGCAGGCAGCCGCCTTCCTCGGCACCTTGGATCCTCGAGAGTGCCTGGTCCTCAGCGGGGATTTTAACACCACCCTTGAGGAACGGGACCGCACGGGGACCAAGTAGAGCCAGGCCACCGCAGACGTCCTCCGGGAGGTGACTGACCATCACTCCCTGCTGGACGTCTGGTGCGACCACCACCCGGACGACAAGGTGACCTTCACGTATGTCCGGGTGGGGGACCATTGGTCACGCCACTCCCAGTTGGACCATATTTCTCTGTCCCGACATCATCTTGCACAGACCCACTCCTCCAGCGTTCGGCCGGCCCCTTTCTCGGATCACCATTTCGTGATCGTGACAGCCTCTCTCGGCGGAAAGGCTGGGGCCAGCCTATTGGCATTTTAATAATAGCCTGCTGGAGGATGTGAGCTTCGTGGCATCCTTCTGGGAGTTTTGGCTGGCCTGGAGGAGGCAGAGGGCCGCCTTTCCCTTGGAACAGCATTGGTGGGACATGGGGAAGGTGCACACCCGGCTCTTCTGCTGTGACTACACTCGGGGGGCCAGCCGGCAGAGGGATGTGGAGATGGACCTGCTGGAGCGGGAGGTCTTGGAGCTAGAGAGGCGTCTGGCCACCAGCCCTGAGGACCCATCCCTCTGTGAGGCGTACCAGGAGAAGCGGGAGGAGCTGCAGGCCCTCGAGGACCTTCGGGCCCGGGGAGCCTTTGTTCGATCCCACATCCAGCTCCTTCGGGAGATGGATCGCGGCTCCCACTTCTTCTATGCCCTGGAGAAATGGAGGGGAGCTAAAAAGCATGTCACCTGCCTTTTGGCGGAGAATGGCACCCCCCTCATGGATCCAGAGGAGATGCGTGGAAAGGCCAGAGCCTTCTACGCCAGTCTTTTCTCCCTGGATCCGACCAAACTTAATGCCTGCAGGGTGCTCCGGAATGAACTCCCCACAGTCGGTGAGGGTGACCGGGACCGGCTAGGGCTGCCTCTCACTCTGGCCAAGTTCTTGGAAGCCCTGCATCTCATGCCCACCAACAAATCTCCAGCCATGGATGGGCTGACCGTGGAGTTCTACCGTGCATTCTGGGACGTCCTCGGCCCGGACCTCACCATTGTCTGGGCCAAGTCCAAGGAGAGCAAAGAGCTCCCCCTTTCTTGCCGGTGGGCAGTGCTGGCCCTGCTGCCCAAGAAGGGGGACCTCCGCGATCCTCTGTCTCCTCCATCGGAGGTTAACGGGGTTGGTGCTCCCTGAGCCAGAGCTGAGGCTGGTCTCGTCGGTGTACGCTGATGACATACTCCTTGTGGTCCAGGACCCGGGTGACCTGGTGCGGTTGGAGGCTTGTCAGGTTATCTACTTGGCAACCTCCGCCCGGGTCAACTGGGTCAAGAGCTCTGGCCTGATGGTAGGGGCTGGGTGGCCGGTCAGCTCCCTCCCACCGGCACTTCAGGCCATCCGGTGGAGCGCGGGTCCGCTGCTCTATCGGGACGTTTACCTTTCTGCCACCCATCCCTCCCCAGACGAAAACTGGCCTGAGTTAGAGGGCAGGGTCAGTGACTGGCAGCAGAAGTGAACAAGACTGTTGCAGTGCCTATCCCTCCGGGGACGGGCACTGGTCATCAACCAGCTCGACCTGTCCATGCTCTGGCACCAGCTCAACACCCTGGCCCCACCTCCGAGCTTCCTGGCCAACCCCCAGAAAACAATTCTAGAGTTCTTTTGGCCAGGACTGCACTGGGTCTCTTCAGGGATATTGAGCCTTCCCATGGAGGAAGGGGGGCAGGGCCTGTGCTGTATCTACAGCCAGGTCCACACCTTCCGCCTCCAGGCCCTTCAGAGACTCCTTTATGGTGCAGGTAGTCCGGTGTGGAGCCACTTGACACGTACCTTCCTCCGCCGCTACTGAGGGCTCCGATATGACTGGCAGCTCTTTTATCTTGATTTGAGAGGTGGTCCATGAGACCTCTCTGAGCTGCCAGCCTTCTACCAGGACCTCCTCTGGACCTGGAGGCTCACTGCGCCTTCCAGGTCGGTTGTACCCACCGAGGGGGAGGACCTCCTCGCGGAGCCCCTGCTACACAGCCTCCATCTCAGTGTGCAGGTGGCAGAGGCCCCCTCCGTGAGGCGGAGGTTAGTCCTGGCAGGTGTCACCCAGGTCGGAGACCTCCTGAATTATGCCCAGGGGGATTGGGTGGATCCCCATGAGCTGGCTCAGCGCATGGGTCTCTCCACCCTTCGCACCCCCCCAGCACCTTGCCCCCTCCTGCTTGGGCCTACCTCGAGCATGTCCTGCAAGATGGTACTCCCCGCCCCCCTCTCAGCCCTGGCCCTCTGGAGCTTTTGATCGGGCCTCGGCCCCATCAGCCCCCACGGCCACCCCTACCCCATACCCCAAGCTGGCTGCCAGACCTGCAGCCGGTCTCCTTCCAAACCGCGCCCCATAAATATCTGTACATGCTTGTGCTGCATCCCATCCATTGCCTTGCCCTTGTGTCCTACCCTGATACAAAATGGCAGGACCTCATTCCACCTGTGGAGGGCGAGGACCCCCCCGGTGGGCCAGTCTGTATGCCACCCTCACTCCACGGCCCGCCGGGGATATCAGTTGGCGGCTCCTTTATGGAGCTGTGAGCACGGGCATGTACTTGGTGCGGTTCACCCATCATCCTGACACCTGCCCCGTTTGTGGCGTGAGGGAGACCCTGGTGCATGTCTACCTAGAGTGCACCAGGTTGCAGCCCCTTCCGAAACTCTAGTTTTGAACCTATGACCCTCACAACCACCCGTTATTTCTTTAGTTGTCCTCAGTAATTATTTGGAAACCAGTTTAGTGCCACTTCCCCTTAGGCTGGGGGAAGGGTTTTTCCAACAGGACCACTCTCCTCTAAGAAGTGGAGAGGAAGGACACACGCCCTGACCTGCTGCTGCTCCTGGACCTGCTGCTGGCTTGCCTGTGACTGCTGCTGCTGCTATTCCTGCTCCTGCTCCAGTTCCTGCTGCTGCTGTTCCTGGGAGGCCCTGCTTCTTCTCCTGTCACCCCTGCTGCTAGCTTGTCTTCTCCCCCCCACTCCCCTGCCCTGTGGGGAGCTAGAAGAGGACTCCACCACCACCACCACCGCCTCTAAGGAGAAGACGACCCCTCCTGCCAGCTAGTCCCAGCTGCTGGAGCCTGCTGCCTTCAGGAAATACCACCACCACTGAGGGGAGGAACTAACAATTGGGACTACAACTCTGTTGTTCCCAGCTGGGCTGCAAGGACCCCACCCTCCATCACGTTCTGTCCTTCCGCCAGCAGGTGAAGATCCAACTGCCACCGGCGGGGATGTGTGACAGAGCAGCACTTGAGGGGTCCTTCCTGGTGCCCCACCAAGGGGCACTGTACTAGATCTATTATTCTTCGGGGGAAGCTCGGTTCTTCATCTGCAGGGCCATGGGGCATGTCCGGAGGGACTGCCTGCTGGGCCGCCACGAAGAGGGAGCAACTGGGCCCCCCGAGGCCGTGGCAGGCACCAGCCATACCACCACTAGCAGCCCTAGCCAGCCAGCCACCAGAGCCGTCCCTCCTCCTCCTCCCACCCCATGACCATCGTGGCCCTCGGGGGTAGGGGGAAGATGGCTGGCCCCAGTCAGGGAGAGGGCTCACCCGAGGGGAAGGGTTCCCATCCCTTTACTGTTCCACCATCATTCCCTTGCCGCCAGTCCCCTGTGCCCTTGCCACCGGATTCTGCCTCCTCTGGCCAACACCTTGGAGGGCTGGGTCCTCGTCGAGGGGAAGCGTGGCAAGTGGCAGGAGGTCCACACCCTCCCCTCCATGTTGGACGGGGACGAGGCCCACCAGAAGTCACTGCGGGGGGCTAACCGTAAGATGCCTGCTGCCAATGGACCTTCCACCATGCCTCCCAATGGGAAGCAGTGGGAGGGCCAGGCCAAGGAGATGGAGGCAGCAACAGAGGGGGGACAGTGCTGCCCCCCCTTCTGGAGGCCCTTATAGATTCCCTTCCCAGGGAGGCCGCAGATGGAGCCGCCCTCTCTACCCCCAAAATGCTTGTGACATCCGCACCTGCCGCTGATGCTGAGGCAGCTCCCACCCCGACATCTGGAGCAGTGGTGCCCGGGGTAGAGGGGAGCTTATTAGGCTCCATCTTTGATGAGATCAAGGCCCTGGATCTGACACTGGTCGATCTAGGGAAGTACGATCCTCTGCCAGTGGGCCTCGATCTGGGCAGTGACCTACTGTTGCTGCCCCCTCCCTCCCCACAGCCCCAGCCCCAGCCCCTGTCCGCTGGCCCTGCTGCCCAAGAAGAGGGACTTCTGCAACCTTCGGAACTGGCGTCCCATCTCGCTCATCTGCGCAGACTACAAGATTGTGGCCAAGGCTATCTCGCTGCAGCTTGGGTCTGTGCTGCAGGGCGTAATCCATCCTGACCAGACCTACACTGTCCTGGGCCGATCCATCCTCAGCAAGCTGTACCTGGTTCGGGATATCCTGGAGTTCAGGTGTAGGGATAGCCTGTTGTTTGCCCTGCTGGCCCTGGACCAGGAGAAAGCATTTGACAGGATGGATCACAAGTACCTCCTGGGCACCCTGCAGGCCTTTGGCTTTGGGCCCCACTTTGTGGGGTTTCTCTGGGGGCTGTACGCCTCCGTGGAGTGCCTGGTCAAGCTCAACTGGACCCTGACCGAGCTGCTCAGCTTTGGGCGAGGAGTCCGTCAAGGCTGCCTGCTGTCGGGCCAGCTATACACTCTGGCCATCGAGCCCTTCCTCTGTCTCCTCTGCTGGAGGTTGATGGGATTGGTGTTTCATGAGCCAAAGCTGCAGCTGGTCCTGTCGGCATACACCGATGACGTGCTCCTTGTGGTCCAGGACCCGGGCGACCTGGTGCAACGAGACCTGCCAGGCCATCTGCTTGGTCCGTGATGTCATTACCCTTTGAGACGGTGAATACAATAGACATTTGTAAATTAACACATTCAAAATATTGTTTCTATAAGAAATCATCACCTGCTTCTCTCTCATATTGTTTGTATTTTGTGCTTTTTAAACTCTATACAAATGAAAGCATTGAATTGGCCTGTTCATCTATTCCATCTTGAAGTCCTCAACTCTGTTCATTTGTTCCATAGTAATTGTTTATTCCTGGACAGTCAGATGCAACTTGTTCAAGTAAAGCTCATCTTCAAATTGTACAGAGATTCCAATTATAGTCCATAAACCATGCAATCATCTACCATGCAAAATATCCCATTATAAATTAAGCTAAAACTGTCTCATCTTGGTTGCAGATGTCTGTTTTTTCACTTATTCCAAGTAACATACAGTGTTATTTCTAAAAAAGTACATACTGAAAATTATTAAATACAGACTTCCCCAAGTAAAAATGGCACTTCCTTTATCACAGTGCAGTAAGAGGAAAAAGAAAGAAAATCAATACAAAAAATAAAATTTCAACAAGCAACACCCAGAGTAGAATGTAATATTTTAAGATAGTCAGAAATTTCCATGCGTAAGCATAAGCAAAACAGTAATAATAGCATGACCTGCCTTTCTGTGTTTCACATGGGAAAGGAATATCAAGTGTTAATGCAAACGTCTGAACCTACTTACCTAAAACAAATAAAATTTAAAAAATCTCTAGACTATTTCTTATTACAAAGTACAATAAATATATGACAGATACATCTTTAAAGTCTGATTTACGCTTGATTTAAAAACAAGGTTAGTGTTTTATTACATAGTTCATTTTTTACATTACTAAAAGGATTGATTCCAAATTGACATTTGCCAACATATTACAAAAAACTGGCACAACCAATGCAAAGGACACATTGGCAACAACCTTCACTCAGAGCAGTTACCTTTGAACAGTCTAGTGATAGAAAATTGGGGCAGACCCTCAGCTGGTCTAAACTGGCACATATTCCTTAACTTCAGAGAAGCATCTCTAGGTTACATCAGTTAAGGATGTGATCTAACCATGTTTAGAAAACTGTATTTTAAAAAAAATCTTACTAGAATGTCTCCCAAAATGAGAGGTTCAGTCCTACATGTTAACTGATTGCTCTCTTTCCTCCCTCATGAAAGAGGTATAGCTGGGCAACATTTCAGGAGAATATATGCATACCTATAAGTGGGTAAAAAGGTCATGAACGATTTTTTTTTAAAAAAAAATCAATTTTCATTTTATTTGAAATTCAACATCACATTTTAATGAGTTCAAAATTAACTTTTTAAAATTATTTTGTTTTAAATTATTTTGAAAATTAGGTTGTTCCTCCCTGCCTATTTCAGCTTTTTAATAAATGCATTCACACTTTTCCAATGGGGAGAATAAAGTGGGCAGAAGAATTTTTAAAAAAGTAAAAGTTTTGTACCTGTGACAGAACAACAGTACCTTCGTGGTGCTGGGTCTCATGCTCTAGAAGCCTGGTGGGTCACAGGGGTGCTGTTCTTCTTTGCTTCTGCCTGTAGGGGCTGCTACAGGTGTCGCTCCTGGTGTGAGGAGGGGGGTTTGGGACTCTGGCCCACCCTCTCCTCTGGGTCCCAGCCCAGGGACCCTAAGAGATGCAGCTATGCACTTCTGACCAAGTCCCAGTCCTGCACTCCTTTCCCCTGGGCTGTTTTTCCCCTCCTTTATACCTTTTAGGTATTTCACCCAGCTTCCCTTTCTGCTGGGTTTCTTCTCCAAATCTGGGCCTTTACCTCTATTTGTCTATCTCCCTCTCTTCTCCAACACCTTCTGAAAGTTCTGTAGCACAGCACTGACCTCCTGCTCCTTCTCCAGCTTGTGCAACCTCTGGGGTGGGGCAGCTTTTATCAGGCACCTGGCTAGGCCTTAACTGATCTCAGGTGCCTCTGATTGCCCTGCAGTAACTGCAGCTAGCTGCTAGGGAAACAAGCTCTTAACATTCTACACTTACATACCTCCCTTCATTCACTCTTAGAGTGCCTGCTGCCCTTAATATCTCACATACCTCAGTTTTAACATTTTTCTCCACTATTCCAGAACAAGTTTGGAATATTTTTTAAAAACATTAAACAAAAAATTTAGTTGAAAAGGTTTAAAAAATTCATGTTTAGTGAAACTACATTTTTTATTTGAAACGCCAAAGGGAAAAGAAAAAAAAATTCTTAATCATCATCTGGCCCTAATTATTTTGCAATACTTCACAAGTAGAGTCTTACTATAAGTAGAATCTGCTGACAAAAATTATGCACATACTTCAGTGAACTCAGACAGCTGTGTAAAATAAAGCACCCAGGGATATTATTATTCAGCATTTTCCCCTTCCAAACTGTGATAGGTACTTCACAGGGTCAAGACAATGATTACAAGACCAATGGTCTGAAAAGATTACAGTCTCAGGGGCAAGACCAGAAAAGTCTACACAAGTGCTCAACTTTATTCATTTGTTTTATCTACACAAACAATAAATGTTAAGTATACATGTAATTGTTTGCAATCGTGGGTCCTAAAGTGAGACCTGACACTAGTAAGGGTAATAAACACAGGGCTAGACAATGACTTGGAGACCAGATCTGTGCAGGGAAATAACAGAGGCACCATTTGCTAGGGGACAAGAGAGGCAGTTGTCCCCCAAAACTTCTAGATCTATCATGCTCCTGTGGCAAAGAAACCCCAGCTCGTGTCACAGGATGGCTGTTCCCTCTCGTGTAATAGGCCTGTGGTAAATCTGCCATACCCTGGTGCAGCGTCTTCCCCTTGTTTTCTTCAGTACCTTCTCTGTTATTACACTTGGGGTGGGCCTCAGCCCATGAGCCACCCTCCTGGAGGACAATTCTGATATACAGTCCTCATGTTCCTTCCCATGAGGGGATTACCTTTGGGCAGTTCCTTTAGTAGGGCCTTGGCTGCAGGGGTCCTGCCTTGATGAGGGTCAGAGCTGGAGTAGCTCCTCTCCCCAGATGGCCCTTGGCCCTTCCTCTGTGCTGTCGTTACCCCTCTGGAGGAGGTCTCTGACTTCTGGGATGGGGTAGAGTGGGGGGGGTGGCTGATGCTGAGATCAGCCTCCAGGGACTTGTCTCTCCTTTCTTCCCTTGATGCTAGCAGAGGTGTGGTCTTATTAGGCCTGAAGTAGCCCCATTGACATTCAAATATCTCTAATTGCCATGCAGCTCTGTCTCCTTTGTCTGCTGGAGAAAGGGCCTTTAGTGTACTAGGACTGATATACCTTCCATCAAGTACCCTTCTGTAGCTATCTGGCCTAACTTTATCACAGCACCATAAGATCTTTCACATCCTTCTCCTCTTCAACTTTTCTGGATCCTGACAGAATGTTCTACGTGCAAAAATGGCTCTCTCACCACTCCATGCATCCCCCAACCAAGTTTTCCCTGACATGACACCACTACTAACCCCTCATAGGGTATGTCTACACTACAGGGCTTTGTTAAGTCAACTTAATAATGTCTACAAAAGTCAACTTTATTCAGGCGACTTAGTGAGTCCATACTTCTCTTAAGTTGACAACAAAGTTGATTAAGTCAACTTAAAGTTTCCTAATAAACAGCAAACAAACAAGGAGTCCTGTGGCACTTAAAAAGACTAACAAATTTATTTTTTGCATGAGCTTTTGTGGGAGAAAAATCCCATTTTGTCAGACACTTTGAAGATGGGAACATCTGATGAAGTGGGATTTTCTCCCACAAAAGCTCACGCAAAAAATAAATGTGTTAGTCTTTAAGTGCCACAGGACTCCTTGTTTGTTTATTTTTACTGAGCTAGACTAACACGACTAAACGAAAAATATGGTTGCTTAAGTTGAGTTTACTAAGTCAACTTAAGCAGGCACATGTTATTGCATTGGGCTTCTGCAGTCAACTTAGATGGCCATATTGCATTAAGTCAACATAATAAAGTCGACTTAATGTCTAAGTCAACTTAAAGAGTGAAAGTTAAGTTAACTTAAGGAAGCCCTGAGGGGTACTGAGATTTTTTGGGGGTCTAAACATTTAGGAGTTAGCAGTGCTACACATCCATTTAGTTGCACTAATGGAGGAAAACAACAAGGAACTGGTGGGAGTTTTGGCTTACCATTTATTGTGCCACCCCACGTAACAGTTTCAGGGTAGGAAAATGGAGCAGCAACTTATTGATGGAGAACACAGGAAGCAAGGAAGAATAGTTTTTCTTGCCCTTTGAAACTCTTGGGGGTAGTGTAGCAATAGGCCATACTTTATTATTGAACATGTCTTCATGATCATATTTAAGGGTGGAAGAAGACAAGTATTTCAGCACTATGTTCATGCAGTTACTCATTCAGACAGGGCAGCAGGTATTGGTAATTCTGCTCAACTTCTTTGTTTCTCGGACTTACTGTATTTCATTTCTTATAGATCATCATATAGTGTTGAGAATCGTTCAGATCCATTTTTGCAAGGCATTGATTTTTCTTCCCATACCTTTGCTGTATCCTGCCAATAAAGTCAGCTATGTAGTTTTGGCTCAAGCCATCACTCAAATATGGATTTTGAGTGGATATGAAAGATTTTGAATTTGATTCTAATTGCCATGTGTTAAACTGGAATTCAAACTGACAATGTGACAAAGCAAATGGGTCACTTGTCAGTTTATTTTGCAAAAACTGTTTAAATCAAGTAAATATAGTTTTGAAAGATGCTATTCATATGTACTTATGCTTAGTCTTTGAAGATTTTTAATGATACATATTACATAAATAGGAGGGTCAAGATTTCAAATTTCTCTTTTGGATTGAGTGATCAGATGCCCAGATTTTAGAGGGACAGTTCCAGTATTTGGGTCTTTGTCTTATATAGAAGCCTATTATTCCCCCACTCCTTCCCTCTTCTCTGGAATAAAAGATGTATTGAAATAATTAATCAGTCCAAAAAGGAGTCTTGAGTCTTCCTCGCAAGGAAGGTTATACTGTAATTTATTCTTCTCAGGGACTTTGGGCAAGTTTTATCTTTTTATTTAACATTTTGTCCTCAAAACTATAGTGATTTTCATTTTCAGCTTGTTCCCAGGAAGCTAATACAAAACAAGAATGATCTCTAAAATGCAGGTGTTGTAAATAGTGCAAGACAGTGAAAGACAAACTATAAAAATAGACTTTTCTTTAGGCAAGTTAATTAAAAATATTACAAGGATGTAACACAATATTTTCAGAAATGGGCCATTAACAGCCAAAAAACAAACAAACAAAATACACTAAGATGCTTCCCTTGACTTCAAAAGGTCCCTAAAAACTCCACTTATGAGTCTATAAATATGGACTTCCCGCAAAGAGAAGATTGAGATACTGCTGCTACCAACTATGTCCATCATAACTGTCTAAAGATGAACCACTAAAATAAGAAAAACATGAAGATGCAGACTTCCTTTTATTTCTATAACCTCTTGCAAGATTCTTTGTATGAACAGAATTCAGATTCCAAATTTCTTGACTGGTTTGCCCTGTGCCAGATTTCCCATTAGGCACTGCAGGCACAGTGCCTAGGGCCTATGAAATTTTTAGAGCCTACGAAGGAAGGAAAAAATTAAAAAAGCAGAAAAAATAAGGAAGAATAAGGAAAATCATGTGGTTTAGCATTAGAACAGCTTAAAGTGCATCATGTCAATTGACACAATTCAATTGGCATTTACCCCTCATTTTGAATGTTTTGGAGTCAAAGTGCGTAGGGCCTACAAACACCAAAATCTGACCCTGCCCTGTGCTTCACAAAACAGTCATCTAAAAAGTGTGGTAAAAGAGTAAAGCAAGATGAGGCAAATCTGAGATATCAGCTGTATTAGAGAAGTGCTAATGATAAATAATTATTTATATTTCGCCTTACTAGCAAAGGAATTGTGCAGCCTTTATTGGCAAATAAAGAGTTATATTACCTGGCATCTAAAATTTGGTTAAAATTGGGATAAAAGATATGGAGATGAAAAGTGACTTGCTATGTTTCTGCTGCTGCAAACAGTGGTAAGCAATTCTATATTTTTAGGTTAGCTCTTCTCAATGATTTACCATTTGCTTTTTTTTCCAAGATAGCTGTGTTTTTGTTGACATAAGGGAAAAGTTATTTCTCAACCAAAGTGTAAAACAGAGTCCTTGCTTACCTGTGGTGATGCAACATTCCTTCATACATTTGGGATGTTAGGCCTAGTAGCTTAGAAGATTTACTTTTGAGGAATCATAATTCTAGTCCTGTTTTGTAGGTTCAGTTTGATTATTAATTCTTCACATCATGTCCTAAAGAACAGTTGAGCAGGGTTGATGAAGTAGAGTGGAACATTAAAACCATTGTGCAAGTGAGTGCATTAGTGTAGTTAAGTAGTGAATGAAGTGATCCATTTAAGCATACTCCTACACACACACTTTAGGATTCCTAAGTGCTATGACAGCTTCTGAAGACACATTCCACCTGCCTGCAGGCACAAAAGATGTAGCAGGGCAAAGTGAATGTAACCAGAACATCCCCACAATCTTTGATCTCTTGTTGCCATAAGGGCCTTTATCAGTGTAGGTGAGAATAAACTAAAAGGTGTTCTCATTTATGCCATGTATTAAATTGGATGAGTGGGAGTGTACAGCTGTTATTGAAGTACTTCACAACAGAGCCTTAATTCTCATTGTAGCCTTTATGCACAACTTCAGTAAGCAAATAATAATTTGCCATTGGTACTCTTCACATGTAGGGGAAAATGTTAAACTTAAAAAAAAAAATCCTATAACTGTATTCCTAATATAGCCGATAATGAAGAGACTCAGTTCCAAGCTATTCACTTATTTTGTGTACCTGGCAATCTGATAAAAGACTAGATTAGAGAAATATTAGAGAAAATAATTTGCGGCTATCAACAATTCTGTTCAACTTTAATAAATATTTACTCTAAATATTTGCTATATCATCGTATTTGAACTTCATTGTGTTAAACCTAGAACAGGATGGAATTCAGAAAATGATTGTGCTAAGTAGATGAAAGAACTACAAGGAACAGAAGTTATTTTCATATTTTTTCGTTTATATATAAAGTAACGATAAGTATTAAAACAGCCTTTGAAATTGCAAGGTTATTTCTAGGGAACAACAGATCTGTAGAAATGTCATGCATGTTTTAGAATATCTGTGTATGATGCGGAGAGAATTTGAGTGTTTTCAATGCTCCTGTGCCCTGCCTTTCTGCTTAAAAGACAAAGACCTATAGTATGGTAGATGCCCATTCAACCTTCTCTGAGTTGTAGCAACAATGGCTATATCTACATTTAAAAATTTAGTTTGGACTTGCTAGTCTGAACTATACAAGTCTGAGGTTAGTCTGAACTGACCTCAGGCTAATTCTGACTAACCGCCACATTTTAGTTCAAACTTTTAAAGTTTGAACTAGCCATTATTTCATGTATTGCGCATGCTTAGTTTGAACTAAAGTTTGAACTAAGCTGGCTAGTCTGGACTAATCAAGGGGTCTTATTAAATTCAAGCTAAGCTTTGGCTAGTCTGAACTAAGAAATTTCTGATGTCTAACTAGGCAAAGCCTAATGTGGCAGTGGGCCAAATTAATCTGGACTAAACTTTCTTAGCCCTAGTCTACATTCAAATTTATTAGTTTGAATTAACAAATTCGAGCTAAGTTTGGGAAGTGTAGACATAGCCTTAGTTAGTTAACAGCCTAGTAACAATGATGGTTGTGGTATGGCAGGAATCCTCTTCTATCACTTGATTCTTCTCTTGAGCTTTGTAAAATGAAAATATTCACATACACAGGACTCTGCCTTAAATGTACAGCTGATACCTTGCCATATTTCTCCTTAGTAACCATTCTGCAATCTCTCTTCATTTTATTAACTTTTATCATACGTTTCCCCCTTGTAATCAGTGGAAAGACTCCCATGCATAGGAGGATGCAATATCACACCTTTAATACAGCTAAACCCTGCAGACTCCTACTGCTCAGGCTGTAAGATTAAGCTAGGTTCACCTGAGCTGTGTCATAAGTAAAAGGTTCCTCTCAAATTCCCAGAGTAAAATGTGAGCCACACTAAATCACCAAGATGAAACTGCTCGATATGCCTAAGCACCACGTACAGAGCACTCGGTACCCTTTTCTCCCTCTCAGGAAATGTTCAGCATGTGCCATGACTAAGCCCTATTAAAACTGCCCAACGTACTTCAAAGAAGTAACTTTTTGACATATTCTTTCTTAACTCTTACAATACATGGATTTTTGCTTTTAGGCACTGATCCAAAGCCTACTGAATTCAATGGGAGTTAGCCACCTAAACCATTTTGAAAATCCCACTGGGCACTTACCTGAATATTTAGATATCTAAATACTTTCCAAAACTTGCTCACAAGTTCTTATTTAGCAACTTCTTCACTTTTCTGGTCTGATTTTCTTTTTTAAAATTTATGATACTTCAGAAATGTTTGTAATGTTCCCAAAGGAGAAATATCACAGTTTTACAGTTTGCAGTGATGCAGCTGTTGCTTTTTAAGCAGCTTTCTCTGGAATTTCAGATATTTCTTGATGTTCTTTGTCATCAGCTGTATAAATCCTGGAAGTGGGGGGAGGCAATGAAGGAGATTCACCTTCCAGCACAGATTGCTTCTGAAACCCTTTTACAAAACCTTAATCTGCATCTACAGAGGATGGCAATTTGACTTAAATTTTTCTCTCTAGATATGGTTCTAACTATGCTACTAACATTCTTCTTTCAAAAAATCCTTCAGTTTGGAAGTTTGAGAACAGCTCAGAAGATCAGAGAAAAGCTATTTTCTTTGATACACTTTGCATTAAAAACAATGACTAATGTTCTTGAAAAGTGAGCTCAGATATCAGTCAGCTATTTAGTAGCTACAACCTGGGCAGCAAAATGCAAGCTTTCCCTCCCTTCTCATTCTCCATGCGTCAGGTTTGATTTTAAAAAAAGAACAGTTCTGGGAACGAGGACCTTCCCATGACCATTCCCATAACAGTTTAGCTTTTGCCCTCTCTGCCAGTTAGTTCCCAAAGGCTGTGTTCTCACACAGCCAGTTATTTCGATATGGTTGTTGCGAAACAACTTGTATCGAAATAACGCTCATTGCGAAACAACTTATTTCGAATTAACAAAATGTTAATTCGAAATAAGGCAAAACCAGGTCATCGAAATAGCAAGTTCACACTGTGAACTTGCTATTTCGAAACCATGCCAGGGGGCTGCAGTCCCCTGGGGG
>ML681982.1:43265186-43477564 GCA_007922195.1 Podocnemis expansa | reverse complement strand
GCAGGCTTCAGCGCTGCCCAGCGTTGCTCCCTGCCGGTGCCTGCAGCCCAGCTCTGCAGAAACAGGTGGGGTTCAGCGCTGAGCCAGCGCTGAACACCACCGGTGCCTGCAGCCCCCTGCGGAAGCGAAATAGCAAGTTCACAGTGTGAACTTGCTATTTCGTTTCCCGCCTTTTTCCTTATTTCAAATTAACATTTTGTTAATTCGAAATAAGTTGTTTCGAAATAAGCGTTATTTCGACACACGGTTGTTTCGAAACGACCACATCGAAATAACCCGCTGTGTGAGAACACAGCCTTGGTGATCATGTTGGAGAAACAACTGAACATCAGCTCCTGGGTCACTGTTGTGGCCAAAATGGCTAATGCTAAGGCAACACTTGGATGCATAAAAGAGGGGAATCCAGAGAGGAGAGAGATTAATTTACCTATTTATTTGGCACTTGTGTGACTACAGCTGAAGTACTGTATTCAGTTCTGATGTCCAAAAGTCAAGAAGAATGTTGATAAATTGACAAGAGTCTAGGCAAGAGCCATGAGAACAATTAAAACATGCCTTTAATTATCGACTTCAAGGAACTCAATATATTTAGATGAACAAAAAAGGTTAAGGTTAAAAGGGTGATTTAATTACAGTCTGTAAATACCTACATGGGTAACAAAACATTAGAGAATGGGCTCTCTGTCTACCTGAAGACAGTTTAATATGATCCAATGGCTAGAAGTTGAAACTAGAAAATTCAGACTGGAAATAAGTAGTCAATTTAACATTGAAAGCAAGTCCCATGGTTAAAGTCATAGTGGATTCTTCATCACTGGTAAATATGAAACCAAGATTTAATGCATTTCTAAAAGAGATGCTCTAGAAATCATTCGGGGAAGTTCCATAGCCTGTGGCACAGTTGAACAGACCAGATGATTAAAAAGTGATCACTTCTGGCCCTGGACTCTATGAAGTTTTCCATAGTATGATATTAATTTTGCCAGAAATCAATTTTGTAAGAAAAATTAAATGAAATACTTAATTGTGTGTTGGGTCAGTTCAACATTAATCCATGCCTGCCTGAGCTGTTGTATTGTTTTATGGGGACTTGGATGCCTCATGTCCCATCCTTCTCCATGGCCCTAGGTCCCTGTCTGAACTACAACTCCCAGGAGTTAATGCGTCAATTTAGGGGGACATGGATTATGTCAGTGAAGTTGAAACAAAATGTTAATTCAACAGAGCATTATCAAGCACTTCCTCCCCTTGAAAATGTCAAACTGACATTGCTCAGAACTTTCCATTCTGTAAAAAACATTGGCTTTTCATCTCTAATCAGGAAAAAACAAGATTAAAATAGAGTTTCTCAGATTACAGAAATTCTAATATTCTACTAACTCTACCCCCCCCAAAAAAGTTCTTCTTAGCCTCTTTCTATCCTTTCAGATACTGACAGACACCATACAATGCAAACTGGACCCTTCCAGAGACTGCACGAAGCGATCTCTAGACTGCTTAATATAGGAACACAGGACTGGAAGGACTTTCTGGATCACTAAGACCAGTCTTTTGCTATCACAGCATTATTTCCCTTCCCCTGACTCTGAACCTGCAAAAAACAGTTAGCTCTCTGCTTGCCATCTGGATCCCATGATCTCCCTGGTGACTCCAGGTGTCAGCCCTGTCCTTTGTGCACAGCTGTTTTATACTACAAGAGGGTGCTAACCCTTCCAGCTGTTAGGCACAAAAGGAAGTGCTTCAGATACCTGTTAACAGAGATCTGTGATCAATTTACCACCCAAAATCCCTAATGTTGGCTCATTGCCCCCTCCTTCATATCAGGAGTAGTAGATGCAGTTAGGGGAGAAAGAGTGCACCTTTCACATCCACATAATCTTTGTCACTTCTCTATATAACAACATCCCGGATAGTTAGAGGCAGCCAGCTATGCCATCATTAATTACTAGACAACAGATATCTAAGATATCCATATCAAACACATCCATTTTGCCTTCACCCATAGCAGTTTGACATCCCAGCAATACTTGGTCCAAACCATGAGAACAGTCATGGGGAGCAGGATGGCTTTCCAATATGCCAACCTCTTCAAGGTCTCCTTGAAGAATTTCTACACAAATGCAGCTCAAAACTAATAATACACCTGAGCTATATTGACATTTTTGTACTCTAGATAGACAGCTTCAACTCCCTCATTATTTCCAACACAACCACCCATCCATTAGATTCTCTCTGGAATGCTCCCACACTAGCATCAACTTCTTGTATGTCACAATCAGCTTCAACAATGGAACCTTACAGATGACTACAGGGATCACCCCACCTACCTTCATGGATCCAGTAAACACTCCAACCACACCAAGATACTATTTAGCTAAATCCAGGCATTCAGATAGCACAGAAAGCGGAGTTCACAGAAAGCGGAGTTCACCAATACGGACAGCAGAACAAATGGATATAAACTGGCCACCAGGAAGTTTAGACTTGAAATTAGATGAAGGTTTTTAACCATTTGAAGAGCAAAGTTCTGGACTAGCCTTCCAATAAGAGTAAGAGTGCTAAAACAAAAATCCAGCTGGTTTTGAAACTGAGTTTAATAATTTTATGAAGGAGGTGGTATGATTGGACAGTTGGTCATTGACTACTAGTGTTAATTATGCCCAATTACCTGTGATGAGATGTTAGATTGGGTGGGTTCTGAGTTACTGCAAAGAATTCTTTTTTGGGTGTCTGGTTGGTGAGTCTTGCCCACACACATAGACTTTAATTGATTGCTGTGTTTGGGGTCAGGAAAAAAATTTACCCCAGGGCAGATTGGCAGAAGACCTGAGGGTTTCTCACCTTCCTCTGTAACTTGGGGCATGGGTCACTGATTAGTGGATTCTCTGTACCCTGAAATCTAAGCCATTATTTGAGGAGTTTAGTAACTCAGTCTTAGCTTTAGGAACTATCAGAGTGGGTGGGTGAGGTTCTGTGGCCTATGTAGTACAGAAGGTCAGACTAGATGATCATAATGGTCCCATTTAACCTGAAAAGCTACAAGTTTATAACATGCTATGAGGAAAAAGGACATAGACCTTAACACACTCTGAACCACCCTCCTCAAAAAAGGATATTCCAGAGACTTAGATGACATCATCAAATGGGCCACCCAAATGCACTGAGTGAAGTGCTTCAATATAGAAATTAAGCCTCTCTGTGACCCCACATGCCTGGTTGTCACCTACCACCTCACACTGGAACTAATATAGACTCTATCAAACACCTAAAATGCTTATAAGTAAGTCCCCCATCCTGAAAGAAATTCTTCCTAACTTTCCACTTCTGGCCTTCAAAACAACTCCCCTGCCCACTAACCACTCCAACATCAGACACAAGCTCCCCACAGAGCAGGGCACACAATTGAAAGGCACCAGACCACGACAAAAAAAACCAAAAACAAAAAAAACCCAAAGAGATAAAACCTGCAGACACATCCACATTGTTACAATGATCAACACTCCCCACAACACATTGTTCAAGATCCATGGGTCCTACACATTTTTATAACATGCGGTATATCTCATCTGGTGTACTAATAAGCCCCAGCTACAATCATGTGAGTCAATCAAACTCTCAAATGAACTCACATGGAAATGATCAAAGGGGAAAAAAACCCACACGCTATCACCCGTGGGTTTTCAAAGTGGTCATTATCTGGTCTATGCCTCCTCCTCCACCTCCTTCTTCAAGGAAAGATGCACGTTTTCAAAGACAAACCTGGGAGCTTAAATTCATGAGTTCATAAATTCATTTGTTAGACACTAAATATCATGGTCTTAATAAAGATACTGGATTTATGGCTTATTAATACAAATCTGTAACTTTTTGTCTTACAACTTTGAGTATTAAGAGTTCATTTCACCCTGTACGGTCCCTAAGACTGTATGCTGACTACGTATGCTAAACTATCTGTTGTGTTTAGCCAAAGAGCTCCGTGTAGCTTGAAAGCTTGTCTCTCTCTCTAACAGGAAAGAAATTAGAGATAGTAACTCACTAAACCTTGTGTCTCTAATATCCTGCAATTAACATGGCAGCAACTACACTTCATACAGTGAATCTTTGGTCATTATGCTGACACTACAAACAAAAGGGTTAGTGATGGTGATTTTTGTAGACATCTGTCCATTTGAAACTGTACATAGGTTCACTGTATTTCACACAGGAACCAATTTTTTTTCTTCCTACTTAAATGTTTCTCTGTCTGGTCTGATCCTATTGAACAATGACTGGAGAAAGTGAAATGTAAGAGCTACTCTGGAGTCTGACAGGTAAAATGCACATTCACATATCCACATGAAATAGAATTCTGCTCTGCAGGATGTGTTCTTTCAATTAATGCTCTTGTTTCATCTGATAGAGCAGGGGTGGCCAAATTTAGGGAACCCAAGAGCCACAAAAGTTGATTATTAAACTTTCGAGAGCCACACTGAGGCATATAGCCATATTTTGTCTACTCCAAAATTACTAAATTTAAAACTCATTGCACAATTTTATTGTAGAAAGAGGACAAATATTGATCCTACTAATGTCAGATTCTAATAATTACTTGGTTACCATGAAAACTAGGCCTACCTATACAATAAAAACTTGGCTTCTTCCCGCCAGCCCAACCATGCCGGTGCTTCTCCCTGCCATCCTGACCCCCTCCCTAACCCTCAAACCCTGATGCTGGCTCCCTCAGGCTGACCCAGCCTCCCCAGGGCCACCTTACCTGGCTGCTCTGGCAGCTAGGCACAAGGTGGGGCTCGCCCTGAGCATGCTCTAAGCATGCTCAGGGTGGGAGATTTAGAACTCCTAGGATGGAGCTGCTTTCCCCTGGCTTTCTTCCGCAAGCCACACTTTTTCATTCAAGAGCCACATGCAGCTCACGAGCCACAGTTTGGCCATGCCTGTGATGGAGCAACACCAGAGGTGGTAGTATGTCCTTCAAACTGGATTTGTTTGATGGCCTAGAGAACCCACACTACTGATGAGAATTAGATCTACTTGAAATTCCAAGAGTATCTTTCAGCGCTCAAACCATGTAAATCAGTTTGGCTTTTTCAGTTTGCTAAAAACATCAGAATCTAAATATGGTTTTATAGGTTTTTAACTCAGACTTTGATACTCATAATTGCCAAATTCTTCTTCTGAAACTGGCCCCACCCTATTATTATTTTCTCTGACTTTTCTTATACTCTTCAGAAGGCCTGGGAAATGGCAGTCCATAAAGATGAAAGAAAACCATGAAAGTTAATAGAATGCTCACATAATCAAAAGCAAAATTAGAAGAATAAAGTTGCTTTGTTAATTTGTTGGGGCAACTTATGTTTCCCCATGAAATGAGAATATGATGTAGCTATACAAAACTGACCAACTAACAACAAAAAAAACATAGGCTCTTTATTTTGTTCCTTACAAGGAAACAGAGGAAATTTTACTTTTAGGAAGGAAGAACTTGGGCACCTTTGTAGCTAGCTCTAAAATATCTGAGCAAGAAAAGAGAATGGAAAAACCCCAGCCCTGTCAAGTACACAGTAGTATTCTAGGCTATTGACTGCATAATGCTCTGTAAGAGCAAAGAGAAGATGGGGTAACCTAAGCATGCAGCCAGAAAAGACACTGGAAACCCAGAAGTTTAAATACAAAGGAAAAATCATCCAGAAAAAGCAGCTAAATATGTATGTACAGGAGCTTTTTATTTAATTTTTCTACAGAGAGCAGATTCAGTAGGGAAAGATTATCTAGCAGCAAAACTCTCTTCCTGACACCTACATTCAAATGTTTGGGGCTAGGTTGTGTGTAGTTCCTGTAAGGCATAAGCAAGAAGCTTTCCATCTTCCACTGTTGTATCAGGACCATGCACAATGGTGTTGCCTGTGTTTTTCCCTATTCAGGGAATGGGATTCCAGTAAGTGAGTGGGTTTACACAGGGAGGAAGCTGAATCATGATTCTGCCCAGTCCTACATATGACTAATAGACAAGAGATGAATCAGTTTGCTTTGTGGGAAGAACATATAACTAGCAGAGCTTACATGTGACCCAGGCACAATTTTTCTAGGGGTCCTCCTGGCACAGTGACCCTCTGCACAGCTCCCTACATACAATGTCACTTAAAAGCCGCAATCTAGTTCTAAAAAGTTACATTTGATTCATTTTATTCCTTTTTCTCATTGATAAGCCAGATAAAGTGTTCTCTCTCTATAAGCAGCCAACTAAAATAGTTGCCTTCAGTATCAGGAATGAAAAAAAAAAAAAAGAGACCTAGATGAACTTTCTGAAGCAGTGGGAAACCTTTCAGTAAGTGTCTCCACTGCTAACCATGTTAAGCCTTGCTAGATAAGTGATGTGTTGTCAGTAAAATACTAACCAAATTAACATACCCAGGTTTATTGCGACAAAGGAAACAACTTAACAAAACAGCTTAGCATATCATGGATAAAGTTAAAGAAACGATGAGACAGACAGTATTTCAAATATTATTTTGCATCTTAATTTTCTCAGGCTGTGTCTAAACTAACAGCAGCAAATATCAGTTTATCCAGTTCAACTGAGCAGCGGTAAAGACATGCTCAAGTGACCCAGAAGTCAATCTAGTACAACCACTTCCTCAGATGACATAGTGCTGTGTTGACAAGAACGTATTTCCCATTTCTGTAGCACAGTGAAGATAGCATGTAGAAAGGGAGTTGTGCAAGTTACACAAAGAAACTTGTGGAACTCTAGTCAACTGTCACTGAATTTGGCCAGCAGTGTAGATTAGCCTTCAAAAATTTTATGAGCACTAATATAAATGTTCCAATATCTAAATTGTCTCAGTAGTTCATTAGTTGTTAGTTGTTTAATATAGGATCTTGATTCAGATTTCTGGAAAAAGAAAACAGGCAACTCATAAGTGAAGTTGTCTCTGAAGCAATTTTATCAGGTACAAAGCAATACAACATGAAGGGGAATGATTAGCTCTGATTTGTTCATATTGTCTTAAAACCAAGACATAACTGAACTTAGACTACTCTACTTGTCTAACTGCTGGATCATCCCTTTTCCTATTGGGAACTTAATCCATTATACCATTAGACAAATGTATTACTGATCCTTGAAACCCTGAGTAGCTCTTCCTAAGATTAACTTTGAATAACTCAGAGGCAGTATCTGTAAATTACAATAAATTCCATGTATGAACCACCCATCTGCTGATAAATAGCTAAATGGTTTACCAGTAATCAGTTATGAGACTAGTAACCAATCAGACTATATGGACTAGTTGGTTTACTCCAACTCAGTGCCCTAAGGACATATCTTGGTAAGTAGATATGTTGTCATTCAAGTATATTTAATTGAACTGAACATTCAGAAGATGTCACAAGAGAACATTTGATCCAATCTATACCTTTTTGTTGAACTATCTTGTGTTTAAAATATAAATCATAACAGTCTTGTGAATAATTTCTTACTGATTAATTATTAATCTCACAATTCTTTTACAACGGGGGAAAAAAACCCCAAAAATCCAGAAAAACCCTAACATGCTGAAAGTAGCTTTAGCCAACATTAGGGTTAAAAAAAAGAGTCTAATTAATTATTGTTTTGCTCAGAGCAGTTAGTGGATATTTAATATATTTAGGTCTAAACAAATCACTCAGGTTCTGTGTGCTCATTACACAGTGAAAGACAAGACAAGCACAAAGATGTTCATGAAAAAACAAAAGTATTTGAACAACAAATGAACTTTTCCTATTATAATCCAATTGCCTTTTGAAGCTGAGCATCAAGTTTGTGTTAACATTTGTCTGCTCTTTGCATGTCTCCCCCATCAGTTCCTAGGTAATTCAGGAGCTTACCTATATTAAACACAGCCACTTGCTATTTCATTACACTTGTTATATGGTGTTTGTTTTTAATGTATTGTACAGTAGCCAATCATTCTGGCATAGGATATAGAAAAATTGTTATTACTCATGTTAGTAAATCACTGGACCAGACTTTTATTTCACTTCAGCTTCACAAGGTAATGACAATCTCCTCCATAACTTTCCACTCTGTTTTTGTATTTGTTAAATGTGTAGTAATAGCTAGTCTCACAGCTCCCTGTCATGGCTGTGGTATGGACAATGCTACCAAAGATAATGTGATGACAGGAATATGCCAGTCACAAACATATGCCACAACAAATATTTACTACAGCTATTCCAATAGGGCCCACTTGGAGTCATAACCAGAGGCTGATTGGTTCCAACTTATGGTACAAAAATGCTGTTTTTTAAAGCCTCTAATTCAAAAATGGTATGTTCTCTTCTGTGAGCCCTATCCTACTAAGGTAAACTCAAGACATTAGCAAACAGCCTTACAGGTTCAATTTGCCTCTTTTTCCCCCCAAATGATCATTATAAAACCAAAATATGTTAGAGAGGAGAGAGAAAAAGATGGAGTTGTGAGTCTGTACATTTTCTGTTAGACATGAGATACAGTGAATCTATATTGACATTTAATATTGCAGAAACAAAGTGAAAGTGACCACAATAAGCAACTGTAAATTATAGGTTTTTCACACCGGAAATTTCTGAATAGCACATACACATATAACCTATATAAATAGATATAAAATCTAAGATCATATAGCATACACACAACTAAATCTCACTGAAAAACATAGGTGGCTGAACAATATGTTGTAAACAAACCATTTGTTTATTGGCTTTTACCCTTTCTGTTCATTAGCCTATTATTCCTAAATCTGTATGTTTTGTTTGTAATTGTTCAAGTGCACTTGGGTTCATGAGATTTTCTACAAGTCTTCACCCCAAACACTCATTAGTGTTTTTCAATGTTTGGAGTAAGAGTTCTGTGATTTGGTCACTGAAACCACATGAGCACAGAGAGGAGAGGAGATGAGCAGTTGGTTGTTTATTGTGCTACCCAGCATATACAGAAGTTGAAGTTTCAATACTAGGACCAGGAGGCAGCATCCAACTTCAGGGTAGCATTCCAGCACCCTCTATGTATCTGAGCCAGGGGGCAGGGAAGGGGGTAAGATCCAGGGTAGATGGGGTCCTGGGGCTAGTGTGTGTGTGGGGGGGGTCAGACACTCTGACCTTGCCTTTAAATGACCTGTGCTCAGGAACCGCTTTAACTGTTGTCCACGGTGAGGCAAGGGAGAAAATCATTGGGCCTTTTGTTCAGCTGTATTCCTGCCCTCTGACATCCCATTGAACTCATCTCCACAGAATCAGAGCCTCCATTGGAAGCTCTTTCTGCATCCAGGAAACCTGGCTGAGCAGCAGCAGGGTTCAGGCAAGAAAGATTTGTAGGCAGCTCCTCTGTGCTCCCTGGGAAGGATGCCTGTGACATTGCACCTATAGTCCCTGATCCCGCCTGTGTCAGGATCCCTGCCCTTCCTTCACCCCTCCCCAAAGCCTTCTCCATGGCTCCTCGCTGTCCCCATGGCCAACTTTCCTGCCTTTATTCTTCTCCTCTCCCTGGAGCACCATTTCCTCCCCTCAGCCTTCCCATTTCTCCCACCCAGCAGTCCTACCTTTCCTCTGATGCTGACATTATGTTATGACAATATTGTAACATTATTGTATTGTTTACAGTATGTCAGTAAAAGGTTTACCTTTGTTTTTGCCTGACAACAACAAAACCCTCAGCTTCAGAAGTCATAGTCCAATGCTTGGGCACAGGGGTTAAAGTAAGGCAGAATGCCCCTGAATGCCGTTCTGGGGCCCAATATTTTTAGATGGTCACCATTCTGAGGCCCCTATAAAAATAACATGGAGCCAGAATGCCACGTTCCGGGGCCCACCATTTAAAAACAGCAGGCCCCAGAATGCAGCGTTCCAGTTCCGCGTTCTATTTTTAGGGGCCTGAACACTGGGCCCCTAAAAATAGCAGGCCCTGGAGCAGCTTTCCACCCCATTCCGGCAGGCAGGGGCAGAGGTAGGGGCCAGGGGTGTTGCTGGGAGGCTCAAGCCCTGCTCCAAACCCCTCACCTTCCATGCCCTGCCCCAACCTGGGGTCTGCAGCCTCATCCCCAGCTGCACTGCCTCCCTGACCTGGGGCCTACTGCCCCCACCTCCTCAGCCTCGCCACCGCTGGTAAGTGTGGGGGCAGCAGCTGGGGTCCAGGGGGGCCCACCCCCAAGGGAGGGAGGGCCCACCTGCATGGGAGAGTTTCACGACCCCCGAATGTATACTTTAACCCCTGCTTGGGCAACCTAGCTAGTCTGATCAGAAGCTAAGCTGCATCAATCAACTGGCTGCAAATGCAGGGGCTGACAACTGAATGATTAAAACTGTGTCAGTATGCTTAAGAGGCCAAAAAAGCAAGAGAAGTCCTGGTGAGCATGGCTGTGGGAGAAAGCCAACATCATCACTACTTTTGGATACAGTACTCTCTGAGAAGGCAGACAGATTCCTGAAGAAGAAACATGCCTCCTGTTTGTTTCTAGTGTGTTTAGGAGAATAGGACTTTATGAACATTCTTTTGAAAATAAAACAGGATTGCACTAAAGAAATATTCAATTCTCATAATAATTTATCCTAATAAAAATGACCCAGCAAAGCTCCAAATATTGGCTAACTGCTTCAGCTGAACACTAGCTATAATAGAAACAATGAGAAATTCCTGAAAATGTTGTTACTGTGATATATTTCATAGACAGCTCTTTCGGTAAAGAGACATAGGAGTTAATGAGTCCAGTAAAATAATATATTTCACTTATTTTCCTGTTCTTTTTATATAAGAAAGAACAGTTCAATTGGCTATAGGTGCGGAACCCAGCTTTAAAAATGGCTCCAAGCTTTCTTGAGAGAAGGAACAACATAAAAGACAAAAAAAAAGCAGTTTCTAAAAGTGCCACAGGACTATCAAATTAATTTATTGCATGAGATTTCATGGGTGTACTCCCATTTCATTAAATGCATGAACTGGAAGCAGAAGCATGTCAAGTGAATAAATACATGCAGAGAAGGGTAAGTACCAAGATCAGTTTAGTCTCTTTTCAGAAAAGCAGACAAGTTGTTTGAATCACTGTGTGGAATAACAGATGAGAACTAAACAAAGTTACTCCTCTGGAATATATATATTGGCAAGCTGCCAAGTTCCAGAGAGGCAGCAACATTAGTATAGTTCAGCAAAAAACAAATAAGGAGTTCTATGGCACTTTTGGGCTATGTCTACACTAGCAAATTAGTTCAAATTTAGAAGCCTTAATATGAACCCTGTCTGTCTACGCTAGGCTTTGCATAGTTCGAACTAAAAAATTTTAAAGCTTAGTTCAAACTAGTTAGTTTGGCTGGTTAGTCCAAACTAACTACTTACGTTGAACTTCCTTGCATATTTAGTTTGAACTAGCACAATGTAGACATGCTAGTTCGAACTAAATAAGTTAAACTGGCAGTTAGTTCAAACTAAGCATGGTTTTTTTAAGTTTGAACTAACTTTTAGTTTGAGGTAACTGCACTTTTTTAGTTCAGACTGTTAGTTCGAACTATGCGATAGTTTGAACTAGCATGTCTACATTGTGCTAGTTCCAACTCAATATGCAAATAAGTTCAAAGCAATGTAGTTAGTTCAGAATAAACAGCCAAACTAACTAGTTCGAACTAAGCTTTTCTTAGCTCAAAAGTAAAATTTTTTAGTTCAAACTAAATGAAGCCTAGTGTAGACAGGGTTCAAATTAAGCATCCTTAATTTGAATTAATTTGCTAGTGTAGACATAGCCTGAGTAACTATCCTTCTATTAGTACATGCGCAGTTTCTAGGCAATAGTTTTTAAGATATCAGTTCTGTTTCAACTCATTTTTTTGACTTGCTGCTGCCACACAACAAGATCCTACACTTTCTGGGGCTTCACCCAACCAGACACCAAGAAAGCAGAGAGCTATCTTTAGGATGCTAATTAACATTCAACTATAGTTTATCTTTTAGAAGATGTCCATCAGTAGCCATTCTTAACAGGTTTTACCACCTCAAGACAGGGCCTGATCCCTCCGAGTTCAATGAGGGAAGCTCAGTGTCTTTCACCTACCATATTGCCTTACACCAGGGGTCAGCAACCCCTAGCACCCGTGCCAAAAATGGCTGACCTGCCCCACTCCCCTCAGTGCTACATGGCTGGTGGCAAGAGCCATGTGCCGCAGCTGCGCTTCCCCACTGGGGAGCTCAGCCAGTAGGAAGAAAGAAGCTGCAGCGCACACAGCTCCTGATCCCTGCTGGCCCTGCCTGCAGCTGGGCAGGGCTGGAGGCGAGTGGGGCAGGTCGGCCTGCCTGTTTCTGGCTCCAACCCCAGAGCTAGAAGCCACCCACCAGAGGGGGCAAGAGCCAACTACGGCTGGGACCCCAGAGGCTGCCCACCAGTGGGAGAGAGAGACGGCCACTGCCAGGAACCCAGAGGCCACCCGCCGGCGGGGGTGGCCCTGAATTGGAGGCTTGGCCATGGCCCCTTTTGGCCCCACTGCCACACTGAGGGTGCTGTGGGCAGGGCTGGCAAAGATCACTGAATCCTGCCTTACACCCTTATCACTTCTCAAATTACTTGTATTTTTTCTGCTGTGTGAATTTCTGCTTTATTACATGCCATTCTTTTCATCTTCCACATTACTACCTTATTACTTGTCAGGAGCATTGCTGGCACATGGCACACGGGGCACGTTCCCCAAGTCCCAGTGCCAGTGCCTTGAGTTGCCGGGGGAGCACCTGCCCGTCCCAGCCAGGGATTGAAGCTGGGCTGCCCATGATGGCACCCGTATCTCCCATCCCTGTCCTCAGCTAGGGATACAGGGCCTGGCTAACGGCAGCATGAGCCTGACACCAGATAGGGCCTGGGCACTGGATCGTGGCCAGGGAGCAGGGCCCGGCACCAGGGGGTGGGGCCTGGGCCCGTGCCCCGGGTCTTTCCCTGGTGCAGCAACGTTCCTGTTACTTGTCATACCATTATTTGCCATATTGTTTACTGCTGTCTTTCTACTGATTTGTTACTTTCCTATTCAACATAACCATCAGCTGCCATCTTGCCAGAGTCTACAGTTTTCACCTTTGCCCAGAGTTGCTTCATTTCTTTCTGCTTCTTTGCTTACACACTACCCATACTTTCTACAGATTTGAACTGAGCTACCTGAACTTACCTTCATGATCTCTCTTCACGTGCATCTCTTTTTTCACCCTACCAATTGCCTGCATCACCACCTCTTTTGCTCCTGTTCCTCTTCTCCCTCCCTTTCCTTCACCTCCTGATTCCATGTAATCCACTTTTATCCATTTTCTTTTCCTCTCAACTCAGAACCAGTATCACTCATTTTTCTCATGAAGTGCTGTAAGCAAGCTCCCCACCCTCCCGGGGAGGGGCAGCTGGTTCAGGTCCCTAGCCCCTCGTGGGGCAGGACCGCCAAAGTCTTTAGCTCCTTGGCAGGGCAACAGTTTCATGGTCATAGGCCCCCTATGGGGCCAGACACCCAGTCTCTGACCCCTTGGTAGGGCAAAAAGTTTCACAGTCTCAATTGTCTCTCTGGTGAAGGGAAAGTACAGTGCTGCTTCTCGGGGTTACGGCTCGAGAGGGGGCGTGGGGACAGGGATAGGAATCAATGAAGGCGTTGGGTTTCACAGCTCTACTGTGTCCCAGCCGAGGTCCCCAGCAGGGGCTGAGGCCTCCGGGCTGGGGTCAGTGGGGTCCTGGCCGCAACACACCACCCCAGGGGTGGGCCCTCTGGGGCCTGGAACCTTGGTGCAGGGGTCAGCAGGGTCCAGGCCGCAACACACTGCCCCCGAGGTGTGGGTCCCCATTGAGGGTTGAGACCCGCACTCCCCTGCGCCACCCCTGTCCTCATGCTCCCATCGTACCTCGTCCGTTAGTTCTTTGGTGTAATCACCCAAGGGGAGATTATAAAACCCCTCCATCTCATTAGGCAGTGGCAGGTCTGGAAGTCCGTCAAGATCCTCTGCAGAAGGTAGTTCATCTAAGTCACATGAGGTGGGTAGCAGCTCAGGATCCTCAGCAACCAAGGGCAGCTCCTCCAAGTCGCAGGGGGGATGCAACGCTTCGGGGTCCCTGGTGGGGAATGGCTTGGGGGCACCCAAATGCCTCTCCACCCATGACTCACTCTGTGGGCCTATGGTGGCCCAGAACCCCAGCGTTCGCTCCCAGTCCCCGGCAGCGGATGGCCGCCGCCAAACGTCCGGGCCTGGGTCTGGCGGCCAGAGCCTGGCTTTCCCACAGGGCAGCCCAGGGTCAGGAGTGAGCAGAGGCATGTCCTTCCCCTTTCAGCAGCTGGTGCTGGACTAAGCTGGCTGCCTTCCTTTTTATACTTCCTGCCCCGCCCCTCTGCTTCTGGCCTGACTGACAGGCCGGCTCTGGCTCTGCCCCCCTGCAGACAAGCAGAAGCCCCTGGCCTATCTCCGAGCAGGGGCTGTGCCTTCCTGCTGCAAGGCTATTTTATTGAAACATTTCCTGCTAGTAGAGCCATGCAGTATTTTTTCCCCACCCTCAGACTTGTAGTTCATATACCAAAAAAAAATCAGTTCTGATGGACCCAAAGCCACTCACATATTGCATCAAAATTTACCAGATATTTTTCGCCAAAAATAAATTTTTTTCAGGATTTATTCATGAGGCACCATTCAAAAAATGGCACAACTCCAAGGAGGAAGTGATGTCCTTTCTAACTTTTAGCTCAGTAATTAGAACTCATCTGAAATGTACTTTGTCAGTTTGTCAAAAGTATTTAAAAAGTCCAGATACACTGCCAAAAAAGGAAACATCAGCTGTTCACTTATGTGACATTCTCCAGGATATAATCTGGGCCCTTTCAGTTCTCCAAGCTGCAGTGCCATTTACGCCACTTGATTATGAAAGCAACCCCTCCTCGCCTACTCGCACGTAACCTCCAGCATGCAGATAGCACTCAGCTATCCTGTGTGAGTGCTAGAACCAGCCATGCATGAATTGCACTACAGGGGAACATCAGTGAACTCCCTGTCAGAGACTATAATCCAGAAAAATGGGTCTTCTATTGCCCTACAGACTTATGGGCAATGCAGGCTCATATGAAGTCCATCATTTCCTTAACAGAAAATGATATGCACAAATCTTGTTGCCCCAAAAGAAGTTTACTACACTGGTTGATTTAAATAAAAACAACCTTATTAACTATAGAATTTTAGATAGATTTTAAGTGATAAGTAATGATGCATAAAAGTTAGAATTAGTTACTGTGACAGGCTGCTCCCCAGATCCAGTCCAGTGCGTTGCTGTGACCATCAAATTCCTACTCCTGAACCCAGATTTGCCCCACTTTGCCAAGTGACCACTCACTCCTCAGTCAGTCCACTCTGGCCCCTGGTGTACAACCTGTCCCAAGCAGAAGGTGTACACTCTCTGGCTACTCAAGCGATGGTCCCCAAGAAAGCACCCACAGCCCCAGACACAACCTTGGGAACTACCATACACTCAAGTCCATCCATTTAACAAAGAAATGGATTGTGCCCAGCCTTCTTCACTCACACACTCTAAAGATCTCACAGCTTTAGATAAAACAACAATTTATTGATCAGATTATAATTCTAAGTGAGAATATGGCCATTCATAGCAGAATCACAATATAAGTGAGTCAGGAGAGACCACAAGGAAATAAAAAGGTAACACACACATGCTAACCTAATATTTCTACCTAAACTGAGCTCATAGTTCAAATTTATGCTCAGGATGTTCAGCTGTCAGATGTTTGTACAGTCTGTCTCTCCCTGAAGCTAGGCAGGGCCCAGATCTTGCTTGAAACTGTTTCAAGATGGAAATTCCCAGGCAAAAAGACCCTGGTCCTTCCCAGTGTCTTCCTTTTTCTCCAAACCCCCTCGATCCCCCCCTTTCTAGGCAGAGGTGATTCCTTTTGCTTTGTCTACACTAGCCAATTGGACTAACTTAGCCCATATCTACACTATGCTTTGCCTAGTTCAAATTAAGAAATTTCTTAGTTTGAACCAGGCAAAGCTTAGTCCAAACTAATAAGTTTGCCTGATTAGTCTGGACTAAGTGCTTAGTTCAAACTTTAGTTTGAATTAACTGCAATGTAGACATGGACTGAAGCTTAGTTCTAACTAAAAAAGTTTGAACTAAGCCATTAGTTTGAACCAGCCACACTTCCTAGTTTGAACCAAAAAGTTAGGACATGCAGCTAGTTCAAACTAACTTCAGAGTTTTTTAGTTTGGACTAGCAAGTCCAAATTAAAAAAAAATAGATGTAGACATGGCTTGGAAGAGACAGAAGCTAACTCAATTAGCACATCTTCATTGCTGCCTACAGGTGCTTACTTGCTACTGGGAGAGAACTCTGTCTGTCTCCCACCATCTGGAGCCATGCTAAAATATTAAACATCTGTGCACATGCATGAAGTTGTAGGAAACATGATATACTAATGATGAGAACTAGCTTCTGAGCATACATGAAGAAACACTGCAACTGGCAACAAATCATACACTCACAGTGCACAAGTGAACAAGAAAATCATAGACATCATAACCCAGGTGCACAGGTGTGCATCCTGTGACAGTTACAACAAAATAAAAGATAAGCAAGATAGACTGCTTATTAACAAGCTAAATGAATTCAAAGCAAAAGTTTTTCTACCCATATGCTTAATAAGTCATGACCCCTCCCAAGTTCGGTGTTAATTCCTTTGTCCTTCACAAGTTGTTGATTCCCTGAGAAGAGAGAAATGGAAGAGACTTTTGGGGTACATTTATCCTTTCTTATAGCCTTAAATATATATATAATCTCTAAATGAGATTCAGGAGACAGCAGGTTTTTGGGGACATGAACCTCCCATGCTCCTTTGCCAAAGCATAGATTTATTTTCACTCACACCTCTTTTCCTGCTGAAGTATGGCCAATAACCTGCAACATCTGGTTGAGGCATCAATTAGGCATTTGTCTTTGAAGAACTGGTTTGTGCCTGCTTTTCTCAGTAATGTTATGCAGTAGAATCTTATAAATTTACATTCAATGTTGACACATTTTTTCAGGACAGAAAAGATCAGCAACTGCTTAACATGCAGAAGGTCCTAGGTTCAATTCCCAGGGGGTTGGACTCGATGATCTCACGAGGTCCCTTCCAGCCCTATGATTTGATTTGATTTGATTTGATTTGAACCTATGAATTTCCAAACGATCCCTCACAAGGTATACTTAAAAATCCATTACAGTTTTTTTAAAAGAGAAAAGAGACTCACAACATGGTAGGGCCACATTAGGGCAGGCTGAGGCCCTAAACTATGTCAAGATTCAAAGGCCCCATATTATAAAAGAGAAAGAGAAAAAATGTATTACACTGTCATGGGATGCACAATGGGCTATAATCTGTGTAACTTTCCTGTTCACTTTTACAGTGTAATTGTGGAGTTTGATGCAAAATGTGAAACTTTTGCATGCTCTGTTTTATTATGGTATCAGGCTGCCTACAGCATCATGTATGTGCACAGATGAGAGACATGCTTTACATGACTCAGAGGGGAGGACAATTAGTTGTCCTCCTGCAACACAGAGACAGTGAAAGCCATTTCCCAATCAGCACTGCAAGCAAGTAGTCAAAGAAGATAGCACAGACAATGGGGCTAGCTAAATGCCTGGGGCACCTCAGCTCAGGAAGAAACAGAGGGGCAAAGAGGTTTAGAAACAAAGACAGACACTTTGAACTGCTCCAGGATTATTGCTAGAGAAACACCAGCCTGGAAACAACTCCAAGAGACTAGGTCTATCTACGTGGCTAGGAGGGTCTGAGCTGGTTGAACAACACCAACAGCCAGTCTTGTGGGTAATAATGAGAAGAACAGACTAAAGACTAATCTTGGAATAGTGTTATTAGATTAGCATGTGTTTTATACCTTTTATTTACTTTTGGTAATACCTGACTTTTTAAATTAATGATTGTGCATTGATTTGCTATATACTCACTTAAAATCACATGAAAATACCTCTTCCACCCAGCTTTTCAAAATAATCCACAAAAAGGGGAAAGATCAGTGCCAACTAACTCTTTCTCTCTCATCTGATATGTAACACATTATTTCTAAAGCCTGGTGTCTTAGTCTGTTTTTGTAGAACACCCAGTGCACTTATTGTACTCAGTGAATACTACTAATGACAATAGACTGAATTTCTATATACAGACAACTTTCTTTGTTACTGAAATCTATGTCTCTCAGGTGCATACAATTATGAATAATTCTTGGTGACCAATAGTATCTGCCTCTTTGGAAATGCTTTTCCAAGTTCTGAACTTGAGGGATCTACTGAAAAAAAAAATAAAATGGGTTTCTTTCCTAATTTAATGAGCAGTCTAGGGGACATGTTTTGAGAGATCAGATGGTGTTTTTTCACTTGAGGAGTTCTTTATTTAACCGATATGTCCAAATTTATGCAACAAAATTTAAAATTATTTTATTTCACATTATTTGATCTTTAACAGTAATTAAATGAAATTTAAATTGAGAACAAGTCTTAAAAATATTATTGAAAGGTTTAACAGAAATCGCTATTATATGAAATCACAACCATGATGTATTTAATCCTTATTAAACTGTTAAAACTATTAAAGTATGGCATCTGGTCCCCATGTGCAAGTCTTCTCAATTAAATACATCTTTTATTATGTCATAAAATATGAACTTCTGGATTGTGTATAAACTAGAAATTAAGTAACATACTAATAATCTCTCTTGTTCTGGGCATGCATCAGCAATGGCAAAGGTATGAAGAAAGAGGAGAGGATTCAGTAATTTCTTAGTTTTAATCCCAGCTCTGTTGCACTGATTTGTGTGACCTTATACAAGTAATTGAACTCCTTAATTCAGTTTTCCTTTCTATAAAAGGCTTGCTTACTTACTTTGCATGACCAGTTTCCACTTCCCCTTTCCTCCCAAAGGAGGAGGATGTGGTAAGCACTAATTAGCTAAAGTTTATAATAGGTTTTCACTATGTAATGCTGTGAGTATTATTTTTATGAATATGAGAATCCTATGAAACATACTGTGACTCTTAAAATACAACACATAGCAAATGACATGTCAGGATTTTATGACTCCATGACTCTAAGAATGATTTAATATATGCATATCTCTAGCCATTTACTGCTATGATTTTATTTGTTTTGCTTGATAGTTTCATGTTCCATGCCCAATGATTCCCACAGGGGTGGTGCTGGGGAACAGATTGGGAGATAAGCTTGCAGTTTAGGATTATGAATCCAGTCATTGTCTTGTGCAGTCTCTCAGGTCATTACCTACAGTGTATGACTAGCCATAAACAGAGGGGAAGGTTGCAACTGAATAGCTGCTGCCTAATCAGTTGGTAGAAGAATACACACACAAGTGATGCTGGGTAAGGTACAGGAAAATCACTGTGCTCATAGAAGAAGATGTATATTTTAACAGAAAGATAAAAGAGGCCGATGACCAGTTTCACCTGCACCTTTGCTCCCAAAGCAATGGTGTCGCTATGACAACAAGCTAATTGACAGTATAAGTTCAGGAGGATCAAGAATTCCCTTTAATGCGGCATGTAACAGACAGACAATTGAACTCAGATATTCATCCACAGGGAAACTTTACTCGTCTAAACTTTCTTCACTAAAAAGATATCCTTTGGAACCTGAACTCATCAAAATAAGTTTAGACGAAAGCAAACGCACACAAAAGGATGTGTGTTTTTAGTGCTCTAAGACTGGTATAGTCAAAAGCTTAGCCTGAGCCTAATTCTAGCTGAAAGCTCCTTTAGCTGGAGATTCATCTTCCAGCTTTCTGTCGGTCCACCATCTTCTCATGTCCACTACCAATGAGCAATTACTGATGCATTAATCCTGTATCACTTTCTCAAAGTACTGACCTTTGGCTGAGTTTCAGTAGAATTAAATGAGATATTATCCACTACTTTGGACTACTTTGTTGAGGGGGTGGGGAGGATAGGAAATGTCAGAGGAACATAAATCACTAAAAAAGACTAGTTTTACCATGTTTTGACAAGATTAAGAGAGACATAGCCAGCAGCAGATTTTATAGCTTATATTTAAAAGATGGTGCTTAGTTCTGAAAACTAAAAAGAGAAAATGCCTGGTTTTATAAGGTGCTGTTAACATGCTAATTAGCAAGAAACATCTGAGTCACATCCTGTGACTGTAACTGTGGAATTTCCATTTGCAACATCGCTGGCATATTATCTCAGGTTTGCAACTGAAAGCTGTTTTTCTTTCTTTGTTTCTTGTTGGTTGGTGTTTTGTTTGTTTTTATTCTTAAATTACATGTAATACAAAGTTCAGTTTTTAACATGATGGCAAGGAGATCCTGGAATGAGTTTCCTACTAGCTTTGGAAATACTTTAAATGAAGAAATGGAAATAAGGTACATCATCTAAAGTGATCCTCATAAAATCATCTAATATCTGTAAAGGGAATGTGTCAATTTTGTTCCACTTTACCTTATTAAAGTGGTTAACCCAAGGGACAAGAGTAATGTTGTGCTAGACATGAAAGTGAGATGCTAAAAATATGGCCATATCTATTTTATAAAATATAGTGCTCTGACCTTTTCAATATTCTGAAGTGTGATTGGTTTTCTAGTCCTTCCCCGCCAGTGAGGAGGAAGGAGAATGGCTGAACAATCAACATATATAAAAATGATAAGGTCAGACAAAGGAACGTATGGTTCTCATTATAAAATTCTGAAATCCCATTTTTGTTCCAAAGACTAATATAGGGAAAAAATGCAAAAGTATGAATCAGTTTTCAGGATTGTAATGAGAAAGCTAAGTCTGACATTAGCCTTTTTTGACAGGGAAGGAAAATACGAGTATGCTGCACACTTGACGCATGTGCTTTAAAATATAGGGGCAGATCTTCAGCTGGTGTAAATCACCACAGCTTCACTGAAATAAAACAAACCACGCAGATTTACATTCGGCAAGATCTGGCACTATCAGTGCACATGATATGCTGACCCAATAAAATGCCTGTCATTGTGTAGATTAGAATTTCTTTTCAAAGTCAGTTACAACTACAGACATATTCTGCCATCTCAAATGTTGTGGTCTACCTTTAAGTCCTCTGACTTTAAGAAAAACATCATACACTAATGACTTACATAAGTAGAACTACATAATGTATAAAATAATCACAGAAGGAAATGGAACTGCAATGATAATTGTTTTTAGAAATGCCATTAAGAGGCCATTTACCTGGTATGTCAAAAAAAGTACTTGCTTATTACCTTGAACATCCTTGTACATGTATTCTCTGTGTCTTGAAAAAAAATGAAATGACTCAATGTTTGTATGGAAGATATTTATATGGTGTTCCTGTGACAGGTTGCAACCCATTACACCCCTGTAATATGATCCAAATAACTCTTCTGTTCACCTTTGCTATACAAGTGTATGGTTTAATGCAAAATATGCCATGCAAAATCCTTTTTGAAAGTGCATGACATACTTTGCATTATTTTTATGGTATCATGTTTCCTGTAACATTGTACACGTGTAAAGAATTAAACATGTTCCCAAAGGAATTTCACATGGTTCAAGTTGGAGCAAGTAATCAGGGCTACAAACACACAGCTAGAGAAAATACACATAATAATGCAACGTATGTCTTGAGTATTCAAAAAGGAACTTGCATGGCATATTTTGCACTAAACTATACAATTACACTGCAAAGGTGAACTGAAAACAGATGTGATGGGGTGTAACTCGTCATAGTTCCAGTAGATGTATCAAACACTATCACCACCAGAGACTCCTTTTAGGCTTATGCCTCAATCCTGTACCAATTTAAACAAGTTCTTAATTTTCCAAGGTACAAATGTGCACGTGTCTTTGCAGAAGGAGAGCTTTATTCTTCCAGCAGCTCAAGAGAATTAATCTGGTGCCTAGAAAAGGATATTTGTGAAAATAGGTTTAGGTAGATTATGCTAAAGAGAGTCCTGTGGCATCATAAAAACTAATACATTTCTTCAAGCATAAGATTTCATGGGCTGCAACCCACTTGTATAGTTAGGAGGTATTTACATACATGCCAGGATGGGACAAAAACTACAATATCTGCTTAAGAAACTCCTTGAAGAATCAAAGGAGTACATCTATGCAGACACACCCCTGAAGCCCTGATCACAGGTAATCCATCTGCTACCCAAGACCACAAACCTAGGAATCCTGGACACCCCAACATCTCTGGCATTGGCACTCTCACAGCAGGATTGTGAGGCTATGTCACCAGCACTCCTAGTTACTTTCATGATACTACTGACTTTCTGAGGAAACTACAATCCATTGGTGATATTCCAGAAACCACCACCCTATCCGCTATGAATGTAGAAACTCTCTATACCAACATTCCACACAAATATGGTATACCAGCCATTGCCATCAGGAACAGTTTATCTGATGATGGCATGCATGGTAGTCAAACTCTGTGACTTTGCCCAGACCCACAACTACTTCAGATTTTAAATAATCTAGACCTTCAAGTCAGTGGCCCAACTATGGGTGCCCACATGGACATGGACCTACAGTATACAAAAATCTTTTTAGCTAACTTAGAACATTGTCTCCTCAAATCCCATCCCCAAGTATCTCTCCTCTACCTATGCTACACTGATGACATATTCATCATCCAGACCCACAGTAAAGAGTCCCTTTGAAGGATTCCATCATCAAGCTTAGCCTGGACAAATCCACATAAGAAATCCACTTCCTGGACACTACAATACAGATAAGAGATGGTCACATTAAACACCACACCATACCAAAAGCCAACTGATAGCAATACATACATTCGTGCCTCCAGCTTCCACCCTGCACCTATTACACAATTCATTGCCTACAGACAACCCCTCAGGTACAACTGCATTTGCTCCGATCCCTCAGACATAGACACCTATCGGGTCTCTATCAAACATTCTTAAAACTACACTATCCCCAGAGCTATTAAAAAACCAGATCAACAGAGCCAGATGGGTACCCACAAGTCACCTGCTACAGGACAGATTCAAAAGAAAAAAAACAACAGAACACCACTGGCCATCACCTACAGCCCCCAGCCAAAATCTCTCCAACACAAAGATCTACAACCTATCCTGGAAGATGATCAGTCACTCCTTCAAGTCTTGGGAGGCAGGCCAATCCTAGCTTACAGACAGCCCCCCCAGCCTGATGCAAATACTCCCCAGCAACTGGACACCATACAAACAAGAACACTAACCCAGGAACCTAGCCTTGCAAGAAACCCTGTTGCAAATTCTGCCCACCATTGACTCCAGTGACACCAACACAGGTTCCAACCACATCAGCCACACCATTAGGAGCTCATTCACCTACACATTTACTAATGTGATATATGACATCATGTGTCAGCAATGCCCCTCTGCCATGTACATTTGCATAGGGACATTCTGATCTGGCCAAAGAATAAAAGGATACAAACCAGATATCAAAAATTGTAACATCCATAAACCAGTCGGAGCGCACTTCAATCTCCCTAGACACTCAGTAGCAGACTTGAACGCTGCCATATTTCAACAAAAGAACTTCAAAAAACAGACTTCAGCATGAAACTGCAGAGCTGGACCTCATATGCAAACCTTACACAATCAGACTGGGTCTGAAAAGGGACCTGGAATGGTTCTCTCATTACAAAAAGTCATTGCCCCCCCCACAACACATTCTCACCTTCCAGTCAACTGTTGTGAATGGGCCTCATCTCCCCTAACTGAATCAGCTTTGTTAGAATGTGTCCCCCTCATTATATTGTTTCTCACTCCTTCCTGCATGTGTATAAATACCTCCTAAGCACAGTTTCCACTTCATGCGTCTGACGAAGTGGGTTGAAGCCCCCAAAAGCATATGTCAGAAGAAATTTGTTAGTCTGTAAGGTTATATCTTCACTAGCAAATTAGACTGGACTAGCCCATGGCCACACTAGGTTTTCCCTAGTTTGAACTAAGAAATTTCTTAGTTTGAACTAAGGAATGCTTAGTTTGAACTTGTAAGTATCAGGGCTTATTCTGGACTTAAGTGAAAGTTCGAACTGGGCACAATGTGGCCATGGCCTAACGCTTAGTTCAAACTTAAGAAGTTTGAACTAAGCCAGTTAGTTTGAACTAACCACGTGTTTTAGTTCGAACTAAGCATTAGTTTGAACTAGAATGCATGGTTAGTTCGAACTAACCTTGAACTTCTCAGTTCGGATTAACAAGTCTGAACTAACTTTTGCAGACACAAACACAGCCTAAGGTGCCACAGTACTCTCGGAGTTTTTGCTGTATACAAATGAACAAAGCTACTTCTCTGGAACTTTAAAGAGAGACTATCCTACTGCAAAAAGCATTCAGTTGTGTCATACCTGAATATTAAAACTGTTTTCCTGTAACACCTTTTTCAGATATTTCCTTGCCTATTTAGACAATTATTAGCAATATTGCTTATTTTTTCTTAGATCATGCTGATAGGTCAGAATGCAAATTCTGTGACAATCATTATCGGTGCAATGAAGTGTCATGTCATAAACACAGAATTATACTGCCACTCCAGGATCAGAAACTAAGACATGCTGAGTAAGAATACGAGATAGTTAATTGCTGAAATTGTGGATCATAAAAGGGTAATACCAAAAAATCAGTTATTGTTTTTAAGTGATCTTTTAAGTTTCCCATTGTGCAAATGCTCTTCAAAGAAGGTTCAGTTGTGTACGGTGCATAATATTTCTTTTCTCAGAAGATATAGTTTAAAAAAAGTGACACTAGGGGCTTCATGATTAAAAAAATGAAGTGCACTCTGCTGTAAATAAACCCACATGAATTGAGCAAGTGTTCATTAATTTTAATTTGCCTAAATTACACTATGAAAAAAGGAGAAATATTGTAAGCATTTGTTATTTTTCGATCCTAACCCAAAGTTACATTGTTTTAATATTGCAGGATGCATTCTGAAATATCCTTACAGGCTGATCTAAAAGCGTACTTTAGAGTAGTTTATCATATTGACTACTGGAATAGTTAAATCATGCATGAACTGAGAAATATGAAATGCTCAAAGAGGCAGAATAAGTGAATACAAATAAGGAGACTTCTGCTCAGTGATCAAGTTACGATTTTGCTTGGAAAGAAGAGCATGAAAAAAGCATAACAAAAAAATTTAAAAAAAATTTGTACTGACAGTGAAATATAGTGTTTGCAGTAACCCAATAGTTGATCAGTCAGCTATTCATCATAAACTCATAAGTATTCAGGTTCAAACTTCTTCCAGAGCATGAACTATCTCCTGCCTTAGTACATGGCATTGGATTATAACATAAGAATGTGGAAACAGCTCAGGAACTTCTTGCACATTGGTGAGTGGCAACTTACCCAAGCAGCACCTGTGACTTGAATAGAATTAGCTGGTTGAGTAATTGCTTGGGGTTCATAATGTGGCACTTCACTGAATTCAGCATTCTTTGGACAACCCCACTGTTTACTGAATTCATCTCTGCAGTGGTCTCAACCCCACATGGTGCCTACAATTGTGGAGTGCTAAATCTGCTGAAATTGCTTTGTGACAAAGTAATACCATATGCAGTCTCTCTCTTGTGCAAAATGAAATGTGCATTTGGGGGACTTATGTCTGCACAATCCATTTTCCTGTGAATAGAGCCCTAAGTTCTTAACCTAGATATTACTTTTTGTGAATCCCCGAACACACCAATTTTTAACTGAGACTTTATAACAACCAGAATTCCACAATTTGATGACAAGTGTTCAATTTGTTATGCAATTTAAGTTGCATGAAACATCAGTTAAATTTCACATATCTATAAATAGAATCTTCTGAGAAATAAAAGGCTTCTAGAAATTTATTACTGTATCTCTTGGGCCAGAACAGCCTGCAAAAGTCAGGCAGAATCATTAAATATACCTTTGACTTCTATTAGATTTTCTTATGGAAGGATGTTTTTTCTAGCAGTTAACTTTATTTCTTTTTTTAAATAACAAGGAGTCCATGCTAGAGTTCACTGTCTTTGAAGGCTTTCTGGTTCTGGTGAGATGTCATTTTCAGAAAGTACAAATGCAAGGGTGTATTCAGCATCCTTTGCAGATAGGCACTAACAACATGGGTTTGCAGCTTCTAACGGGGATAAAGGAGTGGAAGATGGCAACTTTAGGTGGCCCACTCTTCAGTGAGAAATCATGACCACTGCCATCAGCCACGTGAAAAAATATCCATCAGTAGTCTACCAGTCTTTAGAGCAACAAGTCAAACCACCATAATTAACCATCTACACATAAATTATAGTTGTTGATCTACATCTGCAGTCAGTCATATGAAGATGATAACAAGCACAAAGTTATGGACTGTTTGCATTAAAGTTTATCGAGTGGCCAATATAGTCAGGACAGCTCTTAAGCACAAGTGGAAAGTGCTTTCTTGAACCAGAATCCCAATCACAGTTTGTATTTCATCAAGAAGAGAATTGTAATGACCAAGATGAAAGTGCTGTGGCACATAGTCTGACATCCACTTTCAAGGTAAGTTTTATGTAAACATGTCTTTAAAATGTGTAAAAGAGATGTTTTATTCAAATTGTGAGTTTATTATTTATTTTGTGTTGCATGCATAACCTTGCACAGAATATATTCTCTGCGCCAAGAAGTTTACATTTCCTGGGATAGATTATGACTTTAGACTTCTAAACTTGGTGAAAATGTGAAGCATCCTGTGCCTGTTTTTGCTTGTGAATTTTTAGAGGTCCTCCGACTAGTAGCATGAAGAAACATGGAACACTCAAGGCCAGACCAATGCAGGGGCTTTATGGGTTGCACCCTGGGCCCCAGAGCCCCACAAAATCAGACCCCATTCAGACCAACACAATGCTAGCTGAGCTAGGGGTGGGGACTGGGAGGGAGCTGGCTGGCCCTTGGGCCAGAGGCCATGGTCCACAGCACTCCTGCCCTGCCACTGGATTGGCTGGTCAGGCACTGGGGCAGGGTGGGATGATGTGTGGTAGCTGTACTCCAGGGACAGGGCAAGGCTGTCTGGCACATAGTGTGGCCAATGGTAGTGGCTCTCCATGACCAGGAGCACTACTGTGCTATTACAGCAGGGTCCCCACAGCTCAGGCTGGCCTGACTGCTCTCTGCCCATGAAGTGTCAACACTTCATGAACATGAGCCAGCCCCACCCCTACTTCTGGAGTGCCCCTGACCTAGCAGGGCAGACCAGCCTGCCCAGTGAAGGGGTTGCCAAGGCAGGAGCACTGTGGACCACACCTTCTGGACACGGGCCTCCAACCCTGCCCCCCCCAGGTGCTGAGTACTACCCTGAAGCTGGCTGGTCTATGGGCCCCACCTCCCACTGGTGTGATGAGGGTGCAGTGGGGAGACTCACAGGAGTGGGCAGCTCCAGGCCCCCAGGAACCTTATTCTGGCTCTGGGGACACTGTACATTCCTTCTCACTTCCTCAGTAGAATCATTAAATAGGTGGGAAGGGAAGGGGGAGTGGGCAAGGGGGGGCCCCATCTTTCTATACCTCCCATTCCTAGGGTTACCATATCTGAACTTTTCCAGAGAGGAAGGTGGTGCCCTCCTCTGCCCCAATTCCAGCCTCTCTTGCTGTCGCCCCCCTCCACCTGCCCTGGCCCAAGTCCCAGTCTCACCTACTGCCCCCTGAGACTTAATCCCAGCTTCTCACACACTGCCCCCTAATGGCATAGTAAAATAAAATATCAAATCTAGTAAATGATCTGCAGCAGAGAAGCTTCAGTCCAGCCTGATTCAAGCTGCTTGAATCTAGATATGCTTAACTGTACAGACAGGAGTTGCTCCACTCCACTGAGGTAAGTGGAGAACTCCCATATCCCTAACACCAATAGAGATAAATAACCATTTTCAAACTCTCTCTACAGGTACTACTGCTGAGAATGCCTTGGAAGAATTGTCTGATGGAAGGGATCAGAAAGACATGCAGCTGGTTCAAAAGCATGGGATGCATTATCCCAGAAATGGAGGCCCCACTCCTAAGAGGAAAAGAAAGGTGGTGGTGGTGGCTGCCAGGGATTCCCTCCTAAAGGGAGAAGAGTCATCCATCTGCTGTCCAGATTAGGAAAACTGAGATTTTTGTTGCTTCCCTGGAGCTAGAATTGGGGATGTGACTGAGAATCTGATGAGACTCATCAAGCCCTCAGACCACTACCCCTTTTTACTGATCCATGTGGGCACCACTGATACAGCCAAGAATGATCTTGAGCATACCACTGCAGACTATGGGGCACTGAGAAGGAGGATAAAGGAGTTTGAGGCACAGGTGGAGCTCTCATCCATTGTTCCCTTTGATGGAAAAGGCCCAGGCAAAGACCATCACATCATGGAAACAAATTCATGACTATGTAGGTTGTGTCTAAGAGAGGGCTTTGGCTTCTTTGACCCTGGGATGTTGTTCCAAGGAGGAAGAGGACTGCTAGGAAGGGATGAGATTCATCTAACAAAGAGAAGGAAACATATTTTTACAGGCTGGCTGGCTAACCTAGTCAGGAAGGCTTTTAACTAAGTTTGCTGAACAGTGGAGTCCTAATTCCTGAGATTAGCCAGGAAGAAGGACAGCGGAAGAAAACTCAAGGAGGAAGGTCCAACAGGTGAGGCAAATGGCAGGAGAAAGTAGGGCAATCAGCACAGAATCTTAGGTGCCTATACACCAGGGGTCTCAAACTTAAATCACCACAAGAGCAGCATGAGGACAATATTGCAAATATTGGTAATGAAAGTATCATTGAAGACTGCAGGAAATCGCTTTAGGATGCAGCCCACGGGCTGCGTGTTTGAGACCCCTGCTGTACACAAAAGCAAGGAGCCTTGGAAACAAGCAGGAAGAATTGGAAGTCCTGGCACAGTCAAGGAACTATGATGTTATTGGAATAACAGACATGCTGGGACAGCTTACATGTCTGGAGCACTGCCATGGATGGGTATAAATTGTTCAGGAAGGACAGGCAAGGGAAAAGAGGTGGAAGAATACCACTATATGTAAAAAAGCTGTATGACTGCTCAGAACTCCACTATGAAACTGGAGGCTAGTCAGTTGAAAGTCTGAGTTAAGTTTAGAGGAGTGCAACAAGGGTGATGTCACAGTGGGTGTCTCGTGTAGCCCACCAGACCAGAATGAGGAGGTGAATGAGGCTTTCTACAGACAAGTAGCAGAAGTTTCCTGATCACAGGCCTCGGTTCTCATGGGGGGGGGGGCTCCAATTACCCCGATATCGGCTGAGGGGGGGCAATACAGCAGTGCACTGACAATCTTGGACTGTGGTTTTTAAACTTTTTTCCTCAGGACCCAGTTGGAACAAAATCATTTATGCCCACAACCCATCAATTACATCTTTGAACAATGTACTCCAGTCTTTTAGTAGTAGCAGCAGTGGGGTCCATGACCAGTGCCAGAGGGGCTGCAAGCCAGTACTGAGTCTTGACCCCAAGCTTGAAAATCAGTGATCTAGGAAGTTTTTGGAAAGTATTGAGGACAACTTCCTGGTACAAATGCTGGAGTAACCAACTATGGGTCTTGTTCTTCTTGACCTGCTGCTCACAAATAGGGTATGTTTACACGGTAACTGTTATTTCAAAGTAACCCATTTCGAAATAAGTTAATTCGAATTAACAGTTTGTTCATTTGAATTAAGGGAAAGCCAGCTTTTGAAATGGCTGTTATTTCAAAATAAGGCCGTTCGGACACGTTTCAAAACAATGGCGTTGTTTCTAAACAGTGGTATTGTTTTGAAACAATGTGTCTGAACACCGTTGTTTCAAAACAACCGTTTTGAAACAACAGCTATTTCACTTTCCTGCTAGCTTTAATGGTTTTGAAATAACAGTATATCGTGTGGACATGAGAAATTTTATTTCGAAACAACGGCTGTTTCAAAATAAAACTCATGTCTGAACACAGCCATAGAGAAGAACTGGCAGGGGAAACAAGTGAATGGCAACCTGGGCAGCAGGGACCATGAGATGGTAGAGTTCAGGATCCTGATCAAACAAAGAAGAGAAATAAACAGAACACAGACTCTGGACTTCAGAAAAGTAAAATAAACTTAAGCTCCCTCAGGGAAGTGATGGGCATGATTTCCTGGGAGGCTAATCTGAAGGGGAAAGGACTCCAAGAGAGCTGGCTATATTTTAAAGAAACTCTACTAAGGGCACAGGAAGATACCATTCCAAATGTGAAGATAGAATAGCAAATACAGAAGGTGCCCAGCATGGCTTAGCAGAGAACTCCATGGTGATCTGAAACACAAAAGGGAAGCTTACAAGAAGTGGAAGCTTAGAATGATGACTATGGAGGAGCATAATGACGTTACTTGGCCTGAAGAGATAAAATCAGAAAAGTCAAAGGGCAATTGGAGTTGCAGCTAGCAAGAGAGGTGAGGGGGTAACAGGAAGGGTTTCTACAAATATGTCAGTAACAAGAAGACGACCAGGGATGGTGTAGGTCCTTTACTGAATGGGAAGGCAACCTAGTGGTGGATGATGCAGAAAAGGCTCAAGTACTCAATGCTTTTTTTAACCTCAGTCTTCACAGGCAGCATCAACTCCCAGGCTACTGCACAAGGTAACACAGAACGTGGAGAAGGAGAACAGCCCTTGGGGGGGATAGAAGGTCAAGTTAGGGATTACTCAGAGAAGTTGGATGAGCACAAGTCTATGGGGCTGGATGAACTGTGTCCAAGGGTGCTGAGGGAGTTGGCTGATGTGATTGCAGAGCCACTGGCATTATCTCTGAAAGCTCATGGTGATCGAGGGAGTTTCCAGATGATTGGATAAAGGCAAATATAGGACCTATCTTCAAGAAAAAGAAAAAGAAAAAGAAAAAGAAAAAGAAAAAGAAAAAGAAGGATCTGGAAAACTACAGACCAGCCTCACCTCAATCCTTAGAAAAATCATCGAGCAGGTCCTCAAAGAATCATTTCTGAAACACTTGGAGGAAAGCAGGGTGATCAGAAACAGTCAGCATGGATTCACCAAAAGCAAATTGTGTCTGACCAACCTGACTGCCTTCTATGATGAAGTGACTGGCTTTGTGGATGTAGGAATAGCTGTTAACATGATATACCTTGACTTTAGCAAAGCTTTTGATATGGTTTCCCACAGCATTCTTGTCTGCATGTTAAGCAAGTATGGTTTGGATGAATAGATTGTAAGGTGGACAGAAAGCTAGCTAGATCATCAGTCTCTGCAGGTAGAGATCAATGGCTTAATGTCTAATTGGCAACCAATAATGAGCAGAGTGCTCAGGGGTCAGTCGTGGGGCTGATTTTGTTCAACATCTTCATTAATGATCTGGATGATAGGATGGATTGCACACTCAGTAAGTTTGCAGATGACATCAACCTGTGGGAAAATGGTAGATACACTGGGGGGCAGGGATTAGGTTTCAGGGAGACCTAGACTAATTGTAGCATTGGAACAAACAAAATCTCATGAGGTTCAACAAAGACAAGTGCAAAGTCCTACACTTAGGATGGAAAAAAAATCTCATATACTGCTACAGGCTGGCAACTGACCAGCTAAGTATCAGCTCTGTAGAAAAGGACCTGGGGGTTATGGTGGACAGGAAGCTGTATACGAGTCAGTGTGCCCTTGTTGCCAAAAAGGCCAACAGCATATTGGGTTGAATCAGGAGGAGCACTACCAGTAGATAGAGGGATGTGATTATTCCCCTCTATTTGGCACTGGTGAGGCCACATCTGGAATATTGTGTCCAGTTTTGGGCTGCCCACTAAAGAAAGTATTTGGACAAATTAGAATGAGTCCAGTGGAGGGCAACAAAAATGATTAGAGTGTTGGGGCACATTACTTATGAGGACAGACTGAAGGAACTTGCCTTATTTAGTCTGCAGAAGAGAAAACTGAGGAGGGGATTTGATAATTACCTTCAACTGCTTGATGGGGTGCTCCAAAGAGGAGGGAGCAAGGCTATTCTCAGTGCTGACAAGACGACAGAATAAGGAGCAATGGTTTCCAGCTGCAGCTGGAGATGTCTGTGTCTAGGATACTAGGAGAAACTCTCTCACTAGATGGTTGTGCAATGCAGTGGTTAAAGTATAATTTCATGGGTCCCAGAGCCCTCCTAATCACTGGCTACCCTTCCCATATTGTCCAGGCCCCAGCCCATGTAGGATGAGGGCATAGGATGTGGAGGAATTGAGCAGAGGCAGGAGTTTGGGGCACTGAAGGGAAGAGTTGGAGGCAGGAGATGTCAGGGTGGTGAAGGGGGGCATGGGCAAGAGATGGGGCAGAGAAGGATTGGAGCAAGGGAGTTTGGGGCCTGGGGCAATATGTGAAGGAGACACTGGGCCGCCTGCCTGGCCAGTGCCTAGCCGTGGCCATGGGGAGCTTTGGGACCCAGATCAGGGCTGGCCTTGCGGGAGACAGTCTGCCCCACCGCTCCCTGCACCAGCCCCGGCCCTGGCCCACCTTGCTGCATAGGTGGAGGAGCTCACAGCCCACCCCGGCCCCAGTCTCCAGGAGTTTGCTCTTCACTTCTGACCTGGCAGGAGCTTGCTGTTCCCTGCCTCCATAACCCCAGAACCAGAGACGTTCTGTGCCCTTAACCACAGTTAGTGGTTTGTGCCCTTGCTTGACGCCCTCACCCACTTACACTGCCTTGTGCATACCCCTGCCTGTAGTGTTCTGCTCACCTAAAACAGGAAACCTGCACTGCTGTATTCCAGTACTGTATTTAAAAGTTTACATTTCCAGTCAGGGCTGGATTAAGGTTGCTGGGGGCCCAGGGCTGCAGACTCCTGTAGGTCTCTCTCCACCACCCCCAATCACAGCAGCAGGGAGTGGGACCCATGCACTTTGCACTTGAGAAGCCCAGCTGGCACTGGATGGTGGGAAAGGAGCCCAGGCACCAAAGGTTGTGGTCCAGAGTGCTCCTGCTCTGCCCAGCCCTGCATTGGGCTGGCTGGTCTACCCCAGCAGGTCAGGATCACTCCAGGGTGGGGGTAGGTGTGGGGCCAGTTCACACATAGTACAGCCTCCAGTGTGCAGGAGTAGAGACTGGCCAGGCCAGCCTGCGATGAGGGGCCCTGCTGCAGCAGCCCAACAGTGCTCCAGAGGCTGCACTGTGTGCCAGCCAGCCCTGCCCTGCCCTGTCCCTGGAGTGCAGCTGCTGCATGCTGCCCCCCGTAGCAGACAAGCAGTCAAGAGGCAGGGCAGGAGTGCCACAAACCATGGGCTCTGGTTCCAGCCACCTCCAGTGCCAGCCAGGCCCTGCCCAGCATCCCCCAGGCTCACCTAGAACTGTGCTAGTCTGAGTGGGACCTGATTTTTGTGGGGGCAGTGGGGCCCCCATTTAGTCTGGGGCCCAGGACTGCAGCCCCTAAAGCCCCTGCATTGATCCAGCCCTGATTCCAGTCTGGTTTTATTTTAATATTGTACCCAGCTTATTTCAGTGGTTTTTGTAACCCAGTGGATCCCTCTTAGGCTGTGTTCACACACAGGGGGTTATTTCGATACGGTTGTTTTGAAACAACTTGTATCGAAATAACAACTTATTTCGAAATAACTTAATTTGAATTAACAGTTTGTTAATTCGAATTAAGGAAAAAAGCTCAAAGCGAAATAGCAGGTTCAGGCAACAGTTATTTCGAAACAAGTCACCATTGTTTCGAAACATGTTCGCACGGCATTGTTTTGAAACAATCATTTCGAAACAATGTTGTTTCGTCCCCGCATGGGGTTTAACTTGTTTCGAAACAACGCCGTTGTTTCGAAACAACAGTTCCCGTTGTTTCGAAACAACCGTGTGTCGTGTGAACAGGGTATTTCTTATTTCGAAACAGCCTCTGTTGTTTCGAAATAAGAGTGCTGTGTGAACACAGCCCATAACTAAAGATTTGGTTCTGTTTGGTTTTGGCAGCAGGAAATTTTCCTGGGATACTTCAGGAAGATAGATCAATGATCCATCTTAAAATGTCAGCTTATGGAAACAAATCACAAAATTAACACAGTTGCTTCTTTTTCTATACATAGGGAACTGTAGTATCTCCAATACCACTATGTAGTAACTGTTAACAAAGACCAAACTCTTAATAGTAGCTGCCATGCAAATTCCAGTTCCAATCCTTTGAAAAGTGGTGGGGAAATTAAGAAAGTAGGATGGAAGTTGTTATATTGCTGTATTCTGGGAAATATCAGTTCAGGTTATTAACTGAATACACAACTGATAGAGTCAAACTAAAATCCTGGCCTACCTTCCCAGGAAGATTTCTGCCTCAAAAGGGTATTTGGTGGCCAATCAAGCTGCAAAATGCATTGTCAGCTTGTGATATCAACTGCAAAAACTGTGTTCTCTACAAATAAAAGTAAGGTGTAATCTGTGTGATGCTCTGTGATTATCATTGATGTTGACACCATGGTTATGTCTACACTACAAAATTTAGTTTGAATTAACAAAGTCAAACTAATAAGTTTGAACTTAATTTGAACTAAACTCGCCTTAGTAAGTCAAATTAACAAAGTGCACTAATTCAACTTAAACATTAAATTGAATTAGTGCATGATTTTAATTCAAACTAACTGCCCTAATTCAAATTTATTTAGTTTGAATTAGGTTTAATCCTGGTCTACACTGCCCTTAGTTTGAACTAAGAATCGAACTAAGCACTTAGTTTGAACTAAATGCAGGTGCTACTAATTCAAACTAAACTTTCATTATTTCAGATTAAGGAATTCCTTAATTCAAACTAGTGAAAGTCTATGGGGGATGGGGACTAAGTTAATTCAAATTAAGGCACCTTAATTCAAACTAATTTGCCAGTGTAGATGCACCCTATGGCTATGCCTACATCTGGCAAATTTGGTTCGAACTTGCTAGTCTGAACCAAGAAGTTTGAGTTGAGTTCAAACCAACACTTAGTTCAAACTAGAACACGTGGATAGTTCGAACTAAATGCTTAGTTTGAACTTCTTAAATTCAAACTAAGCATTAGTACGAATCTTGCCCATACCTAGTGCGAACTTAAGTTTGAACTAAGCATGCAAGTCCAAACTAACCCCCAGTACTTACAAGTTTGAACTAAGCTTTTCTGAGTTTGGACTAAGGAATTTCTTAGTTCAAACTAGGGCAGGGGTCAGAAACCCCAGGCACCCATGCCAAAAATGGCAAGGGAGCCGAGCCTGAATGGCACGTGGCACCATTCTGGCTCCCCCACTGGCCCCACTCCCCCAGTGCAAAAGTCGCATTTCAGGGTTCCAAGCCCCCCTGGTTGTGCATCCCCATTGGGGAATGCAGCCAGCTGGGACAAAAAAGTCATGGCACACGGCTCCTGCTCGCTCTGCCCTCGATGTGTCAGCAAACCATATACGGGTATGTGATTTGTTCACGACATCCTAGTATTCATCTTGTACGTGTAGTTTTCCACAAACTGAGACAGAGTTTGGTTTTGAATAGTAAAATTCCCTCCACATGAAAGAAGGTATAAAAAAGCCTGGAGACATCTCTATTTTGTCTTTATTTCCTGTTTCATTTCTCTGGAGTAGATTTAAAACAAGGAAGCTCTAAACTAAGACCAATGACCGCCAAGCAGCAGAGCCTTTGGGGAGGGCAGGGGCCAATTCCCCCCTCACTGGGGGGAGTTGCAGGGTGGGCCAGCCCAGAGGGCAGGCCCTGTGCTCCCACCCCTCCCCTGGGTTGGCCACTCTGCCTGTAGGGGTGGGGTGGGCCAGCCCAGAGGCCAGGATCCACTTCCCCACCCCACCCCTGGGCCAGCTGTTCCACCTGGGGGCAGGACAGTCCAGCTCAGAGGCCTAACCCTGCACACCCGTGAAAGGCAGCAGGGCACACGGGACGCAGCATGACACAAGGGGAGTGGAAGCAGCGTGGGCCTGGGACGCTAGCCCAGCTCACCTCCCTCAATGGACGGCCCTTCTGAGGAGCTTAGGTAATTTCTTGACCAACATTTGCAAACTAGCAGTTTATTCCATCACTACTACATATATAGTACAACTTTGCAACAAGTGTGCATATGATACAAACCGTTTTACCTCTTTATTCTCTCTTATAGAGAAGCCTTTATATTTTGGTTACTAGAAGACTGGCAGTGGCATTATTACTGGGTAAGATCTGAATTATATATTGACCTGGTTATGTTGCTCATCTTTTGAGTTCGATAGAACACTCTGGTTGATGAAACTGGTTTTCATTAACCACTCATCATATAGTTTAGTGTCTGCATACTGAAATAAGTGTTGCAATGTCTACAGAGACTGCATTTTTTACCTGTTAGCCAACAAGGCAAAAAGAGGTATTTACTTTTCTTACTGAGTTGGCCTATCTTATGATAGATCAGCCATCAGTTTGGAACTGACTGCCCTATTGCTCAGCAGTTTATCACAAATCTGACATCTTCAGCTGTGACCCACTGAGGCATGGATTCAACCTGTTTTTCCAAAGCATGAGGAGCCTCCAACTACCCAGGACTGTGCATAAAAGGATCATCTAAAGAAGCTCAGGTAGGTAGACAAATAGATGCACATATTGTACATATAAATGGGTTAACTGTAGAAAGATTACATGACATTCTTTCATTTGCTCCCCAGAAGAACAACATATACTCTACTGAGGGAAGCTGGATTAGTTATGACCCACTTCGAAGTCTATAATATTATCACTGAAAACATTAGAGCCTAAATTTTGGATTAGATATGTTATATTTAACAGGCAGCCCTTGACTTCTCTCCTCTGCTTTACCAAGAAGCAAAAACCTTTTATCAGAGTAACATGAATAATGTAATGCAATATTACTATAACTTTTACTGAAAGCAACTAACATTTCCATTTGCTGTAAAAAAAATATTCATTAGACAAATATTTGTCTAGTATAATTCATTAATTTACTCATTTTCCCCTTAATACATTTATTATACAGCAATTTGTTAACATTTGTCCATGATTTTCATGCCTATCTTTCCTTCCTGACTCAAAAATACAGATTTATGCTCCCAGAAGTCAATGGGAATTGCAGCTACATTACTAAAAGTAGAATATGGTGCACTAGATTAGTTTCTATTCCCCCCCCCCCCAAAAAATAGTGCCAAACCCTGTTTTTCCCCACTGTGTTCCATCTTTTAACGATTTGCACTTTATACACAGAGGGTGTAAACTGCTTCCATTCTCCTTTAGAAGTATTTTACGCTCACTTTACAAAGGGTACAATGACATTCAGCTTCCATTATAGGAAGAATTGTTACTAACAGTGCTTTGTGTCTCTGTGTATAAATAATTGGTTAATAGAAAATGTGCTTGTAAATAGCATTCGGGGAAATAACATTGTTCCAGGCTCTATAGGCCCAATAAAATGTATTGTTGTGAACTACAAATAGCTTCCTCTGTGTTGTTCTTTACAATAGCTGTTAGTATAAATGATTTCACAGAGTTAAGGACAGTGGCAAATAAGGTTTGTTATCAATGCAAATATTGTACAAAAGATTAAGAGGAGTATAAGATGGCTCCATGTTGATATCCAAGCTAAGTTATTTCCTTTTCATTAATTTTTGATGGGCCACAGATAGTTGACCTAAATAAATTCAAGTAGTTTCATTTCCCACAAGTTTCATCTAACAAAGTTATCATTCCCCAAGCAGAATATAGGCAATAGGATGGAACAGTCATAGGTTTAAATGTACCCAATAAGAAATAAACATCAACAAAAAACAAAATGCAAAGCTTGTTTGAAACTTATTTTCCATTTGGCAAATACAAAAGTGTCCTCCAGTGTTATATCAAGGAGCATCAAGCAATCCAAAGGGAGAGCAACACAAAAAGAGAAAGCAATTTGGAAACATTATTTCTTTGGTATTTTTAACTAAAAAGTTCAAATTTTATTTGTGAAGGAATTTAGTGCCCACGGATGGACATGAGGGAATAACCATGCTAATTTAAGCTAAGCATACTCACCACACAGAGCTCTGCCTGTGCACCTCAATTTTGACTTTCGTCCTACTTATTAGTTCACTCCTGTTTTGCTGCCAATTATGCTGAATTTTCCCAGAAGTAATCATCAATGAGTGCCACAAATGCATCAGAATAAAAATGGAGACTAAACTATTTTCTTTCAACTAACCAATTTAAAAACCACTGAAAAAAAAATTCCTCAACAGAAAAGCCTTTCGACATGAATGATGCTCCTAACACAGACATCTCATCTACCAAACATGGCTTCCTTCAAAAACAGAAATGAAAAAAATGAAAATACAAAAACCTAAAACAAACTCCACTATTAAATAAAACCCAAGCAGATTTTAGTTATTACTTCAAAAGTGACGGACAGAATTTTGAAGACCACTATGGATTTCACTATGGCTGTTGATTTTATATAGAAGGCAGTGAGGGTATGTCCACTCTTGCAAGTTATTTCGAATTAAGGAGGCTTAATTCAAACCTACTTAATACCCGTCCACACTAGGCTTTCCTTAGTTCAAACTAAGGAACTCCTTAATTCAAATTAATGAAAGCTTAGTTTGAACTAGTAAGACCTGCTGGCTAGTTTGAACTATGCCCTTTGTTCATTCGTTAGTTCGAACTAAAGACAATGTAGACAAGAATTAACGCTTAGTTCAAATAAATAAACAAAGTGGACTAATTCGAAATAGGTCACATTGTTAATTCAAACTAACTTTTCCTAGTGTAGACATAGTGTCAGATACTAAAGTGACACTCATTGATAAACTAGATCAACCAACCAAAACAAAGAGAACACAACTAAGTGTAAAAATACATGTATAACTTTAAGCATTCCAGTTTTGTTGTAAGCTTGTTGGTGTCAGGATATTAGAGACCCAAAGTAGATGAGGTAATATCTTTCTTCTCAAAAGCTTGTGAGTCTCACCAACCAAGTCTGATATACTAAAAGATAGTTAGCAATAGGTGAGACATTAAGTCACCCATCTTGTCTTTCAAACTTCAGACATGGGATTTGTCCCATTAGATCTCTCCAATACCACTAAAGTTAATGGGTGCATGATTGGTTCAATGGGACTAGCCATAGTTAAAGCTGTCCAAATGTTTAAGTGCTTTGCTGGATTAAGACTAAAGCCTATAGAAAATACTCAATGTAAAAATGAGTTTAATTGTTGAGCAAGGTCCTTTCTCCCACAAAGAGTTAAAAAAACAAAAACAAAAACAAAAAAAACACCTCTGTCTCTCTTCAGAGCAAGATAATACCAAGGCTACACAGCATAAGCATGGCACAGTTGTTCTACCTATCAGGAGTAAGGTCTGTGGGTGTGAAGCGGTAAGGCAGGAAAGTCACTGAAAATGTAAAATTTCAAGTTTCACTTTGCTTGAAAATATCATAGCATTTTATTAAGACTTTACAAAGTATTAATGATGCTTTTTTACATAATTCTTTGTAAATAAAAGGTTCCTCCACTCCCTTAAGGAAAATAAGGTCTTTTAACATGGCAGAAAAAGAATAGGTTTTCTCCATAAAACAGCAAATTGAACTTTTTTTTTTAATTTAAAAAAAAAAAAAGAGCAATATTCCCAGATCTCTCCTTTTACTCTGGACTCCAGAGAAGAAACGACAATTTACTATCTTGCTGCACCACCCACCTTCTTGATGATACTATTGATGACAAAGTACACTTCATAAAAAGTTTAAATGAACTGGACGAAGACAAGCACACTTCTGTTTCCCAGAATATATGTGTGTTATTAAAAAATTGCACACCGGTCAGAACGCTACAGTTGTGAGACTGGCAGCATTTATATTTCCAAAGGGATAGCCATGTTAGTCTAGTCTAGCAAAAAAAAACCCAAGGATTAATATGCAAATTAAATTCTGTGAAAGCAGGATTGAATCATGATTATGGGTTCTTTTCCCATTACAAAAGGTAATTTGACTTCAGGCTTCCCAGGCTTTGAACCTAACAACTGCTCTGATTTGCAGTTACAGTATGACCTGATCCTATGTTTTACACCCCCTTGCATTTATTTTCATTCCATTCTGTAAGTTCACCCATTTTCAAAGCATCTGACGAAGTGGGATTTTCTCCCACAAAAGCTCATGCGAAAAATAAATCTGTTAGTCTTAAAGTGCCAAACGACTCCTAGCATTTATATTAGAAACCTTGTTTTTCCATTTCTTTTCATAGCTTGTCTGTTTCAAATTTCATTTAGCTGAATCCAAGCATAGAAACAGACATTTAGCTGTTAACATGTTCTAACAGGAACAATTCTTTAAGACAGCCAAGATAGAAAGATACAGAGGATAAGTAGCAACCATTGCCGAGTCAAGCTTCAGATTAATAATATCAGAGCAGTGAAATAGTAGCTGCTGAGGTCGGTGATAACACTTCCATTGACTCCAAGATTTCAGCAAAGAACTAGCAGCCGCCTGCCTCTGCGCACAATGTACAACATGATTTTGCTGTTCTACGTATGAAAGTTTTTCAGGATGTGGTGCAAGAAATTTAATTCTGTGATTGTTTTCTTTGTTCCCCTCACTGATCCCTTAAACAAGAAAAGCCACCACTCCCCAGAAAACACCTGGAACCAACCACATTCATTCCTAGCATATTGAATAATACCTCTGCTTTTATGGTGCTATCTTAAACAATCTTTTGACTACACCACACATATTTAAGGCAACTGCCTATGCATCTCAATAGTACTACATATATAGAGATGTGTAAGAATAAGACTCCATATTTGATGACTTTGTGAGTCTAGAACCAAATAATCATGTTTAAAATAATGACAAATGATCTGTTCTGCTCAAAGGTGACATCAAATTGGGAGGTCTAATTCTAACCCGAAATATCAAGAGACATTAATTGTAGTTTTTGTTTGACAAACTAGCAGTGCTTCTCTAAAAAGGAAAAACGGGCAGAAGCAAGAAAGCTAACCTGGGAAGAAGGGGAAAAAAGTAGAGTTGAGAATAAGACAGAGTCAGTGTGGATGGGTAGAAGACAAGGCCTTTGAACACAAGAGGAGAATTTCTCTTTATTGGGTGAAAAATAGAATAGTCAAAGAAGCCTAATTTAAAGAAAGCTTATTACAATTTGGAGAACCTCTATCCATAAATGGAGAGTCCTGCTGAAAGAAGTTAAGGAGGCACCAGCAGACATCACTGCAATTATTGTTGTTTTACTGAAATACAAATCATCTACACAAACAAGGATTTCTGTCCCTTCCTATTTTAGGGTTACCAGCACTCCATGTTTGCCCTGGAGTTTCCACATATTAAAGATTAGCTTCCAGGAGACTGATGTGAGACACCTCATAAGGAATTCGCAAAATGAATATTGAATGGTGATTCACATTTATCTGATTAGCTTCTTGTTAGTTTCACACATTACTGGAAGCACTGTACTTGAACTGGTGTTTGAAATATCAAGGCAACACACTTGCTTTCTCTTTCTCTTCTCACTGGTATAAGAGATACTATAACTTGTTATGTCTCTACAGTTAAGTCAGGTCTCTTGCAGTGACCAAATGCAACTCTGGCTCTTCAGATCAAAAACAGCATTTTGTATTTCAAAAGGAACAGATCCATTTTTCAAAATGGTTGATTTCAGTGGTGACTTCAAATAGTAGCACAAAGTACTCTTTTATTTATAAAGATGACTGATCTAACACCCCTGATTATAAAAATTGGCTTTATATCATAAAATGAATTGACACTAAATCAGTCTTAGGTCAAGAATTTCCCATTAAATATAAAGGGAGAACAGCTATTGCCATTCATGCTAAATGTCCAAAACACAAAGATGCTACAAAAAATCAGACATGAACACTGCAAATTACATTTTTCTTTTGTATTAGTAAAAGGAAACACCTCAGTAAAAACTAGTGACAACAGAAGAAATAGAAGTTTTTCCTGTAGTGGTCCATCATTTTAGTTATTCTAATCAAGCCTGTGGTAACAAATTGGTTGTCAAGTTTTGACTGGATTCTGAAATTGATAAGTGTCTTGTGCACATACTAAAGCATCAAGAACTACTAAAAATGTTGTGTTACCAAAACCAGAGCATTTTTACCTAGTTATCTGTACTAATTGAGACAGACTCTTCAAGTAAAAGAAATAAAAGTTTTTCCCTAAAACAAACAGGAAGTCCTGTGGCACTTAAAAAATAACAAATTTATCTATTTCATGAGCTTTTGCGGGATAAAATCCTACTTTGTCAGATGCTTTGAAGATGGGGGAACTTATAGAATGGGAGGAAAATAAATGCAGGGAAGTGTAAGTCATTGGATCATGTCACACTGTAACAGCAAATCAAAGCAGTTGTTAAGATTCAAACACTGGGGAACAGCAGATAGAGGAAGACTCAAAAGACCAGAATAGGTTGTTTTATTAGCGCCATAATGTCAGGTGATAAGTACTCCCCACATCCACATCTGGGGGAGGGGAGATTGCCTGGGGTCCAAGGCAATAGTTCCCAACAACCTGAGTCAGTATCGCTGCTGCCTGGGCCCTTCAGCTAGGTGGAGTATGCAAATAAATAGTTTATCCTTCTGGCTCCCAGGGAGGGTAGGGCAGGCAAGCAGTTCATAACCACCTCAGGGGTTCATGCACTTTTGTAATCAAAAGCTTAGGCAGGAGGTCCCTGTCAGTCCAAGGGGTGTGGAAGGGTGGACTAGAGAGATGTAGCTCCCCCACCCACATCTCAACAACATCCCAGACCAGGACTCTGTCTGTGATGGGGGCGGTCACAACTCTGCTTAGCTGGGATCTCTACACAACACGCTGACCTATCTTGAGCAAGAAATATCACTCACTTTGTCTCCCTGGACCACTTCCCACTGCATCTCTCACTGCTGTTGACAGGGTCTATGGGTTCTCTAGCACTGTCTGACTCCAGGCAGACAACCATTTGGGTCTCTGAGGACTCTGGTTCCTTCTGCCGCAGACTCAAGTGGCTCCCTGCTTAGAGAGTCTCCAGTAAGTGTCCTTCCTCTTCATCAGTCAACCTTAAATGAGCTGGGCTGCTCCCTTTTGTACTGAGACAAAAGTTGGAGCACGCCCAGCATGATCTAAGTCTTAGAGGTGGGACTTTCTCCACCCCTAATGCTGCATCAGCTCCTTTGCCTCTACCACAGGGTAGATAAACACGATCACACGACAATGATCAGATGAGTGATGCTTTTGCTCCATTCATTTCCAACATTAGAGGAAAGAGTTTTCATATCAATTGTGTCTCTTCCTTTGTAGTTGTTAACACCTCCATTAGTTTTGAGAAACAGATCAGTTTTTACCACAGGTGGAAACAACTGAGTGACAGAATGATTCATTATGGATGCAAGTGCCATGTAATTCACAAACTACATTAGAAACAGCATGAGGACCAAGACACTGAGCACCATAGCAAGTTCTCTTCCTCTATTATGAAGACAGATTTTGCTCAGTTTATTTTTTGACTCTGTAGAAAGGGAATATAAGGAACTTTAGCCAACAATGCGACTTGGTCCCTTCTACCTTCAATAGAACAAGTCATACAACATCTGCCTCTAAAGGTATTTACTTCCTACATAACCTGATAGGAGTATTTCATGAGGCATTAAGGCTCTGTCTACACTAGCAAATTAGTCAGAATTAAGGAGCCTTAATTTGAACTGATTTGAACCCTGTCTACACTAAGCTTTGCCTAGGTGGAACTAAAAACTTTTTTTAGTTTAAACTAGTTAATTCAAACTAATATGCATATTTAGTTTGAACTAGCGCAATGTAGATGTGCTAATTTGAACAAAAGTTCGAACTAAGCACTTTAGTTCAAACTAAAAAAATGCATTTAGTTTGAACTCACTTTCGAATTGCTTAATTCAGACTAACTAAATCTGAACTAAGATTTCAGGTGTAGACATAGCCTTAAAAAGCTAGAATGCAAGTGTATAGAACTAGGCTGTGTCATGGAAGCTCTTCATTCTAAACTATAGAGTTTGTTCTCTTCCCTTTTCTATGTATCATCAGCTTGAGCCATTTTGCACAATGTCTCTCACTGCAGTAGGAGAAAAATTGGGGAGGAAATATACTAGTGGTTGAGCAAACAAAGGTATGGGGAATACTCTTTACCACACTGTTTTTCCCCGTTCCCACTAGTTTTTAGATGTATATGTGGTACCTTTTTAGGGATATTATGCAGTCAGAGAATGCAGCAGGCACAAGATAGGCAGCTGCCTAGGAAAGCAGACCTGCTTATGTTGGCAGATTCACAGCAAGCTGGGTTATAATCTATCCCATGGGAACATGTCACAGAACAAATTAATTGTCCATGTGCACTCCAACATGCATTAACAGCTCCTTAATATGCTTTGATCATTAACAGATATGGAAGCCACAGCACAGGTTATATGGCTGGAGAGCTTGGCCCAACAAGAGTGCACAGCCAAGCCACAGCCCAGTCCTTGATGGGCTCTGCCTAGACAAGACTAAGGATAAGTGGCTTGGTCAGTGATCAAGTAGCCCATTTGCACCCTGCCATCGTCCTCTTGCCCCTCTATGCCTATAGCCTTCTCCCCACATTTCTCCTGTCTCTAGCCTCCTACCCAGTCTTCCTGCCCCCCCCCATTTTTTTTTGTTCTAAACCATCCAGCCGTGGATCCCAGACCCCCATACCATCTTCCCCTTCCAGCTGAACAATAGCCTGATCCCCATTCCTCATTCTCCCAGCTCATCCACCCCCTCTGGCCTATGCCCTGGTCTCCCTGGAGTCCTTGATGCCCATTCACCACCCTGTGTGCAGATTCCAGCTGGCTTTCGTTGTTTCCTCCCTTCCCTGCTCTACCCCTGTAGTACATGCCTTTTTTCAACTTCAAGTCACGGACTCCTCTTCTCTGGGTGGCTTCCTCTGCATTCTAGGGTGACCATTGGATTGATGCTTGTGATAGAGGCAAAGCCCAACTGTGGAAGAGGGAAGCAAATGGCCCTCTGGGCTTCTGGGGATAAATCCCTAATGCAGAGTGAGCAGGGTTGCTAACTTCTTGGGATGGGACACTCCATGGGGGTCCTTCCAAGGAAGCCTATTGATGGAACACACTGCTCCATCTGCTATTCTGTCACACCACAAAAGGAACTGCTTTGGGTGAGTCAGAAAGCTGCAGGCTCTCTTCTTTGAAGTGTATGTGTTGTTTTAAATAAGCCCCTTACAAACAGATGTGACGTGATGTTGGAGGAGTGCAAGGCGCTTGCTGACCCACTTGGACAAGGTCTGTAGCCAAGTTTAACATCACAGTTCAATCCATTTTGTATGGGTCAGATTTTCCATTCCATCCTTAGTTTCAGGTAAGACCAAGTCTGACTATGGAAAAGTAATAGGCTTTGCAAGGATGAAACTAAAGGAAAAAACACAGTCTGAGATGCAGAAATTGTCACACATTCTCATATGCCTACCTGATACATGCCCACCCTGTATGTAACCCATATGCCTAAAACAGGCTCGCTCTCTCTAAGAGACCGATTCAGGGTGGGTTGCTGTTGCTGGGCAAATTAGCTGCCCAGAGAATAGATCTTTCTGGACTTAGGGAGTGGCAACATTTTGATCATGCTCCACAAATTTTCTGTTGTTGACGTGAGCAGAAGCCTGAGACATGCCTAAGAGGAGCAATGCAGAGAAAAGCAACCACAGAGAGCTGCAAAGGCTATGGGCTCAGTGCTTCTGTGAGAGGAGCTGAGCCAAGCGTGAACTGCAAGGTGTTTTCTCCCTGTTGTGGAGTGTTTGCAGAGGAGTTTTCTGTGATGGGACTGAGAGCTGATTGACCAGTGGGGCAGAGGGCATGGTGCTGGTTGCAGAGGAGAAAGAAAAAACTGCATGGATTCCTGCAGCCAGAGAAGAACAGGTTTGCTACTTGGTTCTGCACAAACCACAAGGACTTGAACAAAGACTGCTACAGATAATTGTGACTCCACCTGAACTTTGGGACTCCTGGATTTCTTACTATTCCGTTTAAGTTCATTTTTGCTTTCTTAACATGAGTAGCTAAATTATTAGTTAATAAAGTTCATTGTTATGTTTATTCTGAGTAGTATTTTAATGTGGGTTGGTAACTCTGAGCAATGTTTGCTGTGAGCCCCTTTAGAACTGAATCCTGGTTCTCCAGCTGCTTTCTCCAGGAGTTTCTCTCTCTGTTAGGCACTGGAGAGGGGCAAGTGAATGAATTCTAACCCACCTGAAGGTTACATGTATGCTAAAAATTATATGTAATTGTAACCCATACATACTATTTATCTTCCTAGACTTTGTTAACTTGCAATACAATGCTAGTTTGGTGGTCATAATACAGAAACATGCTTATGTGTGTGAGATCAGCAAACCAGTAGGTGTAACTGAAGGTAGCACCACTACAGACCTTTTCTTTGCACCTTGCTCCTCCAACCCTCCAGCAAAACCTAGCTCTGGCACTTAAGCAAAGACGGCATTGCCTAGACACATCACATACCTTGAGAAACGGTACAATTCCAAGGTTCATGTTTTCAAATAAATTTCAATCCTCTCACTGAACAATGAAGGGCAATGGTTTGATATTGAGAAATAGACTGAAATTCTTCATCTTTAGATTGATTTTGACAAGCTATGTGAGGCTGCTGTATTTGACAGCAAGTAAGAAAAAAATTTCATAGGAGCAAAAATTTCAAATATGGATAGACATTTTCAAATAAAATACCTATGAAAACAGAAAAAATTTCAAACTTGTATCTTTCACACTTTGAATTCCACTTTAGATGTGAAAGATTTTCAGTTTAAGGACAACTTTAGAGCAAAGAAAGGGAAAAAAACAATTAAGTGTGGTAAGGCAGACTTACCAGTGCAGCTGAATTATTATATGTAATGCACTGACTTTTATGAATGTCAAAAAGTCTGCAGGATTGCTGAAAGCAGCAAGCAGCCAATGTAAGTATTGTTCCAGAAAGAAACTAGAGCAAAGGCAACTACAAGAGATCCAGCTTTTATAACATTTATTTTAAATCTAAATAATACATTTTTGCTGCATCAGTCTTTTGGCAGTGATATACTATTTTCCTTCAGTTATTTTAAAAAGTGAATATATGCACATAAAAGTAAAGTAGCCTAAATTTGACCACTCTTTTTAAAAGTCACATTATTACAACTGGTGATTTTAGAATAACATTTATTTTGTAACATGTAACAACTTCTTGTACACATGGAAGAGCTGAACATTACCTACACTGGAAAATGTGGAGCAAACCACAGTCAAAGAGCTTACTCCATAGTAAATGGCATTTTGGACTAGCTCAACCTTTAAAAATCTGTCTTGTGAGATGAGCCCTCCCAGACTACATTAAAAACCTGAGAATATTCCTCATCAACTCTGCCTTTCAACCAGGAAAAAACAAACAAGGAGTCCTGTGGCACTTCTAAAGACTAATAATTTCATTTATTCGTGCAATAAATATATTTCTTGGTTTTTAAAATTGCCACAGGACTCCCTGTTTGTTTTGCTGATCTAGACTAACATGGCTACCCCTTTGGAACTTTTCAACCAGGAGACAACAAATACCAGGGCTCTAAAATCATTCATGTTATAGGAGAGTCAGGAGATAGTCACTTGTAAGAGTCTGTGTAAACCAGTGGGGAGGGGGGGAAGATGAGGAACAGAAAGCCTTATGGTTAGATATGGACAAGTGACTGTCCACTTAAAACACACTATGCAAACAAATGAAGTTTGTATTTGGAGGAAAGCAAAAAGTCACTGTGCTCTGATCAGAGACAAACTTGATCAATTAGAGAATCAGAACATCACTCAGAAGATGGCGAAGTGTCCCTGCTACTGATACTAAAGGTGTTCATGATTTTTGTACAAACTGGATAAGCAGGCTTCTGTAATGGCTCCTATATAATTCCCTACACCAGATTCTGGTGCAGAAGCGTAACTTGGAAGTTTTGGGTAGCAGGAGAGAAAGAGTGTTCAGGGCATTGTTATGGCATAGCAATACCCAACTTCAGTAATGACCCCTAAAGACTGTTGACAGGCAGCAAAATTTAGAGCTACCCGTACTTCCTAATCTTATATTAGAACATTGTAAACTGACACATTACCATCCCGAGCTGTGGCAAATTCCCCTCAGCTGCAACTCAAGATTGGGTCCTATCCACCCAATGAAGGGGACCCATTTGACTCAAAAGACATCTGCCATATGTAGAAAGGAGAAAAAAAATCAGTACAGCTGTTTGGGTGTTGGTTTTTGGTAATCCATACTGCTGTGAGATGCATTTGTAACAAATTAATTATTTACAGTTTCTGCATACTTCATGGCTTTGCCCTGTAATAGCACTGAATGAACACATCTAGATGACTAGGTTTTTAATATGTTCAAGTCTATGTTGTACAGTACAGCACATATCTGTAATTCCTTTGATTATTTGGAAATCACATTGATAATTCAGATGTTAAGATAGAGAGTATAATAATAGTGACAATTTTAATATCTTGGCTTTTTTAGTTTAATTGTAGATTTTAAGCCTTCTAAATCAACTAGAGGTTACATATTCAAAAGTACTGATTTTTGCTATAAAAAAAGCATCTCTGAAGATGGCATTGACTATGGGGTGCCTACCAGGCCACCACAATGTGTTTTATTGTTGTTCAAATTTTTATTGGCATGTTGTATTTTTTTTCTGTCTTTCATAGTAGAGATTGATTGCTGCAGAAAAGCAACTGCAAGAATCTCCAAGTAAAGGTAAAGCTGTCAAAATAATCTAATCAATGTCAATAGATCAAATAACACCTTCCAAAAATTACTTTGATGGAGTTTTACTAACAAATATTAAAAAGCTTCACTGAGCAATTACTAAGTGGAAATGAGCTCTTTAATAGATTCCTCTACATATGGTGGGATACTTTGTTTATTTAAATAGGCAGATAGTTATAATAGTACAGTCAAATAACTAGTTTATATAATGCCCTGCCTGATTCAAAATCTCTATGATCTTTGAAAATAACATACAAATTCTAGTCCTTCTCCCTCACCCCACACTTCAGTCACCCACGTTCTCTTCAGTATGAATGGCCTGGTACGGTGGGGAGAAACACTGTATGGAAGCAGGACAGCACACAAGGCATTTTATACTCTTTACAGGCATGCTTTGTGGGTCTCAATATGCCCCACCATGGAGAGAGGTGAAGGATGACTGAGACACTTATTATAGTCAACCTCTGCTGATGCCATACAGAGCAATGTGCATACCTTTGTATCAGCCTGGGCAAATTCACTCAGCAAGCCAGTCGCCCATCTGGCCTTCTACCTTACAGGCCTCCACCAGCATTCCATTAGGAAATGTGAGCTTTAAATCTGTGAGCCCAGACATTAGAGGCTTCTGAGGACATGCACTTAATTAGAGCATCTTCCACTTATTCCCCTATCTGTCCACAAACCAAACCTAACCATTCTCCTGGGCTGCACTGACCAGTCCTGGGACCAGAGTCTCTGGAAGACCAGTCCAGTAGGGACAGCTGAAGTAGCAGGTATTACAGTCATGTTACCATTGAGATGAGAGGCCCTCTCCATACTTTTTTAAGATGCAGATTAGCCTATTTAAAGTAGTTGGCTTGCCATGTTGTAGCAGGCTCAGCTCCAAATGTACTAGACTGCTTCTTTATGAGCCCTAACTCATTTTAAGACGCCTCAATTGAGGAACAGGGCCACTCACTAGGCTATGCAGCTAAGCAAGTGTTTTCAGGATTACACTCCTGCCTGTTACTGTACAGCAGAGGCATCAGTGCAATTGAGATTAAAACTTCCACACTGCTTTTTTTATTTGATACAATATTAATCCTTAAGAACAACAACAGGGTTTGCTCTTTAATCTTTCAGAGGGCAATACCCTAGCAGAAGTTGACCCATGGATCTGTCTTACTAATAAGAAAAAAATGTAAAAAGCACAGAAGCCAGAAAATGGGTCAGTGTAAGTGATATTAATTTTTCAACACAGGCATCCAATTCTCTTGCACATCTTTTCTAGGACCCCTTTGAAGTAAATACTAGTAAAACTGGAATGAGTTTGCATTTGTAATCTGCATATTACCATTTTTAATGTTGCTGCATTTTGAGTACAAAGAAAATTAGAGAGTCTTTTAGAACTACACAATTTTATGTTTTGCTTTGAACATGTAGCTGCATTGCAAGGTTTGTACTAAACTGGTACAAACGAGAAAGTGTAAGAAGCAGCATCTCGGCAGTTCAAAGGAACACCATGGGGATTGTGCATCAAACCACAAAATCCCTACTCTTCATTACAGTTGTATTGAAACAGGCATTATGAAGAGGAGATTAGCTTTTTAATTTTTTTTTTTTAAATTAGTGTGTACTTTTTGAAACTGCAAACATCAGGACTGCTCAAGTGTACGGAAAATATGTAACACCTCATGGGCAATATGACCTTCAAAAAGTCATCTGTGCTGTAACAGTTCAAAAGAATAATTCATAAACTAAAACATGCTGCCTTTGACAAATTTATTAAATGTCTTTCTAAAGCACTTTTTGGAAGAAAGTTAATCTAGTCTCTCACTTTCAATAAATTGGAAAGAAAGGGCTCATTCTATAAATCCAGGTCAAATAATCCAAAATTATAGTCTAATAACTTTGCTCTCACAGTGGGATGGTTATGTTTTAAACTCAAGATAAAAGCAAAATTAAGTACATAAGGAAAAGAGATGATTACAGTAATTAGCGTATAGAATTGCAAGGGAACTGATAGTGATATGCTCTATTGTGTTATTACATGTATGGCTGCACAACAAATCCCAGATAGAGAGGCAGCAGGAAATTTTTCCTCCTTGAAATTTCTTATCCCATAACATCTCTAGATGTCAAAGACTCAAATATTTCACATTTTGTTACACCACTGCACCACATAGAGTTGAACAGGAAGATGTGATCCATAGATAAATCCACCTAATCTAGAAGAGATTATTTGGTTTGTATTCCCTTTTTTCCCCTCCCTGTTTACAGGTGGGAAACAGCAGGATGCATGCAAAAAGTGACATCACTTGATTATAATTATTACCTGTAATCTAGCTCCAAGAGGCATTGATTTTCCTCTCACTGACACTAGGGTAAAAAAGGACTTAACTCCAGTGAATTCCATGAATTTATCCTAGTGTTTCCATGATGTGAGATCAAAACCCATATTTTTATTCAATCACTCAACTTTTGAGAATCCCTTGTTGCCCATTCCACAGAGTAGCATTTTTGCATGAACAAATAAAATACTATTTCTTTGTTCACTAATAGTTACAAAAGTAAAGGAACTGTGAATTGATTTTGGGCCTCAGCCAGAAGATATTCAATTTTTTTCACATATACAAACATATTACAGCATATATACTTACATGCTTCATTTACAAATGAAATGTTAACAAGTAATAAGTGAACAGCATTACAGGTCAAGTTTATCCCAGTACATTACTATGTGATTGATGTAAATCTTCAGCTCCTAGAAGTTTTTTTTTTTTAATTTCTTTTCAACTAAAAATCTCTCAAACCAAGCTTTTTTCTCATAACCTCATCTAAGAGAGATCACTAGGTTTGATACTGTAGTTCAGACTTGATTTCCATGTCTGCTTCCCTACTGAGACAATTAACCAAGGTGCCAATTAACACCAGTTGTAGCAATGCTTGGTTGTGTAATGAGGAAAATTTCCATCTTGGTAACAGAATGGGCAGGCAACAGGTTTTAGAATCCTGAGCTATCACTTCCTAATGATTTTTGCTCTGTCTTCTTACACAAATATGTGTAGATGAAAGGGTCTGTATGTCATTGCCAGTCCTCCTAGACTTCCTATTATTTTTTCTCCCACTGATTTCACCTCTTTAGTCTAAAGTGATTGAATGAAGCTGCATCTGTTTCAACAGCAGTGTAGGGTGACACAATGGCTGTCAGTGCGCCATTGCCAACAAATTCATTTTGCAGCTCTTGAAATATACCAATATCATTAAAGACCTTGACTCAGATTCTAGTTTCAAATACAACATTGTAAGTCAGAAGTAACTGTGCCAGAGTCAATGAAATTACATAATGTTAGAGTGTTATAAGTGAAATCAGAATCCAGACTCATTGCAAGAATGAATTCAAGTAAAACTGTAATGAACCATTTTGAAGAGCTGTGAACAGGGGAGAAATGCTCTTAAAAAATCTTGTCAGCTTTCAGCTACTCATTCACCATGCCTACACAGAAAGCATAGCTTCTTCTCAAGTTTAAATATCAAGTATAAAAGCTGATCAATTCTGTCCTCAATGCAAATCTGTTATACATAGTAGGTGGCACACAACAACAAATGCTTAATTCTTAATTAAACCAGCAGAAAACACTATCAAATATAGAAGAATTACTCCCTCTCCCAGGGAAAGCCATGTAAAATCCACTCGGTCTTTACGGTAAGAATCCTACTTTGGTCCTTTCATCACCATTGATGAATTGCTCCTCAACTTTCTCCTTCCTTTCTAAGCAGTGGCCACAATACACTCTAAACTAAGATTAGGTGCCAATTTTCCTTTATTAGGCAAAGCTTTCAGCTTGGTAGATGGAGAACATGTAACTTCCTTCTTATGAGTGGCTCATTGATTCCCCTAGCACAGCCCCCCTTTCTATTTATATTTTACTGGATGACACTAAGGATGTGATCTGATGCAAATTAAAAAAGATTACTTTGACTTCAATGGGCTTTGGATCACACCTTACAGATCTGATCTTCCAGCACCCTTACCTGATGTAGTCATTTACAAGGGGAACATAAAATGCTAATTCCTCTGATTATGTGGTTATTATACAGAAAATAAGTAACCCTTTATTGGTAAAAATACCCACAAGTATGGATTGTATAAAATGAATATCTTTACCTTTGCAGACTTTTGCAACCTGCCCACTCTGGTTATTTGCACTGGGTGTCTCCAGCACAGTCCCCCACTCCTTATAACTTGTAAAGGCCTCTTACAGATCTTAGGTCTCTCTGGCTTACCCTGGAAGTTCATTGCAGTCTCTATAAGGTTAGGGTGAAAATCTACTAACTGAGAATTCCCTCTGCAACTCTAGGACTCCAGCCAATAACTTCCTGCTTCAAACACTATTTCCCAACCACCAGTTCCTGGAGGCTTCCTCCTTTTTAAAGGCTTCCTCCCTAGTCTACAGAACTGACAGGTTTGGAGGGGTGGGGTTAGCCCTGTTCCCAAGGCCTTTATGATATCTTTTTCATCAGGAGAATCTATATATTCTATCACAATACCATTCTGAATTAATCATATTTTACATCCATTTTGGAGTGTAAAATGACTCCATAAGATAAGAAATTTGAAAAGAATCAAACCTTGTGTTTAGGTAGTAACAGAAATGGCTTGATAACTTTAAAAATATATATACCTTTTCCAGGATATTGCTGTTTCTGTTACTGAAGATGATTCAGTTTTTGTTTAGCTCTGTAATCTTTCAGAATACCTCACCCATGTAGGTATTTGGTTAATCAAGGTTACCCATATAGACAGAACAAAGAACCATATAAGAATGAAGGGAAAATATAAAAAACTGAATAGCAAATCCCCCAGTTCTCTGTGTTAACTAGTGGGTCCCTCTCATAGTTTGGTTGGGAGAGTCAGTGTTGCATGCATGTATTACAAGATTTAGACTAAGGAAATCTCATTTCAGTGGTATAAGAACATCTTTTTTAGGTGAGTTTTCTTTTTAATTACTACTTCATAAGAAAAATCTCTCCACAAACTGCAAAGTCCATTGTTAAATCACTGCAGAACGGAGCACACCATTTTCCTATTATTCTATCAAAATGTCATTCAATATGGATAATACTGTTTTGTGGAAAAATCCATTTCTATTGCTTCTAAATCCATAAATCAATTGGTAGGTTAGATTATTATGAACATATTAATAGTAGAAGAGTGGGAGAGAGCTTGTCTTTTTTTTTTTTTAACATTCCATTTGCACTGTCTCATCAGAAACAAAACAGGTATTGGTCTCTGAGGAAGAAAAAGAAAGCCTGGAATCAGCCAAGACTGCTCTGTTTTCCCAAATCCTCAGGCATTAAGGAAACGAACTAAATACATCACAGTATTACCATTAGATGAATTATGCAGCACCTTTGATAGACAGGATTTCTAATTCTCTCTCTATAAAAAGAAAACCCTGATATAGTTCTATTCCTTTGATTATGTGGTCATTATACAGAAAATAAGTAACCCTGTATTGGTAAAAATACCCACATGTATGGATTGTATAAAATGAATATCTTTACCTTTGCAGAACTCTTAATACAGGCATGTTTATTGTAGAGGTATGCTGGTACTTCCTCTATCAATCCTATTTTCAGTGATTCATGACTTAGCCCTAAAATCTCAGTTTGGACTGAAATTCAGTGCCAGGTGAAATGCACTTTATAAACTTTCTATTGCAGACAAGGAGTACTGTGGCACTTGAAGACTAACAAATTTATTTTTTGCATGAAATTTTGTGGGAGAAAATCCCACGTCATCTGACACTTTGAAGATGGGGGAACTTACAGAATGGGAGGAAAGAAATGCAGAGGAGTTTAAGTCATGGGAACAGGTCACTGTAACAGCAAATCAAAACCATTGTAAAGATTCAAACACTGGGGAACAGCATACACAGGAAGATGAGGTCAAATCACTGGTTGTAATGAGAGAAAAATCCAAAGTCCCTGTTAGGTCCTGAGGCAATGCAACCAAATTTGCAAATAAATTCAATCCCAGCAGCTCCTCTTTGAAGCCTTGATCTAGTATTCATCTTTACAACTGTTTTGATTTTCTGTTACAGTGTGACCTGTTCCCATGACATACACTCCCCTGCACTATTTCCTCCCATCCTGTAAGTTCCCCCATCTTCAAAGCATCTGATGAAGTGGGATTTTCTCCCATGAAAGCTCGTGCAATAAATAAATTTGTTAGTCTTAAGGTGCCACAGGGCTCCTTGTTTGTTTTACTGAACTAAACTAACACAGCTGCCCCTTTGGAACTTTCTATTGCAGATTTTCCCCCAATTTTTCTGATTTGTTCCTTTAGCATATAGATTTTTTTTAGCAAATTATATTTAGATAATAATTAAAAAGTGAAATAAATCAATGCAGACAAGAAGGATTCAATCATGACTGACATTCGGTACTTCATTTATGTTATCTTCTGCTTTGGAAGGATAAGTGAACTTTTCCATAGCAACCCACAATTTTGACGGATTTATGTCCATGAGTTCATGGTAATATGCCTCAGAAAATCCATACAGCCTCTTTTTACAAATCTTGATAAGATTAACAGGACAAAGGCTCATTTTACAAAGAATTTAACTATATTATACTATCAGATGTAACAGAAAACTATGAAAGGCTTTGTCAGGCATGATAAACATGTAAGCTTGAAAGATGCATGTGAGCTTGAAATGCTGCTCCTGGTGCTTTGAGTCTTAGTCATGATAGCACTTATGTAACACAATCCTTACTGCTTCCACACAAAGATCTCAGGATGCTTCATTATCATTCAAGCAATACTATCCTCATCTTATAAATGGACAAACCAATGAACAGAGTGTCATGTCTGTTGTTCAAATTTACACAATAAATCAATGGCAGAAAAGAAATAGAGTAAGGGTCTCCAGATTCCCAATCCATTGCCATCTCCATTGGTTTATGCTGTTTCCTCATATGTGATTAGATTATGGGATTTAGTCACAGCCTTGGATAAAGGGCAACACATACATGTGCCACAGCAGGATTTGCTCTGATATCCATTGTTCTGTGCCTCCCAGATTGTGCCATTTATCATGCCTCCCAGATTTCCCCCTTATGGTGGGTGGGAGCAACAGTATTATGAATCACCCTTTGTTGAGGTTCAGTATGCTGCCTCTGTTGCACACCCAGTCATGGCTCCACCTCTACCCACTCACTATCAATTTCAAACCCCTTAAAGGAATATGGTGAGGAGCATTGGATACACAACTCTTGTTCTATTCACAGCCAGAGCAAAGTTTCAGGCTGGCCTATGAAAGTTAAAAAGTGAAGCACTGCTTGGTTCTCTCTTTTTTCTCAGTGTGATAAGACCGTGGCTAAGCACAATACCACATACAATGAACCTCTCTTCCACTCAAACTTTGGCCCCCATCCTGAAGCAAATCCTAAAATTAACTTTTCCTGCCACTTGGTTCCTTTCTTTCATCATTATTCATTTTTCTATGCCTCAGACCTTTTGTATTCAATCCAGGACAGGAAATGGAAGTGCCAAAATGCCATGAGGTAAGGTGGTCTCAAACTGTTAATGAACCAATCAGAAACAGGGACTTTCTTAGCTGTCAGATACCCACCCTAATTTTGTAGAGGCAATAAGTTGAATTAATTATAACAAGAGCTGCACAAGAATTCAGATTTAGCTGTTTATCCAAACTGAACATTTTGAAGTTCAGCCATTGAGGTTTAACTACCATGAAGGTTATCTGTCATAAGTACTCACACAGTTCCTTTACCATAGTGTGATGGGGGTGTAGCCCATGCAAGCCCAGACTGGGCTAATGTGGTCCCAAGTGGTCGTTTAACACACCAGGCTGCCCCTGGATGGGAAGCCAGCCTTAACTAGATTGTGAAAGCCGGCCTGGGAGCAGCATACTGGTTAGTACAACAAAGGGAATTTTGGTACAGAAAGGCCCTGCAGGGAGAGAGCTTATGGTCATTCTGGGGGAATAGAGAGGTAATGAGGAGGAGTAAAGCAAGCAGGGAAGGGGGGCAGCAAGGAAGACCTGGCATCCTAGTCACATTATGGCTGTGTCCACACGGCACTTTTCTTTTGAAACAACAGCTGTTGTTTTGAAAGAAAAGGTGCCAGGTCCACACGACGTTTTGTTATTTTGAAACGACGGGACTCCGTCGTTTCAAAAAAATGAGCGTTCTTTCAAAAGAGTTTAACCTAGTCTGCTTCCGAAATAGCCATTGTTTTGAAACAACAGCGTTCGGACACGTTGTTTCGAAACAGCCATTTTGAAACAATGGATCGAAATGGCTGTTTCAAAACAACGGGTCCAAAAACCATTGTTTTGAAACAACGCTATTTTGAAAGTGGCTGGGAGGTGACCTTCTTCCTCCCAGGGTGTCCTGGGCCAGGAAGTGCCCTCTAGGCTTGTGCCTCATGCTGCCAGGCTGTCTAGCTGGGCCATGGCTGAGGCACGAGCGGCTCAGTCGCAGGGGTGGCATAGGGGATCTGTCTGGTCCCAGGCAGAGACCCTTGCCCTCCTGCGCATTTGGTCAACGGAGGACATCCTCCAGCACTTCAGGGCCAGGCATCACAATGTTGATGTCTATGCTGACATTGCCCAGGCGCTAGCAGAAGAGGGCTTTGAGCGTACTATGGAGCAGGTGGGCTCCAAAGTCAAGGGGCTCCTGCAGGACTATGCCCGGGCACATGATGCCAGGCAGCTCCATGGGGCAGCAGCTGCCACCAGCTGCCCATTCTATGAGGAGCTCGACCAGTTCCTCAGCCAGGAGCCTGGTGGCTCACTGCACTGAGAGGAAGTGAGGGACTCGGCTGAGGCCCGGGAAAGTCAGACGGAGCCAGAGGGGGCCCCGTCTGAACAAGAGGAGCCCGTTGATGAGGGTGGCGAGACCAGCCAGCCAAGCACAGGTCCACCCACAAGCCCGGAGCTGATCAGCGAAGGGGAGCCCTGGACCAGCAGCCCCAAGGAGCACCCAGAGAAGCAGGAGGCAGCCGCCTCGGAAGGGACATCGCGTCGGACATCAGGCGTCCCACTTGGTGAGTGGCCCCTGCATGAGGCAGGGAGGCCCAGGAGTGCAGGACATGGGTCCTGAGGGGGGCATGGCCCTGGGACGGTGGGGCTCGTGCCCTGGGGTGGAGGCACAGGCTGTCCTGTGCAGGCATGCCGCAGGGAGGCATGTGGAGACAGGGTCCCATGCCCAAGCAGGATGGGGGTCCCTCAACACAGGGGTGGCAATAGGCAGACTTGGCAGCTTGCAGGGCAGAGAGCCTTCAGCCAGCATGGCTGTCACATGGGCCCAGCAGACTTGCTGAGAACAGCTCACTACCTACCGTGGGCCACAAGGCCCCATGCCCCCTGATTGCAGTGTACAGAGCCCACACAGACTTGGAATCCTGCTCGCTGTCAGGGCAGGGGTGTTTGCAGCTCACAGGCTGCAAGCACCAGGGCTAGTAGGCTGACACCTAACCGTTCTCTCTTTTGCCCCTGGAGCTTATCCGCCCACCCACCAGCATTGATCCAGGAGCCCACCACTGGCCAGCAGGCGGAGGAGGAGAGCGCGGCCTACCCGGGATGATATCCTGGCTGCCATGCTGGAGCTTGGGCAGCAGGCTGAGGAGTCCCTCAGGGCATGGCGTGCTGAACAAACCAGGTGCCAGGATGCTGCTGTCCGGCACCTCGAACGTTCTGTCGACGCCAACGACTGTGTCGTGGCAGCCCTAGAGTGCCAGGCCGCATCTATGGTGCGCCAGGCGATGGCACTTGAGCACCAGGCAATGGCCCTCAACTAGGCAACGGCAGGGAACACTGCAGCAGATTGGGGGAAACCTTGCCTTCCAGCCTGGGACTGCCCCTGTTGCGCCCAAGGACCCTGCTGCCCCTCGCTGCTGGCACCCTCTGACTCAGGGTGGCCTTGGTGAAGTCCATGGGGCTGCGGGCCATGCCCCAGGGGTGGCTCCCCCAGAAACTGCCCCTCAGTTGGTCCCAAACCCCCACTCCACATCCCCTGTCCCGGTTTAATGCCCCCACCCCACATCCCCTGTCCCAGTTTAGTGCCCCCACCCCAAATCCCCTGTCCCAGTTCAGTGCCCCCAGTTGTGCCGCCACTCAACCCTTCCTGCCTCCCCAGCTCCGCCTTCCCCAACCCCTTTGTTTAGTGAAATAAATCCAGTTTACCCATGTTATAAGTTGTTGTGTGTTTTATTGGGTTGGGTTCAGGGTGTGGGTGGGTTAGGTGGCAGCTGGCTGGGGCAGAAAGCAGGAGCGGGCAGTGTGGTGGGGCTCACATGGTGATGTGGGTGGCATCAACTATCCCCCCACACATTGGAAAGCCCAGGGCAGTAAGGACGGCGATGCTGTTCTGCAACACTCCCAGGGTGACGAGGCATGGCCACAGGACCGGCTGATGGCGTGGGCGACCTGCAGCAGCAGTTCCTTGACGGTGGACCTCCTGACGCTGACGAGATGGGCACCGGACCTGTGGGACTCGGGAGTGGCCATCTTCCAGAGATTGATGGTCACGCTCTTGTCGACAGAGATGCAGGCCCTCATCGCCATATGCCTTCGGCATAGGACTGGGGTGAGCTTGGTGACAAAGTTTACGGTCCCCCTGCTAACCTGGAGGTTCCTCCTCCAGTGCTTGCTGCTCCAGGTTCCCTGGACAACCCATTCTCACCAGTCTGTGCTGGTGTCCGGCGCTGAGATGGGGGACAAGGAGCTATTGGTGCAGTGGAGGGATCCTCAGTAAGTGGGGGGCACAACCTAGTGAGGCATGGTGCTTTATTTCTACACAGCTGCGGGCCCAAAGGCAAGTACCCAAGGGCCCCAAGAAGAGTGTACGATATTTGTCTAGTGACATAAGTACATCATATCACAATGCATAAGCTCTTCCTATATAGGGAATTACGTTCTGCGCCTCGCCTCTTTGCACTAGAAGTCCCCCAATTGAAGCCCCTTCCTTTGACCCGCCTCACTCATAGTCATCCACGCCAGGGGCCTTTGGCCTAGTCGGACTGGCCCGAACAGCTTGCCCTTTATCAACATAGACTGACCTTAGCATTGTGCCAGTAAAATCCAAACACTTCTGTCTCCAAATTCCAATATGTGGCCTGTCCTTGAACCATGGAGACAAGCACAGCAAGGGTCCTCTGGCATACCTTATCTGTTAGAGCCTGCTACTAGCCCTCTTCCAGGCCTGCTTGTAGGGCAGAGCAAGTGCACACTTATTCCCCCCACCCCCTTTATAGGCATAGTGAGCTATCTGTGTCTCAATGCTGTTAGGCCTCAGCCATTGGGTTCTTCCACTGTGCTGTGAGGGCCACTGAGCAAATGGTCCGGGGCTCAGCTCCAGGCTCATCGGGCTCAGGGAAACTGTGTCCCACAGCAGGGCGGCACCCTGCAGGCTAGCAGTGGGTCTACCAGGTGCTTGAGGATGGTACGGGAGCCAGGGGGCATCCCTAGCCATCTCTCTCGCAAGCTCTTGGGGGTCACAATGGAAAGGGAGGGGCTGTCCGTTCGTGCTTTTAAGTGATTGGCTGGCAACATGGCTGGCAACATGGCCACCAACATGGCCCGGTGAGCTGGCCATGTTGCCACACCTCCCATGCTGCCCCTCACCTGGAATCGAAATAGCATGTCCACACACAGGGCATGCTATTTCGATTTGAAGGGCTTTCCTTAATTCGAATTAAGAAACTGTTATTTCGAATTAACTTATTTCAAAAGGATTTTATTTCGAAATGAGTTATTTCAAAATAACAGTTACCATGTGGACACAGCCTAGGAGAAGTCTGGGAAGAAAATCTGGACCACAGGAGAAGGGAATCCACTGGTGTGGGGGGGGGACAGGACTGGGTGAGGGCTTTGAAAAAGTAGTTAAGCCCTGAATAAAGACAAGGCTAGGAAAACTGTGCTATGGAGAGGCCCAGACTAAAAGTGAAAGGAACAAAAGGATCAGTTAGAAAGAATTTGTACTCTGTGATAGTCCTGGAAGAGAGAGGAAATCTGATAAGAAGGAGATTCCTACAGCTGGCTTGGAAGGGTAGCGTCTCTGCAGAAAAAGTCCTGTGCGGTCAGAAGTCCACAGGAAGCTGGATTCTCAAAGAGAAGGCCTTGAGAGGCAGCCCTCTGTGACAGAGTGGGGAGGAACTCTACAGAACCTGGGAGTGGGATGAAGAATGTGCAGAGAATTTATTTGGGGAAGAAGAGTGTTTTTGTTCCTTTGAGTTGGAACATTATTACCCCAGAAGGGGACAGAGTTTTGAGAGCACGTCTACACAGCAAAGAGAAACTCAGGATTGTGAGGCTCATGTCATGATGCTGCGTAGATTTGCAGGCTGCAGCTGGAGCCTGAGCTCTGGCACCTTCCCACTTCAGAAGATCCTAGTGCCCATGTTCTAACCTGAGCTTGGAAGTCTGCATGGCAATGAAACAGCCCTGCAGACCACAAGGCCATCAACTGGCAGAGGCAAGCTTTGCAATTTTGTTTTGCTTTGTAGACATATTTTCAGTGACTGGGCCATAAGGCTGAGCCACAGAAGATCTGGTGAGAGCAAATTACCAGCAGGAGATGAGCCACCATGGCAGCATAACAGCCTGACACAGGTGATGAGTATACAACTTTATACATAGTATATGAGCACCTTACACTGTTTCATCCTCACCACTTCCCCATGAGCAATGGAAGAACTGTTATCCGTAGTTTACAGAAGTGGAACTGAAGCTCAGAAAGACTAAGTGACTTGCCCATAGCCACACAAAAAAAATGTGCTGCCCTAACAACAGGACCATAGCAAATCTATTTATATATCTCTCTCAAGTAATTCTGCAGTGGGTACATCCACACTGAAATGGAAGGTGAGATTGGAGCTTGAGTGGGCATATTCATGATAATTTCCAAAGGGATAGCCGTGTTAGTCTAGTCCAGCAAAAAAAGTTCTACTCTGGCTAAACAAACAAGGATTCCTGTGGCACTTTTAAAGATGAACAAATTTATCACATGAGCTTTCATGGGAGAAAATCCCACTTCATCAGATGCTTTGAAGATGAGGAACTTACAGAATGGGAGGAAAATAAATATAGGGAAGTTTAAGTCATAAGATCAGGTCAGACTGATAACAGCAAATCAATGAAATAGCTTAGATTCAAACACTGGGGAACAGCATATAGAGGAATGTAAGGTCAAATCACCTGTTGTAATGAAAAAAATCCATAGTTTTTATTTAGCCCCAAAGCAAGTGTCAAATTTGCATATGAACTACAATTCTGCAGTTTCTCTTTGAAGCTTTGATTTGTTATCCATTTTTTGAGCACAGCTATGAATAACTTATCAGTGGAAGAAGCAGGGAGATTGTAGTGTTTCCCCTATTGGTTTTTAAATGCTTTAATTTCTGACATTAGTCTTTAAAAGCACCACAGATCTCCTTGTTTGTTTTGCTGAACTAGACTAAAACAGCTCCCCCTCTGGAATTAATCTGGCTAGCACATCCAAAAGTAGCAGTGAAGACATGAAGCACAACCTTCAGCAAGGCCCAGCATTCCAGCAACTCAGTTATGCACCCAGAGTCCTCACACTACTTGTGTAGTTTATGCTGCTGTGTTTGCACTACTCTCTTAAGCTGTCCTAGCCAATGTTAGCTGCTATCACACCTCCATTTGCAGCAGACATACCCAATATCTCAGAGCACATCATTGTCTCAGTGAAATCAAAGGTCAAAGTCCTGTTGATTTTAATGTGAGCAGGATTAACCTTTATCATCTTTAAGACAAAAAAACTAGATTAGCACATCATTCTATAATGAAAATTTAAAAAGTGCTACATGAATCAATGCACGTGACATACAGGCTAGATTAAGATATACTGCCTCCCTTTGGATTCACACTGCATGTTTTCTTATTTTGAACCAATGACATTGAGTCCACGCTTCTGTGAATGATAGCAGACCAGCCAAGATACATATAGTAAATGATGTGCACAAATTTGACAGCCAGTTCAGGTTCCTTGCCCAGGTAGAATGTCTGAAATTCTCTCCTCATTTCAGGACAAATATCAATCCAGTACAAGTACAAGTCTTTCTCAGGAAAAAAAAATACAAGATTGAAACATTTTTATTCTGCATGGAAAACAGATGGCTTAGAATAGCCTTTAAAACAAAGAACAGAAGCACTAGAGTAGACTAGACCTGATTTTGCCAGTATTTACATCTTTTTTTATTCTGAGAAACAGAGACCTCTGAATAAACAGGCCATGACTTTCCTGTTCTTTCCTTTGCATTTATTGGGATTCATGCTTCAGAGATGAATTTATTAATTTTCAAATTTCTTTTTTATGTGTAGAAAATGCCAGGGTGCTGTGCTGAGCACATACAAGCAATGAATGTTAATTTAAATAATGAAAGAAAAGTGGGTTTTGTGATCTCCTCTACAGAACAGGAAACCTCATGAAGTATGAATGTTTTGTACTGACATGTAAAAGGAAAGGCAAATGTTGAAGGTGATGGTATCTGCATGACTTTGCCAAAGATCTGTATATTATCTCAGAAACAATTAAAACAATATCCTTATTCATTCCATTCATACTGATTCCTATTTTTTAAAAAAAAGTGTTGGATTGCCATTTTAAAACCCTGGCAAGCTGTGATCTTATATTACATTAAATGTCCTCTATTGTATTAATCTTGGGGGCTGTTGGGGATGGTTTATAAAATCTAACACAGTTTGTTAATCTCTGTCATGATGTCAAGTGGTCAATCTCCACTACCTCCCACCCTCTTGTACATAGATATAAGATAGGCCTAGCCTTCATACCAGAGAAGGAGGGGCGGAATGTGAAGTATAACAGGTGGGGCCACCAGTTGAGTTGAGCTGGGTACTTCTACCTTGTTCTGGTCCCTGCACCAGATACTGAGCTGTACCAACCCCTACCTCTGAAGGACTACCTCAAGGAAGGGGAATTACTGGAACTGCTGATGGCTGAGTACCCTGTCCCTGAGTAGTTTCTGGGACTGGCAGTTGCTGGGTACACCTTGGAGACTTAGGACCTAAGAGCAAAGGAGCCCTATAGATAGGTAGGGGGTAGGATGTCATGTCTTAGGTTTCAAAATGGAATAGAACCTGCTGTAATATGCAAACTTTATATGTTTTGATGAGAGGTGAGTTAGGGCTGGCCCAGGCTAAACAGCTGGGGATTTCTTGCTTATGCTTTGAAATCTTACCCTTTGAAAGTCCATCCAGCAGAACTAGCTCCAGCTTCTTCTTGTCAGGGATCTTTATTCCCTTTTGCCAGAGTTTAAACCAGAGGTCTGCAACATGCAGCCCATGGGCTGCATGCAGCCCCTAAAGCTATTTCCTGCAGCCTGCACTGACACTATTGTTATCAGTATTTGCAATATTGTTGTATGAATAGGTTTCAGTGGTGCGGCCCTTGGGCTAACATAGTCGAGTTTGAGAATCTTGGTTTAAAGTGATGGGACTAATCCACCCATTTGTCTGCTCTGCAGGAGGGAGCAATCAGCAAAGACTTTTGTCTTCTTGATATTCCACAATGGTTTAACTGGTGTTTATGGGCCTTGTGGAGTTGGGCAGAAGATAATACCTCCTGCAGCAAACAAGCACTTTATATGTGGCAATGCTTCTCTCTTGGCTTGTAGTTTCCAGTTTCAGAACAAACACTTTTACAGTCACAGAACAAACCCTTAAATATTACCTTATAATATCCATGGCAATATTATAAGTGAGAATCATACACGCAGCAACTTACAAGTATTTCAAAAAGTCCAAATACATTTTTATAAATCTAATACCCATTTTAACAATACTAACATACAAGTGAGCCAGACTAGTTTCTAATGGAGCTAGTCAATTGTAGCCTAGGGACCTTTGCATAAGCTGGCAACTGATCTGCCAGTGTTACAGTTTCCACCCTATTTCTAAAAAACTGGATGCCACAAAGAGGGACAGGTTGGCACAGAGAAGGCTGCATGCACTAAGGATGCAAGCTGGGAGCGCAGCTTAATATATAGCCTGGGATGCTCAGGGAAAGATTTCACCCATAGCATGAACCTCCCCAAACCCCCCCCGGATGATGTGACATTGCACTGCCCCCTTCTTGGGTCTAGCACAATTTAATGATAGACAACTCTTTTTATGCGACTGATGTACTCTTAGCAGACGTATCTTACAAAACCATGCAAAGTCATGTACATTGCAGGACTACCATAGGGATAAAAGATCAGTCTGTTTATAAATGACACTCAGAGTCTTAGATAAAAAAATACAGCTGGATTCCTGAAGTCTCTTTGTGTGTCAAGGAAAACCTAATACATCATTGTAACTATGAGTAGAGAGTAAAAAAACAGGTCATCGTTATCTATCAGCTTTTAAACAAACACTGTCCGAGCTGCTACATGAACAGCACCATATAACATCTAGTCATCAAAGTGATGAAGTGTTGCTCACTATTTACAATACAAGCTTGAGATGTATATCATACCCATCCCTCCCCCCATCTTCTCTTACATTCATTTATCAAAAAGGTGTAACCTTTCATTTTTAAAAAGGACAAAGCCAGCCTTTTAAAACAGGTACACAAAATGATACATATTAACAGAATAAATGTTAAGGGCAGAATAAACTGGAAGTCCATGATGGCAAGCATACAGCTTTCAGCAGTGTGCTCCTTTCGGTTGCTCTATTTTAATTGGAAGTTTGATTCTTCTGACCATTATCATATGGTAAAGATTGTGAGGAGGACAATCCAATGTGTAAACGCCTTGGATCTGATGCAAATTTGGCAACATTTCTTTGTAAGTTTTTACTCACACCTTCAAGACCCTGAACAAAACCAGCCTGTAACTTGAATTTTGGATCTAGTCAGGCCCTCCCTGCTGTCCTGTTTTGCTCAACTAACTATGCCATTCCCAGTGAACCCAGCCTTCTGTTCACAGCTTCCTACCTTCTTCCATCTTTGGAACAATCTCACAACCGTACAATGCCGGGTTTCAGTCTCAGTAAAATCCCTCCTAAAGATTCAAAACTTCCCTAAAGTGCACAAACACAAACCTATGTATTTTAAGCACCCTCTTCACCCAAACATAATATATGAGAGAAATTAAACGGAGAGAAAGAAGATATAAAAGGATAAAAAGATTTATTACATTAATGTGTTGAAATTACCATTAATTATCATACTAATTTTCCCACCCCCAATCTCTTTTCCTCCTCCACCTACCATGGGCCAGACTCTTGCTTTCTCTCTCATTAAATCACATCTGAGATGATAATCTCCTAGGAGCAAGGATTAAGTTGTATATGTTCACTAATGCATGCAGCATAATTGGTTCTATATAAATAATAATATTTCATAAGAGCTTAGATACTGTTATTGTAACTGTAAGGGAAAGTCTGTTGGTTTAAGAAAGCAAGACTCTGAAAGGCAACCTAAAGACTTTGAGAAAACTGCATCCTGTGAGTCACAGCTTTCTATATTGGACATATCAATGTACTTGGTGCTATTTGACTGTAGAATCTGGACAAGAACAAGGAGATGTTGAATTGGTAATTGATTGCAAAATCAGATTATTTATAAATACATACTTGGTGCTCATCATCAAGGCACTTTGGTGCTTTGCATCAATGTAACAAACCATTAAAAACAAAAGAATGTATTTATTATATATTATATGTATTATTGTAGTGCCCATGATCACTAGTCATGGCCAAGGATCCCATTGTGCTAGACGCTATACAAAGGTAGAACTAACGACAGGCTCTGACACACAGAGCCTTGCCTTGTGTCTGGCTTGTGCTGTTTTATTATGAAAAAGGGCAATGAAGAACCTGGCTAACCAACTCATTCTTATACTGAACCCTGAAGATCACTAAAGATGAATGCCAACAGACCCCTCAGAGAAAGCAAATAGCCAGCTCTGAAGATCCAAAAAATAGAGATTACTGGTTGGGTTTCATGAAATGGGAGAAAGCTCAGGCTCTCCCAAACATATGCTTTTTTTTTTTTTTTTTAATTGAAGGCTCATGAGTGTCCTAGATATCTATGGGTATTTCCACAATGAAAAGTTTCTTCAAAATAAGGAGGCTTATTTCAAAGAAACTTTCTACCTGTCCATGCAGGCATTTTGTTATTTTGAAATAAGTGCTTGATTATTTCAAAAATAGAAGCGCTATTTTGAAATAACTAAACCTGCTTTTATTTCAAAAGAGCAATTCTTTCAAAATAGTTATTTCGAAAAAAGCCATTCCAAGCCACCAAATTGTCTTTTTTTCAAAATAATGGCCCTATAGTTTTCCCTGCCTTCCCCTATTTCAAAGTAGAGAGTCTAGTGAAGACCCCCTATTTCAAAATAATTATTCCTGCCTTATTTTGAAAGAGTCTTCACTAGACTCCTATTTTGAAATAATAAATTTGAAATAATGCTACTTTCAAATAACTATTTCAAAATATCTTTGGTAGTGTGGACATAGCTAAAAATTTTGGATTTCCTCTGCAGTGTGTTGATACATACCAGCTGTGTTCACACATAAACTGTTATTTCGAAATAAGGCCATTCGGACATCTTTCGAAACAGTTGTTTCGAAACAATGCTGTTGTTTTGAAACAAAGTGTCCGAATGCCGTTGTTTCGAAACAACCATTTTGAAACAACGGCTATCTCGATTTCCTACTAGGTTTTACTGTTTCGGAATAACAGCCGTTATTTCAAAACAATGGGATCCGTTGTTTCAAAATAACAGTACGTCGTGTGGACATAAGAATTTTTATTTCGAAACAACAGGTGTTGTTTCAAAATAAAACTGTCGTCTGAACACAGCCACCATGTTGGGAAGGCCACTCGTGCAATGGCCTGCAGAAAACCAGATGAATACGCAACTGCTACTATGAGCCAGCTATTGTTGCCACTAGCATGTATGTCTAGCTTTTAGAATTCAAGTGGTTTATGTTATCTGGATTTCAACCATTTAGATCTTTCAAATTATTAATAGAGTATTTGTAAATGTAAAATAAACCATTGACTATACATCTGAAATGTATTTGACTCCGTCATTGCAGGATGAGGGTTTCCCGCAGAGACCAGATGTACAATATACATCTTTTCTTATAAACAGATACTGTGGAGCTTCTAAGAATAAGAATGACTCTGTCCAAAAGGAATGAGACCATTTCAAATCTTTTTACCCTTTAAACATAGATAATTTCTCCCCAGCTAGGTTTTTGTTTCCATTTGCTGGATGCTCCTAAGGTGATGTGATGGAGCATATAGAATATTAACAGTATTTTATCAGTTTAATTGTCATAAATTACTGCTTCTGTTCAGAGGAGTGCAACAAAAGAATGACAGATGGAAGGCACATTGTACTAAGGGATTATTTTTGCAACTTTAGAGAGACTTAGAATAGTTCTGTAACTTTAGAATACTAGAGGAACAAATAGAATTAAACAGGAAACATGGGACTGGGATACAGAAATTTCAAGAACAATTCAAGCTGTGTAATTTGTGCCCTTAAATCAAAGACCATTTTTAACTACTTTAATGTATCTTGCCTCCTTAATCCTGCATTGGTCACAGCAAGTGAAAATTAATTTAGTATTCTCAACCTACAGTAACTCTCATTTGTTCACAGCACAAAATGACCACATAACTTGGCAGAATTGATATTCTGCTCGAGAGAGGCCTAGGGTTAGAAAAGCAGAGGTTCTGCAGTTTAGGATTGTTGTATATTTTGCATGTGTTTTATTGAAAAATTTGGACAGCAACTCACACATAGAGGACAGTTGACTATTTAACCCTTCACTTTTAGGACATTAAGTTTACTCACAGTTTTAAGAGAAAATATCTGCTCATACAGAAACTTACTAAGGGTTATGAATATATTCTGGCTGAAATGAATATTCTTTTGAATTACTGACATATATTACTAACTGAAAATATTATAGGGCCTAATTTAGCAAAACTCAAAAGACACAATCAACTGTAACCACATTCATATGCTCAAAATTAAACATGTGGTTAAATTCTTGGCTGATTTAGCCCCATAACAGAAGAAAATAAGGGATTGCAAATAGAGGTTTTGTGTAGAAGAAAAAATTAAAGGAACTATCAATTTAGACACAAAACCTAAGATTTTGTAAAAAGGATATTACATCATTAGAGAATCATAGACTCATAGGACTGGGAGTGGAAAGGACCTCAAGAGGACTTCTAATCTAGTCCCCTGTACTTAAGGAAAGACCATTATCTGTGTCGAGGGCGGGGTGTCAAATTTATGGCCGATCGCTGGATCTGGCTTACCAAGGGCACTTATTTGGCTCACAGAGCTGCTACCTGGGCTGTGTCTGGAAGCCATCTGCATCAGTGAACAGTAAACACAGCCTGCCAGCAGAGCAGAGCAGGGCCAGGCACTCGCCCGCACAGAGACTGAGACTCACTTACATGACTTGATCTGAGTCACAGCACAGAGGAACAAAGGAAGTGTTCCAGTCAATCCCAGCTCATCTCTGGTGTGGTCTCCAGCCAACCAGAGTCTCATTCACAGCAAGCGCAGAGAGCCACTACACCTCCCTTCACCCCACCCATTCACTGTCAGTTAGCATGCTAATCTCATTGACAGAGCACAAATCACAATCAAGACAAGGAAAAAAATGGATGAGGCCCACATCTGGAATGAGTCAATCAAAGGCCAGCTGCAACTAAGCCCAACTAAAGTCCAGCATGCTGAATGAACTACAGTGAGTGGGGGGGGGGAGTAAAAGCCCATCCTGCCTGTGACTGAGACAGATTAATTGCCTGCCACCATGGGGTATGGGGTGGTAAGGAAGGGGTCGAGACTGCACAGCAGGGGAAGGCGGATCTGGGATCCACACAATCAGGGAAGGGGTCAGGGAGCTGCATAGGAGGGGAAAGGGGTCAGGAAGCCAGAATAGCTTAGGGTTGCCTACAGGGTAGGGAAGAGGGAAGGTATTGGAGAGCTGGTGGAGATGGGGAGGGAGAAGGATAGCCCATGCTGCTCTGAACATGGCAGGGGAAATGACTGAGGAGTCCAAGCAAACACATGGCCCTCATCAGGTGTCCTGACCTCTAACGTGGCCCCCACATTGAATGAGTTTGACATTTCTGATCTAGATCGTCTGTGACAGGATTCTGCCAAATTTACTCTTAAAAATCCCCAGTGACAGAAATTCCACACCCTTCCTAGGTAATTTATTCCAATGCTCAGTGATCCTAACCATTAAGAATTTTTTCCTGACGTCCAACCTAAACTGCATTGCTGCAGTTTAAGATCATTGCCTCTTGCCCTATCCTGAAAGGTTAACAAGAACAGTCTTCTCTCTCCTTCTTGTAACAATCTTTTATATACTTGAAAGCTGTTATCATGTTCCCTCTTTAGCCTTCTTATCTCCAGAGTAAACAAACCAAATATTTTCAATCTTCCACCATAGGTCATGTTTTCTAAATCTTTAACAATTTTTGTTGTTCTCTGGACTAATTTGTCCACATCTTTCCTGGAATGTGGCTCCCGGAACTGGACACAATACTCCAGATGAGACATAATCAGCATGGAGAAAAGTGCAAGAGTTACTTGCTGAGTATTGCTTACCACACTTCTGATAATACATCCCAGCATGAAATTTGCTATTTTTTTATAACAGTGTTACTGTATTTACTCATATTTAGCTTGTGATCCAATATGAGCCCCTCTCCTCTTTCTGCAGTACTTCTTCCTACACAGTCATTTCCCATTATTCTGACAAAGCGGGTTGGAGCCCATAGAAGCTTATGCCCAAAGAAAAGTGCTAGTCTTTAAGGTGCCACAGAACTCTCATTGTTTTTTCCTCTACACAGACTGAAACAGCTACCAATCTGGAACTTAGTTCCAATTTTGTATGCATGCAACTGATTGCTCCTAAGTGGAATACTTTGCATTTATCCTTATTAAATTTCATCCTATTTACTCCAGACATTTCTCCAGTTTGTCCATTTCATTTGAATTTTAATCATATCCTGCAAAGCAATTGTAACTTACCCAGTGGGGTATCATCCTCAAACTTAATAAGTGTTCACTTTATGCCATTAGCTAAATATTTTCCCAGACCTAGGCCAGCAGCAAATTTATAACATCCAATGCCAGTCAGTGGGTGGAACTTTGTGCTTGCCAGTTCCCTGGAACTCATCATCTGCTCCCCCAAAAATTTGCTCTGCAAGGACATACCCACCTATCCCTGCACAACTGTTTTCTGTGTCCGGGTACCACTACCAAGGAAGTCAAGAAATTCTTACTTGCTGAAAGTTATGCAGCCCATGTCACAATCTATCTGAAAGAAAACAAGGATTTTTAATTTAAAAACGGGCACTGGTATTGTGAATTTAAACACAGGAAGTAAATATATAAATGGACATGTGATACTCCTCAGATTAGTTTCATGGTGCACATATGTGGGAAATGCAAAAGGGACTTTATTAAAGTCCTTTAGCTCTCACTGCCTTTTGAGTGGACATTGGTATAATCAGTATAATCTAGAATTAACTGAATATGTTCCTTATTATATGAATAAAGTTTATTTAAATGATAGCATAATAGGTAGTTTATGTATCATCACTCCTATTATCATCATAGGAGCTAGTCTTCTATGTAGGTAGTTCAAAGTAAATATCTTTCTTCTTTAATTGGGAAGGACTTCATAAATATATTGTATGCCAGGAGAGGCATGTAATACTTCTAAAGACTTTGTAACCAGCAGGGGTTTATAGTGTTATAGTGCTCATATTTTGCACTCACTGATTATTTATTGAATAACATCTGTAGTTATTATACAGCTGGAGTTGCCCTTGCTTATACAGATCACTGAGGTTTTTGTTTCAAAGATCTCACTAGATTTGACTCCTTTGGTTTACTGTGATAGTTTCAAAGGTAGAAAATAATTGTACATCTTTTCAGCATGCAAGTTCACTTATGGGAGACAGCTAAAGCAATTATAAATTGATGGGCTAGTAGAATTCATGGCTTTTCTCAAACAGAAGTTTCACTACTATGCATTTGCCTTATTTGGGAAGTTTCACATTGAATGGATCTGTCTGTAATAATCAGGGCCAGCTCCAGCCACAAGCCAATAAGGCCCTGGCTTGGGGTGCCCCAGCTTAGGGGTGCTGTGGCACCATGCAAGGGGCATGGCAGGCCAGCCCATGGAGTGGAGTCTGCTCTCACCTGGCCTCTGGGCTGGCCTTCCCCACCCCTAGGGCAGAACAGCTAGCCTAGGGGAGGGAGTCTGCCCCATGGGCTGACTAGCTTCACCCCTGGGGCAGCCGTTCCCCACCCTGGGGGCAGGGCAAGCTGGCCCAGAGTGGAGACCAGATTCTATCTCCCCCAAAAGGGGCTGGGGGTGGAAAAGCCAACTCAGGGCATCAGAGCACCTTGAGCTGGCCCTGGTAATGATTCTTTGGATGTTACAGTCAAAAGAAGGATTGCCCAGCTTGATTCTGAACACAATCCTTTCTATATGATGCATTATTAAATGACTATGTATGTAAATATCCAGATATTTGACAAAAAATATGTTAAGTGACAAGTAATTTCTTAAATAAACCATCTGACTCTGCTGATGTGCAAATTAATCAGTTTAAAAGCAGTCAAGGGAGCTCTCGTTCACAAAAGAGTAGTGATGAGGCATATAATAGACAGGACCTTACTCATCTCAAGAGGAGAGTGTACTGACAATGCTGTTCTTATTGTCCATTATCCTCCACAAAAATAATACACTGAGGAGAAGCTCCATAAATACTGTATTAACCATAATAGAATCAATACATTCAGAGCTACAGATGAGCACTGATTGGTTGCTTTTTATATTCACATTAACTGAAATAACTCCTTTTTTTATGATAAAGATAGCATTATAAAGTTTTCCTATTTTTCTTCCTTTAATTTAGATTTGAGTTTTCAGAATTCCTGGTTCATAACTTGCTTTAATTTCCACAGTAATCAGCTCACCAATCTACACTAAAATCAAAGCACCTGCTTTTCATTCATTTAAAATCCCTTAAGAGGCATATTTCAATCACATTAAATGGGAACTGCTGCTACTCACCGCCTTGTGTTGAGCTTCTCTTTTAAAAACTGGCAAGAGCTCATTTCAGAGACGGTTACCACGGAATTCAAAGTAAAGGATTAAATACAAACAGTCCCCACATGACTTTATGATTGCCTAAAATAATGTACACTCTGAATATTTTAGAGATCAAGTTTGCTTTGAAGGAGATTTTTTTAATTCAAAACTTTCAAGGACAGGAAATAGTGAATTAATTCCTAAAGTGGGGAAAATAATGCTTTCAAAGTGGAAATGTGATCAGCCTGTTGGCTAGCAAAGGCATAAATTGCATTAAGTTATTGTGGCAGAATAGAGGGTGATTAGCCCTTTGGTGCCTCTGCCACCCACAACCCCGCAGCAGGGCCTAGACAGCAGAGAGGAAACCCACAGCTGAGGCTGCTGATTAGAGCGTGCCAGAGCCATGCCTAATGAGGCAAGTGGGAACAGCTGTTGCCCTCACTTGGGGAACTTATAAAGGGAGAAACTGGTATATGAAGTTGGATGTAAGTTTTTCTAGTGAGTTTGCCTCCTGGTGAATGAAGGGTGAGTGGCCTAAAGCCACAGAGGGAAGTAGGCCTGGTTTGGGGGTCAGGTTTTCATTTGTGTACTGTAAATAAACAGGCTGAGGTGAGTGCATTAGGGTTAAGCCTATGAGTTATCTTATTCAGATGGCTGAGACCACCCAGAGAGGACCCAAAAGGGGTAGGGGGAATGTGGCAATCTGCTACAGTTGTGCATATGTACAGGGTGTATTCTGATAGACATAATATTGCTTGGAGGATATTCAGACTGGCATGGAAATCCACACTTGATTCAAAGCAACAATGTGTTTTTTCTCCTTGCCTTGGCAGTGAGTGGAAAATTGAAAACTTATTCCACCTTCCTTCTCTCTTAGAGAGGTTAGCAGTTTCTGAATCAGATGAAGGGTTAGGAAAGTAGACTTTGAAAATCAGCAGTCAGCACAGAAGAAGAGCTGCTTTGCAGCAATAGAAAAGTTTTATTTCCCAACCAAGAAACAATGGGAGACAAATTTTATTAAAATGGTGCAAAAAGTAATTGTATATTGTAGGCTGCAGACCACATCCACTGCCCTGGAGTTCTGCTGCAGATAATTAGACTGGAGGAGGAAAGGAGTTAACAGGAATGTGATAATAAATTTAAATATAATTAGGGCATCATAGGTTTAAGTATAAAAGAACTCCTTCTATATCATGTATGGGGGGGAGCCATGTAGAAAAACACTCATGTTCTCACTAAGGGCCTGATCCCCAACCCAGTAAAATCAGCTGGAAAAAATCTCTACTGATTTCAGAAGATGTCAGTTCAGGTAGCCAGTTAAGTCAATTGTATATTAATTGACTGGCTACTGGAGTTCAACAGGCTTTGAGTCAGGCCTTGAGTTGCCTGCATAGAGCCTGTGACCACTTTCCCTCTAAGCTGCGCACATGGGTTGTGAAACCTGTGCACATGACAAAAAGTGTGCACAAAAAAATTCAATAGTGCTAATATTGGTGCTCACAAAGAAATGTTTTTGCACACACAAATTGTTTGTGCACACAGTCTATGAGTAATTGGAGAAAACATTGCCTGTGACCCCCCCCAGGCCACTCAATACCAGCTACCAGAGGAGGCCCCCTCAGGCCTGTTACTCCCACCCACACTTGCAATAACATTCCAAAGAAGTCATGTAAGATATTACATGTAAACTGGTGACACACTGGTCCCAAAAATCATTTCTTGATGTATGTACAGAGTGTATACAAAGAGTTATAGATGTGTGCTGGAAATAAGTCTCTAAAATGTTTATGGGAGGCAGAGAATGAACCAAACTGACCTAGACACAGGAATATGTATTTACCTGTCTTTGCAGCTTAGTTATACACTATTGTAAAGTAAACAAAGTCATCAAATTAGACAAGTAAGGAAGAAAACTTGAGCAGTAATGTCTCAAGGACACAAGTCTGCACTCCTGGGAGCCTTCCTGGCTTTTCAAACAGAGATGATAGAATTTGGGTAATAGAAGTGGAACAGACACACAATTTTGTTACTCATCACTGAGGGGACCATAGGGTACAGCACCCTTTGAAGCTATGAAAGCAAGATACTCTTGACCCGAAGGGCAAAAGATAGTGGTAACTTGATATAAGAAAACTGGTTAGGCAATTATCTTAACTTGCTAAAATTATTTGCTCCTGAAAGAGTGGTTTTGTTTCATTTGTAACCATGCCTGTCTGTTTTAATTTTTGCTTAATATCACTTAAATCTCTCAATGTTGTATATTAACAATAGAGGGTAAGTCCTCAGCCACCCTAACAGGTTGGTAAGAACATAAGAATGGCCATACTGGGTTGACAGACTAATGGTCCATTTCATTCAATATCTTGTCTTTCAACAGTGACTAATACCAGGTGCTTCAGGGGGAATGAATGGAGCTGGTAGACATCATGTAATTCTTTCCATTGGCTACTCCCAGCCTCTGGCAAACAGCAATCTCTGCCTATCTTGGCTAATAGCCATTGATGGACCTATCCTTCATGAATTTATCTTGATTTTTTTTTAATCCCTTTGTCTTCACAATGTCCTCTGGCAAGAAGTTCCACAGACTGACTATGCTTTGTTTATCTTTTTGTTCATTTTAAAACCTACTGCCTATTAATTTCATCTGGTGACCCCAAGTTTTTATAGTTTAAGGAATAAAAATACACTTATTCACTGTCTCCACAGCAGTCATGATTTTATAGAGACCTCCATCATCTCCCCCTTTAGTCATCTTTTTTCCAAGCTGAAAAATCCTGGTTCTCTTATGGAATCTTTTCCTTACCACTAATCATTTTTAGTTGCCCTTCTCTATCTTTTCTCATTCCAAGACGTAGCAAGGCAACCAGATTTTCACACAGTGTTTAAGGTGGGGGCATACTGTGATTTATAAAGAGGCAATACAATAATTTCTGTCTTGTTATCTATCCCTTTCCTGCTGATTCCCAACATTCCTTTAGCTTTTTTGACTGCCATTGCACAGCAAATGGATTTTTTCAGAGAATTAACAACAAATCCAAAATCTCTTTTGAATGGTAACAAGTTATGTAGACCCAATCATTTTATATGTATAGTTGAGATTGTTTTCCTAAGTGTATTACTTTGTATTTATCAACAGTGAATTTCACCTGCCATTTTGTTGCCCAGTCACTGAGTTTTGTGAGATCACTTAGTAACCCTACACAGAACCACATGCTTCTCTGCACTTGTTGGCTTACACCCAGCCCTTAGTTTATAAACTGCTCTATGAACTTCTTAATTGTATGTACTAGCAATCCAGTTCAATTTTGGATCAGGTGGAGCCCATCCCCTCTTTATTGGCTTCTGCTGTCTCAAAGCTTCTCCAGTTCCTAAATATAAACCCCTCCTCTTTACACTATCTCACACTGTGAAACACAGCAGTTCTGTCTAACTGGCCCTACATGTGGAACTGGAATCATTTTAAGGAGTGGTACTATGGAGGTCCTGGACTCCAGTCTTACTTACCTAGCAGCCTAAATTTTAGCCTGCAGGATCTCTCTCCTGTCTTTTCCTATGTAACTTATCTACCTGTGCCACAACCACTGAGTCCTTCATAGCGCTACACTTAAGTCTGTCTGGATGTCTTGAGAGGTCTGTAACCATGGCACCAGGCAGGCCAGTCACCATGTGGTTATCCCAGTCATCACAAATGAGCTATGTTTGTAATGATTGAGTCCCACATTACTATTACTTCTCTTTTTCTGGAGTTTGCTCCCCAAGAGAGGTATCTTCACTGGAAGAAGATACCATGACACCATCTGGAAGGAGTTCCTCAACTATAGGATCATTTTCCTCTGCTCCAGTTTGATGTTCTCCTTCCCTGAGACTCTCATCCTCTTCCTTAATACAGAAGCTGTCATAATGAGCATGTGACCAATCTAATGTATCCCGGAAAGTCTCACCTATGTACAAGATATGTTAGAGGGCAGAGATCTTAACTTCTGTGAGTGTCCAGTGAAAGAGATTGTACAGGGCAGGGAGAGGTCTCTGGTGAGCTCAGGAACTGGGGTGTGCTGAGTGTTACTTACAAAGCAAGGTTCGTACTAGCAGACAGCTGAAAAGTTTGCTGGCAAGGCAGACAAGTTTTTGTATCAGGAACTTATATTCAGCTTAGCAGCAGCAGCAGCAAAGTTCATACCTGAGAAGGCAGAGCAGTAACAGTGACTCACAGGCTATGTCCACACATACATCGTTATTTTGAAATAAGTTATTTTGAAATAAAGTCCTTATTTCGAAATAAGTTAATTCAAATTAAGAAAATGTTAATTCAAATTAAGGGAAAGCCTGCTATCAAAATGGCTGTTATTTCAAAATGGTTATTTCAAAATAAGGTCATTTGGACATGTTGTTTTGAAACAATGGTGTTGTTTTGAAACAACATGTCCAAACGGCGTTATTTCGAAATAACCATTTTGAAATAACAGCCATTTTGAAATGAATGGGGTTTAAGCTGTTTCAAAATGACGGTTCGTATTTCAAAATGACAGAGCCCCTATTTCAAAATAAGAAAACGTCGTGTGGACCTAATCTTTTTTATTTCAAAATAACCAGTGTTATTTCGAAATAAGAGACGTGTGGACATACCCACAGTTCTGGATGTCCTGAGCAAGACATCTCAGGACGCCACACAACCTTTGGAAGTAATGAAAACAGTAAGCCTCGAAAATGGCTCTCTCTCTCTCCTGTATTGTATGTGCCTCTCAGCAAAGAAACTGATGCTCTGAACAGGACATCTGAATTGCACTTGTTCTTATCTTTCCTTAAAATTCATATTTCCTGTAGATGTGACATCCATCTTTGTTTGTTAGCCTGCAAATGATTGCTCTGGAGAGTCTAGTGGCTTTGTGCTATGGTCTTTAATATTCTCATATACCACTATTTCAACTTCTGCATGGGTTATTTTCTGTCTTTGAAAGTGGATTTTCTAGGCATTATCATGCTAGTGTTTCCCTTTCTGAGTTTTCCAGAAAGGCAAGAAAGCACTTTGACATCACTCAGATTTCTTGCCTCATGACATTTCTGCAGTAACTTTGCTCAATGCATTGGATGTGAGGCAGACACTCAATTAATACCTGAGAATAACACTGGGCCCTTCAGGAAATCATTCATCTTTTTATTAATATTTGGATGGAAGGGGGGTGGTGCACAATAGGATTTTGCCTAGAGTAAGATTTTAAAAAGTGTGTTTAAAGACTCCATGCTATGTTAAAGAGAGCAGTAGAGTTGTGTGTATAGTGAAACCCTGCAGTTCTGTCTATGTATAGTGTGAAAAATGTCCCACAGAGACATCACAGACAAAGGATCTATAGCCTGCCTGCATCAAACCTCTGATACTAGCAGAGTAGGTAGATAGAGTTCAATATAAACTTTTATCCATAATTACCTTCAAAAGCTAAGACAAGATTGGATGCCCATTTTGAGTGTTGTTTTAAAACTCGTAATCTTCATTCCAATGATGAACTATTTCTGGAATCTCTGGAGAGGATTTTCTGAGGGAGAAAAATATCTTTAACACGAGGTCTCCAAAAATGTTGTCCCCTCCAGCCCCCACTACCTCTCCTGCCCAGATACATAGGCTTATTTTCCCATTACTGCTTCTGTGGAGGCACTGTTTTCTATTCTGAGGGAAGGCACAAATGCCTCTTTCAGACGTAGCTTTCGGTGCTGAAATGTTTGTGAGAGGCAGTAAGTGGCTCTAGCTAATGCTAAGTGGGCACAATGTTTCTGAGATCTACCTGCCATCCTGTATGGATCTATGGCAGCAACACGTTCAGGATAGTCTAGTTAGAGTTAAGTACCAACTTATATCTTAAAATGTAGTTAAGCTCTAGTATTTAACCCCAGGGCCTGTAGGAATTACTGAGGACAACAAATAGCCTATGCAACTGATAGCTTAGCCACTATCTATACAACAGGAATCATTATTGCGCAGTGAGATTTAGCTCTGAAGAAGGAACCCAACACTGAATGTCCAAGAATGCCAAAGTCACTTGGTAGATAACAGTAGCCTGAAGCCATATTAATATATCATCAGCTACTCTTAATAGGGCTGTCTGTCTTATCTACCTTCCTTCCTAAAACCCCATGAGAACTCTGTTTCTAAGCTGTCTGTTTTCTGGAACATGTCAATAAATAAATAGGCAATGGCAGGTTTAAATGTTTCACTTCTTTTCACTGACATGGATAATATAACTGGCAGAATTTCAGACAAACTAATTTTAATCATTTTGTGAAATGAGCCAAAATATAGACCTACTGATGGTTCTCATGCCTATGGTCTCAGATGGAGAAGAGAGAGGGAATCTAAAAAAGAGAGAGAGGGAGTAAGACAAAAATAGACAATATTCCTGAAAGAGAGGATGACGATGGGTTTAAAGAAAAGAAAGGAAAAAAATATACACCTGAAGGAAAACTCATTGTTTTGGGATCTTGTAATCAACTGTGGTTGCTTACGTAAAATATTGATTAGTTTGGTACTTGCAAACTGAACTCATAAATGATTAGTTTCCAGGCCTAGCAAATTTGGCAGCAATTTTAGTACTTATGTTTGCTCCATGTCTTGGATTAAGTGAACCAAAACTTTGCATCCTTCAGATAGGCTCTGTGATCTCTTCATGGAGACTGCTGCTGGTTTGTGATCTTCCCCGCTGCTGGGTCTCATCTTCTGCAAGTATTGTTATGCCCTTCCCCTTAGTAAAGTGCACTCTTAACATATTAAGGTCTTCTGCAGGGCTAGCAGGGAAGACTTTTCACCTCTACCACTTTCCCAAACTTTTTGGCTTGAAGACCAAATATATCATTTTTATGCCCTCAAAGGGCACCCAGCAGCTGCTGTCCCCACCCCACCACACCCCCAAAAAAGAAAAGAAATAAAAGAAAAGCAGTTTGCCTCCTTGCTGATCTCCCATCTCCCTGGTTGCTGCAGGGAAACTGCACATGTACTGTAGCCCCATACACTCCACCTGGAACCAACGGCAGCCAGTGCTGGATTTCCCATTAGGCACTGTAGGCACAGTGCCTAGGGCCTACAAAGGAAGGAAAAAATTAAAGCAGAAAAAATAAGGAAAATCATGTGTTTTAGCATTCAAATAGTTTAAAGTACATCATGTCAATTGACATAATACAATTGGCGTTTGCCCCTCTTTTTGCACATTTTGGAATGAAAGTGCCTTGGGCCTGCGAACACCAAAATCTGGCCCTGAAGGCAGTGGCTCCTTTCTGCAGCCAGGGAAAAGAAGATGAATGATTCCCTTCCTCTGGCTCCAGAAGGGACCCTCGCATCTATAGACCTAAGCTGAGTACTTTGCTGTGCTCCCTGAACAGCCAGGAGCAGAGAATGCTGATCTCCCATCCCCTTACTTGCAGCAAGGCACCTGCACAGGTCTCTTAGCCCATGGAAATGTGCTCCATCTGGAGCCTTAGGCAGTAGCTCCCTTCTGCAGACTGGAGGGGAGCCGTGGGCCACTTCTGGCCCCTGGGCCATAGGTTGAGAACCACTGCCCTCTTCCATAGTGCTGGATGATGGATAAACACAGGTCATAAAAGCAGCCTTGTTATATTTGCTAAGAGCTCATAACTGCACAAAAGGGATTGTGGCGCTTTGTACCCCATCTTAAATATGACTGGTACTGGCATTAGAAGCAGGAGTGCTTCTGTTCCCATGGTAAGTAGAGGTAAAGTGGGGGAATTGCATGGGCTTTCTCTCTCCTCAATACCTTTTATGATGCAGGGGACAGTGAGCCCCTTCTTACTGGCCTCTCAAGCAGAGCAGCAATCCAGGTGGGCAGAGCAGCAATCCAGCAACCCTCTAAAATTCATGAGTAAAGGACCTCTCAGTTTTGAAAGACCTCAGTTCCAGTGGATTATGGACAATAAAGTAAATCAGATTTGTCAAGGACTTTACTGAAGAAGGAAGAAAATTGACTAGCAATAAAACTGTAGACGTGAATGTCAGCCCAAGTCTATGAACTTGGGCTGAAGTCTGGATTTGGTAACATAGCATAAACTCAAATTAAATTTAAACAGGCTTAAGTTTTGCTGCAAGTGTTCTGTGCTGTTGTAGCAACTATCTCATGCCTCTATCAGATCAAGAGAGTCACTTTGGACATATACAGTGGCAAGCTGCAGCCTCTCCTCCAGTCTGTTTCACATTTTTCTTGTAGGTAGCAGGTCAGATCCCCCCCCCCCCCCCAGTTAGCCCATCTCAAAGAGAGGTCCCTGTAATAAGGCACCATGCGGAGGAGAGGAGGAATGGACCCAGGCCCATCCACTACTCAGGGTCCCAGCCCAGGACCCTACGAGTAGCTGTTCTGTAGTGCTGACAGTGTCCAATAGTGCAACTCTTCTCCTGGGCTATCTCCCCCTCTGTTCCTTCATCACCTAGTTTTCTGCCCCCTCTTGGGATGGGTAGGGACTCTCCTCTCAAGCCTCAGTGCCTGCTGCTCATTCTTCCTTGTGTTTTTTTCCCTTCCAGGGACCTGTACCTTCAAACTCCACTACACATATCCACACCACAAAGCACTTCTCCTGCTACTCCTCCAGCCTGTACCCTGTTTGGCTGGAGCAGGGAGCTTTTATCAGGCACCTGGCTGGGCCTTGATTGACCTCAATTGCTTCTAATTGGCAGGGGTGCCCCTAGCTCAGAAAAAGATCTAGGGCTCAGGCACAGACATGTGGGGCTCATGTGCTTTAAGCAAGCTGCTGCTGCAGCTGTCACTGCGGCAGACCCAGGGCTCTGGAGCCAACATTTGGGTCTCAAGCCCTGTAAGCCCAGCACCAGCGATGCCCCTGCTAAGTGGCCTCCATTAATTCTGGCTAGTTTGCAGGGAACAGGTCCCAGAGCATTCTCAGGCTTACATATCTCCCTTCTACCGCATGGTTCATATCTCACTCTGACACCTGCCCTTTTTGCAGCCTGAGGAAGACTGGCATTCATATAATTTGAATGCACCAGACTGCAGCCTCTTTTCCAGTTCCTCCAGAACCTCTTGTTGAGGTTCTGGCTACACTTTTCCCCACACCTCTTCCTATAGGCACACTCTGTCCATGGCCCCACAAACTCACAGGATGTCCTCCTCAACCTCCTCCTGACCCCTTCTCATCAACTTCCTCCTGTGCCTATTCAAAATGGCCATCTATAATATCAGACAGAGGAGGTTGGCTGAGGGAGGACTCTGTGACTGTGGAGCCTATGTCAGTTCCCTTGTTCATTCACACATCCAGGTGGTGTTCCTATGAGGAGTGTCCACTGGCTCCCTATGCACCTTCCATGAGCAGTGGGTGCTATCTGGGGTTCTCTGCTTGGTGTTCCATCTCTCTCCTTTTGTACCTTTCATCCCCATGCCCCACCCTCTTGTTCATTAGTTGTCCTAAAACACACAGTGGAATCCCATGTACAGTGGCTCCTCCCTGTAGGCTGGGGGAATGGCTTTTGGCAAGCCCACCCACTTCTGATATTCAAATATGTTGACTACTCTCCTACAAGTAGTTTACCCTTCACTCCAACACCTGCTCATTTTGTGGTGTGAGAGAGACCCTGCTGCATGCCTACCTTGAATGTGCCAGGCTGCACTTCCTGTTCTGGCTCCTCCATAACCTCTTACTGAGGCTCTGGCTGCACTTTTCCCCTCAGGTTTTCCTGTATGCACACCCCATCCACGGCCCAACAAAGTCATGGGACCTCCTCATCAACATCCTCCTGCCCCTAGCCAAAGTCACCATCTATAAAGTCAGGGAGAGGAGGTGGACAGTGGGGCTCTGTGACTGTCGGGCTTCTTTCTGTTCCCTTGTACATTCACATATTTGGACAGAGTTCTTTGGGGCAGCATTGTCTCACTACTTAGAAACTTTCCAGGAGCAGTGGGCACTGTTTGGGGTTCTTTGCTTGGTGTCCCCTTCTGATTCTCTCCTTTTGAACTTTAACTCCATGCCGATCTCTGTTATGACATTTTTTGTCCCAAGCAATCTGTTGAATCTGGGCCCACTGGCCTCCCCCTTAAGCTAGGGGGTGGGGTTTTAGCAGTGGGCAGGTGCAAGCCCCCCCTACTTCCCAGCATTCAAAAAGGATCACTCTCCTACAGCCCTCTGCCCTTTCTATATCACAATACAGATATCACTGCTTTTGGGGTAGTTTACTTGACATCTTGAATGTTACTTTACCATGGACATTTTCTGGTTTAATTTTGGAGTGGGGCTAGTTTTGATGAAATGTCTTGAATTCTTTTTATTATGTATGACCATAAAAAAGCTAAGCCTGAAGTAAGAAAGGCCTACTGTACACAAATATCCTACAGTGGCACCTCCTATAATACAGCTGTGGTTAATCCAGATCGGAATTTCAGTTAGAGAGCAGTTAGAAAAAATGGTATAAACTTCTCACAGTCCACTTAAAAAACTTTACAAGGTACTCTACACCGTTCAGTACAGTACATTAAGCATTTTAAAACAGTTTGGTATTGTGTTCTATTATTTGCCCATGTGGTTTTGGTCAACACTGCAGCCGCATGCTGTCACGTTTATTTATTTTTTTAATAAAGTTAGAGAATGCCAGCTTTTAAGTTCACTTATAAAGGTGCTGTTTGAACAGCATGCTATGCACTCACTGAAACCACATTTATTCTGTTGCTTCTGGAGTCTGTGTGTGGGACACATTACCTAAGCAGCCATCATTATACAATGTCTCACTACTCCAAAGAAATTCAGAAGGTAATTTCAAGTGTTACCTCCCACTGCGGTTATGTTCCTCAGGACCCACATGGTATAATATTTCATTTCCCTTCAGTTCCCACAACTGCTGCAAAGTTGAACCCATCACATTTTACAAAGTCATTCATGTGGGAAGGGAAGAGAAGGTATCCTGGCAATGTTGATGTACTGCTGCTGTGGCAATTGAACTATATTTCACTGACTAGGCATTTTAAAATGAATGTTTCCAATAGCTAGGATCTGGATCCCTACCCAGCATACACACAAATGGATTCTTTTCTATTTGAAATACACAACCCCATTGTACATGACCTAGGGTCAGAAGCATTTGTCAAGCTATTTTGTCTAACCCCATCATACATTGGTACCAAAAATATAGGCTTAAATTCAGCCCTCATATATTAAAGCACCAATCCTGTTCCTGCTGAAGTCAACACCCTAACTTTAACTGGTATCAGGGATGCAGGACTGAGCATTATCTCCAGCCTGGAGTCAATAGTAAATTGAGTGACTGCAATAGGGAAAGCCTGAAAAAGTATCTCATTTCAATTGGATAACACTAGATTCAATTACTGTCCAAATCTTAATCAACCCATCAAAGCCCCACTCTCTGCAAATGCCATCCCACATGCAGACCTCCATCACCTTCCCCAACATCTGTGCTGACTATTCACAAGCCTTATACCCCCCTGTTTTGTAGTGTTGTGGTATTTCTGTTCAAGCACTGCATATAAAGAGGTAATATTTTAGAGAGCCTACCTCTAACATTTTCATGCCATCAAGGCTTACACAACTTAGACCTTGAAAAGATAAGGAAAAAGGATGCAATTTGATAGCTGTGTGCTCAGACACTGTCATTCTGTAACAATAAGGTAAATTATATGCTGCTGACAATAGACACAATTATTATAATTATGTATTATCCCTCACACAGCTAAGGACAAGATTCATCTGAAAGAATAGAGACTTTTCTACAACTCGATCTAAAAGCTAGCTTCCAGAATAGCTGCTAGTAGTAAGTCACTGTTGACTAATTCAGCCTTGGGGTTGGAGTGTCCCCACAGAACTGAGGCATCTGATAATAGCCATGTTAGTAATAGAATATGAAACTAGCTAGAGCTAGCCTGATTCACCATGGTAATTCATAAATTGCTATATCAATATCGTTCCTATGAGCCACTACACAACGTTATTAGTGACACAAAGCCAGTTCCTTATGTACAGGAATATAGATCCACAGGGTTAGCAATATTAGTCTAGTTCAGTAAAACAAACAAACAAGGAGTTCTGTGGCACTTGAAGACTAACAAATTTATTTTTTGCATGAGCTTTTGTGGGAGAAAATCCCACTTCATCAGACACTTTGAAGAAGGGGGAAGTTACAAAATGGGAGGAAATAAGTGCAGGGAAGTATAAGTCATGGGAAGAGGTCACACTGTAACAGCAAATCGAAACAGTTGTAAAGATTCAGACACTGGAGAACAGAATACCTCTCCTCACTTACAGACAGCCCCCCAATCTTAATCAGATACTTACCAACAATTACAGACCTAACAACAGAACCATTAAAACTGGCACATATCCCTGCAACAAACCATGCTGCCAGCTTTGCCCACATATCTGCACAAGAGACACTATCACAGGACCTAATAATACCAGCTACTCCTTCTAAGGCTCATTTACCTGCTCATCCACCAACGTGATTTATGCCATCATGTGCAAGAGATGCCACTTTGCCTTATATATTGGAGAAACAGGACAGTCCCTGCACAAATGAATAAATGGGCACAAATCTGACATCAGAAATCTCAACACTCTAAAACCATTGGTTCAACATTTCAATCTTTGTGACCACTCAACGATTTGCTAATTGCTATGCTCACACAGATTAATACTAAATCAAGGCTTCAAAGAGAAGTTGCTGAAATGGAATTTATTTGTAAATTTGATTGCATTGTTGCAGGACTTAATGGGGCACTGGATTTTTCTCTCATTACAACCTCATCTCCTTCTGTATGCAGTTTTCCAGTGTTTGAAACTTTGCAACTATTTTGATTTGCAGTTACAGTGTGACCTGTTCCCATGACTTATACTTCCCTGCATTTATTTCCTCCTATTCTGTAAGTTCCCCCATCTTCAAAGTGTCCGACAAAGTGGGATTTTCTCCCACAAAAGTTCATGCAAAACATAAATTTGTTAGTCTTCAAGTGCCACAGAACTCCTTGTTTGTTTTACAGGAATATAGTTTGCTCAACTGCTTTTTAAATATATATACATATATATTTTAAAATTTCTATCATCTGAGGTGACTTTCACTTTCTCTGTGTTTTTCATTCAAAAACTTTACAGAGCCATGGATCTCCTGAGACTCTGAAAAGACAATTTGCCTCCGTTGCAAACATTTGAAACATACTTTTATCCTGCTCATATTTTTGTTTTCACTTTTGGAAATTTAACTCAGCATATTAACTCTGTGTGTGTGTGCGTGTGTGTGTGTGCGCGCGCGGTCTGCAACCTGCAGCTTCAGAGCCACATGTGGCTCTTTGGCTGCCCCCTCCTGGCTCCGGGTCCCCCCTCTCACCATTGGGAGAGCCTGTGGGTGGCCTATGCCAGGTTCCGGACCACCCCACAAACCCTCGGCTCCCCCCTCCAGGGAACTGCACAGTAAGCACCCTGGCCCAGCATCTCCCACCGGGAGGCTACACCCATTGTGGCTCTCAAAACACTTAGCTATTGAAGGAATTTTAAAAAATGGATCTTCTTACCTTTTGGGTTGCTGACCACTGGTGTAGAATGACAAATATTAATAGATAACTAGTATAAATAATATCACAACAGGCAAGAATGGCAGTTTACTAAATAAACATCAAATGAAATACATTCTCTCCCTTTGTCTCTCCAGAATCAGGCTCAGTCACCCATCAATCTGGGGAGCTTTCAGTGCCAGAAACTTAAGTTATCACTTACCTGTTGTGTGGGTAAAGGAAAGATTTCAATATCCAAGGTTGTCAATTCAACTGTCACTATTACTAATTTCATGTTTCATAATGTAAAAAATAATGACGAGGTTAGATAACTTGTGCCTCAGGTTGAAAATATATTTAATTCATTGATTCTAAATGCTGTAGTTAAATGCAGTAAAAGAAGATTGATATTGAATATTTGGATGTATTATTTTAGCTGCAGAGTCAATCATGATAAGCTAAAGTTAATGCAGATTGGTTTTCTATACCTTAAGTTACTCTAAAGACTTCAGAGCATATTAACCATTATTTTCAAACATTACAATGAAAGCAACAGAAGCTTAATCAATTAAAATAGATCACGTGTCAAATAAAAGGTGATGCATTCAGAGGAAGGTGGCTTGCTCAGCTGCTTTCTATTTAATCAAATTATCAGTACAGAGCTCCACTGACAGAAAAATATATTTCATGAAAAATAAAATATATCTCAGGAATTCCACACTGATGAAACTATTTCCTAGATATAAGAAAAGAACAGCATGTTATAATATAATAATCCGATTTTTACAATTTAAGAGATTTTCACTTTATTTCTATTTCCTTCATTGACAAATTCTTCAAGCTATTCATTAGCTGTGTCAAGTCATGACCTGGCCTTCAGACATTCCCAAGTTGGAAGAAATTTGAATGTGGGATTTTGACCTGTGCTCATCTCTACTCCTACTTCTATCTTACGCTTATCATTTTGATTTAGCACTTTTGTTCCTGAATGACCCCTGAGAGTTTAGACCAAAGACATTTAGGCACCTAAAGATATAGACACTATTAGGAATTTAAAAATCATCTAAGCAGATTAGGAATCTATTTCCCATTGAAATCTTTGATCCCATACACCAGTTCTGTACTCCTCTGATCAACAGAGTACACCCTTGGGTAGACTGCAATACAATAATATAATAAGCTATTACAGTACTATGTATATAATACAGTAGCTGTCACTTTAGCTCAGATTGTAACAGACACCTCTGTAATTCCAGCTGGGCAGTGCTGGAAAGCATTTCAGGGATGCCCCATCCCTTACTGGGAGACCAACAAGAGTTGCAAAGAGCAGGCCATGTGAGCTCTAGATCAGCCACAGATTCCCCCATACTGAGGGAATTTTTGGTGCCCTATTTATAGCAGTTTTACAGGTATTTTGTACCAGAAGGAAGTAAAAAAGGAGCCAAATCTGTGGCTTCCAACTTAACAACATGGGGGAAGCAGAGTTTGTCTCCATCTTTACTTTGGATACATTCTAATGTGGATTCTGGATGTTGCACTGCACTCAGACCAATCTCACCCAGGTCTCTGCTGAGTTCTCCAAATCTCAAGCATGTCTCAGATTCCTCCACAGAATATAATTCTGCTTCTCTTGAAAACAGGGAGCTTCTCTGTCTACATAATATACTTCCTGATGCAGTATGGCGCTTCCTTCATTCCTGTGTTCTGATAAACAACTGCATTTTCAGCTAACAGGAACTCCATTTCAATTAACTAATTAAATGTGAACCTGTTCTTTGAAACACTGGAAAAAATAATCTAGATGCATTATGGAAAAGCTCCAACATCTGACTGTTAAGCAGTTGATGGAGATGGAAACATGTCACTACATTTTATGCTGTAGTATCATACTGTAGTGGCAACTGCTGATCAGTAGACTAAAGTTATTTTCAGGCTTTTTGTGTTCTGATCACTAAATACCTCTTGAACTAAAATCATAAACCGTGATCACTCTGTTGGGTCTTCCTAGCACTGCAGCAGTTTCTATTGGACACAGATGAAGGGTATAGTCTTGCAGCCCTAACTCACATAAGTACTCCTTTCTCACATGCATGGTATCTTTCAACTCAGTGGAACTAATCACATGAATCAACATTACTCAGGTGGAAAAGGTTTGAAGGTCCCAGAATCCACATTTCCTATAGCAGCTAAATCCTTTATACCATCACCACATTTTTCTAGGCTCCACATCTCCCTCTAAAACCACCATGACTACCTCGTAGCCATGCATCACTTAAATATATTAGGCAAACTAATACTAACATGAACATTCTATATAGGAGAGAACAAAACATTTGAGATAAAATAAGGATTGATCTCTATCTTCTCTTAAAATTAGAACCTCTTTTGAGGCTCAAAAAAGATCAAGTTGAGTATTTCCTTTGTTTCATTTTCATGTACTTCCTGGTTTGGGACTGAAATAGAAATGTATGAAATACCTCAAAAATGTCTAATATCGCAGCATTTCCAAGCCAGCAAGAACTAGGAAATACCAGATGTCACATGGAAAAGCTTGTTTTTATGATACTTTCTACCTAATTAGTTCAGCTAAGTATAACCTTGTAGGTTCATCGAAATCTGAATAAACATTCTGAGGTTCACCCTTCACTACTTTATATCACAATGAGAAGATCTCCTGGGTGCTGTATAGTTTGTAACATGAAATTCATGAAAGTAAACTGCTTAATCTTTTAAAATAATCATCTGACACTTTAAAGGAACTGTGTTGTGGAAATCAAGATTTTCAGAAGCAAAATATAATAAGAATAATAATCAGCACATCCTTACTTCAGCCTGTCATTTTTTCTTTCTTTTTAAATATGCAGAAAAGTACAGCTAAGATGCAGTATCTATTTTCAGTGGGATCTTACTGAAGGCTTTCTTGAGGCAGAATCTGGAGACTGAGAAAATGTTAATTATTGTGCCTAAAGTGTTTTTAAAAAATATTTACATACTTTTCTCCTCAAGTGCTTTACTATCCTACTTTTTATGAAGAGCAAGCTTTCAGTTTGGTTCTAACTCTTTGCATATAGGCTTTGTGTGTGTGCGCACAAACATGCATATGCATGCATGTTGTGGGGGACAAATTAATCAGGGCTCTCAACCTGGAAAGAGAGACCACCGATCCTCCCCAGTGATGAAGGCCCGTTCCCAGCTGAGACTCAAATTAGCAGAGAACGAGGTGTGGTTCAGGATTTATTATTCAGCTGAATAACAAAAGGAACTGCATCAGAGGGCAGCAAAGAAGTGCTAGCCCCTCTGAGCAGGCCCCCCCAACAACTCGAGTGCAAGAGAGAGCCCCGAGGGGCAGCATCACAACACTTTTATCCAGTACAGTATGATAATGCTATGATAATGCTTACATGATTGACAATGTTTTAGAGACCCTTATATGGTTACATTAACATTATTAAATACATATTAATGATTAAAGAATGCATATAATTATCCCCGCCTCTGTTTACTGTTGACATCATTTGCATTATCCTGGGCAGCCGCAGTACCTGCAAACTCATTAATTTTTGCCTAGAGATGCTGACCTTACATTCTTGTGAGGCTATGGTGCCAAGAAGGGTGAGCAGGAGATAGGAGGCAATACTCCCTTTTCAGTTAGAACAAAGACGGACAGTCTAGCTTACATTCCTTGTCCAGATGGTCAGGAGAAAAAGCATGAGAAAGGGGAGATAACACACTTTAACTATCAACTCGAGGCCGCTTGTTAAAGAAACTTAGATACATGACTTGCCAGAGAAACAACCCCACTACCATAGCAATGGCCTACACTTCAGCACCTTTCTCACTGTCCTACAGAAGAGATTACATATAATTTTTCTTACAATGTCCAGAAACTTTCAACAAGACTGTCTCAATAGTACAAGCTTCAAAGAGACACTCACATTACAATAGTCCACAGAAAAACAATGTCCTGCAGGAGTAGCAGGACTAGGCTCAGCTATAGTGCAGTTACAGTACAGGAGACCTAAAAAGGAGTCCTGTGGCACTTAAAGACTAACAAATGTATTTATCACATGAGCTTTTGTAGGAGAAAACACCACTTCGTCAGATGCTTTGAAGATATGGGAACTTTCAGAATGGGAGGAAATAAATGCAGCAAAGTGTAAGTCATGGGCCAGGTCACACTGGAACAGCAAATCAAAGCAGTTGTAAAGATCAAACACTGGGGAACAGAATATAGAGGAAGATGAGGTCAAATAACCTGTAATGAGAGAAAAATCCAAAGTCCCTATTAAGCCCCTGTTACGGAGACCCCAGACAAGCTTCTTGGATCCCCTCTGTCCACAGCCAGTCAGGACTCTGCCATGGTGGAGTCTCCTCCCGTCCAGCACCTGGGACTCCATGCTCCGTGCAGCCAGTTCCCAACTCCAGGCTCAGAAGGTCCGATCCTTGCTCTGTCTGGTCTCCCGTGGAGGGGGTTTCCTCCCTCCAGTAGGGTCCCAGCCGTCCCAATCAGCAGCGACTCTCAGCCAGTGTGGCAATCAGAGGGTTTATTAGCAAACCAGTTCATACAGCAGCAAGGACAGTTGGTATCAGCATCATCAGAACAACCAGAAATGAAACCCCCCGCGGATTAGGGCTACACCCCATGGCAGGGTCCTGTCTCTTGGACCCTCCATTTCCCTACTCCCCTCCTTCCCCTTGGTCCTTTGTTCCCCTGCTCGCTATGCCCACCTCTCTGCCCCCTGGTCCAACCAGCTGAATCCAGTGTGACCAGTGGGGGGGTCCCAGGTACAGGCTCCCTAAACACTACCCCCTGCCACGTAGTGGTTTTACCTCATATCACCCACCTGTGTTCCATCACCCGAATAGAAAAGAAAGTGGGTCAACACCCGTGTCTTCCCTTATTAACCTAGCAGAGGGTTCCCACTTCTCCACAGCCCCTGAAGCAGTGCAATCAAATTTGCAAATAAATTTGATCTCAGCAGCTTCTCTTTGAAGTCTTCATCTGGTATTCATCTGTCTGAGCACTGCAATTAGTAAATCATCAATGGAGTGATCATGAAGATTGAAATGCTGACCCACAGAAGACCAAATGTGCATTTCCCCACAGATAGGGTGAATGTCAAGTCTGAGCTCTGGGAAGGCCTTATTTCTACAGGAGTTGATTTGGCTTTATTTAACATATTAATATATAGGATTAAAGGTGATTCACATGATATAGAACTATGTTCCAAACAACATTTCTTAATAAGCTGTGTCTAAGTCTTCTTTCCAGGTGGGAAGTATGACGACTATCTCTGAAACACAATTTACTATTATCGAACGTCAGGAGTCAGCAGGTACCCCACTATCTACTTGCACAACTGTAGTTTTTTTCATTCTACACCTTTTTAATTTAATTAATTCTCCAACTAACCATCTCTTTCATTTTTTGTCACGTCAGTTTTTATAGATGTGAAGCTTTCCCTTTTCTTTCCTGTTACCCCAATGCCGTTTTTTATCTAAACTGATTGATTTATCTTCTATTTCCCCAAACATCTTAGATTGTCTTTGTTCCAATAGTTAATTCTCTGTTAAAGGTGCACAGAAGAACAGTACCTGTTGTCGAAGCTGTATTTTTCCCCATTTCATTTAAAGATTTTTAGACTTTGGTCAAAAGCCTATGAAGTTGCAAGCATGCAACTTATTTTTAACATTTTCCTACAGGAATGAATATCTGTTATGAAAATCTCTAATAGTTCTAATCACACAATATAATTCCTATTGTTATATGTACAACATATTAAATATTAATGTTTTTGTTTTGCACTAGCACCCACAGATCCTCTGACAGCCCATCCAGGGCAAGATGACTCTTAAAATGAATGCTGCATCATTCCTTTAATAATTAATTAAACTTTAAACTTGCAATGAAACACAAAGTGACCACCTGATCTCCGTGCTTAAACAAAAGCCCTGATTGGGTCAGACTTCTAAGACAGGATTAAGACCCTCCACCTAACAGTATCTCAGGAGAAAGCAGTGAAGTCATCTTAACTTGCCTGCTGTCTCTTAACTGGTTAGCATCTCTTCCTAGCCCTTCTAGTCCCCTAGAGGACTATGTCTTGTTAGTACCCAGGCTTGAGGGGGGTAGAGGGGAGGCTCTGAGGCAAAGGATTTTAGCACATGAATGCCTGCAGCAGGGGACAGAAAATCTGATAGACCCCAGCACTGGCCCTATTGTGCTTGGTGCTGTATACATATTTATATTAAAGCAGTATCTCCAATTCACTCAAGCCGTGCTTTGCCACAGGAAGGAAGAGTGGGGGAAAAGGTGGCTTTAAGTAATCTTCTCAGCACCCAGTAGATACCTCCTAGCTCATGTTCACATCTTATTTCCTCATAAGCATGTTTCACTGTAAGTTTTATTAGCTCTTTGTTCTATCTCAGTAACCATGTTTTCTTACAGAGACAAGGTGGATGAAGGTGGATCTTTTATTGGACCAACTTCTGTTGGTAGAGGAAACAAGCTTTTGAGCTACATAGAGCTCTTCTCATGGGTCTTCTTATGTCAATCATCCTGACTCAAAGTATTATCTATAATCCAGTTTAATTTCTGCTTTCCATCTGAGCTTAAAGAAACAAGGCTCATATCGTTCTTGCCACTCTGCCTACCTAGATTAGTACTCTGAGCTAAACAGCAATTATTGACACATTGATGGCAAGCTGGGACTGATGCATTCATCATCATCTTTTCCCAGTGCTGTTCTGCTTCAGTGTTGCCCTTTCTGTGGAACTCATTATGTGAAGCAATGAGCAGACAGTGGTAGGCTAAGAACGAGAAGCGGCTGATTTCAGTCACTGCTCTGGAGGTGCCTGACAGCAATGGTCACTTAACATTAGATTGCCATTATGTTTGATTAAAAATATTTTATTTATTCTGGCCTCACTCGATCGAACAATTGAGCTATTCTATTTATATGGTCCTCTTTACCACAGTACCTATATGCCTCACAAAAAGCTGGAGGCAGAGAGGCTATTACCCCTATTTACACAGTGGGGAGGTAAGGGGGGACGTTGGGACTGAGGCATAGAGGCTATGGTCACAAAGGAATTTCAGAATTGTACCACCTAATTTTCAGGTGCTTAACCACCTAGTGATAGTCACAGGCCTTGACTTAGGCAATGCAGGGGGACACCAAGATAGCTAAGAATGAGTCCTTAAGAGCCAGCACACTAGGCATGGAACTTGCCTATAGTAGATGGAGGGAAGAGGGGTGGATCCTAAGCCTTGCCCTCTCAAGGAATTCAGCACCTACATCCACTCTGAAAGGAGGTGCCTGTCTTTACTTAGAATCCACAGCTGTGAACCCCTGTCTTGGAATCAGGCAGCAAAGCAATTTCTTGCAAGGAAGGTAGCAGCCAAAAGGATTACAAATGGGCCAGTGGCAGTGGGAGAGGAGGAAGAAGAAAGCAGCCTCTCTTGTGGAACTATGGGATATTCTCAAATGGGCATGTCCCAGTTTCTCCTCAAGTGAGTGCTTGGTGGACTTCAGAGTCATTCTCAGTGCATATTTAAGTATTTCATACAAAGTAGTTTTAGTAGGAGAAATAGACATGAGAATATCCCATAGTTCCATAAGGGAGACTGACTTCAGAAGATAGGTTTGCAGCTGTGGATTCCAAGTAAAGATAGGTACCTCCTTTAAGCCTGGACTTAGTCTGCCTTCTTCTTCTGTGCTCCTTTTTCACTGAAGTTAGAAGCCTATGCCTCTTTGTGAATTTAGCATGGAGAAACTAAGTAGCTGGCTCAGGTAAATTACAAGAAGTCTAAGAAGCAAGGAGTCCTGTGTCTCTTAAAGACTAACAGATTTATTTATTGCATGAGCTTTCATGGGAGAAAATCCCACTTTGTCAGCCTGTAGCAGAGCAGGGAAATGATCTTGGTCTCCTGATCACTAAGCCATATTCACTGGACCACCCTGCCTCTCTATATAAATGTATATAAAGATTGGCCTATATGGCCTTATGAGATGATTTTTAATAAGCCATTGGCATTTTTTAACTTAATTTTCATCTTTGTACATTTTCTTTCCTTATTCTTACAGGGGGAAGAGCACTGTATGTAAATTACAACATGAAAGTTGGTTACTGATTATAATTGTCTACTATTTGTATCAGAAATCTTGTACAAATCAAGAGTAAACTGAAGCAGCAAATGCTATTGGGCATGTTTTTAACATCCCCTACATTTCTCTAAGACATTGGAGATAATGAACATCTAAATCTGACACATGGGAACAAATATAATTTTGTTATGATGTAATTCTTCTGATACCATTGTACAGCAATATGATTAGCTTTGACTATGTAACGTACCTCACATGGTTTAAAAGCTTTTGGTGTACAATTAATTGTTCCATCTAGTCTATGGAACAAATTCATCCCTGGTGTAACTCCATTGACTCCACTAGAATTTCTCTGTGGATTAAGTAGGCACTACAATGTGCATCTTTAAAGATTCTATTTATTGCCTTTGCCATTATTTACAGTTTTTATGACATTTTTCTGTATTCTTTATAGTTAGGATGCAGAATTATTCAAATAATGGGGCTAAACTGTAGCTTAGCCACAGGTTCAGAGCAAGGAGCAGCAGTTAGTTGCATTGCCCCAGAGTCTTGAGTTAATTCCCCCTTCCTTCCTGTGGAAAGGGGAATCAGTGGAGCCAATCCAATACCTCACTGAGATTACTTTCTTTTGGTATGCTGATACAAATAGAAACTCCACCGATGCCTGCTTATGATGGGAGGCTGCTCTCACTCTTGAGATGCTACCCTTGATCACTGTTCCCTCTAAGGCGCGCGGCAGCGCGGCCCCCCGCTTAAAAAAATCCTGCCGCGCAGGATTTTCCTGCCCCCGCGCATGGGGCAGTTCAGGGGCAGCGTGGCCGAGGGGAGACGAGCCGGAGTGCTGTGTCCGAGCACGAGCCTCAGCCCAGCCCCTCGGCCAGAGGAAGAGAGGGTCTGTGGGCTTGGGTCAGCCCCGCTACTCCTCCCTCCCCTCCCCTCCTCGGAGATTGTGGAGGCTCCGCCTCTTCCAGCCGGGGTCTGGCCGTTCGCGTGGCCAGCCCCAGCCTCCAGCCCAGGCTCGTGGTTGCCGGCCAGCACCGTGGCCTCCTGCCCCCTGCCCAGCTCTTTGGCCAGTGAAGAGGGCTGGGGGGGGATTTGGGTTTGTCAGGCAGCTGGCAGGGAGAGTGTGTGGGGAGGGGGGAGAAGGGGTCAGGATGGTGGGCTGGGGAGGGCTTGGGGGGGCTGAAAGAGGTGGCATGAAGATGGGGAGCTGGGGGTGGGGTTTAGGAGGGCTGGAATGGGGGCAGGGAGCTTAGGGAGTCGGAATTGGGGCAATTCTTCAGCTTTTTAAACAAGAGGCATGGCAAAGAGTAAGTGCCATTCATATCCTGAAGTTTGAAACTCCTCAAGTGGGAAACAGGGAGTGCATGGTGCCAAAATGTCCTTTCTGTAACTAGATAAAGCTGTGGAGGTGAAAAATCTCTAAAAATCAGTTGTATATTTCCTGAAAGCTAGTGTGGATGTTACTTAAGTGGAGTGACTGAACAGTGAGAGTGTTTGAGCATGTTAACCCCCTGCTTTCAAAGAACCTGGAAGATGTTTTCTCCAAAATCCTGTAACTCACAACAATTCATTACAAAACAAACAAGGAGTCTTGTGGTACTTAAAGACTAACAAATATATTGATTGCATGAGCTTTCATGGGAGAAAACCCCATTTCATCAGATGCTTTGAAGAACAATTCACAGAAATTTTAGAGATGTAACGGAGATATCAGATAAGTACTTGTTTTAAATATAGTAACAGCCAAAAGACTGGGAATCAAAGGAGCCATGAGATTATTCTCTTCACTATGCACCCTAATCTGTCCATCAGAAGAAACCATAATGCATTAAAGTGATGTGGTATTTTGGCAGAGATTTTCTCTTAAGTTGAAATGTAGCCCCAAAATGATGGGGCAGGTAAAGATACAAGGGACTGAAAATAGGTTTTTAAGAAATACTGTAGCCTTATCTTAAAGCAGCTAGAAGCCCATTGTTTTGATTTCAGCTGTGTTTAGCATCCTTGTTGTAGCAGCATTTTCCTGAAAAGGATGCCTGGAATCTTTTTTTTGATTTTTAAAATTTCAATAGAATTTACCCCTCTGGGAGCATCAAGACATCTTAAATGCTGCCAATTTCCAAAGCGGTAGCCATGTTAGTCCATTCCAGGAAAACAAAACAAAACAAGGAGTCTCCCACGAAAGCTCATGCGAAAAATAAATCTTAGTCTTTAAGTGCCACACGACTCCTTGTGTATCTTAAATGCTGTCAGTGATAATTAGCTGTCTTCCGTGTAAACTGTAACTCTGCATGTAGAACACAGGAGATGAGGGTATTAGGCAGAATTGTGACTCCTAGGATCCTGATTGAATATAACTTTGGTCTTGGGTTGTTTGAAAGCCATGGATTAGTTTCTTTTGATTGTATAGCAATTTGGGTAAATTTTAAATAAATTCGGTGATTTTAGTAATAAAAAACAACTTTAAATAGTTTATATTAATTTTTCATTGGTCTAGATTTTTCAATAATTTTTGTTGCACGAGTTTGCTCACAAATTTTATTCAGAAAAAGTTTTGCACACGGGTTGAAAATTTTGCACACAAGCCGCCAAACCTTAGAGGGAACATTGCCCTTGATATGGGTAGCTAGTGGAAAAAGGTAAAAGCATGTGCAAGGTGCATCCTTACTCCCATCCATGTGCACACTACATAGCCAACATTTGTCCCACTGTAAATGTACCAATGGTTGTAATAGAAAAGATTACATTTTTAGAGAAAGCATTGTATGCTTGCCTATGTGTGTATTATAGATAATATTTGTATCAAATTCAAAAGTATGAATTCTACTTATTCACTACTCTGAAACACTTTAAATTACTCATTTTAATTGTTTGACCATATTTAAGTAGTTTGCACGACAATGTGAATGATGACAATTCTCCAGATCTCATTCTAGAGTTACCTTCTAGCCCTTATAAAACTGGAAAGCCTGATGCCTCCTACTCTGTAACCAATTATATAATTGCCAGCTTGTCAAAACTGATGCAAATATGAAACATACTGTAATAATGTTATGTCCTACATTAGAAGCCAAAGGCATCTGAGTTGTTGTTACGGGAAAGGTCAATTTCTCCAGCCCACCCACCTTACATGAAACTGCTCTTGAAATATTCCACTCACACCAGAAGTACTGATTTTGGTTTCCTATCGGTTAGGATTCCTCAGGCCAAATTGTTCTGTGGTTTGATTCTAGAAAGCCTGTGAACTTACACTAGGGATCATTTTCAGCCCTTTTATTTTTAGAGAACATTGTTAGTTGATTGCCAAAAATGAAATAAAACCATAACCTACTATACATATACATATTTAGAGTATACTTTAGCAGTCAACAAAGGAGACCTGATTCTCAGATATGTCTAGCAGTATGAAGGGACCCTAAAGTGAATGTAACTAATTTACATTTATGTTAAAACCCATTTATGTTGCTAGCATTATGAAAAGGGGCCTTAATGTAAATCAGACCCAATGTGTTATTACATTGTTTATTTCTCCTTAAGCTATTAACTCTTTTCCTTCTGTTGAATTGATTTGTCAGTAGAATAAATAAGGTCATTTTTCCACTGAATTTGAGTGAGAGTAAGAAGTCTTGTGATGACTTCTTAGAAAACTTTAGAAACCGTAAACTATTTGGATTAGTCAGAGCTCAGACTTATTTAAAACATCCTGATCTTTCTTAAATAACCATGCAATGGCTTAGGCAACTGAGTAGGTAGGGTGCATGTTCAAGAACTGAAAGACAATCGAACCACTGCATGTCCACCACATGCTACTGAAAACCTGTTCAGGAATGGCTAGTGTTAATTCTATGTGAGAATCAGATGACTGAAGGGTTGTAACTGTAATAGACTGTGGTGGGTGGGGAGGAACAATTTCCATACTGCTCAACTACTGTCCCACATGTCCATATAAGAGGGATCAGAAGTTTGGGTCTGCTATTCCCATCCTGCAGTAGCAGTCATTCCAAAGATCAGCACCAGATATTGCAGTTCAGGACTTTAAGATTTCAATTCTGAACTCTCCGTTTAGCTTGATGAAGTTCAACCCTTTTCCTGGGATATTCCATTTAATTCCATTATTTAGTTCAATTTATATCTTCTGTCTCAGATTAAACAATATCCTAACTGAAATAGATACTAGCTTAGATCTTCCGGGGAGGCCATTTTGTGCTACATCACCAGCATAACCTAACCACAGAAGCAATTTAACAGGCCTGGGAGAATTACCCAAGATATGGCTTGTCCTCCTAAGGTGTTGCACTCCCAAAGGGGCTCTTAGCTCACTCATTTGTCCTTTTCTTAGCGCAGCAAGTTACAGAATTCGTGATTAGAATAAGGGAGAATTGACCTGGATGGCCCTATTGCATGCTAATCTCCACGGCTGTGTTCAGATGAGTTTTATTTCGAAACAACACCCGTTGTTTCAAAATAAAAATTCTTATGTCCACACGACGTAGTTATTCCAAAACAGTAAAACCTAGAAGGAAATCGAAATAGCCGTTGTTTCGAAATGGTTGTTTCGAAACGATGGCGTTCAGACACGGTGTTTCAAAACAACACCATTGTTTTGAAACAACTGTTTTGAAACAACATGTCCGAACGGCCTTATTTTGAAATAACCATTTCAAAATAACAGCCGTTTCGATAGCAGGCTTTCCCTTAATTCGAATTAACTTATTTTGAAATAAGGACTTTATTTCAAAATAGCTCATTTCAAAATAATTTATTTGAAATAACAGTTTACGTGTGAACATAGCCCACTTGTGCTGCCAGGTCTTGTAGCCCCTGTAAACTACAGCAGTCTCAATGCTGCTCTAGAACACCAGAGGGGGATGACTATACACAAAGTACATCTGACAGTCACTTTGCCCACTGCCATTTGACTTGTTCTCTACAATTGTCCTGAACAAGGGAATGGCTCTAAAGCAGGGGTCTCAAACACATGGCCCATGAGCCACATGTGGCCCCTTAAGTTATTTTCTGTGGCCCACAATGACACTATTGTTACTGATATTTGCAATATTGTTGAATGAAAAGGTTTCAGTGGTGCAGCCCTCAGACTAAAGTACTAGTCCTCATGTGGCCCTTGTGGTGATTTGAGTTGGAGACCCCTGCTCTAGAGAACTGCTAGGTGCAGTCTTAATTGATAATCCTGTAACACCATGAATTATATTTTCATGAAAATAATGATCCTGCCTGAAAGGTTTCTTCTTACTATATATGGTATTGCATTTTATTGTCCAGACAGCAAAACTCTCTTTAGCTCCAGTTTTTGCTGCTTATAACCAGATTCACAGTTCTTAGTCAATTGTCAATACAATAATGGTTATTATCCCATAAATCAGGCTTTACCCCAGTACCATTTATAATGATTAAGAATATAACTAACCTAAAGCCACAGTAATATATATTCATTTTTCATGTGTAACCCTTCTGCCAGAGTGAGATGGTAGAACAAGGGCCAGGTTCTATATCAAAGGGTTCCCACATAATGTCACACCACCAACCAGCTCGAGTCCCCAGCCAGCTTTCTGGGAAATTATGCACTGTTTCCTGGGCACCCCAAAGGGATAATGGTTCCCTGCTCACAAGCATGAGTCTGAGTGTGGTATACAGAACTTTTAATAGTAATAAAACAGAATGTAAAAGGCTCTGATCTGGAAAACCAGTGCAGAGCAAGGTTCCCATCAACCCACACTGCATAACAGAACATACAAAACTCAATAGCAAAACCAGCACTGATCTGGAGAATCAGCGCTAAACAGGCTCCCAACAGATCCCAGGGTATATAGGGAGTGTCTTTCACACCAGCTGTCTGCTGGCACCAACCACTGGTCACTCATTCTTTATACTAACACCATCCCTTGCTCTGCCCACTGTCTGCCGGCTCCACCCATAGGTCACCCATGCCATTCAGCATGCCGCTGGCCACCCTCACCATCCGCTGTCTCTGCCTGCTGTCTGGCAGCTCTGCCCACAGGTCACCTACGCCATCCAGCCTTCCGCTGACTGATTTCACCATCCACTGGCTCTGCCCACTGTCTACCAGCTCTGCCCATAGGTCACCCAGGCCATCCAGCCCACCACTGGCCTCTCTCAACTTCTGCTGGTTCTGCCCACAGGTCACTCACGCCATCCAGCCCACCGCTGGCTGATCTCGCTGCTTGATGGCTTCACCCACAGGTCAGTCCATCTGCTGCTCCTCTTCAGTGATTCAGCTCAGAGAGAAGGTTTGCCTCTGTCAGTGATTTCAGCTCTTAAAACTCAAGTAGCTGCAAATAGGCCTTATAAGAACCCTAGCCAGATCTACCATTGGACAGTCAGGCCAGGGGGTGAGGCAAATGCCTCAAGCATAGCTTCAGACTGACCTATGCAACCCCCACCCCCTGTTGTTTTTCCAGGCTGAAACAGGCAGTGGCTTCTCTTACACGTTTCTTTTTGCTAAGGCTAGCTTTTACCCATTAACTACCCCAAACAGATTTGGAACAATCAGAGAGTAGCATATCACAAAAAACAGTATTTCATGTTTCCTTTCAGTAGAATTACAGATATTGACAGATTTGTGATCAAATAAACCCAAATACCATTGCCCATATTGCCCTGCACCCATAGTGTGACTCTGCTAATCTATGTTCTTTGTGCTCATGCAAATAGCAAACCCATACAGATTAGTTGCCCCCCCCCCCCCGAAGCTGTTAGGCACAGTTTCTAAGCCTGCCTTACATATGCATTAAGCAAATGTGTTATATTTATAATTTGGTTAGTTTGTAGTGTGAGGACATAAATCCATGCTACTTAGTTTTAGCTCAGGAAAAAAATGCTATTGTTAATATTCAAGGGATCCCACTGTAGTCTAAGACTGTTGTAATTTAACTGTAAACAAAATAGTTTACATAATTATAGTATGTGGAAACACTGGTGCTGCTTCAGTCTCTATGAGAGATGGAAAGTGAGCTATTTGAAAGAGCATGCACCTGCTGTTTGAGAATGGGTGCACAGGTTATTTATATTTTATTGACATATTTCATACAATAGCTTTTGTACCAAAGATTTTGAGTGGAGGTGTATAAGCTGCCTGGCTTCAGGATTTCATTATGAAACTATTCTAAGCAGGTGTTTCCTGCCTGAAAGGGTATAATATTTGCATAGACAATAAGATACCAAATTCCAAACTGTGGGAGATTGTTGCAGAAACAAAGTGCAGAGCTTTTATAGAGGGAAATAACATTCCCAGAACATTGTGCCCTCACAAGAGGAATTTTGCCTGTAGAATTAAATCGCTCCTCAAAAAATTCTATTTAGATTTTTTTATACATAGTTTGTATACATATTTGCATAAACATTGTTCTGACTTGGTTAAGATTATCTAAATAGAATGTTTAATTGACAGCAATGCAAAGAACAATACTTGTGAATGCTTATCATATGATGTTTTCTAAATACTTGGGGCTAAAACGTCTTTAAACTACATTTTTTTGTAGGTGGTAGCATCTGAAAGGTGATAGAATGTCTCTCAGGGCCTAGGGGATAGGGCATATGACTGCTTTCGTATCATTTGAAAAGATGTAATGTACATTTCTTCTAGGTGTACCCTCTGTTTTGTCATGAAAAATGGCTGACCTGGCTAAGACACCAAATTCCAAGACAACTGGAGGCCATAGCTGAGAATCCTAAGCGGAGAGAAGCACATCCCTCAAACTTTGAGCCAACTAATCAAGTAGCTTTCTAGATCTAAGACCTAAATGCTATGTTTTCTCCTCTGTATTTCACTTGTTAACTGGCTTCCAAGACCCCCCTTCTGAGGTGCCTAATTTTCCCCAGGCAACATATAAGGAAAAAAAAAAAAACCCAAGGAGTCGTGTGGCACTTAAAGACTAACAGATTTCTTTTTTGCATGAGCTTTCATGGGAGAAAATCCCACTTCGTCAGATGCTTCGAAGATGGGTGAATTTACAGAATGGAATGAGAATAAATGCAAGGGGTGTAAAACTTAGGATCAGGTCATATAGTAACAGCAAATCAGAGCAGTTGTTAGGTTCAAACCCTGGGAAGCCTGAAATTTTCCTCTGTTTGCTGTACAGGATGCTGATCAGGTGGTTTCTGAGTTTCTGTCAGTGTGTATGGCATAATCTCTCACTGTAGTCTGTGTAATATGTCGATTGTAAAGGATTTTTTAGTCTTTAAGTGCCACACGACTCCTTGGGTTTTTTTGCTGGACTAGACTAACATGGCTATCCCTTTGGAAATTAACGTATAAGAAGTCTTGGCACCTAACTCAAGACCATGAATTCCACTAGGCAGCAGAGTACCTAAAAGTTAGGCTTTGCAACAGCTATGTTGTCTTTCTGAATCTAACCCCTGGTGACTACAGCTGTGTCACAGATTATACACAATTTATAGGATGAAAGAAAGAGAGGTTTTCTTGGCCTTCCAGCTCTTCTTATTCCATCTTGATTGTGATTAGAGCATCAGTGGGTGTGCAGGGACTGGGATGAATCAAAAAGGAGCCTCCAGTTTATCTGTCCTCTGCTAATCACAATCTCAATCTTTCCCAGCATCCTCTTGCTGAAGCAATATTATGTATAACTCCATTAACATGCTTCTTCTTCCTGTACCTTAACTACTCTTTGCTGCAGCACATGCCAGAGTTCTGTCTTTTCAAGACTTTTGCAGAAAGTGTTACACAGAATTAATCCTCAGAGCTACTGTATGTAAACTCGTGATCAGCAGGAGTTATCTCCCAGTCAATTCAAGAGAAAGAGGGGCCAAGTACTGTGCACTTTCTTAATTTAACAAAAATTAATGCACACAAAAACTATAAATTGGATAAAACATTATAAATATTATTTCGAATCACGTTTGAAAAGGGTAGCCTTGTTAGTCTGTATACAGCTAAAACAATGCATGTCCTATGGCACCTTAAGGACTAACAATTTTCTCCTAGTATAAGCTTTCGTGGGCTGCAGCCCACTGCATCTGATGAAGTGGGGTACAGCCCACGAAAGCTTATGCCTGACAAAATTTATTAGTTTTCAAGGTGCCACAGGATTCTTGTTGTCTTTGCAGTTTTTGGAATGCTATCATTATATTTTAAAGAAAAACTGTGTGGTAGTAAATCTACTGGTATTCCTTATACCAACTTCCCCACTTTCCTATCACATATATGCCAATATAATCTTCCACATAACAACTACAGTTCTTTATGCACACACATCAAAACACATTCCCCCAAGATCTCCTTGCAGAGATGATTTCTCAGTCTTTACAGTGTGACTGTAAAAATCTGCTGTGTGCCACCTCACTCCTCAGAGCTTGAGAAAAGTGGCAGCATCCCAGTCCTTTTACACACTTCAGAAGCTTTTCAGGAGAAGTAGTCTGGGGCTCCCTGTAGCAAGCAGGATCTTCTATACAGGCTGTTTCCAAACTGCTCCAGATATCTGGATCAGCATATAAATATCCATTCCCCAGACTTCTACAAAGCTCTCAGTCCATAGATAACTACCTTTCCCCCATAAGTACAGCAAAGTCGAGCAGTAATTTACAAACCTAGACCTCATTAAGCACTGCCCATTGTCATAAACTGCCACAGAATCTCAGCTTGTAACAGCTGGCTAATAGTTAAATGTAAGTTCCACAGGCTTTGTAGTCTCTAGAGGTGACAATTACTCTTCTCCCACCTTTCTACTCCCATAAATGGACCAAACATAAATCCAGTGGAGTGCTTCCCTACTTAGAAAAAGTGGCATAATACTGATCTGTATGCCAAGTGGTTCAGATATAGCAACCCAGCCCTCACAATAGAGACATCTATTTGTCCTGCATGGATCAGGCACTGAGTCCAGAGAGCAGGCTTTAACTCCTGTATCTATAACCTTAACCCTTACCCTCCTCCCCATGCTCTGATTGGCTCAGCGCTTAGAAACTGACTGAGTGTGACCACCAGGCGGACTTATCACAATAAAAACCTCCTACACAGAGTCAGAAGTTTCCTGGACAGCTTTAGAGATAGCTACTGAGCATGTCTAGTAGCTGCCACACTCTATTTCTGGATGTCTCTTGGCCCTTCTAGCTGAGCTGTGCTGCCCTACCCTTTGCACGTATGCAGAGACTAAGGCTGTGTTCAGATGACAGTTTTATTTCAAAACAACACCCGTTGTTTCAAAATAAAAATTCTTACGTCCACATGATGTACTGTTATTTTGAAACAATGGCTCCCATTGTTTCGAAATAATGGCTGTTGGCTGTTTATTCCAAAACCGTAAAACCTAGTAGGAAATTGAAATAGCCGTTATTTCAAAATAGTTGTTTCAAAACAACGGCGTTCGGACACGTTTTTTCAAAACAACACCATTGTTTCAAAACAACTGTTTCGAAACAACATGTCTGAATGGCCTTATTTCAAAATAACCATTTTGAAATAACCATTTCAAAATAACAGCCATTTTGAAAGCAGGCTTTCCCTTATTTCGAATTAACATTTTCTTAATTCCAATTAACTTATTTTGAAATAAGGACTTTATTTCGAAATACCTCATTTCGAAATAACTTATTGCGAAATAACAGTTTACAGTTTATATGTGAACATAGCCTAAGAAGTAGAGCCCTGAAGATCCACAGGTATCCACATCTGCAAATGTGGGTGCAGATAACTGCAGACCCATTGCTGCAGATTGACACATGGATATGGACTCTATTTTTATCTGCCCAGGGTACAATCCATCGCTGCAGCTTCAGCTATGATGTGCATCAGCAGCACACAGGGGAACGAAGAGGTGCTCCAGCCAATCCTACCTCAGTTCTGATTGTGGTCTGCCAGCCAGTCAGAGTCTCTGTCACAGCAGGCTGGGGCTTGGAGAGTCACCACTCACTGCCAGTCAGTCAGCATGCTGGCCTTTGATTGGCTCACTCCTCATGACTTTCCTGCCCACTTCTTCCTTTTCTTGTTTGCAGTTCACATGCCATCAGAGGTTTCATTGGTGGCCAAGGCAATCTGACAGCACAGCATACAAACCACAAACAAGAAAAGGAAAAAGTGAGCGTTACCCATGTGGGAGATGAGCCAATCAAAGGCAAAAATGCTGACTGTGAGCCCAAGTTCGGCTGCGTATGCAACAGATATAGACAAAACATGGCATGCAGATTGCGGACCGGATCGATACTATCATTGAGTGGATGCCAATCAGATGTACAACCACATTTTTGTATCTGCACAGGGCTCTAATACAGAGCATTCCAACTAAAATCCATGACCTTTCCTCACTGCTTTTCTCCATTTCTTTGCTCCAAATTCTACAGCATAAAACAGGTGGATTACACTGGGATTCCATAAGTGATGATTCAGCAGACTCACTCCCTTGCATAATATAACTCCACACCACAATTCATTCCATCCAAGTGAGCCCAGTAAGTTGGTGCTCTAGTAGTTTCTGCTCCTAGGATGGACAGAATGTGTCATGGAACTCATATCCTGCCTGCTGTTGTGAGACTCCATTATAAAATTACTATTAAGCAGTAATTAGTTTCATGAGAACTCCATCTAGGGCAAAATCCTGCAAGGTGTGTATTTGGGCCTTCAACTCTGTTGACTTCATCAGGGGTTGTGGGGGCTCAGCACATCCCAGGAGGCACTCAGCACTTTGAAATCAATCCAAGAACAGTAACAAAGTATTTCTGCTAATATCTGGTACTGAAAAAAAACTAATATTCAGTAGTAGATGTTAGTATAAACAGACAAATAGTAGTTGCACTTCTGTAGACTATTATTTCATCATCTTATATAAAATCATAGAGATTCAAATTCACACCCCTCTTGAAAATACAAGTCCACCCCAGGGAATCTAGAAAGAAGAACCCAACTCTCAAATATAGAGAATACAGTAATTTCTCTTATTTCACACATTCAGTTTATAAGACATCACCTTCTCTGGCATGCACACTAGATGGGCAGTAGGAAATAAACAGTTTAATAAAAATCTTAGATGTCTGCAACCTTTACTTTTATTGCCATTTTAGTTAAACTTAAATATCAAATGACTGATCTGTGTGCACACATTTGGAGCTGAACTGAAGAAACGTATTTTATTTAAAGGTATTGTGCACAAGCAAGTTTTGTTTGTCACGCCCTCTCCTTCCCAGTTCTTTACACACAACTTTACTTACAAAACAGGCACATGCAAGTCCACAGAAATAATCCACATATGTTTGTACACTTATTTTCAGTCAGAAATGTTATATAATTAATAGATATACTCTCATTAAATAGCACAAGTGAGAATGTCCACTCTGCTAACTTTCATGGAATAGAATTTACTCTGGATCAATCCCCAGTGCCCATGTGGCACAACTACAGTCTTGCTTCTTCAAAGTTTCCATATGAATATATATCCAAAAATGGGCTCTCAGACCTTAACATCCTGAAAATCAGGCACTTTATCACCCTCATTTTGTTTCCGAAAACTTGTCTGATATTAAAACAGTCTTCTTTATTCATATTAGATATAGATATAGCTATAGATATAGATGATAATTCTGCCTTGTACTTAACTGCACTGCAGTGTACATACATTTCCTGTAGCTTGGTACAGAAGTTTAGAGATGGGCTCAAGTTTCTTTTCAAGTAGCTCTGGGTAGGAATATTTTGGAATGATTTCATACAGGTACATTATGGTTTATCCAATGCACCAGCACAAGAAAGTAGAGGAAGCATAAGGTACACCACTGCTTCCTCCACACAAAGGCCAAGGAAGCAGGCTCCTCAGAGGCACTGTATGTCCCTTGTGCATATAGACAAAGCTTTGATTCACCTCCTTCCCCCCACACCTCTCCCACCCACACATCCGGCAACTTAATTACACTGGGTGTTGAGGTGAGTATATCTACGTTTACTGTTCCCTCAGAGCAGCAGGGAAACCCTAAGAGAAACTGCAACTCTGAGCTGGCATGCTTTTCTGTGTCACAGTCTTCCTTCTAGGTTGCTCGAGGGGCAACACAACAGTATACCTTCCCTCCCTATGAGCTGGAGGCCAAAATAAAGCTCTAGTCCATAGGACACAGACTGTAGGGTATGGGAACCAGGCTCATTGGGGTGGGTTCTGTCAGTAAAGTTCCTGTTTCCTTGTAACATTATCATTGGCTGGCAGAGGTATGGATTGCCAGTTGCAGAGCACCTTCCAAGGTGACATCTATCGCGAGGTCAGTGGGAGTTGAGGTGGACTACAAAAATCACATGACTGGATCTTCATGCCCATTAAGTTTAGTTTGTTTGTTCTGTTGGCATGAGGAGGTTAATTTATTAATTATCTGTTATTCATAGTTATTAGTACTAAGTAATTTTACAAAAGCAATCAGGATAATGATTCCATGGTGCTAGGCACTCGACAAACGTTTCAAGTCATGGGTACTTGCCACCAAACTATTTTTTGTTGGACATGATTTGCATTTACATTAAGCTCCCTTGATTCCACTTTGGTGTTATAAAAGGGCCTTTCAAAGATAGAAATAAATTACATTTACACCCTCTGTAAGGCCACTTTCCATAGCCAGAGCTGCATAAAATGGCCTGAGATTTAGTGCTGGTATCTTTTGTTTCATATGAAGTTGGTTTTATGATTGAAACATCATTACTAACTTTTATCTGCTATTTTCATCACAAATTTAAGATAGGACTTTGATTCCATTTGTCCTTTACATGTTGACACTGGAATCCCTTCCACCACTTTTCCCTCCATAGCATTTGTTCTCAGTCAGAGGGGGTGCACGACTTTATAGCATCAGTTCACTTTTCACCTCCAATTGTCCTGTGCTTACATTAGAGATAAATTCATAGCTTAATATAGCACGGTCATTGACATAGTCATGTCATTTTAGTATTACTCATCTGCTTGCTGCTTATTTAGAATAAAAAGCAGGACTCTGAGGCTACGTAGATGCATTTGTCTTGCTGGTTATTTACTTTTTTCTCAAAATAACCTACTCCGCTATTAATTCTTCAGTTTGGCGTGCACATCAATCTCTGTAGGAAAATATCTTCCCATCTGACAAATCAAGAAAAAAAGTATGTGTGTACTGCAGCTTTAAAATTCAAGGTTTATTTTAGATGGAATAAGTAAACCATGATTCATCTGTCTTGACAAAGTATTGGGAAAGAGGAAGATGCAGCATATAGCAGGCAAGTTTCAATGTTTTATAGCAGGCCTGAATAATTTTGATTTGGAAAACTTTCTGTTTAACATCAGTTTGTATTTTACAGAGTCTTGTCTCTTTTCTGCAAGTCCTCTTTATCTCCCGCTGCCACTATTCTTAATTTGTAGCATTGTTGGGTAGTCATGTTTTTATTTATCTCTATTGAATTTTCTGTATCATTTTATTCTTTTGTTGTCTGTTTTCTAATTATTATTATTTGCAGTATTCTCTCTTTTTAGCTTCTTTTTTGTGTGTGTGCATGTTTTTTATTTGGGTTTTGGCTTTCAAAGGCTTTGGCAGCCCATTGCTGTAACATTACAAGAGGTTTGGAAGCTCTTCAGATGGCAAAAACAGCATTGTGTTCTTTGGTTCGTTATGGGTTTCTGTCTCTTTATACCAGTGAAGCTGCCAGGTCTTATTTTCACTGCCCATTTCTGACATATTTAAACAAGAGTACGGCAGGGAATTGAAGGCTGTGTTTTCTGAGTTATGGGTACACTCTAATGCCAATGACGTTGGAATTTTTTTTTTTAATGTAAGCGTTTATCCCCAGCAAAACCAAGTTTATACTCCGTGTTGCTGAAGAAGGAAAGAGGTTTTAAGATACCTTTTATGTCCTTTACTGCTGGTCCAGCTGGTGCCAAAATGGTCCCCAGTATCATTTAGAATAGCTGTGCTCTATAGATTGCTCTAAATAATAACCAGTTACAGCAGTCCTACTTCCTCAGTCAAGAACTGGGAAGAGCATCTCATTCTGTTCTGGCCTTCTCCTGTTATGCCCTTTTCACTGCTTTTAACCAAGGGTGGAGAGCAGCTGACTCTGTGAGGCCCTACATCAGAGAAAACTTCAGCTGACTCTATAATGCAAGTCTCCAGCAGCCTTCTTCGTGCTTCAGCTATGCTAAGCAACATGAGGATCTAGTCCATTATGTCTAGAAATCCTGTTGCTAACTAAGATGCCTGGCATCAATTCTTTGCTATATTTTTGATCCTTTCTATCATCTTGTCCTCTAATTTTTTGAATTAATTAGACTAGATCCATGTTTAAATAAACTTGCTGTTATTTTTCCTCTCTCTTTAGTAGAATGTTTTAATACTTTTCTTTTACTATTATTTGTTTCATTAACTAGACAAAAACAAGAGCACACTGGATATTAACCACAAAAAATGTAACAGGCCATCCAAAATATATCATCTTGGTGCAGTAAAGGCCTCTTCATGACCAGAAGAGAGTAACACTCTTTTTGTTAGTAAAGAACAATTATCTTCCATAACTAGAAAGGGGAAGGGCCAGATTTTCAAAGGTATTGTAAGTGTAAAAGGGCAGATCATGCCTAAAAGGATTTTCATAAGTATCTAAATAGGTTAGATGCCTAACCTGCTTAAGTTAGGGAAATGCCATGAGGCCCGACCTGAATTTTTAGGCACCTAGATATGTTTGAAAATCTGGTTCAAAGTTCCTATTATGAAAAGGAAAATGATCACTATGATCCCAGATTTAAAGTTAAAGAAGTTACAGAATAGGTTCTTTTCCACTCTATCCTTAAGTTAATCACATGCTTTAAAGATCAGTTTGTGATAGCCTCATTTACCTGGAATCACACCCAAACGTGATGAGTAGCTCCAGTGATGTAAATAACATTATTCCTGAAGTAAAGTACTATTCAGCGTGACTAAATTTAATATTTTCTATGAAACTTTCAAAGCTGAAAGTTAGTGTGACCAAGAGTCATTAGTGTTTTGACTTGATTCAAAAACACATTTATGGCCAAAATGAGCAAAATTAATACTCACGGTTCTTGAGTGTGGTCAATTTTTTCCACAGTTGAAAGAAACAGAATTTACACAAAGAACAACACTTACAATGTAACTATTTAGAAAGAAATGGGGAAATCATGATAAGCTGTGGGCTGAGAATTAGTATAGGAAGAATTGTTAAATCAGTCCAATATTTTCTGGATTTAGATCAATTTGACTAAACAAGTAATTGGAACATTAAATCTGAGTTATGAGATACATCCCCATAAATTCAGCTCCATTTATTTTAATATAATTCCACTGGGGTGCCTTTATATTACAAGTCGTTTTGTGAGAAAACTAAAAAGATGAGTGTTTCTAGTGTCCTAACTGCCAAAGAGCTATCCCAATGACATAAATTAAATTTTAGAAACCTTTCTATGGTGTGGCAGCACTGGTGCCCTTGTTACTTTTTTCCCCCCACTTACATACATGTTTAAAAAAGAAAACATCTGTTATTTCCTGACACATGGCACAAAAATTACCCTTCAGCAGCCATTTAGGATTCTCAGTGGTACATTTAGCCAAGTCTCTTAGAACCAGTGGCATCTTTTGGGATAGGTAAAGCAGGCAGCTGCCTAGTGCCCCAAACAATAAGGGGCCTCAACTTCAATTTGGTAGACAGAAGTGAAAATATAGAAAAATATAGAAATTGTTCCCATTTAGCAGAGCTAGTAGGGCTGGAAGCCTAAGCACTTTTCAATCTTGGCTCATCAAGGCAAACTATCATTAGGATCTGTGCTTTGTCTGAATTGAAGTTTTCACCATTATCTGCCCATCATCTTCACACTGATATGCTAAGAAAGCAGGAGCAAGCAATAGACAACACAATAGAAGGAACTTTTCCCTTGGGCTCAGCTTTTAATTCCTCAGTATGGCCATTTATTCTGCCATTTTGTAATTTTGTGAAATATTGCCTTTTCCTTTTCTTTTTTATCTGTTCTTCTTTTGTTTTTCCTTTGACTTTGTGACAATTCTTCCTTTGGCTTTGGTTCGCTCAGGTTACCAGGTAGGTCCATATAGGCTGCTACATATAAACACGGTGCTGCCCATCAGGGGTGCTGCTGGCGCTGGGCACCTGGGGCACGTGCCCTGAACCCCGGCGCCAGTGCCCTGGGTCTGGTGGAGCCCCACCCTCCCAGTCTTCAGCCCAATCGGGCCAGAGATCCGGGGCCCAGCCACCCAGCCACCCCCTAGCTGGGGATCCAGGGCTCAGCCCCCCACGGCCGCAGAGGCCACTCCTGGCCCTGGCCTCGTCCCCAGCTGGGGATTTGGGGCTCAGCCGCCCGCAGCAGCGGCAGTCCTCCATCCCCGTCCCCGGCCGGGGATCCGGGGGCCAGCCGCCTGTGGCCGCTCCAGCCCTGTCCCCAGGGCCCAGCTGCTCGTGGCTGCACGCGGCGGCTTCTAGCCCTGTCCCCAGCCAGGGGGCATGGTCTGCGGGGGGGCGTCGCCTAGGCTGGTGCCCTGGGTCCCTTCTTGGGGCAGCGATGCCCCTGCTGCCCATAGGCAATCATTACAGCTATGTGTGATGTCTGTGCTGTATGTCTTTCTTCTGGTAAGTAATTTTTTAGCTTCTTCTGTACTTACTTTTTAATATTTTTGAGGGGGCCAGAGTCTTATAAACTTGAGTACTTCAGAGAATTTTATTGAAATTTGGTGTTTTTCATTTATAGCTACACACTAGAAACCTTCTTTTCACTTATTTTTATTTATTATAATAATTTGTATTAAATGTCTAGTGGACATAATTACAAGCCTATATGAAAAATGTGTAAGATTTGACTGCCAAAATTTTAAATGTGATATTTTAGTTATTTTTGAGCCATCATTAACGTTACCACTTTTTATTTATTAATGAATGTTCATACTTTTTAAAAATTTTTAAAATGTTCATTTTCACTTTGTAGTTCAGCATTAGCTTATTTATGTTAAGTGGAAGATGATCAACTTACAAGCTTCCTGATGGGAAGATCTTACCCAAGGATAATTTACGAGTTCCAGAAGGATAGCCATGTTAGTCTGGCTCAGCAAAACAAACTAGGAGCCACGGGGGGGGGGGTTTGTAGGGTGGTTAGGGGTGCAGGGGAGACTGGGGCCACGGGGAAGGTAGCAGTGGGGGCCAATAGTGGGCCCTTTAGGGGTCCCTGCAATGGGCTTTCACCTAGGACCCCCAATTGCTTAAGGCCACCTCTGCTTAGAACTGCTTCAGAAGCTGGGAAAAACTGACTGCTGATGGTCTGATCTGAACTCTGGAAAGCCCAGTCTTCCAAAAAGCCCAGCATCAGGGACATTCCTTCTGTTAAAGACAGCTTAAAACCCGTTTACTTTCTAACACTGTTGGTAATATGCCCTTCTAATAATTGTAACGATTGCCAATATTGAATATTAGATTTCACAAAAGTGGGCTATATTTGTGTGACATGCCTTGAATATTTTGGCAGTGAGAGGCAGAACAAATAAAATGTGTTATTATCACAGTCTGCAATGTAGGTGTCTGCCATCAGTGATGGAATATCTTCTGTATTGTAGAATAATTTCTAATAGTAGTAAAATGGTAAATACATATGGGCTCACACAGTCCAATGAGAATTAGTAATTATTAAATTCTAACATGTACTAGGTACTTCTCAAAGACAAGAAAATATAGTTGCTTTGTAATGTGTACTGTCTTAGTTATACATGATGTGATAAATAAAGACAGACAGATGAAAAGGAAGTCAAAGTCTGCAATGTGACTGACAAAATCTAGAAACCATGGCTTCCCTGTTTCTGACACATACAGATAATGAATGAAGAGAATTGAGTGGACACAGCATGGCAGAAAAAGGTGGTGGGAAGGAGACCCCAAGTACTTCACGTAAAGACAAGGATGTGATGGATGGATTACATCAAAGAAAATGGTAAATGGGCCCTTAGTGCTCCCTTGGACAGATGGAGATGGTGGATGATTGCACAATGACCCATTCCCAGATGATGGGATAAGGTGAAAAAGGAAAAAAAAAAAAGCCAGATGGTATTGAAGGAAGATGAGGTAATAAGATCACTTGGTTACTCAGTGGGATAGATATATCTTGGTGGTTCAGTGTTTTGTGTGTACACGACTTCACTTTTCATAGGCAGAATAGTAATAGTTGAGCCTAAATGTCAGGTGTCAGAATTGGATCATGTCATAAAACTGACAAACCATAATTGCATGCTTTCTTGCTGGGATTAAAAAAAAACAAAAACAAAAACCTCAGAGAAGATGACTCTCTTTACACTGAGGTTTTAAATGTTAAAAAACACGTAAACACTTTGAGGTAAATAATTAAATAAATATTCTTGAACATCAACAGGATTCAAAGTTCTTTGACTACATATCTAAAAACATTAATTATGCTGGACTTCAAACTAGAGGAGGATCAAATCTGCTATCTCTTAATCCATTCTGTTTCATGTGTAGTTTTCATATTATCATCACCAAGTTTAACAAGTTTATCTAAAATATACCCTTCAAAACTCCAACATAAAGTCAAACATTTACAAAAATTTCTGCTTGAAATTATATAAAATGAATAATAGAATAGTAACTATTTTTCCAGTTATGCCAATCCTTTAGTATTATTATGCTATAATATTTTGTATTATTACATCAGTAGGTGGTACTAACACTTTCTACATTCTTTAGAAAACTCCTGTAAATACTTTGTTTTCAGAAGACATTTGTGAGTAAACAGGTTCCCATCCATTTGCATGTGAATGGGTAACACTGTAAGGAAATCACAGGCCACAGTTCTGTTATGAAAACAATATTTACTCCTCTTCACAACGCTTTATAGTTGTTGCAAATCTTTTTTAGTGGTATTGTGACCCAAGTTGCAATGCTTCTCACTCAAATTTGGGTTACCTGTGGAGGCAGCCAGGACAAAGTATGAGTGAATGGTATTGTAATCTATCTCATGGGGGTAGCAATGCCATTCAAAGTTGGCTTAGCTGCCCCTGTTATGATCCTGGGGTCAGAGGCAGACTTGGAGGAGGATGGGGACCCATGCAAGTCAGAGGTCCCAAGGGGGCTCAGCTTCCTTGTTGCTCCATCACCATATCAAGCACTGATGTCTACAGTTTTTTTTGCGGGCATAGGCCCTGCACTTCTTTGAGTGCAGTTCCATCTCTGCCAGATGGCACAGGTCAGGCCCACTGAGCAGCAGGTGTTCAAATGCAACCTCAAGGACTAGACTTTTTGCTGCTATCCAGTCATACCAGAAGATGGGTTCAAGGGGGCCCCAATGTTATCAGCTCCCATAAGGCCTCTAGGAGTTTTTGAGTTGAGGCTGGCTCTAGGGCACAGTGTCTCATGGTCTTAACCCACTCTGACACCACACAATACACCCTGGAGTGTGGAAGCATGAGGTGGGAAAGGTATCCAGAACATATTGAAGGGTGAAAGATCTTGCTGCCAACTCAACATGTAGTTAATTACAAACAAGAATTTAGTCCTTCATTACCCCCACTTACCCACATATTCCTGCTAGCCAAGCTCCAACTTTATCATTTTCAACTTCATCTTTATCATCATCATCAGCTTTTGAACCAAACACAACACAGCCTTCTTATAGCCTTATGGATGGGATCACTAGAAGGAATACAAACAATCAGAAGTTATTGCTAACTTATACCTATTTTAGTGTGAATTTAAAACATTTTTTTTTAAATTAGAGACCCAGAGATCTAAAGTATGACAAAACCCGGATCAAGGTCAGCAAGTTCCCACTCCACAGCAATTACAGGAAATTATGTCGGAGGGATGTTTTCATCAATTCCAAACATATGATCCTCACTAGTTTATGGATACAAATCACAATATTTTATGATTATAAGCATCCTGGATTATAAGCATTATAAGCATCTTATCATCCTGGTCCCTATTACCATCACCATCAGTGAAGCCAATGTGACAGTAGCGGTGGAATGACACCAATATGTATTTCCATTAATGATAACATGACAAATTGGCATGGTTTTATTTGAGTATATTTATAGAATGCAAGAACTGAGGAACAGATACAACTAGGATTTGGTGTCTGACTTGGAGATGAGTGCAGGATACATAAACTAAAACCACCAAATTTCATCTCGCTATGGAATAAATATCAGGAGATTAACTGTTCTCATGAGAGTCCTCCAACTTTAATATCAGTGCCTCTCATGTGATTTCCAATATTGTGAATTTAAACCAGATCCATAATATAGGCCCTTTCTGGGTCCGGACCTCACCCAGACCCAAGATTACAAGGGTAGACTTAGCTCTAGTAAAGTTAATTAAACCTTCCAGAACATTGGGGTGTGGAGTGAGTAATAAGATGAGATGTGAATGTCCCCTTCAAGCCAACCTCTAATGTGCATGAGTTGTATTTCATGCATTCCCTTGTGAATCCCTGTGGAAGTCTTCTGTGATGGGGTGAAACCCCATCACCTACTTAAAGAAAACACCCCGAATTAGGGTGCACACATGTGAGGCTGCTGAATGATTGCTTCCAAGCCAGAAAAGTCACTGTTAGCTGAAGATCTATTACCTATCTTATAAATAAGCTGGTCTGAGAGGGGCAATGCAGACAGATGAAACTGTAGAGAAGCCAAGACTTCCGTGGAGAGAGGAATCCACAGGAGCATTATAGATTCCTGCCCAAGTAGGAGGAGTCTGTCATGCTCCCAACTAGAGCCTGAATGGAGAGGGGACATCCTTCAGGGAGGGGAGGTAGTGGAGAAAACTACTCAGCAAGAAACTACAAAAGAGGAATTGTACAGTAGTAGGTGAGGCTCCTCTGAGGGAGGTTCTGAAACAGGGCAAGGAAGAGAACTCCAGTGGAGCCTGGGAGAAGTGGAAGACTTATTAAGTGGAAGACCCATTTGGACTTCCACTTTCATTTTTGTGCTACCCCAGAATAGGTTTGGAACATTAAACTAGCTTGTTTGGAGAGCCAGGCCTCAGAAGACTGGGGGGAGGGGGGTCTGGGCTGAGGAAGAGCTGAGGGTTGCAAAGCTGAGGAAGTGTACACCAGGGTGATACCAGAGATGACAATCTCATGCAGCATCACACTGTGACACAAAATTGTGCTCTGGATGAGAAGTACACTATGTTACACCATCACTTGAAAAATGATTGTATTTATAAACATTATTTTCTACTGTATGTTGACTCATACTAGCATGGTATCCCTATGGTGTGCACAGATTACTCAGTGTGAGGTGTTTTGCTCTTTTTGTTATCTTCTGCACTGTGTGTTACTTTTTGTGCTATATTGCTTGTGCTCATAAATTGTACATGAGACTGAAGGTATATTGTTGAACCTAATGAAATGTAAAATTGGCTTGTGACATAAATAAAAGGAAAATGTTAAATCATAAAAAAGAAGAATGTTGACTACAAACTTTTTCTATTTAGACTAAGTGAAAATGTTCTTTTCATGATGGCTTTCTTCTATTACAGTAGTTGCCTGGTGGCAACTACTATAGTTAAGTTACCCTGAGATTATTTACATGCTAATAACTTTCTGAAAAAAATAATCTTTCAGGCTGCAATTTTCCATTCTCTGTGTCTGCCCATAAGTTTGCTTGTTTATTTATTTATAGTTAGAAAAACTCTCAAAAAATCATGTGCAAGTTATGAAAACTGCAAATCATATCTGTTAAAACTACTTCTACTTATTAGCCATTCAGTAACATTGGCCAAATAAAGCCCTCTAAACTTTGAATGTACAGTGTCTTGCTAAACTTTGGATGAAAACTTCAAAATCATGTTAAGTAACATTTATCGGTCAGACCCCTAGCACATATATTAACATAACTCCCTTTACTTCTACAGAGCAACAGCAGCTGACACCAGCTGAGGACTGTGCCTTACGTAAGCACATATGTACGAGTACTAAAGCTACCTGTGTGAATCACAGTAGTTCCCAGAGCCCACAACAAAGACAGGTCACCTTGTACAAGGCCAGGGGCTGGCCCAATGTTTTCTGGTGCCCTAGGCACCTGTAATTTTGGCACTCCCCTGGGAGGGATGGGGCCCCGGGGCAATCAGCCTGTGTGCCCCCCCCCATGCTGGGGGGCACACCGCGGGCCAGCCCCACACTTTCACTCCTCCCCTGAGCCGCGGATGGAGTGGGCCAGTCTAGGGCTGGGCTCCACTCTCCTGCCCCACCCCTAGGGAGGAACAGCTGGCCTAGGGGAATGGCGGGAGAGTGAAACCCAGCCTCTAGGATGGCCCGCTCCACCCCTGAGCTGGCTGTCCCCTGCCCTGGGGTTGGGGTGAGCCAGCCCAGTGGAGAGGCTAGATGTGCACTCCTGTCTTCCCCTCCCACCTGCTGCCTTCAGCTCTGCTCTGAAAAGAGCGGCGAGGGGGTGGGGGACAGTAGTTCAGGCCCCATGCTGCTCTGCTCATGGCAGGATAGTGCAGGACCCAGAGAACTGTGGGGACAGGGGTGATCACCCCCCCCCCAAAGTACAGCCCTGGGGGAGGACCATTGGTGTCCCCTATTGCTTGGTACCCTAAGCAACTGCCTAGGTCACCTCTATGGACAGACCAGCCCTGTACAAGGCACTGTAAAAAATCTTCTCTGATCTGAAGAACCTGTAATCTTAAAAGACAAAAAAAAAGTCTTATTATTGCCAATTTAGAGATCTAAAACTGAAGCTAAAGATATCAAGAGACTGCCAGACAGAATGTGGAAGTTATGAGAACTGAACTCAGATTTCCACATGTGCCACAGACATTACACAAAAAACCCTGTTCTGTATATTTAAGTTTTAAAGAGAAACTCACGGAGACTATTTTTGCATCCCTCGAGAACATTGCTTTGAGTGGTATATAATGAAAAGTACTCAAAAATCTTGGCCCAGTTGTCTTAAATTGGGCATCCAAAAGTCGTGGGTACCTTAATCTCTGTCTCTGTTTGCCATCTGTGAAATGGGGATAATATCATACGTCATGTCACACACATGTGAAAATTAAAGTTTGTGAAGTACTTAGATACTATAGTGATAAGTGCCATAGACAAGCCCAAAAGGAAATGAACAGTTATATTTTCAAAGCAGGGTTTGAATAGTATGTAGTAAGTAAGGTATGGGTGCCACACATTGAGCAATAAAGATTATACAAAATATTGAATAGCTGATCATTAAGTCAGCACCATCGGTCCTGTGCATGGAATGAGGCATGGGTCCCATGGAAAAAAATAGCATGTGATCATTCAAAGAAAGACTGTATCATAATGCATATGCATAGGGAATCTGAAATAAAGTTGTATCTGAACCTTAAGTCTAGCATGTTCTAACTGCAGAGCTCTTGATTTTGCAGCTTAAATGTTCTTTTAATGTTATTGTTTTGTGTGTAATAATATAGAGAAGACACTGGATGGTGATGTATACATTTTTATCAGTGAGATTTTAAAATTATGTAAGTAGTTGTAAGCTAGATGTGGTTTTCTACATATCTGTTTTATCTCTCAATCTGTTATTTCTCTCTATACTTACTGACCAGCTCAATTTTCAGCAGCTACTTTTACCAACACCATATTCATACATGTTGTCTCTAATTAGCAGAATCTCACTGCAAATACAAAATAACTTTAATGACCTAGCACCCAATTCAATTTCAAACACCTTGTAGAAATAAAGCCCATTTGTTTAACACCTTTTTTATGCTTCGGGCAACCATCCTGAAGGTTAGGTCCAGGGGGGGAAAAAAAAAAATCAGTCTCCCAATACCAATTCCTTGCATCACTTTTCAGTTCCTCTTTATGCTGTGGTGGGGTACATAGGATAGAGCCTCCTGGGCAAATAGCAGCAAAGTGGAGAATCTAGTTCTGTTATTTGCTTTGTAGCGTGTTAGATCTGACTGACTCCTGGAACTCTGGAAGGACTGATCTAAGCATTTACATCTGTCCAAACTCAAAAGGAGCACAAAAGTGTTCATTTGGTTCAGCCTCTTCAACTCCAAGTCATGTATTAAAACATGTAGATAATTCCCTCTTTTAGTTGCTTTTGTTGGAGAAAAAATGTACAACGAGAGCAATGAGGTACTTATCTGTTTGTGAACAAATCCTGTCCAAACGTGATGCAGGTTCTGTAGTATACAGCTATTAGACATTCCCCTCAGGTCCTCCCTACAAGAACATTACACTGCAGCTCTATCCTCCCAAGTGGTTTCTGATTAAGCTGATTGACCTTTAGGGCTCACTGAGACCTATGCCTTGTTAAATCCTCAATCTTATACTTCCATAGTGACAGACCATTCCTCTCTTTTCTTGAAAGGCATTTCACTATTGCAGTGTAGTATCCAGCATACCAGTGATGTGCTGCAAATATTTTAACAAGAGGTTCCCACGAAAAAAATTTCCTTTTAGCTGGTGATAAATTTCAAACACCAAGAGTCCATTTTTCTTGTCAGATGAGCAACAAGAGATTCTATTCATTTGTTTTCCCAAGGAAACTGAGACTCTTTCTGGTAACTGTTGAAGGAGGCAACAAGCTTACACCTAGCTGCCCTTTGCTACAAATGTTTACATTTTGTTTATTAAAATTATACTAATATTAATAACAGAGCAGCATTCAATCTGCACCGTTCATAGCGAGGGCTGGGTATAAAGATCTTATAGAGCTGTCAAAGGGATCCCTCCTTTGGTACATTTTTTTAGAAATACCAGCCATCTGGTGCAATATGTTCCATTTCAAAGGCAAAAAACCTGCTCAAAAGTGTTTATGAACTCCTGGGATGAATTCTCTCTGGGAACAATAATATTGCAGTGCCTGGAGAGGGTGAACTGTCAGAGACCAGGAAATCATTTAAACCTTCCCTTCAGTTTGGGGAGAGACTTAATAACGAAGGGGCTCCTGGAAAGCCCCAAGATGGCTCCTCTCCACCTTAGTATGTCCCAGTAGCACACTGTTAGCCCAAACCTTGCAGGTTTGCTTTGTGATTCACCAGGCACAGTTAGAGATCATTTGAAGTATTTATTGAGTGCCGCGACAAGCAACACTAAGCAAGTAAAAGAGTTCAGTGATGAAAAGCTTGCATCCCTTCTGCATTTGGGGACCCCTGAACAACTGCGGACTACCCCAAGAAGGTTTCTGTGGTACCTTGGTCCTGCAGCGAAGTATGCCCCGCACCCCTGCAGGCCTATGCTAACAGATAGCATTTCAAGAAAGGCAGCGTGATCAGTCCACCCTTCCTTCAAGGCCAAGCCAACTCCATAAGCACATAGCATAGCAAAACAGCCAGGCAGAGCAGAAATTGCAGCATGTAAACAAACACCAGCTGGAAGCTCCAGGCACAAAGCCCAGGAACAATTCATGGTCAGGCCACTCATGGGGGCTGAGAGGGTGGGAGGCGTGAGCACCACCAGGCTCTCTTCATTAAAATATCTTCCACTGTCTCCCTACACATGTCATATCAATATTTGTATTAAAAGAAATCACAATGATGGATTAACTGTGCAAGAGTTTTACTATGGAAAAGTAAAACTAGTTGAATATGTTAGAAAAGGTTTATGATATACATCTAATAAATTAGCTGATAAATTTCATTGCTATTCATTGAATAAATTATTCAAATCATGATCAAATTTAATAAATGGTCTTTGATTAGGTGGAGCAAAGAGTATCCTGTAGCTTCCTTCTATACTGAAGAACATTTTGAGTTAATAAGTTTCCTTAAGAAGCAAAGCATTTTAGCTACCAAACCAAGCAGTGCTTCAGGATTTATTTCAGGCTCCAACCACCTCCAGTACTGGTGCTTTACCAGTTACCCTTTCCATGAAGTTAATGAGGTTGATCTATATTCAGAACAGTGCCCTCCCATAATTCCCATTTTAGCCTTAGTGAGCCACACATGTCCCCTTTCCAAGAATAGAATCCCACACTCCTTCCCATGTAACTACTACATTGATAGACAAGGACCTTGGGAATGTGCGAAATGATAGAAAAGGGCTTTGGGACAGTGGGGAATGAATCCATGAGTAGAATCCTGCAAATCCATGGGTATCTGCTGCAGATCCGCAGTTATCCACATCCACAGATGCAGATGCGGATAACCACTGACCCATTGCTGCAGATCGACTCAAAGATGCGGCTTCTCTTTTTGCCTTCTCACAATGCGATCCATTGCTGAAGCCCCTGCACTGATCTGTGTTGGCAGCACACAGGGGACCTAGGAAGTGCTCTGGCTGATCTTAGATTGTGATCTGCCAGCCAATCAGAGTCTCAAGCTGGGGCTTGGAGATTTACTGCTGGCCTTTGATTGGCTCATTCCTCTGCCCACTTCTTCCATTTCTTGTTTGCAGCTGGCAAGCCATTGCTGTCAATCAAAGATTTCATTGGTGGGCAAGGAAATCTGATTGATATCACAGCATGCAAACCACAAACAAGAAAGGAAAAAGTGGGTAAGACCCATATGGGGAATGAACCAATCAAAGGCTGAAATGCTGCCTGTGAGTCCAAACTTGGTTGCAGACACGGTTACAGATGCAGCTAAACCTTGGCATGTGTATTTCGGATCGGATCGATGCTATCACTGAGCGGATGTGGATTGGATGCAGTTCCACATTTTTGTATCCATGCAGGCTCTACTAATGAGTCCCAGAAGACTCAGTAAATTTTCAGCTTGTTAGAGACCTGAATAATTTTTTTCCTGTAGATCCTAATATGATTAGCTTTGAGACTCCATCTCAGCAATGCCTTCCAGATGGGAAACAAACTCAAGCATTTCTTTCAGACCATATGGGTTAACAAGAAGGAATGGCTCTCAGTCTAGGATCAACGCCTAGTAAAAATTACTCTTGGATAGCTTCATTTGTTGTGCTCTTTAGTGCATAACTGAGATGTGAGGGCATAAGTGGGAATACCAGCAAATGGGATTTTCTCATTGTTGCCAGATGAAAATTGAAAACAAAATTGAAAAGAGGAGAATAGAGAAAGTTGAGGAGAAATGAGACCAACATATCTTGTGGGGTTAACATTCTGCTCACCTTAGGCTAAACACTGATCTTGGCATTTGCAAGGAGGTTTAAAAACTTTCAAGGGAAATATCTCTATCACCCAAGAAAACAATTTGTGAATTCAAGCAAATGTTTTGTATTGGCTCACAGAATATGCATCTGAAAAATAACTCTTTTCAAGATTTGGATTGTTTCTCTGAAAGAAGAGAAAAGCAATTCCTTCTTAGGAAATATATTACCATTGAAACTCATTTAGCAGTGTACAAATAAAAGATAGAATAGAAAAATTTAAAATGTATCTGTACATAATTACTGAAGGAGACTTTATTCCAGAATCTAGACTTGAACTAGTTGGAATATAATGTTTGTCCTATAGGACTGGAAACTTCGAATACAGCTCAAGATCTGGTGAAGTTCAAAGAATCAAAGTGATGAAAGACAGTCTATCTAAAATAATTCCAAACAAAAGCTTTTTTAATACTTCAACATTGTTAACCATTAAGTGGATGGAAAGCATTTTTTTCTGGAGCATATCCAAATCTTGCAATCTGCAATTTTCATAGTAACTTGATAAATTTATGTGCATAACACATATATTCACACACAAGCTCACACATACATCCCTGTATATTCATTGACATACACACTTTCGCAACTAGTTTTCCAAGCTCATAGTAGCAAATCACTGTTTACACATGCATCAAGCATACGTATGCATCAAGCATACATAGTTCCTTTCTCTGAAAAATGATTGCATCATTTATATGAAGATTTTACCTCCTCTGAATATAGACACCTTTAATTCAAATTCACAGGAGTCTAAATCCACAGTGTGGGAATTAATGCGTGCTAGCCAGTGCACAAAGAAATAGGTGAGAAAAAAATTCTAACCATTTTACAAAAGGAAAAATGCATGAAAATATTTGATAAAAGCATATGCGTAAACTAGTTCTGTGAGGCAGTGTACTATCCCTGTAATACCTCCCTAACCAAATTTTTACATCAGCACTTTTACATGCATTATCTATTAATTTGATGAGAACCAGATGGCAAAAGAGTCAATTTCTGCTTGTTGAAAAGCTGAACTTCTTTTGGCTATTGCAAAAACTTGCAGGAAGTGTGGGATTTAACAGAGATGAAGACTGAGGCCCTATTACATTTGTTCTGCAAAATCTTCAATAATATAGAGGATTTTTTTACAATGCAGATACTTTGTAGAACTCAATATGAAAAAGAGTTAAAACTCACTGTATGGTCTGCTATTGTTCCACCATGGATCAAGCTGAGATGAAGGACTGAAACAAGGTGAAGGTTATTCCATGGGTGCAAACAGTATTGGGAAAAGGACTGGCATCCACTTCCCTATGTAGTTCTGAATACAGATATGCCATTCACAACAGAGAGAATGAGACATGAAGTCAGCGACAGGCTTCTTGGTTTTTATCTCCTCAACTCACAGTGTACACCCGCACGCAACAGACCTGCAGCAATAGCTAGAATCAAAGCTAGGATATTTAGATATTTTGTGTTAAAATAAATGCTATTAAATTTTTTTAAAAAAATCACATGAATGCACTATTAGTATCTAGTCAATGAAGAAATTTTATAGTCCCAAATATTCAAGGATTGAAAGCCTCTTAAGAAAGTCATGTTGCCGCATGCATAAAAGTATTTTCTTTCCCGGACCTACTTTTCCTATAGCATTTCACCATATAGTGTTTAGAAGAAATTGGGAGTCAAAATTCCCTATATATTATTGCATAAGCACTCTTTTCTTTAACCTCTTGACACATTGTTTCAACATCTATAAAATGGAGATCACTCTTACCAGAAGCTACCATATAAACATGTTGTGAGTCATAGTGTCCATGAGATCACCCAAAAAAGTGGAATAGAACTGAAAAGAATTACACTTATTATAAAAATTATGAAGTATTTCACAATTACCTGGTGTGATTGTAATTTGGAGACACACTACAACATTGGCACATTAATATTGATTCCCTGGGCTGTATATACCACTACAGCCGCCTCTGCAGACCACACAGGAGCAGCAAGGAGCCAGGGGAGAATCTGCCCCAGTGCCAAGGCTGTCTCAAGGGGTTGTGGTACCCCGAGCTGGCTTTTGCTCCCCAGGGGCAGGACGGAGGCAGAACCTGGCCTCCACTCTGAGCCGCTCAGCCTGCCCCCAGGGCAGGGAACAGTCAGCCTGAAAGTGGAGCGGGGTAGTCCAGAAGTCGGGCTCCACTCTCCTGCCCTTCCCATGGGCTGGCTGTTCTGCCTTAGGGGTGGGCAGGGCCAGCCGAGAGGCCAGGCTTCACTCTCCCACCTCTCCCCTGGGCCTGTTGTTCTGCCCTAGGGATGGGCAGGGTCAGAGGCAGGGCAAGAGAGTGAAGTCTGTCAGGAGCAACATGGGCCCTGGAAAAGACCCAGGGTCCAGGCCCCAGGCCCCTCCCCCAGTCCTAATTTGGGGCCCAGGACCGATCCTGCCAGGGGTCCTGCGTAGGGCTCAGGTCAGGCTTCTGCTGCATGGCTAGATGGGTCATTGTGGATAAGAGTAAGTTTAATGTAACTGTTTCTCTCTCTCATCCTTCTCTTCAGTAAATGCAGATGGTCACCTTGGTCTGTCTACCCAGAAGAAACCTCTCATCCCTCAAAGCAGCATAAATCTCTTACTATTTGGTGCCAAGGTGATTGACAACAGTGTTTATCTGCTAGAGAAACAATAGGAGTCCCTTTACAAAAAATAATGCAGATAAATCAGTATTTGATCCCTCCAATAGCTGCAAGATCCAAAGAAGCAAAGGATATAAAAAGTTCTATCCCTTTCTTCCACAACTGCAATATCATTTCCATTATTTCTCCAGGCTCCTATTCTGAATTCAAAGCAATTTATCTGAAGTTCAGACACTGTCAGTGTGATTTAGTTTCAGTTTTATGGCAACTGCAGGTCTCTAATAAGTATGCTCCTTTCATTGATTTTGTTCCCCTTCAGCTGCTGCTGTAAATGTAATTGAAATTTTTGTTTTTTTCCCTGACCTAACTTTTTTTTACTGACAAAAGAGCAATCAGTGCAGTGTCCTGTGAGTTTTATGTAACCTATTAATAAGAAATTGTTTCACCTAGAAATCAACTTCCATATGATCACGTTAACAATAGAGAAATATCTGTAATGACATTCATATTGCAATATCACTTAATTTTGCAAGTATAATTTGACATTTGTCAGATTCTTTTCTTAACTGCACAATATGTAGCCCAAGATTTTGCATGCATAAACAAGATACAGATGTGAAGATGATATTCATGTTGATATGTATGCATGTGTCTACTAAGGTACAATATCATCACTGTAATAATCTCAAATATTTCAGATTAGGAATAACAGTAACAGTATAGCACCATTTCCTTTCTTCCTTCTCAGCCTGTGTAGGTGAAGTTGGTTGAATAATTTGTCTCTGTGGCTCTGAGAGAGACAGAGACAGACAGACAGACAGATGAAGGTGTATGTGTACATGGATGTATGGTATGTGGAATGTGTGCTTTGCACACATACACAGGAGGGGGTTGATGCACTTGTCCAGGAAGAACTCAATGGAATAACTAAATGAGAAATTCATCTCTGAAAGCTATTGGAGCATTCTTACTTTTTATAGGAATATGTTCTGCCATCTAGGATCAGCTTCTATCAAAGTTTATTTCCTGTACTTATGAGCTTCCCACTTAATCAATCATATCACTAAAGCAGTGGAATGTAACTGTCAAGAGTGGTCATGGCCAGAGAGGAAAAGGCAAACTCTCATTTAACTAGAAGCCAATCCCATGGGAAGTTTTGAAAATGACAGCAGAAGCCTTGATCTAGAATGTGAATTTAATGGTTTTTGAACACAGAAAACAAGAGTACCAGGTTGATGTATTCATCATGGCAACTGCCTAAGTACATGGGCTGGCTGTTTTATTTAGTACCAGCTGGAATTTTTTTCATGATATGTGAACTTCATTCCTAAACATAATATGTTGCAGTAATAAGGCCTAGAGGTTATGAATGCTTAGATCATTGTGGCCAGGCCTGTGTCCAACAGGATGGTAATGTTCTGTCCTATTGCAAATGGAAAGATGTGTTTTTTTGTTTTACTCATCATGACTATTTCAGCATCCAGTAACACTCACAGAAGGACCCCAAGGCTGCAGACTGAATTAGAAACCTGAAGGCAGATGAGAATGTTACACAGAAAGTGATTTATTCAGGAGTTCCTTCTCCCTTCAAACATCACCTATGTTTTGCTGTTAGCTATCCAGGTGATGATTTTGTTTAGACAATGAGGAGAATGGAAGACAGTGCCACTTACGTCTGTCATAAAGTAGATATACACCTGAAACTCTTCAGTGTATTGCTGGCATTTCAGCAATTGAAAGAATAATAGATGCTGAATAATATGGGGGAGAAGTTGACCCTTGTGCTGATTTGGAAGTGGAAGAGCAGTTGCCCTTCACTTTCTGTCATCAGAGTATAAGCACTTGAACCACTTCAAGTAATTTCCATTCACCTTCGCAGTCTCTTAGAGTTAAGACAGAAGTATTTTGTGATCAACAGTACCACAGTACCAATGCCTAGATAAGTCCATTACTATGAGGATGGGTATATTTCCTTGTTCTTTGTATGTAGAATGAAATTATCTGCCTGAACACCAGGTGCTCTTTCTACTCCAGTGGTTCCCAACCTTTTCAGTAACACTTCAATGAAACAGACAATTCCATGGCACACTCACTTTTTTCAAATGAATTGACTGCTCATAAATATCACATTTACTTGCATTTACTATGGTTATGGTCTTACTAGAGTAGTTTTCAGCATAATGCATAGAACAAGCTAAAGAATGATTAAATGCATTAATGTTTCAAATCCACCAGCAAAAATACATGTCATCTCAATTTTGCTCTTTGGCCACCTGCATTTAAATGTTCACGTTTTAGAATCAAAAGACTGATACCTTATTTTTAATTTGATGACTAATTTTCATGAGTTTTTTTATGAGTTGTAATTTTGATTGGAAAGAATACCATTTAAGATGAAACCATGTTTGTTTTACATTGATTTTCATTACTTTTGTGCAAATTTTCATGGCACAGTTGGACAGGTCTTACTACTCTGCTTTATTCTCTGGCCTGACGCCTGATTGAAACAAATCCAGGATGCTGACAGTTGACAAGTGGTGGCCAAGTGGGGCTTTTTGATAACATCTCTGTGCTGTATTATTATTAGTTAGATCAAGGGTTCCCACTCCTGGCCCATGGACCAGTCCATGCTCCCCTGCCACTGGCTGGGAGCTGCGCTGCAGCCATACCCAAAACATGTACAGGCAGATTTTGTTACCATCAGAATGACTAAGGTAATCAATCTGCCCCACACCACGTGCCGGTAGATTCTGTTACCTTGGTTGTTCTGACAGTAACAAAATCTGCCTGCAGTGTTTTGGGTGCCACAGGGCTGCAGCTGCCCACATCCTCCCAAGTTCCGGCATGCAGCTGGGAGCTGGGCTGTGGCTACTCACCTCTGGCTTGGGCTTGGAGCTCGTTCATGAACATCCAGCCCTTAAAAAAAAAAAACTTTTAATTTTTTTTAATTTAAAAAAAATGTTTTAATTCAAGGTTCATGAATATATTTTTACAACCTTGAAGGGCCACCAGTCTATTTAATTAAATTATTGTTTTAAATTTAATTAATTAAGTTTTAATTAATTCATTTTAATTAAAATTTAATGTGTGTTTAATTAATTAATTTTAATTAAATAGACTGGTAGCCCTTCAGGTTTGTAAAAATTATATTTGTGGCCCTTGAGCCAGAAAGGTTGGGAACCACTGAGTTAGACTATTGCATATTTTAAACAGTCTTTGATAGTTCGGGCCCCAAATATCTCCTACTCTCTTAAAAGAACAGGGGTCAGGGTCACAAACAATAGCCACAATTGCCCTTAGAGCTTCCATGACTACTTTTTGCGTGAATAGACTAAATATTTGAATGGAAGGCATTGTGCTTTTGGACTTCCTTTCAGCTGATTGCTCCAAATGGGCTGTAAGACCATTCTGGATGTGGATGATCTTTTTGGAGAAATAAGATGATAAATTCTTCAGCAGCAAAAGGTGATAAGTTCTGACATTAAACAAGACGTATAGTGCATTTGTGTGGGAGGGGGGAGAGAAAGAGACTGACTGACTGACTGACCAATGTTGGGCTAGCTATTCTATATTAATAAGAAATATTACAAAAGTTTAAAATTAATATTTCACACATTCTAGAACAATGTCAAATGAGTTTCACATCAGGCTCTGTTACCTGTAACTTTTAATAGTTCATTAAACATGTTGATCAAGTATACAATAATATAAAAAGACACTACTTCAATTAACTTCATATTGGATTGAGGAGAAAAAAAATCTTAAGTTCAAAAGTAATAGAGGTCATTGAGATATTATGTCTCAGATATATTATAAAGAATCATTTCTCTGACACTTAATAATTGCCTTATTCTTTCTGAACTACTATTCAATTATGAGGATTTTTACATTGATAGAGGCTTAATATACTGATTCCAGACTGGCCTGCTTTGGGCCTTGTAGTTAATTAGCGATCTCATGGTGTGAGGACCTACCTCTAGCTCTTCAGTCTACACCTCCCATGGAGAGGCAGTCATTATTGACATAGGGCAGTTGCCAATCTTGTTTGTTAGTAGCCAAGACCCAGACACCTGCACTTCCATAATCATAATCCTTGGCTTCATAGAATCAAAGTGATATCACATTGAGTCTCAGTCCAGGAGACATTACTTTTATACAATACCTGTCAAACACCCTAGAAAAATTAAAGAATCATGCATGGGTAAATAATCAGCTTAAAGGGTGTTTGGGGAAACAAAATTTATTCAAAAATATTTTAATGCAGATTAGTTAATGGTCCCTTTGGTGTGGATCTTAACCATAATGGATATTAATGCTTTTTGATGTTGTTCTTTTTTCCAAGCACTAAGAGAAAAGGCAAGTGAAGCAGCGGATTAGTCTCTGAAAGCATCAGTTACTTGAGTTAATCACTTTCTCAAAGCACACAATGGGCACTTCATTTTTTTTTCCTAGCTGTAGAAGCCAAGTATGATCATCCTTCTCTCCAGCTTGCCTTTTGTTAGCTCCCTCTGTGTCCATCTGTCCTTCTTCTCATTTTCCTCCCTTAATCTCAGAATAATATTGTGTCTTGTCTATCACCCTGAAGGGTTTGCTTAATATAGTCATAAAGAACTGCCAGCATATTTTTAAAGAAGATAGATAGATAGATAGATAGATAGATAGATAGATAGATAGATAGATAGATAGATAGATAGATAGATAGAACCGTATTGAGGGAAACCTGAAAACAATTGCCACTGATATTTATTTAATTTTTTTATATCTAGTGTAAAGGTGAGCTGACACAAGGTATTTAAAAAGCCAAATACACCTCATTAAAAAATTGATCCTGTAAAGTGAGGTGGATCCTCACCTCCACTTAATTCCTGAGGTATGCTATTTCAATGGCAGTCAAGAGCACACTGCATCTTGCAGGACTAGGCTCTTAGATCCAAATTCACTAAAAGGTAAATCCTCTCCCTTACCAAACCTGTACGGAAGAAGTTGTAAGTTACAGAATCCCGTCTTCCCATGCTGTAGAGTGGAAGTAAGCCGAGTACTCCCAAACCTGCAGAGGCAATAATGTCTGTAGCCCAGGCACCGCAATTACCTGAGAGTAGGGGAGAGCAGATGAATCCATATAGTCATGAATTCACTGACCTGCTATCATCAAACCTTTCCTTCACGAGGCAGAGAAGGAGTTCTGTGGAAAAGGGACTCCACAGCTTGGAAGAGATACCCGCCCTTCAGTGGAGCCATAGATCCTGGCTGGAGAGAGAGCTGTGCTAATATTTCAATGATCTGACATTTAAATCCTCAGAATAACAGATCCAACAAACCAGTACGAGTTCCTGTTTTTTGTAGATCATGGATGTAACATCGAGGTACAGGAAACAAGCTCAAACAATGTCAAAAATAAAATTAAATGTGAACACACAAAGCAATGCTAATGTAAAAGCAAATCTCCTTTCTTTTTGGTAAAAACTCTTGTCTTCAGAGCACAATAACTCTACTTATCTATAGCCAACATGTCTGAAACGGACCTGGTCAGTATAGTTAAACGGTAATCACCACTGTAAATAAGAGAGGGACTTTATCCTGGGATACAGTGAAAACTGCATGACCTCTAAAGATAGAGGACTTAAGCACCATTTAAGGAACAACATTATCTATAGCTAGAGATGAATTGCCCACAGCAGTCAGATCAATACAACCTCAAGCAGACATATAGCCTGACAGCTTCCCGCACTATGTTCCTCCTAATGAAATAATATCATCCAATATTTCCTATAACTTTGGAAGAAACCAGTAACAAAAGTTTCTTTATCAAAATGAAATCAAGGGATGAAAGTGCTGTTTCGATGTGAATATAATGAATAAATTGCAGTGACCTCATTTGCAGCCTTGTTTCTATTAGTTTTATATTGTAGCCATATATCTTTATACCCTTAGCTTGATGTTAGCTGTTATATCTATATTATTAAATGAAAAGTACTGTATCAGTTACAGTATTTCATAAAATGATGCAATTTCATACAAAATTAGCATCTTAATATTCTATTCCCACTTTCACAATGTACATGGTTAGATACTGTTTGTTGGAAACAAATTGACTCATCTCTTACTTACTCTCACTATTTCAGTGTCGGGTAGAAATCTCAGTTACCGAACAATAACAACTTCAAAATTATGGGTTCAGCCAGAAGACCCGCTAATAAGAGGTATTTTCCTTGGATACAAGGCAGGATAAGAAGCTACCAATTACACAATTGTTTATAGAGGAGCTCAGACAATCATTTTTCCCTTAGAGAAATGAGTATTGATTGTGCTCTCAGCTATATTGGTGTAAACCAAAAGCAATTTCATTAAAGGTGAAGCAGTTTCAACATTCTAAAATTAATACAAGGTACGTCAGAATCTGGCCCATGATAAGAGTTCGCTATTTTCCTAGAAGTCAGGAATGTGCCGTACAGTAAAAAGACGATACACACTGATGTCACTAAACACTAAAAAGCAGTAAACATCTACTTTTTTGTTTAAGTATAGGCTGATTCTCACCCTCCCATCCCTGGTTCTCTTTATTTCTCCCCTTTATAGAATTTGCTTAGTTATATCTATTTTTAGTGTAACCTGTTTTCTGGGAAAGGGAGAAGATGTGTAACATTGGGTATACAATTAGCTTACCATTCACTATCACAATCTTTAGTCAGGGGTAGATCTTGTATCTGGTGCTGTATGAAAAAAAGAGATGAGGACCTCTGCCTCAAGCTGCTTATAGTCTAATAGGCAAAACCTACATCCTCTTCCATTATTAAATTCTGCCCCCCAAGCAATTTAAATAAAAAAAAGAGCACAAAAAACCACAAAAGAACCCCCACAACCCTGGCTCCACTGAGAACAAAGTGGAGTAGTTTTTTGGAGCCCACACAAGCAGACAATCAATCTCCTGTGGACAATAATGTTTGGGATGGGCAGGAATGGTTCAGGGGAAAATCAGGTAGGACCGATAGACCCGATTCTATCTATAGCATCTATTAATTGCCTTCTCCTCAGAGCAAGAATAGAGGTGTCATCAGACTACCTCAGTTTTAGGAATATAGCAGTGATCTCCAGGGCTATCCTTAGGTAGAGGAAGAGTGGGGTAACCACTCTAGACCCCATGGTTCAGTGGGATCCACACTGCCCCCTGCTGCCTCCAGGGCCCATTCAGCACTGGGGGTGGGCAGGGCCAGAAGACATGCTCCTTGTGAAGTTCCATGTAGTGTTCTGACCCACCCCAGGCCCAGCCAACTAGTTCACCACCAGGCCCTGCAGAGCCTCAGCCACATGCTGGTCCACACCACCCCTGGGGCAGACCAGCTGACTGGGGGTGGGGTGGGCCAGAACCCGGTGCAGAGCAGTGCAGGGAGAATGGCTTCTGACCCCAACCCCACCCAACACTGAATGGGTCCCCCTCCAGTGCCAGGGGCTACGGCCACTCTGCCACCATTCTGGCCCTCCCAGTGGGGTCCCTCTGATCGGGCCCTTAGCAGGGTCCAGGGGCCTGGCCTTTATAGATCCCCACACCCTGGAACACCCCAGTGGAAGGGGGTGGGGGTCTGGGCCACCACAGGCTGTTTGGCCCTCCCCCCCCATCCTGGATGGCCCTGGTGATCACCCACCAGATCTACTGGTGCTCCCAATCCATGAGCTTCACCTCAGCCCTCATAAAGGAGTATTCTTTACTTCAGTGCCAAGCCCAGCTACATGATCTCAAAACAAGTGGGAAGCTTTGGCCATAAACACAATTTATTTTTGAAGCTGGCATTCATATATTTCTACCTACACACCGGTTGCAAAAATGGGAATGTCACAATAAGCCAGTGAGAGATTATATATCAACAATCGATTAGATGTAGAATGGTGATAGCCCAGGTATGAACTGCTGATGCCTCGTCACATCCATCCACTCATGCCTAGAATATGAATTTAGTACAAACAACCAGCGAGACATGAGTACAAAGGAGGAACATAGGAATTGCCTTACTGAATCAGACTAATGGCCCATTATCCTGTCTCTGACAGCGTCCAGTAGCATGCTTCAGCCAGAAACCTTGTAACAGAGAGCTAAAGAATAATCTACCTTTAGGAGAAGTCTCTTCCTAATCTCCTCATCAAGCCTCCACCCCGCACCACTTAATGGTACTTAGGCATATATCGTAAAGTTTGAGAACTAAATCGCTTCTAAAAATGCAGAAAAGCAGGTTAGAAAAGTCAAAGATATGCAGCCCTCAAAATCTAAGAAAAATGTATCAAGTGGCCTAATTAAAAATAGTGATTTTGCTTTCACTTATTAGTATAGCCTCCGTAGAACTATGCAAAACACCATCCCACAGCAGTTTATGCAAACACATTTTCATTTGGAGTTCTCATGGATATATATCCCCCAAATTTCACTTTGTGTTTCCTATTGAAACATATCCAGCAATTACAACATAATCATGGAGTTTCACCTGATATTGTGTCAAATGTATGCAAACACATGAATTTCAATCTCAGACACCAAGATCATTACAAATTCACTCAAAACCAGGAACAAATTCATTCAGAGAGCTAATGAACCCTTTGAAAAGTCTGGTCTGAATTTTGCATTTGTAACAAAACTTGAAATCACGTAAGTTATGTCTGACTTACGGTCTCCTGGCAAGCATTGATCATTGCTCTCCAATATTATTCATGCTTCTGTTTCCCAGGATCTATAAACAAGTCCACAGATAACTTTTGAAACATGGATATAGAAGATATTACATAAGCAAAGCTCAATAAAAAGCATTCTGATTTATTTTTCCAAGATGTCAACACGAGCCCAATTTATTGCATTAAGTGCTACAATCTGAACAGTGCCTAGTCACCTTCTAATCAAAACAAGAATGAAACACATACAGTGCAATTACATAAGTGGTGTGTTAAGCCATAGTACAAGTACTTATAAACCATTATCATCATTCTTCAGTTTTTAATAAGAGTCAAAAGAATGATATTCATGTCTTTGTGGTTTGTAACAAAGAGACAGTACAGATAATTTAATAGCTTGTTGGGAAAAAAAAATAATGTAATGGAAGCTGCCCCAAAACGGTAATGCTTTGCTGGCAGAGGAATGTTAGCATGTAGCTAACACCCATTCCTGTTCACAGGCAGAGATCTAGAAGCTAAATAAATAAGAATGAAAACAAATTTAAAATAATTACAAGGAGATAATGGCTGAAATACTGTAAGAAAGCACAAGGTGATGAAAAGTTCAATTTGAGACACATCATAAGAGTGCAGAACTGCCAAAGTCTCTCAAAAAAGGCAAGAATAAACAGCAAACATAGCCACAGGGTGAAACTTGCTATCAGATGCTTCCCAGTAGCTTTCTACCTGCAAACTAACCAAGGCCCTGATGCTAGAGCAGTACTCTGTTAGAGCTCCCCTGACTTCATTAGGGACACATGTAGATACAGTAGACTGTCTAGGCAGAGACAATGGCAAGATCAGCTTAATAGTGGTGTTCTACTGAGGAGAAAATGTGCTTGCCACCCTTACCTGGTGTCTAATAAAAAATGTAAAATTATTACACATCACCAATTTTAGGGTCATCCAAAGTTTTTTCCACTGAATGTCAGATTCACCAGTCTTACTTTAAACTAATTAATGACCTTCATCCCTCCTTTAATAAATAAAGAAATATGGCCAGAGCAAAGTTAGGCAAAATGAGTGCTGTTTAAGAAAGTCCCTCTGAGTGGGATTCGCAAAGGTATTTAGGCCCCTAACTTTCATTGAAATCAGTGGGAGTTAGACACCTAAATATCTTTGTGAATTCCATTCTATGTGACCATCTATACCAGGATTCTCCACCTTTTTCTTTTCCCCCTCCTATGTCTTATGAAAACTCCATGGCCCACCTGTGTCACAGCAATTATTTTTCTGCATACTGAATAGATTAAAAGATGTGTTAAATTGATTGTTAGACAGCTAAACATGCACAGGCTGTGTTCACACAGCCCTCTTATTTCGAAACAACAGAGGTTGTTTCGAAATAAGATTTAGGCTGTTCACACGACGCACGGTTGTTTTGAAACAACAGGTCCCATTGTTTCGACACAACGGCGTTGTTTCGAAACAAGTTAAACCCCATGCGGGGACAAAACAATGTTGTTTCGAAATGATTGTTTCGAAACAATGCCATGCGAACATGTTGTTTCGAAACAACAGTGACTTGTTTTGAAATAACTGTTGCCTGAACCTGCTATTTCGCTTTGAGCTTCTTTCCTTAATTCGAATTAACAAACTGTTAATTCGAATTAAGTTATTTCAAAATAAGTTTTTATTTCGATACAAGTTGTTTTGAAACAACCGTATCGAAATAACCCGTGTGTGAACACAGCCACACATATATAATACTAAAAAGAAAAGGCTAATATAGATTTAAAAGTATGCAGCAGTTTTCAAAACAAGTCCATGGAAACCCTGGTGAGGATTAGAGGAGGGGCATGACAATTGCTGTAAGAATCCGCTGGGCTTCTCCTGCATCTAGAGACTGAGTAACAAGTCATGGACATCCCTTCATTTCAGAGATGTCAGCAGCAGTCACAGAGAGGCTTGAGGATCTTCTTTTCAATCAGTGCTGGGGGAAGAATTGCAGCCTCTTCTTCACCTACATACATATTCAGGCTGTGACAGCAAAGCCAAGTCTGCCCTTTCATGAGAAGCATTGGAAGAATATTATACAATAGTGATAATTAAAGGACAGCCTGGAGGCCAAAGGCGACCAACTAATACTTCCTATGTGGCCACCAGCTTGCTTTTAAAAGGGTCTATAATTAAATTCATGAAGAATGATGTGCTGCCTATCATTTGCTTATGACTTCCTTAGTAAAGTAACTTACTGTAGAGTAAAAAAAAACAAGGAGTCTCATGGCACTTAAAGACTAAAAGATTTATTTATCGCATGAGCTTTTGTGGGAGAAAATCCCACTTCGTCAGAGTGGGATCTGAAGAGGGGGAACTTACAGAATGGGATGAAAATAAATGCAGGGAAGTGTAAGACATGGGATCAGGTCATACTGCAACAGCAAATCAGAGCATTTGTAAAGAATCAAACTCTAAGAAAGAGCACATAGAGGGAGGGTGAAGTCAAATTACCTGTCATAATGTGAAAAGAATCCATAGTAATGATTAAGTCCTGCTTTCACACAACCTAATCTGCATATTAGTTGAATTCTGGCTGTTTCCCTTTGAAGTCTTGATGTCCCATTGATTTTCTTGAGGACCATCATTAACAAATTTAGGAAGATGGAAGTGCTCAGCAACTGTTTTTGTGTGTGTGTGCGTGTGTGTGTGTGTATGTATGTTGTGATTTCTGATGTCAGTTTTGTGCCCATTTATTCTTCTGAGTTAGGGACACATTTCCTGCAGTGGAGGAATCTGTACTATCTCGGGGACTTTCCTTCTGCCCCACAACTGTCACACAAAAGATAAAATTCTGCGGTGATCTGGAGGACTACTTTCGCCATCTAAGACTCAAAGAATTTTTCTATAACACCACTGACCAATGCAGTGATGCACAGGTACCTTCCTGCAAACACCGCAAGAAGAAATTCTTCGTGGACTCCTCCAGAAGGCCAGAACAACAGACTAGACTTCTACACTGATTGTTTCCAGCATTGTGCGAAGGCTGAAATCATGGACAAACAACATCTCTTACATCATAATCTCAGCCATGCAGAATGCAATGTCATCCACAGCCTCAGAAACAATTCTGACCTTATTATTAGGAGGCTGATAAAGGAGGTGCAGTTGTCATCATGGATAAACTGGATTATGACCAGGAGGCTTATAAACAACTCTCCAACACAACATTCAACAAACCTCTTTTCTCTGACCCCACTGAACAATACCATAAGGAATTACAACACCTATTCAAGAAACTACCTAAGGCAGCACAGGAACAAATAAAGACAGACATACCACCAGGACCTCAACCAGGAATATTCTATCTAGTACCTAAAATCCATAAAAAAGGAAACCCTGGACACCCCATCTTCTCAGGCATTTTCACCCTTACAACAGGCTTATCTGGCTATATGGACTCCCTCCTCAGACCCTATGTTATGAACATCCCTAGCTATATTCGAGATACCATGGATTTCCTGAGGAAAATCCAATCCATCAGTGTGCTTCCTGAAAACACCATCCTGGCCACTATGGATGTAGAAGCTCTTTACACCAACATCCCACACAAGGATGGTTTACAAGCTATTAGAAGAACCATCCCAGATGATGCCACAGCACACCTTGTGACTGAACTTTGTGATTTTGTGCTCACCCACCACCATTTCAGATTTGAGGATAATTTATACCTCCAAGTCAGTGGCACTGCTGTGGGTACCCGCATGGCCCCACAATATGCCAACATTTTTATGGGCGACTTAGAACGACGTTCTCTCAAGTCTCATACCAAAGCACCTCTCCTCTACTTACACTACATTGATGACATTTTTCATCATCTGGAGCCAGGGATGCTCTTGAAGATTTCCACAGAGATTTCAACAATTTCCACTCCACAATCAAACTCATCCTAGAACACTCCACACAGGAGATCCACTGTCTGGACACTACAGTACAAATTAGGGATGGACACATCAACAGCACTCTATACCAAAAGCCTACGGCTTGGTATAGTTATCTACATCCGTTGAGCTTCCATCCTAAACACACCACACGATCCACTGTCTACAGCCAAGCCCTGAGATATAAATGCATTTGCTCGATCCCTCAGACAGAGACAGACATCTCCAGGATCCCTATCAAGGTTTCTTAAAGCTACATTACCCACCTGGGGAAGTAAAGAAACAGATTGACACAGCCAGACAGGTACCCCACAGTCAACTGCTGCAGGAAAGGCCCCAAAAAGAAAACAATAGAATGCCACTGGTGACCACATACAAGTCTCAAGTCAGACTTCCACAACAGATTTTTAAGGACCTACAACCTATTTTAAAAGATGACCTCTCACTCTCTTGAGCCTTGGGAGACAGACCTCTCCTCGCCTACAGACAATCCCCAAACCTTAAACATATACTCACCAGCAACTACAGACCTAACAACAGAAACATTAAAGCAGGCACATATCCCTGCAACAAACCATGCTGCCAACTTTGCCCACATATCTGCACAAAAGACACCATCATAGGACCTGATCAAGCCAGCTATGCCATCAAAGGGTCATTCACCTGCTCAGCCACTAATGTGATTTATTCCATTATGTGCTGGAAATGCCCCTGCACTTTATACATTGGACAAACAGGACAGTCCCTATGAAGAAGAATAAGCAGGCACAAAACTGACATCAGAAATCACAACACACACACACACACACAAAAGTTGCTGAGCACTTCCATCTTCCTAATCTCTCCATTGATGATTTGTTAAGGATGGTCCTCTAGCAAATCAATGGGACATCAAGATTTCAAAGAGAAACAGCCAAAATTGAACTAATATGCATATTAGATTGTGTGAAAGCAGGGCTGAATCGTGACTATGGATTCTTTACACATTATAACAGGTAATTTGACTTCACCCTCCCTCCATGTGCTCTTTCCTAGAGTTTGAATCTTTACAAATGCTCTGATTTGCTGTTGCAATATGACCTGATCCTATGTCTTACACTCACCTGCACTTATTTTCTTCCCGTTCTGTAAATTTCACCTCTTCAAAGCATCTGACGAAGTGGGATTTTCTCCCACGAAAGCTCATGCGATAAATAAATCTGTTAGTCTTTAAGTGCCACAACACTCCTTGGTTTTTTTGCTTTACTAGACTAACATGGCTGCCCCTTTGGAACTTAGTGTAGAGTGTAATTGGTAATGAAATAGGTACCAGGGCTCAGCTCCCACACAAATTAAGTGCTACTTAGTGGATTTTATGTTCTTGTGATAGCACTGTCCACAATTGAGTCAGAAGGCCACTCATTTCTTTTCTTCGTAGTCAAAATGGTGTCAGAAATTAATGAGAGTAGGAATAAATGTCACAAAGCTGACAACAAAACCTGAGTTTTTAACCCAAACTGCACAGCAGATTTTTCTCACTATGACACCTCATTTAAGGACACAATCTTTGTGTTCAGGGGTGCTGCAACAATTTTTGTAATGGGGGATGCTGAAAGCCTTGAAACAAACTGGAAACCTTATATGTAAATGTAACCCTTCTGCCAGGGCAGGCTGGCAGGACAAGGGCTGGGTTCTATATCTAGCGGTTTCCCAATGACACACCACCACCAACTGGCTCGAGCCCCCACCAAGATTTCTGGGAATCCTGCACTGTCCCCTGGGTACCCCCAAGGGGTAAGGCTTCCCCGCTCGCAAGCACGAAACTGAGTGTAGTAAACAGAACTTTTAATAGTAGTAAAACAAAATGCAAAAGGACAAATACAGAGACCAGCACTAATCTAGAAAAATTAGCATAGAGTGAAAATCTCAGTAACTAATAATTAGACAACTAATAATCCCAATAACTAATAATTAATAAATAATAATTATGGGTTGGATGTGTGGACTGTAAGGTGGATAGAAAACTGGCTAGATCAATGGTTTCAGCAAGTAGGAATCAATGGCTCCATGTCAAGTTGGCAACCAGTAACGAGTGGTGTGCCCAAGGGGTCGGTCCTGGTGCCAGTTCTGTTCAACATTTTCATTAATGATCTGGATGATGGGATAGATTGCACACTTAGTAAGTTTGCGGATGACACCAAGCTGGGGGGAACAGTAGACACACTGGAGGGCAAGGACAGGATTCAGGGAGACCTTGATAAATTGGAGCAGTGGGCCAATAGAAATCTCATGAGGTTCAACAAGGACAAGTGCAAAATCCTGCACATGGGAGGGAAAAACCCCATGCACTGCCACAGGCTGGGGAGTGATCATCTAAGTAGCAGCAGTGTAGAAAAGGCCCTGGGTGTCATGGTGGATGGGAAGCTGGATATGAGTCAGCAGTGTGCGCTTGCTGCCAAAAAGGCCAATGGCATACTGGGCTGCATTAGAAGAAGTGTTGCCAGCAGATCGAGGGATGTGATCGTTCTCCTCTATTCTGCACTGGTGAGGCCACATCTGGAATACTGTGTCCAGTTTTGGGCTCCCCACTACAAAAAGGACATGGACATATTAGAGAGAGTCCAGCGGAGGGCAACAAAAATGATCAAAGGGCTGGAGCACAAGCCCTATGAAGAAAGACTGAAGGAACTAGGCTTATTTAGCCTGCAGAAGAGAAGACTGAGGGGGGATTTTATAGCAACCTTCAGCTACTTGAGGGCTGCTCCAAGGAGGATGGAGCTCAACTGTTTTCAGTAGTAACAGAGGACAGAATGAGGAACAATGGTTTCAAGTTACAGCTGAGGAGGTCCAGGCTGGATATTAGGAAAAACTTTCTTACTAGGTGAGTGGTGGAGCATTGGAATAAGCTACCTAGGGAGGTGGTGGAATCTCCATCTTTGGAGGTGTTTAAGGCCCAGCTGGACAAAACCCTGGCTGGGATAATCTAGTAGGAGTGGTCCTGCTTTTTTGGCAGGGGGTTGGACTAGATGACCTTGTGGGGTCCCTTCCAACCCTATGATTCTATGATAACCCACACCATATAACAGAACATACAAATTTAATGGCAAAACTGGCACTGATCTGGAGAATTAGTGCTAATTAGGCTCCCAAACAACCCTAGGATACGTAGGGAGTGTCTTTCATGCCAGCTGTCCTCTGACGCCATCTACTGGTCACTCACTCCACCCTCTAGAACTATTCCTTGGTTCCACCCGCTGTCTGCCAGCTCCACCCTCCAGTCACTCGCACCACCCAGCTTGCTACCAGCCACTCTCACCATCTGCTAGCTCCACCCATTGTCCACCAGCTCTACCCTCTGGTCACTTGTGTCACCCAGTTTGCCACTCTCACCATCCACCAGCTCATCACCCCACTGCTGCTCCTCTTCAGCTTACAGAAAGAAGGACTCTCTCTTCAGAGAGCTCAGTGATTTTGGATCTCTTAGTCTTTAAGTAACTGCTAATGCTACTTCTATACCAAAGAACAGAAGAAGCAATAGAGGAGGAGGCAAACTGCCTCAAGCATTGAAACAATGCAAACCCCCCACTCCTATTTTTCCAACTTTTTCAAGCTGAAATATGCAGTCACCTTTCCTACAAGCCTCTTTTTAACTAAGGGTAGTTTTTACCCCTTAACTAACCCAGACAGATTTGAAACAAACACAGACTAGAAGTTCACACAAGGACAGTATTTCATATTTCCCCTTAGCAGAATTGCAGATATTAATAGATTTCTGAGCAGACTAATCTGAAATACCATTACTCACTATGCCCTGCACCCAATATGCTAATCAGCTAATTGTACCGTTTTGTGTTCATGCTAACACAAAACCCATGCAGATTAGAAGCCGCCCTCAGAAGCTGTTAGGCACAGCTTCTAAGCCTGCCTTACATAAATATAAACTGCTGCAAGCAAGGAGGTGCAGCAGAAACCCATACATCTCTAGTTCTAAAGCCTATGTTTGTGTTTAATTTGTCAAACTCCTGGCTGCCAAAGTGAGGTACCACTTTGAATCAAAGCACAGTAACTTCATTGCAGCCTGTCTTCCTGGCAGCATTGCTAGAAGTGACAAAACTGAAAATCTGACATCTTTGTATCACACTTCAAATGTCATTCTTATAATATCAGCAACTATATAGGAAAAAAGCAACATCCACTTCTCTTCAGATAATGTTGGTACTAGCCAAAAAGGAAAAGTCTTAAGTGCCAAACTTGTGAAGTAGTGCATGTTGGAAGTGCTGGAGGAGCTTTTTACCAAAGATAAAAACAAAAATAACATCGTGAACTATGTGAGGCAAATTCCTCAGTCTGGTTTCACAACTGTGCAAGGACTTAAGATAATTCATGAGGGTCGTTTGTCAGCACTTCTTTCTGATTTAAAACACTAAATACATGTCTCTTACAGTGGACAAATCAAGTGATTTATGTGATGCTACCCATCCACTTTGAAAGCAAGCCCACCCAGTTGGTTGTGGAAGTTTTGCTACCGATGCTCTGCTGAAGCTACCTTGGCTGGAACACTAAGGAGCTTAGGTTCTTGGTCAAGTGATTTCCCAATTTCTGGCTTGCAGGCACATGACTGGAAGCTGAAAGTTCAGGAAACAACAGATGCGACTCACTTATGCCCATCCATATCAGCCACAGGCCCTGCCAAAAAAAAAAAATTCTAGCTATGCCCCTGTTTTTAGATTTTATGAAGGTAAAATTTTTTAGGAAGGATTTTTATGCTAAATATCATTAGAAACCTAAACCACAGATGAGAATTTTTGTAAAGGTAAAAGACTTCGGGGGGGAAGAAAAAATGTTTTAGATCTGCACCAAGTGAATGTGCTTGTTACAGATACGTGAATCCATGACAATGGACAAGAAGGGCTTTGGTTCACATCTAGCAGAGATATGTCCTTCATTAAATACACTTCATTACATCATTCACCAGATTGTCCTGGGCAACAAGTTGTCTGAGGACTTGGGGGGGGGGGACCACAATAATGCGTGTTGTGATGAGATTAGTTAACTACATATACTCAACTTCTAGCTTGCAATATCTTCTTAAAGCCTAGTACAACACATTTCAATACAGTGATCTGTAGCAACACAGCATTTGCTGGCTAAGAGACAATATCAGAGAGACTTTGTGCACTTCAAAAAGAATTAATAGAATTTCTTTCAAACTGCAAGACCAACAAAGCTCCTGAGTTCTTGGAAATTGTGAATGATGTTCCCTGTATGGCACAGGTAGCTTTTCTGTGAGATATATTACTGGGCACTTGAAGTCCCTCAGCTTTCAGCTCCAAGGCCATGCAAGCAGTTGGGGATCTGTTTGAAAAAGTGCATATCTTTTAAGGGAATCTTGAAATCTTTCATTGTAATTTAACAGAAAAGATGCTTCACTTTCCAACATTGCATGTTGTTCCTACAAATGAAACTTCAATGAAAACAATGCAAAAATTCCTAAACAATCTGATCACCAAATTTTAAAATGTGATTTGAGAATTTTAAAATTCCCATGGATTTGTTTTTTATTTGTTCCTGATCCATTTGTTGACTCTACTAGTGGACCTTGCTTTTCTGACAGAAAGAACATTCTTCATTCAGTTTATAGAGATGCCTTTTGATTAGAAGTTGTAAGGTATCAGAGCTCAGAAGTTCTTTCAGGCACAATTCAGAGAGGTAGGACTTTGCATTTTCTTGACTCAATATGTTGGCCAGTTTCAGAATAAACAGAATCTAGCCATCTATCTTTTAAAGATGTTCAAAATAACGCAGCTCTGCTGATCTGGATTTTCTGCCATTAACATTATTAAAAATCATTACCACAACTGCCTACCAGATGAGTATCTTCACCAGTTCATGCCCCTTGCCCTGACCTCCTACTCCTCACAAAACTTGCCAGAGAGTGTCAATGTCACCTCTCCTATTAGAGATCACTACAAAAACAGTTAATAACACTGATTTATAAACTTAGTTAAAAGATAGAAACACAGATACTTATGTTGTGATCAAGGTCTTTATTTATTGTCAGCTGGTTTTATGTTTTTTTCCTTATTTTTATTCTGTCAGCCTTCTATGCAAATAGCCCACCTCTTGCCATAAAATTCTCAAATTATCATTGGCATACAATATGAAGGAAATCAGCAAAATAAACCTCTATAAATTGTTTCAGAAAGCAAGTAACAGGTATTTAGAAGACTGACGGAGATGGAAAATGTAGCACAAAGTGAAATCTCATCCATGTGTTTTTCAAATGAGAAAAAAATACATCACTTTTATGCAGAATCACAATTCATTTAAATCTTAATTGCTCAGATAGTCAATCACATGATAAATGTTACCTTGTAATGATTTAATTATTAATTGTCTGGGTAGTTAGTTTTATGATGATCAATTTTAAATACTGAAATACAAAATACTCTGCACAAACAGCCATTTTAAAAACTGTGCAATTGCTGCTCAAATTGTAGAGTGCCTTAAAATCCATAAATCAGAGCTAAAGTGGTTTAAAGTCAAATGATTATCATAACTCTGAACTCTTCAGATTCATCGTAAGAAAAAAGTACTACCACAAAAGGTGAAAAAAAATATTTATTTAGCCCATTTAATTTCAATCTTGTTCCCGACTTTCTAAATTAGTAGTAAAAGTCTGACGAATTACAGCTCCAGCTTTGCCCATGACATCTGATTTATATCAGTACTAAGACGTTTTAAACAGTTACTTTATACAAATCGATATAGCTGAATCCTGACAGTTTTTGAGCACCTGACACTCCCTTTAACTTCACTAGAAGTTGTATGAATTTCATCCCTGGACAGAATATACATGCATAAAGGCCCTGTGCTAGAAATACTATTTTAAATCTTTTTTGGCATTTTAACCATTGCCAGCAGGCTTTGTGGCAGCTTCTTGATACTGTTCTGCCCACGTTCTTGAGCATTGACCTAACCTGCAGAACTCTTACTTTTCTACCAATTGCCATCTTTTAAATAAAGATTATCAGCTGCTTAACTTTTCTAGAATGTACAAAACAGGATCAAGGTTAAAATGAAGAAATTTAATTCTCAGTGATAACCTGAACCCAACTCTCCAGAGCTTCAAGTGTTGCACTTAGTGGGACAAGGCAATATGCCATGTTTATTATAAGAAAAACACATGTTAATAGCCAATATCTAATACACACATACACATATACACACAGATGTTCTACTATTGGTCATGTATAGTTACCAGTTCTGATTGTTACTTCTGATCATAGCTTGAGCTCATGGGTGGCCACAGAAGCCACAGAAGCCAGGCATGAGGAAGAGCTAAGAGCAGGGTCTCTATGGCTATGTCTACACTAGACAATTAGTCCATGTCTACACTAGGTTTTGCCTAATTTGAACTCAGAAATTTCTTTGTTCGAACTAGGGTGATGTAGACACAGTAATGATTAGTTCAAACTAAAAAAGTTTGAACTAAGCCATTAGTTCGAACTAGCCGTGCTTACTAGTTTGAACTATTAAGTTAGTTTGAACTAGGACATGCAGCTAGTTTGAACTAAAAAGCCACAGTTAGTCTGAACTAGCCCAAAGCTAACCTTGGGCTTTTTTAGGTCAGAGTAGCAAGTCCAAACTAAAAAAAGCAGATGTAGACCTAGCCTGTCAGGCACACAGCTGTGCACTGATGCTCTTGGATGCTCTGCAGAACATCATCCAAAGCTGTACAGTCTCACCTATTTTTCTATGTCTCTTAGTCCATGGATCTTGCTGTGTCACCCTGCCCTAGGATATTGCATGTCCATGAGCCAAACGTTAATGGCAAATGTGATTTTGATCTTATTCTTAATGGGGCTTTTTGTTCCTTTCTTTCTAGGGTGGATTCTTCTTGCTTTTGCAAGCTTTGTCTCCATTGTTCTTCATTCATTAAGGTGGTGCCAGCAATCTGTCATCAGGACAAGGGGTTAAAGTAAGGGGGAACACATCAGAACAGTGTTCTGGAGCCCACAAATTTTAGGGGCCAGCATTCCAGGACCTCTAAAAATAGCATAATGGGGAAGAATGCTGCGTTCCGGTGCATTCTCCCTTACCTTAAAATTAACCCCTGTGATGAGACCCCAGCTGCAGCCCTCCCTGCAAACAGCAGGGCCTGCCCAGGAGTGAGGGGGCAAGACCAGAGGGTGCCAAATGCTTTTTCATCCTGTCCCACCTGCAGTGGCCAAAGCAGAGCCAGAGCCAGCCCCGGTGTCTAGCCAGCTCCCCCAACCAGCGGAGCAGAGCAAGCCTCCCTGCAGGTGCAGTCCCCAGCATGGGCAGCTGAGCAGGGAGCTCATACAATGGCAAGGTGTGAGCAGCAGCAGCTGACAGACAGCTGCTCTTGCCCAGTTCCTGCCTCACACTTCTCCACTTCCTGGGGCTGCCACGGGAGGCAGAGGCAGTGCGGGACCCACTGGGGCTCATGCCAGCTGGCCATGGATGCCAGCGCCTCGTCCATGCTTCTGGAGGACAACACAAACGCTGAGCTGGGTGGTGGGGAGTTGTGAGCCCTTCTCAAGGTGGCCAGGTTCCATGCGGTAAGGCACAGGAGGAACATGGTCCTGCCCCTGCTGCAGGTGGGCCAGGTAAAGAGCCACAGTTGGCATGTGTGGGGAGAGGGGCAAACTGGACTCAGCTGGGGAGGGGGTGGACACAGATGGGCTGAGGGCAGGGCTAAGAGGCTGGCAGTCTTTAATCTCTTTCTGCTGGCAGCTAGCTAAAGATAAATTCCCCTCTCGGTGACCTTGTGCTTAAAAGCTAACTCCCCTAAATTCTCCACTCATGCCCAAATATAGAAAAACAAGCATCTGGCCAAGTGGGATTTAGAGGGGAGGGACTTGGGGCAGAGATTTTAGGGAATGGGGCTGGGGGCTGAGGAGGACATGGGGAAAGAGAGGTGTGATGTGGGCACTAGTGGACAAGGTTAGGATGATGTGGATTTGAGGCTGTGCGTCATTGGTGAGGAACGAGCTGGTGGGGCTCAAGCAGTTTGTTTTGCATTCATATTATAACTGGGGTGTGCACATGCATGAAGGAGACCCGGAGATTTAGAGGGTTCTGGGAACCGTCAAATTATACTTCAACCACTAATCAGGACAGGCTGGAGTCAGAGTGATCCCGGCACACACACACACTTCATTCACACATCCAAATGAAGTTTCAGCAAAACAGGCTGGGCAACACAAAAATGAAGTAAACAATTCAAAATGGAAGTTTAGTTACAACGTGGAATTACATCAGACTTCAGTTACAATGTTAAAGAAAAATGAATGAATGAGCATTTTTATCAATGAACAATGGACATTATTCCAGATAGAAATTCTTGTTGGAAGCAATTCTATGGTATACATTCATCTTTAGCTGTACATTATCCCCCTTTTTACCCTGCAAACCAAAAGGTATTGAATAGGTGATACTTTAGTTTAATTATTTTAAGGCAATATATTTAGAAAGAGTTTGAACTTATAGTTTTCTTTATCCAACAGCACATAAGCAATACATTACAATAAACATTATACCATTAGAACAAAGAAGTTGACAATAGGATGTTATATAATATTTCAAGAAAGATATCCATAGGGAAGTCCATTCCATGAAAATATCATACCAATGATACATTATTATTTACTTTGTCTGTGCTGACATCCATAGAATTTCTTACCCTCAATGCAGAATAGCCAGACTATGAATTTGTACCTGTTGTTGCATGGCTGCTGTCAGGTGGTTAATTTGCTTGCTTTTTAATAACCATTCATATGAGACTGTCTAACTCTGAAAAGAAAAATTGAAATTAAGAATATTACCAGCGTCTAAAGGGCTGTCTTCATGGGTTGGAAAGTAATATATAAGATTAGGGGTTTGCAGTATAGTCATATTATACATATTACTTATTTTCCTTGTCATGATTTTTTTTTCAATTTAGCAACACAACCACAACTTTTTACATCATATTACAAAACTCATCCCAATAGCAAGCAGACAAACTTCTACTTTATAATTTCATTTAACAACTGGTGCTGTATAATTTTCCCTTTGTTGTTTAGATATGACCCCACTAGTTGTGGAAGCCAGAGGTTTTTAAGGAGGTATCAAAGTTGCTTAATTTGTATAGCCTGTATAATAATACGTCCTGTTAAGGAGGATACACATGGGGTTTTAAAGACACTTTATATCATTTGGGGAAGTATGGGAGACAGAGATTGTCCTTATGTTTGATTAGCAAAAGGGATGAAACCTGTCATGTTTTTGGCTCTAATTGAATCAATTTTTCTTTTTTAATACAATACATAGTAACACAGTAATGCTAGCAACAAGACAGACAACACAGAACATAAAACACAGAATGTAAAACATGAAACTCAAAGGGCACGTCTACACAGCACTTTTATTTTGAAATAACACTCGTTATTTCGAAATAAAAGAAATTAGGTCTACATGACGTTTTCTTATTTCGAAAGGACAGACCTCATCCTTTTGAAATAAGAATCGTCATTTCGAAAAAGTAAAACCTGCCCCCCCCTCGAAACGGCTGTTATTTCGGAAGGGATATTTCGAAATAAAGCTGTTCTTTCGAAACAACACTGTGTAGACCTGTTGTTTCAAAAGAGCTGTTTCAAAAGAACAGGTCCAAACAGCTTTATTTCGAAATATCCCTTCCGAAATAACAGCCATTTGGATTGCAGGCTTTCCCTTAATTCGAATTAACATTTTGTTAATTCGAATTAACTTATTTCGAAATAAGTATTTTATTTCGAAATAACTCATTTCGAAATCCTTATTTCGAAATAACAATGCATGTGTAGACATAACGAGACAATTTTTGTTGCTACAGAAGACCCATGGTGGTTTGGGTTGCTCGTTAACTCTTTCACTGGCTTCAGCTTTTCCTGAAGTTCTGGATGAAAAAAGAATGTTTTTCTACCCCCTTTAGGGGCAGCATATTATTGCCTATAATACCCCTTCTTTTTACAAATCCCCTTGTTGATTGCAGGCAAAACAGAGGACCTATCCCCATACTTTCCTGAGTTTCTGTTCTATAGGCAGTGGACTAGGTTTGTGATTTTTTTTCCTGCTGTGCCAAGTTTTAAGTTTGCTCACAGGCATTATTACTCACAAGCATTATTACTACAAGGGTTTTAACACAAGGCTTGTTTCAAATTTCATGTCTAGTATGTTTAAAATTTTCTTTTTAACAACGCCAAAAGCAAAAACAAAATCCAGGAGAAAAAGGGGGAAAAAAATTTCTGATTCTGGCCTCTATGGCCACATTCTTTGGTCCTCCTTCAAAAAGATATTAAGCATATAAAGCACTGAGGTACCTCAAAAGCTTGAACGCTATATAATATAGTCAAACAACACTCAAGTTACTTATGTCTGGCAAAAAGTGGCAGTTAATTTTGCAACTTTGAATGAAAGATCCAAATGCATTTTAACGGTATTATTTTAAAACCCAACCAAACCAATTTAATTTAAACCTACAAAACAGGCTTTTACAAACCAGAGCTGTTGGTCTAGGTCATGAAATTTTACACGTTCACACAATCAGCTTTAGGGTAGACAAAGCAGGTGGCTAGTAAGAAAACAACAAGCAGTTGTGTGGCGCTTTAAGACTAACAGACATTTTTTGCATGAGCTCTCGTGAGAGAAGATCCCACTTCCTCAGATGCTTCGAAGATGGGTGAACTTACAGAAAGGAATGAAACTAAATGCAAGGGGGTGTAAAACATAGGATCACGTCATAAAGTAACAGCAAAAGCAGGTGGCTGCCTAGGGCCCTGAGCAATAAGGGGTTCCATCTTCAATTTGGTGGACAGAAATGAAAATATAGAAAAATACAGAAACTGTTCCCATCTAACAGAGCCAGTAGGGCACTTTTCAGTCTTAGGTCATCAAGATAAACTATCATTAGAATCCAAAGGGGTAGCCATGTTAGTCTAGTTTAGTAAAACAAAAAACAAGGAGCCCTATGGGACTTAAAGACTAACAAATGTTTTTATTGCATAAGCTTTCATGGGAGAAAATCTCACTTCGTCAGATGCTTCGAAGATGAGGGAACACCATTGTTTGTTTGTTTTATCATTAGGATCTGTGCTTGGTCTGAATTGCAGATTTCACTATCATCTGCCCATCATCTTCACAATGACATACTAAAAAACCAGGAGCAAGCTCTTTGTGAAACCAATACGCAGCACAATAGTAGGAACTTTTCCAATGGTCTCATTTTTAATTCCTCTCTGTGGTCATTTATTCTGCCATTTTTAAATCCCACTTGTGAAATTTTCCCTTTTCCTTTTCACCTATTTTCTTTTGCCTTCTCCTTTGCCTTCATGACAATTTTTCCTTTGGCTTTGGTTAGCTCAGGTTACCCAGTAGGTCCATACAGGCTGCTACAAATAAATACAGTGCTGCCCTCAGACAAGTCTTAAAGTGCCACACAACTCCTTGTTGTTTTTTCACTGGACTAGACTAACACGGCTATCCCTTTTAAAATCATTACAGCTGTGTGTGATGTCTGTGCTGTATGTCTTTCTTCTGGTAAGTAGTTTTTTAGCTTCTTTTGCACTTACAATTTAATATTTTTGAGGGGGCCAGAGTCTTATAAACTTGAGTACTTCAGAGAGTTTCATTGAAATTTGGTGTTTTTCATTTATAGCTACATACTGGAAACCTTCTTTTCACTTATTTTTATTTATTATAATTATTTGTCTTAAACTTCTAGTGCACATAAACCCAAGTCTATATGAAAAATGTGTAAGATTTGACTGCCAACATTTTAAATGTGATATTTTAGTTATTTTTGAGTCACCATTAATTTTACCACTTTTTATTTGTTAATTAACACACTTATTAAAATTTTTTAAATGTTCATTTTAACTTTGTAGTTCAGCATTAGCTCATTTATGTTAAGTGAAAGATGATCAACTTAGAAGTTTCATGATGGAAAGGTCTTTAAAAATATTCCCAAGAATAATTTACGAGTTCCAAAGAGATAGCCATTTTAGTCTGGTTCAGCAAAACAAACAAGGAGTCCTGGGGGGGGGGGTGGCAGTTAGGGCTGCAGGGGGGACTGGGGCCATGGGGAGGGTGGCAGTGGGGGCCTGTGGGGGTGCCACAATGTGCCTTCCCCAAGGGTCCCGAATTGCCCAAGTCTGCCTCTGCACACAATATATATTCCTTATTTACATGTTGGGGAGAGGTGTTGAGGAGGCTGTTTAGTAGCTGCAAAGCAAGAATCCCTGCTGTGACCTAGGCCTCCTGGGATAATCTCCTGAATGTGCAAAAATCAGGGCAAGCTGCAAAACCAGGAGTCAAACCCCAAACCCCCTGATGGGTGGTACTTAAACCAGTTTCCAAGTCAGTAACAAAATATACTTCTGATTCCCCACTCCAATCATCATGAAGCACAACAAAATAGAAACAGCCCCCTTTATTGCACATCAGCTGCACCTGATCACTGGGTCTCTTAAAGAATTAGGTTCTCCCAGCCCCAAAGGGTCAGCCACCTCACCCAGAACAATATAGGCTTGGGTCTTACCCAAAATACCACACTGACAGCCAATCCTTTAGTAACTACAACTAAAGGGTTAATATAAAAAGAAAAGAAACAAAGCAAGAGATGTTGAAGTGTCAAAGTGAATCATATACATACAAATTACTTAGAGGAAAGCAAGTCCCTGAAGAATCTGGAGTTTGCAGGTTAGTCCAATTCCTCTGGTAGGCACCCAGCACCTGGGTGAGTCTCAGTCCTTTGTTCAGTTGCAGCAGAATAGTTCTAGAGGTGGGTCTTGTTTGCAGGCTGGAGACTGAAGACAAAATGGAGCTGGGGCTGCTGCCTTTTATCACCTCTGTCCTTCCTCATGCTGTGCAGAGTCTTTGCAAATCAAAATGGAGTTGAGTCACGTAGGCCAGTCTTAGTGGCTCAACAGGTTTCTCCCTGAGCCATTATACCTGGGAGCTTCCTTAATGGGCCATTAAGAGAAACAAAAGTTTGTAGACATCCAGTCTGGAGAGTGTCCGAGAATCCAATAAATTGAAACACAAATAGAGTAGATCTACTCCTAGCTTCTAACACAGATATGACACCTTCATATAAACCATTGAATGATTCCTGGCCTATTACATCCTTTCCATCGGTACCCAACATGACATATCACATATGGGTTATTGCAAATATGAAATATTATTATGAAAGATAATCATAAACAATCCTCCTAAACCCAGACAGCATCACACCTGCATACAGTGCTAACTCCTGTACAAGCAAATTGCAATAGTCCCTGCACACCGTATGATCTCTTCTGTGCAGGTAAAATTTTCTGCACAGAGTACAGACACCTATATGCAAATAGCACACAGTGCAAACTCCTAATGTGCTTTTCAAGAAGCACTATGACATTCTGCTAGCAAGGTGGCACACAGTGCAAACTTCCTAATCTGCCCAGCAGTAAGAACTCCTACCAAATGAGTCAGCCAAGCAATGTGAACTGTGAACACGCTGAAGCTTAATACATTCTACGATGGCCCTGTAGTGACCAAAAAAAATCTCTGGTAACGCATGGACTCCTAATACCTCAGTAGCAACAAAACCTTACAAAAATCTCTGGTACAATACAAACTGCTAAGACCAGGGTAGCAACAAAATGTGCAACTTAGTTCTTCAGTGTAGCTCTTTTTCAGTTAATTATCCTTTCTCATCTATTTCTTCCTATTCCATCTGCATTCTTTGGTAGTTTCAAACTATATCTTATAGCAACTAAGCCAATGGTACAGAGTACAGACTTGTCAACCCATATGAATGCTCCAATTATCCCAAAACAACAAAATTTCCCCAGTACCCCGAACATATCAAAAGCATAAAGCCCTTCCCTACCCAAAACTTCAGACAAGTTCACTTGATACCAGCTCATTTTCACTCTATCCTGGTTTGGAGTTCAATTATGAAAATTTTGTGCAGCTATATTCAGTAGTTTAGCTCTCAGTCTTCTAGATTGACCTATGGAGAAAGCCAAATATGTTATTCACACAGGATTCCCACCATAAACTCTTCCCAGATATGCATATAGAGCATCTCAGTTCCACACATGCCCTACCTCAAACAGTACACAAACTTACAATCACCCCACATAAGTAGATTTCTCCACTTTATAGGTTTTGCTTTCAGTTTATTATTTGCTATTTCCCATTTCTTATCCATATCTAATCCATAATGACAATTGTGGAATTATAATGAAAATATATGAGCATTTCTTTAAAAATAGTCTTCTAGGGATTGGAGACAGCTTTTTGTTAACTCCTCTTTAATTTTCTCATATTTCTAAAGATATCTGAGCCTCATCTCTGTAGATGGGCAAATACATTGTACCATGCTGCCATATACCAGTGTCTGGCTTTTCTTTGGCCTTTAGCCTGTGTGGAACCTAATTAGAGAAGAGTAGTCTGGAAAAAGAAAAGAAAAAAGTGTATGCTTTCAAGTTAAGACCATCAGTCGAATGTCTTTTTTTGTGTGACTGTGCTCTAGAAAGTTACAATTGTTAAAATTAGGATTTTCCTTTCTACTTCCTGAGTAAGTGTTTTTCATCTTTTCAAAGCCTTTTATGCTCCATAAATCTGCCAAAGAAGCAGATTAGAAACTAGCTGATTTCCTATCATATCTTTTTCCACAGGCCTGGCAAAGCATGAAAGGGAACATGGTGCAGAACATTATTTAAATAAACCATTTACTTTCACGAAAGTGGCTGTTTTCCATACTAATCATGCATGTTTGGAAATTTAATTGGAACCTAAATTTTGCTGATGCCAAGTCTGAGCTAGCTTAATGGTATATTTTAAAATTAAACTAAAAATATTCTGAGCATTCTTGGGACAGCTCAGGTGCTATCAGACAAACCATACATATAGCATTTAATTTGATACCTGCACTTCTTTATCTCCCAACAAGAGAAGTACCATGTTGATATCCATCATTCCAAGGCAATAACAAGAGGCAAATACAGGCAAGACATCATGTGTCATCTACTGTATCCTTATCCCTGACAGTGCACAATTATTCCCAGGAGTATACCTTCCAAATAAATTGTCTCTAGGAAAGGGGCTAATGCCTGTTTCTAAGGAAACTGCTCAACACTGCCAAAGATATCACTGTTATGAAATTTTTCCTGATGTCCATCTTACATTTCTGTTACTTTTGCAAATCAGATTAAAGAGTGACTGATTTATGGGTATTACCTGGGCTTCCAGGGTTAGACACAAGAACCGTGTTTGTCACATCCCTGCAGCTCCACATCCCTGCAACTAAAACATGGCATTGTCTGCTCTGAGAACATAATTTTCTTTCATTGGAACAGAGTAAAATGGCTTGGTTATTATAAATTCCACATAAAGACTTTAGCAGCAGTAAAAAACCACTAGCATGAATTGCTTATGTTCATTTTGTATTTATTTGTAAGACAAAAGTTATGCAGAAGAATTACAGAATATATTCTTGTGAGTAAATATGCACTTCTTTACACCAGGCACTGTTTTTCCAGACATGTGGCAATTCTGGGATAACTTTTTGTCCCCATGACATAAGTCATTACTGAGGAGCAGCTGAAACTACAACTGGCAAGGCAAAAGCAACAGAAGAACATTCCAGGAGAGTAACTAGGAATGTCCAGTGGCTGATGTTGTAGCTGAGAAGTGTGGTGCAACATCACAGAAAAAACTAGGAAAGCATCACAGAGGCCCAGAAGAGTTTCAGCAGAGCTCCAACAACAGAGCAAAGCACCCCACTAAGATGAGGAAGCTAAGGGACAGGGGCAGAGAGCATAAGAATTTATTTATTTGTTTCTATCAAAAGATGCTTGTGAAGAGTAATATGGAATGGAACATGCCTAATGGAAGGTGGGAGGGCCAATGACTGTGTTATTTTACATAACACATGTGCCTCTCTGATTATCCACCTGTGTAAGAGTGGTGTCACATGATACACAATGGACTATGATCTGTGTAACTCTCCAGTTCACTTTGGCAATTTAATTGTGAGGTTTCATGCAGGATGTCCCATACAAGGTTCCCTTTTGAATGCTCTGCTGTATTACTATGGTATCATTTGTGCAGCATCATATATGTGTACAGATATGAGAATGTCTCCAGGCGTCTTACATGGGTCAGACCATCAGGACTATCTCAGCACAGAGACTGGAGAGGTGCATGACAAAGGCAATGCAAATGGAGCTCCCTAGCTCAGGTGGGAAAAAGAGAATCACACAGCAGCAAGAAAGAAGGGGAAGGCAGATTTTTGGAAAACAAATACAGATGCTCTGAACTGTTATTTCCCTCATCTCAAAGCATCTGACAAAGTGGGATTTTCTTCCATGAAAGTTAATGCACTAAATAAATTTGTTAGTCGTTGAGTTCCGCAGAACTCCTTGTTTGTTTTACTGAACTAGACTAACACAGCTATCCCTTTGGATTTTGAACTGTTAGTGAATTTCTGGCAAAAAGCTTCTATCCTGAAAGCAACCCCAAGAGACTGGACCTATCCATATGGCTAGGAGGGCCAAGACTAACTGAACACCACCAGCAGCCAGTCTTGTGCATAAGAATGAGAAGAATAAGTTAGAAAGTAATCCTGGATAGTACTGTTAGATTAGTATGTGTTTTATATCTTTGTCTGCTTGTGGTAACTCCTGACTCCTTTATTAAATGATTGTGCATTGATTTGCTATATCCTCACTTAAAATCATGTTCCAATCAATGAATGAGTTTGTTCCTTAAAAAGCTGTGCAGACTTTAGAGGCTGTGAATGAGTGAAGCTGGGCATACCCTTTTCATTGATAAATGGGTGAACAAGTATCTATGAAGTGACAGTTACTGGAGAAGGATCCTCGTCCCTGTAGTTCTTAGTGTGTCATCTGAGGATTGTCTCCTAAGGGGCTGATGTTGACTGAGCCATGAATGAAAAGACACCTAGCTAAGTGGGGTAATTCAGGGTCCAGGAGTGGAGTTCAGGGAGTCATGATGGCGCCCCAGACCAGATTCTGGGAGGGGAACATCAGAAGTGGATCTTTAGACACTGGGGAATCTAAGGTCAGAAGGATCACATTAGGCCAGGGTGAATCCACTTCCCATCTCTGACACCCACCAAGACTGGAACTGAAGCCCCTTCCAACTGTGGTAGTTGTCCCAACCCTCTTTGGGAATTAATGGTCCCAATACAGTTTATCCAAATTAGGAAAAACCCCAGCACACACTTCAGGAGTTTTGGCTGCAAGGGAAAGGGAGAGATGAATCCTTCCCCAAGGAAGCCCAGGGGTCGTACCTTTCATCTGCCCTCAGACACCTCATAGAGATGGATTCTGCACCATCTGAGGGCACATTCCTTCTGAAATGTTGCCACTCCCATTCTGAATTAGATCTGCACTGCCAAGGGATTCTCCACATCTGCAGAGTCAAGGTCAAGATTCACACCATGGAGAATATATAACTTGTCATAAATAGATTATAGAAACATTATACCAGTCCTGTTCCACAGTTAGCTATGTATCACAAGGTAAAATAATACTAATCTACCTTCCAGGTGTGTAGTGAGTCTTACCTAGATAAATGTTTGTAATGCACTTTGAAATCTTCACACGAAAAGTGTTATATGAATGCAAAGTATTACTCATTGCTATTATTTTTCAGACATGTTTGGTACAGTATGTGACAGGCTGTCTTCCTAAAAATAGCTTGTGACTGCTGAGGAGCCAGTAATTGAAAATTGTACCCACTATATTGGACATTGTATCCTTGTGTCCTGTGTAATAATCTATATGCTTTGCTTCATCTATTGATTGAATAGAGGACAAAAGTGCTTAGTAGTGGGCAACTTTTTGGTATGACTCCTGTTCTCTTATTTTTAATGCTGTGAAAACTAATTTTCAGTTACTTATACACACACACACACACACACACACACTTCTCTTCTAAAGAGAGCAAGACTGCACTTTGCTTTTGTATAATGGATGCTTAAGTATGAGATGACAGATGGGGACTAAGTAGGTAACAATGCCTGGGATGCAAACCAACCATTCCTGAAGGGTCTGGAAGATGTCAGGGTCAGGATTCCACTTCCACTTTTCATCAGCCCATGGAGGTTAATTCTGTCCCTTTGTCCATATGCATGAAATAATCTTTAATTACATGGTCACATAGCATTTTTCCACAGGAACCTTCATTAATTCAGTACAGGACAGCCCTACTTGCAGGATTATTCAGGATTAAATAACGAAGATGACTGGTCTGTCAGAAGCCAGTTTTATTTGTTGGAGAAGCTGGAACGTGTGTAGGGAATGAGACAGGGCATGGAAGGATAAGAAAGTATGATATAATGATTATGTTAGTTGCATTCTTCCCTGCAGATTTTGCATCCGCTTCTGACTCTGCAACTCAATTACTGTGCGAAGCTAAGCGAGTCACTTAAACCAAACTTTTCACAGATAGTCACTAATTATATGTTCCTTATTATTGACTAATATAACCTAGCTAGCATACAACAGGTATTATCTGCACCAGGTACACTATATATTAAGCACCAACAATAATTAAGCACAAATATTACAACAGTGGTACACGCACACACTTAACTGACCTACACCACTACACAGACCTTTGACAAAAAATCCTATTTGTTTATACTTAGTTTCTCATAACATTATGCATTTGCTGAAGTAAGCATTTGTCATTAGCAGATAAGAAACTTGTCAAAAATCAAGATACATGCATTCTGTGGCTTAGTTTAAGCTAGGGAAGTACTTTCATGGACAAACACCTGGAATGCTAGTATTCATAACAAGGATAAGAATAGAACAGAACAAGCTAGGGAACAGAGACAAACTGAGGGGTTGGATTTTAGTAACATCTGAAGAGATATGTAACTTGTAAAATTATAAATAATACCAAATGAAATGTGTAACTATGGGAGCTGTGTAGATGAGCATAACACCACTGGCTTGCTAGAGACTATAGTGCAGGAAAACTGTTTTGGCTTATTATTAGCTTAGAGCAATAAACACACAGAGCAACAGGACAAACCACTAACTAGATGCCTGTTAGGTGAGCAATATCCATCTTGGTGCACTGAGTGAGGCAACTGGGCTGTGGAAAAACGGTATATCATCATATTATATAAGATTACATCATGCATACCCACAACAACATTTGCTAATTAATGAGTGCTTAAATTTGCAGCCTTAATTCTTCACCATAGTTTTGTATGTGTCTATTAATATAAGTAGTAGCAGCTTTAGGGGTAGGCAAAGCAAGCGGCTGCCTAGGGCCCCAAGCAATAAGGGGCCCTGTCTTCAATTTAGTGGACAAAATGAAAATATAGAAAAATACAGAAATTGTTCCCATTTAGCAGAGGGCTGGAAGCCTAAGCACTTTTCAGTCTTGGCTCATTAAGGCAAACTATCATTAGGATCTGTGCTTCGCCTGAATTTCAAATTTCACCATCATCTACCTATCACCTTCAAATTGATATGTCAAAAAAACAGGAGCAAGCTCTTGACACCAATAGACAGAACAATAGCAAGACCTTTTCCAATGGTCTCATTTAGTTCGTCAGTGTGGCCATTTATTCTGACATTTTTCAATTCCAGTTGTGAAATATTTCCTTTTCTTTTTCTTTTTCACCTGTTCTTCTTTTGCCTTTTCCTTGCCATTGTGACAATATTTCACCTTTGTGTCTGCTTAGCTCAGGTTACCAGGTCGGTCCGTATAGGCTCCTGGGTATAAATACAGTGCTGCCCTCAGGCAATCAACTGTATGTTATATCTGTGCTGTATGTCTTTCTTTTGGCAAGTAATTTTTTAGCTTCTTTTGTACTTACTATTTAATATTTTTGAGGGGGCCAGAGTCTTATAAACTTGAGTACTTCAGAAAATTTCATTGAAATTTGGTGTTTTTCATTTATAGCTACATAGTGGAAACCTTCTTTTCACTTATTTTTATTTATTATAATTATTTGTCTTAAACTTTTAATGCACGTTATCCCAAGTCTATGAAAAATGTGTAAGATTTGACTGCCAACATTTTAAATGTGATATTTTAGTTATTTTTGAGTCATTATTAATTTTACCACTTTTTGTTAATTAATACACATATACTTTTTAAAATTTTTTAAAATGTTCATTTTAACTTTGTAGTTCAGCATTAAGCTAATTTATGTTAAATGAAAGATGATCAACTTAGAAGCTTCATGATGGAAAGATCTTTAAAAATTTCATACCCAAGAATAATTTATGAGTTCCAGAGGGATAGTGATGTTAGTCTGGTTCTGCAAAAAAACCAAGAAGTCTGGGGTGGGGGGGCAATGGTTAGGGCCGCAAGGGTGACTGGGGCCACAAAAACTCAGTTGATCAGGGAGATCAATACGATGGCAGCAAATTTGTTGTTATTGGTAAAGATAAGCCCTTAGACACCCATGGCTGTCCCATGCCAGCAGACTTGAGCTAAGGGACTTTTCCATTGGTATGTAACATTCTGGCTCAGGTTATAGGCCAAACTCTGTGACCCTCCCAGGCTCTAGCTGAGCATTTTCACGTTGGTTAAGTGGCACCAAGAAAGCGGACATAAGCCAGCCATGGGTTTACAAATGCAGCATAGACATACCCAGAGAGTACAAAATATCTAATGAATGAGGGACTGTTTGGGGGTTTTGTTCATTCATTTGTTTGCATGTCCATTTTTATTACTTCAAAGTCCTGATACAGCCCTTAGGATTTTGTGAATTTATCTACTATATTGCCATTACTTCTTGTTTCAATAGTTCCTAACACATGGGAAGGAAATATTCAAGTATTCCCTTCTGTCTAAGAAAACTTACAGCTATTCATAGGATTCTTGAAAACGAATTTTTACTAATCATTTTTTCTTTGCCATATCATGATCTGTGTTGCATCATCAGCCCTTGGCAGAAAAGAGAAAATTTTGTAATAATCAGGGTAGTGGAGATCTGTATGTCTCAGTATCTAATAACATGATATTCAAGATGCCATCAAGAATCTTTATTTGATTAGTTAATATTTGGAAAAGAAGTGTAGCGAATTACCTAGAATTATTATTAATTGATTCAGTGGAGAAAGTATTACAAAAGAAATATGTTTTGGTTTGAAGGTTTACAGAGCAGATAAACATTGCTTGGAAAAGTTGACAGTAAAAATGCTCATATTAAAGGAAAAATACTCCAGTAAAGGGATTGGTGCCTTTAAGATGATATTATAAAAGTTTTATGATTGTAAAATCTAAGCAACATCAGAATTTGAGTGTAGTACATTCACACAGACATTTTATAAGGAAAATTAGAAGAAAAAATTTAAAGGTAGAGAATACAACCCCAACTCCTCTTTAATTATGAAACAGCATCCTTTAATACTATTTATAAATAGTTTGGCAGCCCTTGCAAGGATCAGAAAGGAAAAGGAATAACTAATTCCATCTTTATTCTCAATGGGGCTGTTTTACTTCTTAGTAGACAGAAGATCTGAAATACTGTAGTGAGCAATTAGCCTCTTACCAATAGTCCTGTTACAGGTCATTAAGAAGAATTGCTGCAAAAGCCTTTAGTGTGCACAAAAGTCATAAAATTCCCATCAACCTGGATGCTGACTGTGTTTTATTTGAATAACCTTAGACAACATGTTGAATTTGAAAACTTGCACCTGTAGATTGGAAATAATGAATCCGGCAGTTCCCAAATTAGGAACAAACAGGAAATTTTGCGAGAAGCTTGATTTGCTTGTTACTGCAATAACCCCATAAAAGTTTAAATATACAAAAAGAAACTGAAGTCTTCCTATAAACACGTGCCTACTTATGAGTGCTATTACTGAAATGGCATCTCTGGGTAATTACATATGCAAATAGCTAGTCAGCCATCTCAGTCATTTGCGCACACAGTTATCTGACTTGCGTATTCAGTTTTGCCAAATGTGCACAGATATGTGGCTGTATGGTGAGAGGCACCTCCTTGTTCATGGATCTGAAATCACCTTCTAAATAACTAGCCAAAGGTATTTAGATATTAACATCTACCACCACTGGATATCTAACAACGAAAGCCAATGAAAATGAGTTAGAATCAAATGCTAAAATAGGGAAAGATCCAGTTAAAAGTTACTTAGAAAAGTTAGATGTCTTTAAGTCACCAGGGCCTTATAAAATACATCTTAGAATACTCAAGGAGCTGACAAAGGAGATACAAGTCATTAATGATTTAGAATGACCAGATCGTAACAGTAAAATTTCAGAATACATGATGGCAGCGTGATATATTGCATCACACAAATGCATAAAAAAGTGGTATTAACTCTAATAGTATAACATCAACAATTAAAATATATAATGCAATATACTCTGCCAACTGATAATTAACCAATTATTTATTTAAAAAACACTTTGATCCTTTTATTCTCAAGTTTTCATTTGATAATTCAACATGGCATAATTACACATTAGACTCTGCTAAAATGATAATTAATGCTGACTAATTACAATCCATATTTCAATATACAGACTTGCATGAGCACTAAACAAATAATGAGTAAAGTGTGTGATTTTTTTATTCAGTCAATAAATCAGCTTCAAAATTTTGCATGCCTGTCAAATGTGCCAGCAGTCAGTCTTGTACTTCTTTGATGACTTTGCCATAGCCATAAGTTGCCTTTGGGCAATCACAAAGCTGTAGAAGCAATTACAACTCACCTGGAAATTCATTTTGATAAGGGTTTCACACCTCACCAAGTCTATGCTACTTCAGTTCCAGACACTGGTTCATGTGCCCTTCATAGCTGAAAATACACACTTTGTGTATGTGTTGCTGACTGGTATACTGAGAATATATGATATCAGCTTTGTCATATTCAGCAGTTCAGTACTACTATCCTTGTTTCTCAGCACCTGAGACCAGATTTCACTAACTGAGTGTTTTCCAGGCTCCATCTTGGAGCTGATGTCTTACAAGATCGGGTAGTCATCATAGGGCTCACCAAAATCCACTGTTTTCTGTAGGTTTACAGCCATTGCAGCTACAGACAATTCCTATATTTAAATTCCCTACTAACTTTGACGTTCCAGCAGTAGGTGTTCAACAAGTAGCCAGTTGTCAAAAAAATCAAACCATTTCTCAAGACAGGTGATGGCACATCATAAAATTTCATGAAGCCATTTTGAAGACAGTCAACAGTGACAGAAAGCTTCTCAGTTAATGTGCTTTCAACTTTGGAGCTGAAGAGTTTGTCATTCTTGCATTGCTGAAGTTTAATCCTCAGATTATTCATTATGGCATACTCATTTTCCAAAAAGAGCACATTATCATTGAAGACTTTCAGGACATTCTGGAAGGAAAACAGATGAACTTCAACTTTGTTAGGCCCTACATCTTCTTCATCATTTTCTATGTTGGTAAACAGCATCCCTAGATATTTTGGACACTCATTGATGCCCAGAGAAACAAAGTAGCTCATAAAAGTCTGCCATGTTTTTGCAACTTGGAAAAGACAATCAGCATGTTGAAACATGGTGTAGTAAAGAAGCATATTACATATGCATAAAGTCAAACGTATCCTTCAATGCTGCTACTTTCTTAGCAAAACTGCTGAAATGATGGAATACCTTAATCACCATGTCTCCATGTCAACTTGTAGGGTATTGCTAGCATGTTTCACAACATTGTGCACAATATGGGCCATGTAGTTTGTAGGCACAATATTTTTCTTTCCTTTTTTTAAAAAATTGTGGTACACTGATTATCAATTTCCATAATTCACATTTGCATTATTAGCTGTGGCAAATTGCTCGCTCTGCTATGGTGGGTTTTGTGCTTTTCCCTCCTGTGGTGGGCTAGGGAGCCACCTGTGGTTCCTATTTCTGGGCATCAGCCTCTCCAGTAGTGCCCAGTGACAGTGGAAGGGAACTGGCCCATGTAATCTGGGTCCAGCCCAGGGGCCCTGTGAATAGCACCAATGTACTGCTTACAGTGCTTACAGCTGCAGTTCTGTCTTCTTGGCTACTTTCCTCTCTCTGGTCTCTGGAATTTCTCATGGCCCTTCTCTGGTCCTCTGGTTACCTGCAGTACTCCTCCAATACTACCAACAGGTCTTCTCACTCTCTGACCTGTTTGGCTGCAGGAGCAAGGATTTTTATTTGATCTCCAGCTGGCCTTAATTAGCCTTAAGTGCTGCTAAATGATCTGTAATAACTAACCCCCAATCAGTCCACAGAGAATGAGGCTCTGAAAATTCTGTAACTTACGTATCTCCCTTCTATCCCCATCCTAGTGCATTCCAAACCTGCTGTCTCCCACAGCACTGTAGGAAGACAATTTGTTCACATCTAGTCTGCAGGTTGCAAGTTCTTCTAGTAATGTATTCCTTACAGCCACTCCCTCTTTGTAGCCCTGCCCCTCCCCTAAGTGGAGCGGGGCCCAGTGGTTTCATGCTGGCTGGAGCCACTCTGCTCCCAGCCCCAAGTAGGACTGCACATGTTGGGTGCCAGTAGCTGCTCCCTCTTTCTGGGCCCACCCCTCTCCCACATGGATGCAGGGGTGCCATGGCTGGAGCTGGCACAATCAGGAAGGGAAGGATGCCTAGCCCCTATACACCCAGGGTCTCCACGACTCCCTAGATGTGTCCAGCATGGGGGAAGAGGGGAGACAAGGATGCTAAGGGGCCAGATCAATGTGCTACTGGCCCTGACCAGGATCCACATGGTGACCACACATCCCACTCCACCTTCTTTCCATCAATTCCACCTAGGGCACCACTAGGCCCATGTGCGAGAGGGGTGTCTGCCAGGGATGTTGGCCAGGGGCAGTTCCTCAGAGGAGGGCCCAGCTGGCCGCAGCTGTCAGGTACCCCACTGCTGTACTGAGGGCATGGAGTGAGAAAGCAAGAAACCAGCCCACAGACACACACGCATACACACACACACACACACCCCTGCTGTCACTGAACATGCTAGCCAGGGCACAGGGCCCACATGACACATGGGAAAGGGGCAGGGGAAGAACTTGGCACATGCCACCCAAAAAGCTTGCCAGCATCTGATCTCCATAATATTTAGTTGTGACTCAAATGCAAGGCAGCCCTACACATCTCTAATTATTGATGCTATTGCTATGTGCCTTTAAAAAAAATGGGTGGACATGTAGGTGGGTGGGTGAGAAGAAAATATGCAATTTTTTACTCCAACACCAATAACTCTTAATTAAGGATATTGACAGTGCTAATTCACTTGGTAAAACAGATGTTCTGACATCTCCAATTTGATTTCCTACAATTTCCCCTACGTATTGTGCAGTAGTCTACTTGGGCTATGTGCTCTGGGTTTTGGGTAGGAAATCATTTTAAATTTACATGTATTTTGTTCAGCACAATATTCTTGGAAGTCAATATAATAACTGCTGAAGAACAGACACAACATATTAACAGAAAAATATAGCATGTTATATAAAATCTAAGTTATATCTATAATGGTCTATTAATTTGCCATTATAGTTCATTATAACATACATTTAATCATACAGCGTTAAAAATAAGGCCACATTTCTGTAAAGTTGTTCATTTTAGCCATTATCTTCAATGATATACTCTAACACAGTCACATCAGTGATTTCAACATTCCATAATTCAGCATGTGAAATAAAGAGGAAGTTCCCTCATCTTCAAAGCATCTGACGAAGTGGTATTTTCTCCAAAGCATCTGATGAAGTGGTATTTTCTCCCATTAAAGTTCATGCAATGAATAAATTTGTTAGTCTTTAAGTGCCACAGGACTCCTCGTTTGTATTACCACTTGGTTAAAATTCATTACTTTGCCAGAAAAGTATGTACTATTCATCCTTTTAATGGCCTGAAAGTCTTTGGTTAGTAGGGGGAGCTTCCAAAGTAAATAAACAAGAATCCCATGAAAGGGAAAGTAGAAATGAGGTGTTTTTTCACCCTGTTGCTCACTTGATTCCATGGTATTCTAAGATTAATAGGGGACCAGGGGCATAGGTGGAAGTCACAGATTTTTTTTTTTAAACCTTATCATTAGAGCCCTGCAAATATGCAGATAGCCATGGATATCCGCATTATATCTGCATCTGCAGATACAACATGGAGATTCACAGACCATTTCTTGCGGATGCAGATCGGATACAGATCCACGTATTTGTATCCATGAAGGGCTCTACTTATCACCTTTCCTAGACTGTAAAAGGATTTGGCACTTGAAAATCTGATAGCCTTGATATAGTCTTATCCATACAACAGATGTCATATGGTCTGCTGCAGTGAACCTTCCTAATTTTGTCCCACCAAAACACTTTGAACCAGGACCAGAAGAAGGTATTTTGGTGCCACCCTAGGTGCCTGAGGTTTTGGCTCCCTCCACCCCCATGGCCCAGGCTGAACCAGATGGTGACCCCCCTCAAGCCTGGCCAGAGGGTGGGAGGGCACCTCACATGCCACAGTGGTGCTGCTCCCCCAGCCAGGGCCAGCTCCCCATCCATGGCCTGATGCCATGGTGGTGCCACTCCCCTAGCTGGTGCCAAATGTTGGTAGCAGTGCCCCTCCATGGTTAGGGCTTTCCTCTACCCTAGGACCTAGCTCCTGCTACTGCAGAGCAGGGCAGGATAGGATTGCTGACTACAGCCCAGCCCTGTAGCACCCCCTAGATGCTGGCACCCTCAGTGACTGCCTAGTTAGCCTGTATGGATGGACCAGCCCTGCCTCAAACCCAATTCAGCAGAGTCTCCATCTAGGGATGAAAGGATATTTCAGTCTCCAAGTCTTTTCAATCTTTAGACTTTCTGCTGAAGGACCAACCAAAAGTAACAAGTGACCCCATTTTTAATTGTGGTTTTGTTTGTCCTCATATATTAGGAACTACCTCAATTCATACAGGGCAACAAAAAACACCAGAAAATGAATTTCAGTCACCGTGGTGCTGGGATAAGTTCAAAACTCACCTTAAGCTATTCAAAGGAACTTAGAATGATTTTCCTTTTGAAAACACAGTTCTGCTAAAGTCGATATGCCTTGCAAAGCTGTGCTGATTTCACTAAAGTATTTTTGGAGAAAAGTTTAAATAATATCTAAATATTTAGAACAAAATGTTTACAACTTTCATTTCAAGTCATTTTTAAAACTTTATATATTTTCATCTAAATTGAAATTTATTAAAATGTAACTAAATTTAAAATTTTAAAAAGCAAAATCCCAACAAAATGTTTTCATACTATGAAATTATTTTTCCCTGAATATGTTTTCAGGGAAAACTTTTCAATTACCTATTTCATCCCTAGTCAGAATGAGAGCTAATGCTGAAAGCCATCATGAAACAGAATTTCCATTCACTGCTTTATTTATGGTGAAAAGCACCATCACTACTAACATTATTTTGTTTTGTTCTTGTTTTTACCCATGCTTATTGTGATAGAATCCTGAGGATGGATATTACTACTTAAAATATCTATGTAAGTCTAGCTTGTCCAAACCTTTACTTTTAAGTTTCCAGCTGCCATTGTGAGGAGGAGGATCTCTGTTTGCAATTCTCTTTACATGATTATTATTTTCCTCTATGTGTATTAATTTTCATGTCTCCAAAATTAATCTTTTCTGTACTTATTTCTAACTTCAAGGTTTCTTTATCCTCTCTGTCTGTGCACATATTTGCAATCCTTCCTCATTTATTATCATCTCTGATTTTCAATACATGATTTCCAGTTTTTTTTAGATCACTGCAATACATTTTTAAATGAGACCAAGTTAATTCAGATCTCATTTGTTCCCTCTCAGACACTCCTTCACAATAACTATAAACAGGCCGTCACCAGCAACTTCAGACTTAACAACAGAAACGTTAAAACAGGCACCTATCCCTGGAACAAACCATTTTGCCAAATTTGCTCACATATCAGCACAAAAGACACTATCAAAGGACCTAATCAAGCCAGCTACTCCATTAAGGACTTATTCACCTGCTCATCCACCAATGTGATTTATTCCATCATGTGCCAGAAATGTCCGCCCCTCCCCTGCATTATACATTGGACAAACGAAAGTCTCTGCACAAAAAATGAACACAAATCAACAACATTCCCTAACCAATGGAGGAACACTTCAATCTTACTGATCACTCCAATCATCTGTTAATAGCCATATTTATGCAAATAAATAACAAATCAAAGCCTCAGAGACTACAGCATTGATTCATATGCAGATTCAACACCATCAATTTAAGATTAAATAGAAACTACAGGTTTTTCCCCATTACAACAGGTAATTTTACTTTCCTTTGTCCCTCACCTCCCTCCTATATGCTGTTGTCCACTGTTTGAATCTAAACAACTGCACTGATTTGCTGTAACAGTCTGGCCTAATCCTATGATTTATACTTCCCTGCATTTCTTTTCCTCCCATTCATTCATCTATACTTCTCCATCTTCAAACATCAAGCAAAGTGGGACTTTCTCCCACGAAAGCTCATGTGATAAAAAAAATTGTTAGTCTTTAAAAGTGCCACTGAACTCCTTCTTTGTTTTCTTCCACAATACCTTACCTTTTATCATTAACTTTTACTTATAGCAGTTTAGTAAGGCTTTAGTGTATATTAAGTGTTCATACCCAAGATGATCTAAATCAGCTTTGAGAGAAGAACTGCACACTTTATCAAATGCCTATTAAAATCCAACTCTTGCGTATCTTCTTTCCTTTCAACTACTAATATTTTAATTCTATTAAAAAAACAGGTTTGGCTGGCAAGATTTATGCTTTATAATCCCATGTCAGGGACACATGGCCCCATTATAGTTTCTTGTTCTATTTCCAATAAAGTACTTTCTTCCTTTAAAAGGAAAATGATTTGTAGAACTCTGGAAAATCTCCAGCCATTCCTTGGTTAACTAGACCAAACTTTATTCCTAATATTTGTTCTTTGTATAATTTAATAGCATGCTAATAATATCCAACTCCCTTTTTAAATTTTGCCTCAGAATATAATAACAAGATAAGGTGAAGGAGCTTTTAGCAGTGGATAAAAACTTTATGTGCATAAAATCTCCAGTTAAATGCTTATGGATGCTTATTTTGCTGTTTTTCTTCATTAACTGTGAATTACAGTACTTTAAATGCCGATTTAGAAATCAGAAAGGTTTAGTTTTATTCTGCTGCTTCATATCCACAGGCAACATAAATCTATTTAAAAGTGAATTTAAGGATGTAACTTGAAAAAAAGCAAATTTGTGGTGATCTGATCCCTTAAATCCTTGTATGTTAGATAATCAGAAGCAGGTTGTACTTCATCCAGAAAAATACTTTCTCTCAATATCCTTAGAAAATTTATTTATTTATTTATTTAGTTACTTATTTATTTATGTGTGTATAAGTTGTTGTTTAAGTTTCTGTTGGGATCCCAACAAGGGCAGTCAAAAGCAAGGACCAGAGCAGGGACAAACCTGAGGCTGGGAGTAGCAGAGAAGTGGAGTGTCAAGTTCCAGGCCAGGGTCAACACACATAGTTAGAGTCAGATTTCAGGGACTGAGTCAGGAGTCAAAGTCCAAATCAAGCTGAGGTGAAAGCCAAGAGTTCAGAAAAAGGAATGCTCAAAGCAGCCACATGAGACCCATAATGTTGCCTGGACACCTTCTGGAATACCTCTTACGTTTATATGGAACAGGGAATCAATCAGGAGCCAAGAAGCTGCCTGACAGACCCCTTGAGTTGGGATTTCTCATGGTCCATCCATTGTCCACCCATTGTCATGGGCAGTGGAGCGTGAGCTGGTTACAGCTCCAGATGGGTGGCAGTAGGGGGATGTCAGCAGCTTAGGAGGCCAGAGTTCTCAACTTATGGGACCTTACAGTTTGCTTCTTTACTCAGAAAAACTTCATTAGTTTGAAGCAGGTGTATCTAAAGCGTTAACCTGTTAACCAAAGTAAACAGCAGATTGTGCTTCTACTTTGTCCTTTTGCAGCAGCCTCATTCCCTCAATCCCTGTGACATAATTCACACCTCCAAAACAGGGAAAAGTTATAAGAGGGACAATTGGAAAGAATGGGTCTTTAACATTTCTATAAACTGTTTTGAGTACAGTCTTCCATTACTGCGAAATGAAGCAGTCATAAATAATATGACTATCTGTCAATTGTCAATAGTCACTAATGGCAGACATGCTGTGATAGTGAAGGCCCCAGAATTCCAGTCCCTGCAATTTCATAGAACACCTGGATCTGCCCCACAGATCCTGCCACAGAACTAGACCCTAATGTACCACAGTTAGTTATAAAGATCAGAGAAATATTGCAATAACTGAGGCACTACTGTGTAATAAGTTGTTTTATATGTTGACTTTTCAATGCCAGAAACTGTATGAAATTAACTTGATATATTAAAACCTATTTCACAGACACTGGGCACGTACATTTCAGTCAGTTTTGATGGCACATATGCATGCTTCACTAATGTTACATTTAAGCATAATGCATAGTACAGTAATAAGCCACAATGTTCCTAGCACATTGAAAAGCACATATAAAGGCATCATTAAAGAATATTTTTAGACACATTCTGCTATTCTGAATATAAATCTGTTAGATCAGTCTATCATTTTCCAATTTTTCTTGGGTCAAAGTACAGATCCACATCAATCATTCCATCTTAGAGATTACAAAACAATGACATAGTATCCAGTCTGGCATCAGAGTTGATGGAAGTGAAAAGTATTGTGTTGTATTGATAGCATTATTTTAAACATTTCCTTGCTCTCAGTAGAGTGGCATAAAGTGATTTACTTTCCATTTGTCTATAAAAAGGAAATTGACTTTTCAGGCACAATGTACTAACAAGCAATAACTCTTTCTAGCAGCTTGTCAACTTAAATGATACAAAAATAGCGTTCTTCCTAGGTTTATTTATGAAAAATGTTCCCTATCTGTTGACCAACAATAGAACACTTTACTAAGTACTTCATTTTGGTAAAATAACAGAGGGGCATTTTCTATGATCCAATCATTTTCTATTCAATTTGTATAGAAAAAAATCTAAGAAGTTCTTACATTTTCAGTGGCTTCTCTTTAAGACATTTGTGTCCTAGAATTGTGCATTCAGTTCTATAATCCTCAATACTGGAAAGAAGCCAATAAGCTGTGGGAAATTCAGAAAAAAAGCAACACCAACAACTTAGTCTACAGCAACTGATTTATCAGGAAATATTAAAACAATTAAGTGTGTTAGGGTGACCGAAGAGAGATAAAATCCCACTGTAGGCATAGGAAGAATTATTCTTCAGGGTGCTATAAACATAGCTGACTGTGATAAAAGAAAACTTTAGACTGAGTTTCAGGGAAACTATATAAAAGTGAGATCCATATCAAATTGTCTGTCTGCAATGGGTCTTAGCTATATATCCATCTAAAACTGGATGAAACACTGGTGGATTACAAGTTCTTCTGAAAAGACACAGTAGCTTTGGAATTTCCCAACACCAATAGAAAAATAGCCTATTATTGATGACCTTCAGTCACATGGAAAAGCCCCTCTTTTCCCCTCATGAATTTGAAGTTGGAGGGAAGTATAGGAATGGAGAAGCTAGAAGCAGAGTAATTTGAGCTTTGGAGTGGAATGATTTACGGGTAGTGCATTTTATTGATTGTGCTGTTGCCCTTTAGTTGTGTCTAAGTATTAATTTTGTTGTATTTTTAACTTATATCAAGGGCATCTAAAGTATGTGGACAGACACACTCTTTCAAAGTGTGTATGTAAATATAAGTAATGTAGGGAGCAATTCTAGACTGGCACTGAGATGGTCTAAGTGAGTCATGGACAGGAGTTTGAGAACCAGTTGTCTATATAACTTATTAGCTCTTTTCAATCTTAAATTTTCTTATTTTTAATGCATCCCCATTGGATACGTCTACACTATAAAAGCAAAGTCGACTTTATTAAGTTGACTTAATGGGTACATCTACACTACGTGTTTAAGTCAACATAAAGTCCCTTAAGTCAACTTAAACAGAGCCCTGTCTACCCTGCAGGGCAATAAAGTTGACTTTAGGGTCCAGTAAAGTTGACTTTATAAGGTCCACTTATAAAGTCAACTTTACCGTTAAGTCGACTTTATTAAGTCAACTTAAGGCAATGTGGACTAACTAAGTCAACTTAATAAAGTTGACTTAGTGCACTGGGACCATTAATTTGACTTTATTAAGTCGAATTAAGCCAGGACACCCCTTTAAAGTAGACTTTATAAAGTCGACTTAATGCAGTGTGTACTCACTAAGTCAACTTAATAAGGTCTACTTAAAGTCAACTTTAAGTAGACCTTATTAAGTCGACTTAGTAAGGCTACAGTACATTAAGTTGACTTTATAAAGTCGAATTTAAATGGGTGCCCTGACTTAATTCAACTTTATAAAGTCTACTTAATGGCCCCACTGCACTAAGTCGACTTTAACTCAACTTAGTAACTCCACATTGCCTTAAGTCAACTTAATAAAGTCAACTTAACTGTAAAGTCGACTTTATAAGTGGAAGTAATAAAGTAGACTTTACCTGATGCTAAACTCGACTTTATTGCCCTGCAATGTAGACAGAGCTTTGTTTAAGTTGACTTAAGGACCCTTAAGTCAACTTAAACACACAGTGTAGATGAACCCATTGTGATTGTGTATAGCCAAAATGTTATGACTCTTAGGGTATGTTCACACAGGGCTTTTATTTCAAACCAACACTGGTTGTTTCGAAATAAAAGTCCCTATGTCCAAATGACGTTTTCTTGTTTCGAAAGGAGGGAGCTCCTCGTTTCAAAACAAGAGCCTCCTTTCGAAACAGCTTAAACCCACTTTGCTTTCAAAAGGAGGGTTATTTCAAAACCAGTGGTTTCGAAATAAGCCATTTGGACATGTTATTTCAAAACAAAGAGTGTTCCAAAATAACAAGGACCTTCCCCCCAGGGTGCATAGCACCCTGGGGGGAAGTTCCCACCCCCCCAGCACCCTGGCCAGGGATCAGGATCAGGGTGCTAAGTGGGGTGCAGGGGGTCAGAGGGTGCCACAGCCGGCTTCCCCCCGCTTCCCCTTGCTGGGAGCAGGGGGAGACGGGAACCTCAGCCCCCTTCGTCCCCCTATCCCCAGCAAGAGGAAGGGGGGAAGCTGGATGGGGCTGCCCCCAAGCCTGGGGCACCCCGCCCCCGGGCTTCCTCTGCCCCCCCACGGCCTCTGCCCGGTGCAGGGGGGCAAAGGAAGCCCCCCCATGCCAGGCGGGGGGGGGGGAATCCCAGGGGCGGGGCCTCTGGGCTCAGCACAGAGCCTCCCTCCCCCTCCCCTCTCCTATTTTGAAATAGCATGTCACACTGGACATGCTATTTCGATTCCATCCTTTTCCCTTATTTTGAAAACACTTTTTTTTATTTTGAAATAAGGTGTTTCGAAATAAGGCTTTATTTTGAAACAAGCACTTTGTGTGTGAACGTAGCCTTAGTTGGGGTTTGCAATAAATTGATGCATACCATACAATATAGCAATGCATAATATTTTATTAGTCATATAGGATTTCCCTACTATTTCAAACTGTCTGTCCAATTAGGTGTGGTATCCTGTCCCCAATAGAAGCCAATACCTGATGTTGAGCAGGAAGGTGACAAACCATATAACTGCATTTGCCATAATTCTATTCTGTACATGAAGGATAAATTTCTTTCATCGCCTTTATGGAAGGCAGCTTATGTCCTGAATCATGATACATGATTACTCCTACCCAAGGCCCTGATCCAGCAAAGCACTTAAGCGTGTGCTTAATCTAAACCTTGAGTTCAAGTCATTTGCTGATTGGGGCCCCATAATGCGTAACTACAATTCTTGGTCAATTGATACAAGTGGTGTTGCCATTGTTACCTACGTAAGAAATGGTTTACAATTTTGGCATGGACACATCATTAAATGCAAAAATCCCACACATATTAACATAGTATATTTAAAGACACAATGAGATAAATCATGCCTTGAGTGGAAACTTGCACTATGAATTTCCTTGGTTTCACTTTGTAAAGTAAGTTACAACATTAACTGAAAAAAATAACTGTTTTTACCCATAGGGTTTTAACAATAATCATTATTAAAATTCACTGAATGTTCCAAATGAGCAATATAACATATCCATGAATCAAGGGTCAGAGGATAATGAATATGTCCGGGTATTTTTAGTAACCGTTAATCTGTGAATAATTGACATCATTAGGCTGCATTGATGGCAGTCTGCATACAAGAAAAAATACACCAACTTACTCTCTTGTACTTGATCCCGCACAGAGTAGGAATGGAGTGTTTTATGTCTGAGATTGGGAAATGCATCAAAACATGATCTTTCATTTAGGAGAATGCTGCTGCACAACCACAAAGTTCTCCTTCGAGCGCTGTTCACATCATTCAGTTACAGGTGTCTGCGTGCCGCAGCGCACAGTAGCTCGGCAGGTCTTTAGCATTAGCCTGTCAGGTCAGGGTGCACGGCTAATACCCCCTCCATGCTGCAATCATGGCTATATAGATGACCCTGACCCTCCCAGTTCCTTTTTCCGCCATCAGCATCGGTTCGGATCAGGGTTATCTTGAGAAACACAAGCACCTGTCTTTCACACGAAACTCGAAATGCCAGGTTTCAAGCCATGCTTAGGATGCTGCAAGGCTTTTCTGATGGACTACCCACACGAGATATGCCTCGCTTGCCTGGGTGAGTCCCATGTCGCGGCAGAGTGCTCCATTTGCCAATCCTTCAAGCGAAGGACTCGGCTGGAAAGAGAGTGCCGTCTCCTCTCGATTTCGGGGAACGGAGCTGCTCCTCCTGAAGGCGGCCAAGCCACCAGTGCTCTGCCAGACCCTCGATCGGCCCGGGCTCAGGATCCTCACCAATCACCAGTACCGGGCTCGAAATCTCAGCCCACTACAGTACCGCCTCAGCACCAACCTCGTCGGTCTTCTGGTAGCCTCCCAGCCGCCCCAAGTAGGGTGTTACCAACTTTGCCCACCAACTCGGGGTATGCTCATTTATTAGGGTTGCTTTCTCTATGGGGAAGATGGTACTTCTATTAGTGTGCTGCTTGTGTGACTTGTGTTTCTATAGAGGCGCGTCTGAGCGGACTGGGTCTATCAGCACTCTCAGCTGACCCCTTATGTGTCCCTGAACTCAGTAGGCTGGGTCACACAGCACTTCTCTGCTGCTACCCTTATGTGCCCCTGTACCGCACCAAACTAGGCTTGATTATGGATCTTGAGCAGGCTGGGTCACACAGCACTTCTCAGCTGCTACCCTTATATGCCCCTGGACTCAATCAGGCTGGGTCAAAACAGCACTTGTCAGCTGTCACCCTTATATGCCCCTGGAGTCAATCAGGCTACTATCCCTATCAATGAGCAAACCTTACAGGGTTGTGGGCATTACAGGGATCTTTGGCTAGGTAATAGAAGCATTGCTGCAAAGTGATATAAAGAAACCAAGACCACAAAGGAGAGGGAATGATGTCTTAAAAGAGTCTGGAAACTGGCTTAATAACAAAAATCATTTTATTGCTAGGTATCTAAAACTTGCACTACTAATAATAATTACAGAGAGAAGAATACCCCAAAATACCCAGTTACAGCATGGATAAACATACAAGGAAAGAAGAACACCCAGCTACAATATTACCTAGATTCTACTGTATCAGGCCTAGAGAGAGAGAGAGAGAGAGAGAGAGAGAGAGAGTCATAATTAACACAAAGGGAGAGAGGTTGGGGGGGGAAGAGAGAGAGAGAGAAGTTTGGGGGGGGCGGGGTCTCACCACTCTGTGTAGCAGAAAGGTTTCCAGGTTGTGCAGATCAGGGTCAGAGGCTGGATGGAAACAAAGCTCCCACAGCAATCAGCAAGGAAGAAAAGCCAAATCCCAGTGGAAATGATACAGCTTTAGATCCAAGCATCAGGAGTCAGGACTCAATCCAGACTCACACAGGATTCAGAAAGGATCCAATCAGGACTTGCACAGGACACACACTACCCTACTCTATGTGGGTAAAGGTTTTTTATAAGGACTTGTTTACGTGGCCAATACACATTCCTGGCTGGGTGTTATGGTTCAGAGAAGCTCACAATACAGTCAGGCAGACTCAGTATTTTACGTATCAATTATCATGTCTGTGACTAGAATGGTCTGATAATTACTGAGTTTGTTTGTGCTGGTGTAAGATCCCCCATCAGGCAATGCTTCTCTGCTTCTTCGATCCCAGAGTTCAGTGCGGCTCCTGCTTTGGAGTCTGGTTCTCCATAGTCAATGCAAATGAAGCTCCATTGTGCTGATGGCTTTTGGATATGGGTAGATTAGGAAAAGGATGTCTCCCATTTCCTACTGTTTTTGGTTTTCAGTTCAAGCAGAGGTTGGGGGATGTGTGGGGGGGAGGCACAGGCTAGATACTATGCTCTGATTCCTCAAGAACACAGAGCTAACATGTAACAAGGGCACCGGCTCAGGCACCAACCCACCAAGGGCGTTCAAACCCGGCTCTGGTGCAGAAGACAAAGAAGCAGACCATAGAGGCCGCCCCCTTCGGCAGTGCTGGACATGGTACCACCCCTTGCAGTACCGCCGCTAAACCCGGTACTGCCATCAATCTCGGTACTGCTGGAATCAGCACCATCATCGATACCGCTGCTTCCAGTGCTGGCACTTCCGGTACCGTCAGACCCAGCACTGACAACACCCGTGCCGGTACCAGTACCATCACGTGCCTCTTCGCCCTTCTCCAACCCGGTGCCATCAAGCCCAACACTGGGCCCAAGTACTGCGGCTCCACCTCATCGCTCCTCCGAAGAACTCTCAGTACCAGACTACCAGATGTCGGGGGGGAGGTCGTCCAGATTGTCCTCCGAAGACCCCTTTCTTCCACCCTAGGAGGAGCATCCGAGAAAGCAGCTTCAAAATAGCTCTGTATCACCAAGCTCGAGGGGAATACACCCACTGGGAGAGGTCTCTGCTCCCCCCATGGCTTCTATGCCACCAATGAGGTCACCGCACAACAAGTGGACCCCCAACTGGCTGAACACAATGGCAGACGATGCTCCTTCCGTTATGCTCAATCGCCAGTGCCGGAGTCCTCAGATTTCTCCGACAATGAGCCAGACCCTGATTCTATGCAACGTAGCAGATCAAGGGCTCAATCATCCTTGTGACCTGACGAGTGCCTAGCTGACATGTCCACTGACCATGAGGGAGATCCCCACATCAAGCAGGACCTCCTCTGCCACATGGCAGCAAATCTGAAGCTGAAGCTGGGGGTGATCCAAGTGGAAGATGATTCCCTCTTTGACGCATGCCGTAGAGCCCCTCCAGCTAAGGTCGCAATTCCTCTACACTCCGGGGTGTTTCGTATCATCCAAGAACACTGGCAAATGCCTTCCTCAATTCTGCCAGTGTCCAAAGTGGCGGTCAAGAAATACTCTGTCTCCCCAGAAGGATTCCTCTTCCTATTCCACCATCCTGCCCCAGGATCCCTGGTGGTCAATGCGGTCAACCAAAGGGAGAGACAGGGCCAGCCGAGCTCCATGCCCAAGAACAGAGAGGTGAGGAAGCCTGACCTATTAGGCAGGAAAGTTTACTCCTCTGCCGCCCTACAGCTGTGTATCTCAAACCACACAGCCCTGATGACGCGCTACATCTTCAACTTGTAGGAGGCTCTGCGAAATCTCTGCTCAGCTGTCTCTGAGGAGTGCCTGAGAGACTTTGAGGCAATGCTGGACGAAGGAGAGAGAGCATCCAGGGATGCACTCGTGGCAACCTGGGATGCAGTAGATACAGCGGCACGCATAACGGCATCTGCAGTCGTTATATGCCATTTGGCCTGGCTCCAAAACTCTGGCCTTTCCACACAGATGAAGCAGATTATCCAGGACCTTCCCTTTGAGTGTCCCAACCTCTTCGCATCTACCACAGATGGGAAGCTGCATGGTATGAAGTACTCAAGGGCTACACTCCGGTCCCTCGGAATTTACACTCCTCAACCTGTTAGGCGCTCCTCGAGGTCGCCATCAGCAGCTACAGCAACAGTTACAGCAACTGAAACAGCAGCTGCAACTGCAGACCCAGTTCCCGAGATCCCTCCAGTTTCCCCAGCGCCATCTTGGGGACCTGGACAAAGACAAGAGCTGATCAGGTAAACGGGGTAAGCTGAGCACCTCACAGTCTGGATGGCACGGACAGGGATCGGACCACTCTTCAGGCTGCAAGCAGCGTTTTTGATGGTCCCTCAGACGCAGCGCTCCAGAACCCCTGTTCTTCCCCCACCGCCTCTGCCACTTCGCCCCACGGTGGACCTGTGTCACATCAGACCAGTGGGTCCTTGACACAGTGGCATGAGGATACCACATCCACTTCCTTCCAATCCCTCAGGACAGGAAACTGCCCCTTCCCACAATATCAGAAAACCCACACCTGCTGGACAGGCTCGAGGTTGAATGCCAGAAGCTACTCTCCCTCGGAGCCATAGAAAAGGTTCCCAAAAAAGAGTGCAGCAAAGGGTTCTATTCCTGCTACTTCCTAGTCTCCAAGCCCAATGAGGGCCTATAACCCATTCTAGACCTCAGAGCACTCAACAAACACATAAAGAGAATAAAGTTCTGTATGGTTTCACTGCCCCAGATTGTCCCCACCCTGTCCCCAGGAGACTGGTTCACAGCCCTCGACCTAAAGGACACTTACTTCCACATAGTCATTCAACCCCACCACAGACGTTTTCTCAGGTTCGTGGTGGCACGACACCACTACCAGTTCACTGCCCAACCCTTCGGGTTATCGCTAGCTCCCAGGGTGTTCACAAAGTGCATCGCACTGGTCATAGCTTTCCAACGCAGGAAGGATATAACAATCTACCCCTACCTAGATGATTGGCTCATAGTGGGAAGTCAAGTCGACAGGTACAAAATCATGTTGACCTGGTAGTGAATCTGTGCGAGTTCCTGGGCTTCCGCATAAACTCAGAGAAGTCTAAGCTTTGCCCCACTCAGGACGTAGAATTCACTGGGGCACATTTAAACACCTGACAGGGCACTGCATCCTTGCCCCTGTCAAGATTTTGGTCCATCTCCACCATCATCATGGAGCTCCAGGTGCCTAGGCTGACCACAGCATGCTGGTGCATGCAGCTCTCGGGACACATGGCAGTGGCCACCTCGGTAATCTGAACAGCCCACCTGCAGATGAGACCTTTCCAACTCTGGTTCGCCACTGGCTTCCGACCAGGAAGAGACTGCCTGGCCAAGGTATTCTCAGTCCCTCAATACGCCCTGGAGTCCCTCCAAATCTGGAAGGACCCTGACTTCGCAGTGGGGGGAATTCCATTCAGGGAGTCCAAGCCCTCAGTGACCCTGATAAGGGATGCGTCCAACTCAGGCTGGGGAGCCCACCTGTCTGGGGGCCTCTCCACGCAAGGTGTTTGGAATCCCAAGGACAGACTCCTCCACATAAATGTGAAGGAGCTCCGGGCTATCAGGCTGGCCTGCATGACCTTCCTCGACCAGATCCGAGGCAGGGTGGTCCAGGACCTCTCAGACAATACAGTGGCCATGTTTTACATGAACTGTCAAGGGGGAGTCCACTCCTCGGCTCTATGTGAGGAAGCAACCAAGCTTTGGCAATTAGCAATAGAACATCACTTCACGGAGACTGCCTCCCATCTGTCCGGGGTAGACAACAGCATAGTGGACACACTCAGCAGGAAACCCATTGTGAATCATGAGTGGTCCCTCCACAACGAGGTTTTCTCCCTGCTGACAAACAGATGGGGAACCCCTCAGATCGACCTCTTCACGATGGGGCAGAACCGCAAATGTCCCCGGTTCTGGTCCCTTCAGGGTTGGATGGAGGGTACTCTCAGCGATGCCTTCCGCCTCAATTAGTCGGGGGCCCTAATGTATGCCTTCCCTCCAATTCCCCTGATCCATCGGGTGCTATTGAAGGTCCTTGCAGATGAGGCACTCATCATTCTGATAGCCCTGGACTGGCCCAGACAACACTGGTTTCCCCTCCTACAGAACATGTCCATGAGGACCCCACTCCACCTCCCACGGTGGGCGGACCTCCTGACACAGGACTCACGCTGCCTTTGGCACCCGAACCCCGGGCCCCTGCACCTGACAGCCTGGATGCTCTCTGGCTCAACGAGCAAGAGAGGCGCTGCTTGGATAGGGTTAAGAAGGTCCTGGTTGGTAGCAGAAAACCATCCACCAGGTCTACCTTCATGGCAAAATGGAACCACTTTTCCACTTGGTGCCATGACAAAGACATAGACCCTACCTCCACACCAATTCAGGCAACTTTAGACTACCTTCTTGATTTAAGAGAGAAAGGCCTATCCCTGTCCTCACTGAAAGTCCACCTGGTGGCAATTTTGGCCTTTCAACAAAGAATAGATGGGGCTCCACTCTTCTCATACCCCATCTGTCATAGCTTCCTGAAAGGGGTGGAAACCGTTTTCCCCATCCCCGTAAACCCACTCCTCAGTGGGATTTGAACGTTGTGCTGTGGGCTCTGACAGAACTGCCACATGAGCCCTTGGACTCAGCCACCTTGCTCGTACTGTCCTGGAAGTTGGCATTCCTGGTAGCAATTACCTTGGCCAGAAGGGTCTCAGAGTTACGAGCCCTGTCCTCTGAACCTCCATATACAGTTTTCTTCCCAGACAAGGTGGTCCTTCGTCACCACCCCTCGTTCTTGCCCAAGGGTGCCACCCCCTTCCACATGAATCAAGAAATCTGCCTGCCGGTCTTCTATCCCGACCCTCAGGTGACAGAAAACCAGAAACGGTGACATACCCTGGATGTGAGGAAAGTGCTCCTAATCTATATCGAGCGCACGTGATCTCTCTGTAAGACCTCCCAGTTGTTTGTGGCGGTCACTGAACGTATGAGAGGCTCCCCAGTATCCTCTCAACACATCTCCAAATGGATTGTGAACTGCATTAAAGACTGCTACGGAAGGTCAAACACCTCTCCCAGAGACTGTGAGAGCCCACTCTACCAGAGCTCAGGTGTCTTCCATGGCCTTCCTCACCAAGGTCCCAATCCAAGAGATCTGCAGGGCCACTACGTGGTCGCTGATACATACCTTCATGACACACTACGCCATTGCCCAGCAGGCTAGAGATGATGCCGCCGTGGGCAGAACTGTACTCAATGTGCGTAGACTGTAACTCCTCCCACCATCCTTGGGGACAGCTAGCAGTCACCTGTAACTGAATGATGTGAGCAGTGCTCGAAGGAGAATGGTTGGTTACTTACCAGTAACCGTCCTTCTTTGAGATGGGCTGCTCACATGCATTCAGGTCCCTCCCACTGTCCCCGCTAACGGAGTTGGCAAAGGTATATGGGACTGGGAGGGTCAGGGTCACGGTCACCTATACAGCTGCGGTCACGGCGTGGAGGGGGTGTTGGCCGTGCACCCTGACCTGACAGGCTAACGCTAAAGACTTTCCGAGCTACCATGCGCTGAGGCACGTAGACACCTGTAACTGAATGTATGTGAGCAGCCCATCTCGAAGAAGGACGGTTGCTGGTAAGTAACCAACCGTTATTCATGGTGAGAGGCAGGATCAAGGCCAAAGAAGAAAGTTGTTATTGCAGTGAGTCATTTGCATGTTTAATACTATAGTTAAAGGGATAGTTCCTCAAATATGTACATTAATTTCTAAGACTTCTCTCCTTTAACTAGCCCTATGCACGTCAAAGTAGGGAAACAGGCAAACAAGGGTTTTAAGATTTACTTCCATGAAGTGTTGGAGAACTATGACTAGTGTTTAAACTTACTGAAACCTATACTGACACATTTGCTTTGGAGCACAGCAACTTAATATGCACTGTTGTGACTGTGCAGGCCCCAGGCCATTGTAAATGAAAAACAAGGATTTGTATTGAATTTCCTGATGAAAAAAGTTGCTGAGCTTGTGCAGTAGGCCCTATTTTAAACCTCCCCACCTAGAACTGTACAAAATGTTTGCCACAAAAATGAAGAAACTACTCTTTTTCAGAGAAATTGTGGTCAAATTCTCAGTGCACCTCCATTTTCCTTCCTAGTTCAGGGTTTTGCCACCATCTGGATGCACAGAAGAATTTCAAGGCAGCTTATTGCAGTGTATTTTTTAATTCTGAGCTAGGTTGATTGGGACTAGTCAAACAAATTAAGTCATATGGTATTGTTTCTGCTTCTCCAAGTGGCAGAGTCAGCCCCACGTACCAAGGAGAATCAGCAGAAGCTATTTTGACTTTGTTTTGTGGTTAAGCTCCTGTATGTAAGCCTGTGAGGATAACATTACATCTTCTATTTTTCTGCACATTAAGAACAACAAACATGCTGGAAGTTGTTTATCATTTTTTTTACTGTACCTGGGAACTGATTTGTTATTCGTAATCATAATCAGTGGAAGTCTTTACAGTTATACAGTGGAAACCCACAGGTAGCAGAGGCTCTAAGAAAGATCAGAGATGCCTGCATTCCTCAAGGCTATTTTTGCCTTGTTTCATCTCATCATTTATACATCCAGGAACAGTTGCATTTTCCGGTTTGGTATTATTTTATATTTCTTTGTCACACTGTAGTGTAACATATTCTAAGGGCAACCATGCTCTGAGATCTGAAATTTTATTCCATTTTCCTAATCTAGTTCATAAAGACCTCTATTGTATGTGTTATGTGACTGAAGTCTGACACTTAAGTAAAAATATATGTAGGCCACAGCCATGTTAAAGACCCTTTAACTATATTGTCTTTAATTATAATGTAAAATAAATTAACATCTAATCAAAGTATCATATTTAGTTAACACTTTAATACTTGGAACACAATGCCGTGAGAAATATTTTCTACTGATGCTTTTTTTCTATTTGCTTTGGGCAATTATTTATATTCTAAAACAGAATGTGACCAGTAGCATTGGCAGAAAAGAAGGAAATGATTCCATAAGATAGGATACAGCTTCTGGATATAAGAAACTACAGAATATGTTCATCATCTGTAAGCACCTCATAAACCAGCCATTTCTGTTTGAGGACTTTCAGGTACTGCTTGAATAGCTAATGTAATTGGGTAGAAAAGACAACCAGAGTGAGTCTCTGGGAAGTAGGTTGTCCACATGGAAAATCATACTCATGTCCTAAAATTAGAAGTGATGTGTATTTCTGATAATCATTCATTTGGCCCTGATGCAGATGTAGGTATTAGAGAACCCACATGTGCTAAGAAGAGGAGAGGAAGCAACGGGTTGCTGGTGTGAAGGAATGACAACCAAAAAGCAGTGGCTAGTGAGACGAACTGGCTTATCCTTTGTCCCACAGCAGCCATGGAACACCTTTAAATCACTTTTCATACTTCTTCAAATATGAAGTGTCCAGATTGTCCAAATGTGAAATGATGCCAATATTATAGCAGAAAGGCTTTTTGTAATGGTAACAAGCACCACCAGCAAGAATATAAACTATACAAGACTTCGAAGTAGCCCAAAGCAGAAACATAAGGCGTGCAGTTCTTCCACACACACTGTTGCTAAGGTAACGTGCCTGTTACCTATGTTGCAGTGATATAGCCTGGGTATTGATGTGAAAGTGTTGGATAACTTGGGGTCTCATAAGCCACACTGTCAACAGATGTCTACCTGTACAACCACATAACAGTCAAAAACTAGGTAATGACTAAGCAGCAAAAGAGGCTCTCAAAGTAGTCTAGAAGCACCTTGTTGAAATTTCACTGCCAAAATAAAGGGAGTTTGGGGGTTATTTTGCTACCTTTGTTAGGCAACCAACTCTTTTTCTCAATAGTGTTAAATCATCCAAGCAAGGTCTGATTTAGTCATAGGGCTCATTAAAATACTTCCAGCAAACTTTTTATCTCTGGAATGAAGAAGATTGCACCTCATGTCAGATATTTAAAAAAAAAAAAAAAAAGACCCCTAGAGGTATTCTGGCTTTCCAGAACTTTCCTCTCTTTTGGATTCCACAGATTGACCCACTCCCACTCAGCCATGTTTCATACTAACTCAGCTGCTGCAGCAACATGAATGAGTGCTAAGGAATAAAAAGACTCATCCAATATTTTCCAGCAAGCCAACAGCAAGGCCACACAACAGCAAGATTTAGATATATTGTTGCCCCATCATATTTCTGGCACTTGCCCCCAACCTATTGCTATGCTGCTTTCTTTTGCCTCAATCTAGTCTAGTTCAAAGATCAGCACTGGCAGTCTTCTTTCCTTGCCAAGAATGTGCTCTTATTACCAAAAATATCAATGGTATATTGGGCTGCATTAATAGGAGTGCTGCCAGCAGATCGAGGGATGATCGTTCCTCTCTATTCGCCACTGGTAATGCCACATCTAGACCACTATGTCTAGTTTTGGGCTCCACACTACAGAAAGGATGTTGACAAATTAGAAAAAGAGTCCAGCAGAAGACAACAAAAATGATTGGAGGGTTGGGGCACATGACTTACGAGTAGAGGCTGAAGGAGCTAGGTTTATTTAGTCTGCAGAAGAGAAGAGTGAGGGGGGGATTTAATAGCAATCTCCAGCTACTTGAGGGGTGAGCTGAAGAGAAGGGAGCTAGGCTGTTCTCAGTAGTAACAGAGGACAGAACAAGGAGCAATGGGTTCAAGTTGCAGCTAGGGTGGTTAAGGTTGGATATTAGGAAAACTTTCTTAGTAGAAGGGTGGTCAAGCATTGAAATGAGTTACCTAGGGAGATGGTGGAATCCCCATCTTTGGAAACATTTAAGGCTCAGTTAGAGAAAACCCTGGCTGGTATGATTTAGCGGGAGTGATCCTGCTTTTAGCAGGGGGTTAGCCTAGATGACCTGAGGTCCCTTCCAACCCTATGATTCTATGGGAGCACATGGCTTGATGTGAAGGTCGGACCTCACAGACAAAGTACAATCATTCTGTTTCTTGGCTTAATGCCTTACCACACTGTAAGGCACAGAGCAAAGTAACTACACCATTGTTTCTAACTGAACCAGATTCACTAAAACGATTATTAAGATGTGAGTAATCTGCAGTAAATAACCAATTGGATTAATTTTATCTTTCTGTGTGTGAATGATATGCATGGAGTACACATTCTTCTTGAATGTATTTATTAATAAAAATTATATGCTGTATTTCTTTGAAATATTTGAAAATTTCACAATTTTGACTATTTGTCAAAATTTAGATTATATATGAAAATATCTTTGGGTTTTTGATATTCAAAATTTGAAATGCCTGGGTTAGTTTGGATTATCTAGGAGGGTTCCATGGTATGTTTCAAATAGGATACCTGGAAGTCTTAGACTGGGATTTCCAGTGCGTATATACTCACATATACACAATTTAAAGTTCACCTTCTGCAAATGCCTTCCATTCTGTAGTTAAAGTATATTTTAGCCAGTAAACTCAGTCAGCAATAAAGTCACTCACTACAATATTCAGGAAGAGAAAAGGCAATACAATGTGTTTTAACTGTGTATATTTCTTACTGAGCAGATTTGATTTTCGGCAAGGGGTTTTTACGTGGGTTTTATGTTGTTAAAGTGAATTTGAATGTTTTATTTTTTTATTTGAATGACCAGCCATATGAACTTGTGCAGCATTCTCCTAGCTCTTCTTCAAAAAAGCTTGGCTTTGTGTGGAAATATTTTTAATGAAACTTCCAATCCAAGGACTGTTGCATGTTTCAGTTATTATTGCAAACATTTCTAGTTTCAAACTATTTCATTCAGCTCTGCATAACAGTGTCATCAGGAATGTTTGTAAGGTGGATATGGAAAAACAGTGTTTTAGTTTAAGGTTTGTAAATCACAACATGATTTCAGTCCCAATATTAGAATAAAATTATGGTTTAAAGCAACTAAATATGAATTAAATTATAAATTAGAGGGGATTAATTTAATATTTTTTTTTAAATTGCTGAAGAAACCCTATGACATGAAATATGCCACTGAAGGATTATGGTAGGACAATATGGAAAGATTTCTTTTCTGTGGGAATGTAACATCTGAATAAGTATTTTAAGAGCAAGGGAAAAATCTGTTTTTCATTTTATTATTGGGAACAAATGTACTGATTTTCAGAAAAGAGTAAGATTTCCACCACTATGAAAGTAAAACTCTAATACTCCTTGCTTGCCACACATTCACACTGACAAAGTTTAAGGGCAGTTTAATCATTGACATTGTATTAAATGTTCCAAACGACTGCCTTACCTTGCAAAATGCATTACCTGCTGGGGTGGCCCAGGGCTGTGTTTTCAAATGAGCATACACAACACCTTTTTGCATTGGGCACAACAGAGATCAAATCTTAAAGGGAGCTGAACAATTAAAACTTCTTTTGACCTGCAGTTCTGTGCATTACTCAGGATTTTGCCCACGAAAAATATGTCTTTATAAATGGAGATTTATCTGCCAGATTAACCCTATTCTTTCCATAGTTTTTTATTAATATTATCCAGTAGAAATGGAGAAGGCCACTATTAGAGTATATATTCCCCAATGCAACATCTTAGTCTCATTACCTAACAGTCTGCCCATGTATAAGAACACTAGAACAACTCTGACTTTTTCTCTGGTTACTCTTCATTCCCTCAAGGAGCCTCAGAGATTGACTCGTTGTCCTGATGGATCAAGTAGCATGCACTCATAATTGGTTCCAGCTCAATACACACACAAGACCAGGCCACTTGAGACAGATAATCTGTACATCCTCACTTCAATAATAGCTGTGCACCTTGTTATCAAAATGCATCACTCTAATAAAATCTGTTGACAGGAAAGGGCAGGAAACTTTTATATAGTACAGAATATTTTACAGACTACAGAGTGGCTGCAGCTCAAGACACACACCTTTAAAACTTTAAGAGTGCTTCACAGCTGTTAGAATTTGTTAACAAGAAACGTTTCTCCTTAAGCCTTTGTTAAAAATTCTTGTTGATGCCTCACACTAATGGCTTATTCTGAATTGTCATCAGTTCCCCACTATTTTGGATAATTTGGAACCGAGATATCTAGTTATCAGCAATGCCAACATTAGTAGGGAGCATTTTAAGTTATTAATGCTCTAAGAGGCACACCAGAAATCCATAGGGGCTGTGACACAGACAGAGTAAGCTACTTTTTGGTTTATTGAACATATTACTAAATAAATGAAAGATATTGCCTTCTCTCAGCTATTAGTTTTCAACATAGGCAGAATTAAATGTCAGATTACTTGCAAACTGCTTGTAAATTGGAGCTTTGCAGTGGACTTCAGATGTTGCAGTACAACCGTGGCTGCTAGACATCAAAAGAAAGCTGCAGAAGATTGTTACCCAAGTTTACAAAAATAACTAATGGGTGGTCAAAGTCAATGGGAGTTTTGCCTATTAGCACTTCTCATCACTAAAAATATGTTTTCTGCTTTCATTGTCCTCATTTGTTGTATAATAAAAACCTTCAGTACAATGCATCAATTTACAATCTATCCCTGCTCATGATTTGGAATAGAGAAGGGGTTTCAGAGAAGGATTTTCAACCATTAGAGGAGAAATACAAAGAAAAAGCTATAATCTACACATATTGAATCTAATCCAAAGCTTGTTGGAGCACTAGTAGTCTTTCCATCGACTTCATTCACCATGGATTCTGCCTGTCTGGTCCAGATTCTCAACTACTGGACATTGCTATAGTTCTACCTGTTTGGCTTAATCTCAGCCCCTGTGATATGAAACCTTATGATACTCACTTGAATACCATCGTGCTGATTTACACTAGAAAAGGATCAAGCACATTGTGCCTAGTTTAGACCTATGCTTCTAATTATTCAGTTGCATGAGGATTATCAGGACAAATATTTTAGGTGACAGGATGGAAGCATGTCCTTATTTCACATCAAAATACACAATGTAAGAATTGAATACATAAATTTTTATTTTATTAATAATGTGTGTATGTCTATGTATAACACAATTTAGTGCCAAACCTTACAGCACATGAAATTAAATACCTTGCATATAGGAATGCAGTATATCTGGACAACTGTATGGATCACATTTTCATAAGGGTTCAGCTTCCATTTAAGCACCAAAAGAAATGGTCAGATTTTCAAGAATTCTCAGCACATTAGACACCTAGGGATTAACGGGGGTGGGGGGGGAGGCACCTAGTTTCCCTTTTAGGTACTTAAGTCTAATATTTAGGCACCATTGACATTAACTGAAAAACCACTCTCAGTTGCTGCCTTATTCTAGAGGTGCACAAGTTTCTACTTTAAAACTTCCCAGTGTACCTAAAGGTCAGTGACTGGCTCTTCACAAACTGTCTGTTCTGATACCACCACACAGTTCAACTGTTTAACCCTCACAGAATTCACAAACTATGCACTTCCCTATGTGGGCCTGATCCAGTAGGCATGCTCAAGACACATCTAAACATGTACAAATTGGCTAAGAGTTAGAGAATGGTTTTAGATACAAAAAATCCTGCATCTTGATAGGGGATTAGACTAGATGACCCTTGCCATCTCTTCTAACACTATGGTTCTATGATTTTGTTACGGCCCCTCACAAAATTTTAGCCCAGTGATTAAACCACTCACCCACAATGAGAGAGACATGAGTTGACCTCTTTCGTCTGAGGAGGGAATTAAACTTGAGTCTTCTTTCCCAAAAGAGTATTGTACACACAACTGCAAATTCTGGGGCAAGCCTCTCATCTTCTGTTGAAGCTGTTCCACTATGTATAAACAAAATATGCAGTGGGGCACAGACTTATATGAATCTTCCACCCAACCACTGAACAACAGAATCCTTTTCACTCTGATCACTTCAAAACCTGGTCTTATGCTCTTTTGAAAATCTAGCTCCACATGTTTTCTCACGCAGAACTAATAACAGATTGTCCCTTTCATGTCTCCCACTGTCACACAGTTAAGTACATAAAGTTTATTATCAGTGGAACTAACTGCATGAGACTCTATCCAGAAAAGTACAAGCATATAAATGCCACTTCAAATTAATTACTACTACTGAAAATAGTCACTGTCTCTTGAATCTTGTCTTCTTACACTATGTTCATGGAAATAAAATAATACTTACGCATAATTGCTGTTGAAAATATATGTACACAGAAGACTTATCTAAAATATAATTATTTGAAGTAAAATTGCCAGTTTACATATGGAATATCCTCCAATATGTAACTAAGAAAGCCCTTGAAATATATTTATATTAATAAAAAAGTCTAAAACATTTGTTTGTCCACATTAGCTGAATAATTCAGTCATAGACATTTAGAGTCTGATTGCAGCTCACATATAGTGTACCAGCTGCCAAGCTGCAAGAGAGACTGTCCTAGGGGTGGTATCTGACTCTTAGGCAGATGACTCAGAGCATTTTCATGACATATCTACTATACTCTCTGAATCATCATTACATGACTGGATGTCTTAAAAGCTTTACCCTTCTGGTCACAATTTACTTGGATTCTGAGAAATGAATGGTTTTTTTCCACATTCAACAGTTGCTCTTAATCCAGTTGATGTTTTTAACATAGGCCTTTCTTTCCCTCTCCATCTGGCCAATCCCTCATCCTAATATGACGTCTAGCACAAAAATCTATTTGTGTTGAATGTCTGCCTCTCTCCTCCTATAAAACTGCATATACTGCTTGAATGCACTGCTGGCATGCAGCACGTATCTTTTTTAACTGGACTGTGACTGAAATGAACATTTATGCTGGAATAACACAATGTGAAAGAGCTAATTCTAAAATAAAGAGCATTTTACATTTCAGATATATGATGGTAAAGTTCATAAAAGTGAAAAGGGTCCTTAAAAATGCTATCAGAGGGCAGGTAGAAAAATTATATTTTAATTTATCAAAGTTGTTTTCCAATATTCACCTCAACATGGCCATTTAATACATATTACCATCAAAAGATGTCATACAGGGTATAAAAAACATAAATTAAGGCAATAAAAATGAAAATTTACTTTCCCTATGACAAAGGAAGTTTTGTTCTTAATAATTGGGCTCAGAGATAGCTATTAGGACATTTTTAGTAAAACAAGCACATCAATGAACATTCAAAACACTGCCATTTACTTGCTGATCAAGTTATAAACTAATTTCAAGTGTAAAATGCAGGTTTGGGATTTTATGCCTTATATAATACATAATCAAGTTTCATTATTTTTCTGAGTCATAGCATTTTAATCTTTTCTAATTAGATGTAACTACCATTCTTTCACACAGCAAGATACCACAGCAGCAGTAAAACATAGCTACAGAAAAATACAGGAAAAAAGGAATCAGCAAATTAGGCAGCACTAGAGCTTTTTCCTACCAAAGGAAAATGTGTATATGGTGATAAAGCATACCAAGTAATGTAACTGTAACCGAGATAGCTAGAAAAATGTGTGCCACAACTTTACACTCCCCTTCCTTCACATCACCTTAACAGGCATTTGTGGGACACTGGCTAGAGTTCTTTCTGATCAGAGAGCAGTAAACCACGTCATTGTATGGCTATTATATTTAAACCTTGAAATGTGATCTTCATTATTATCTCGTAGTCAGCTTCCAGACAGGAACTGCTACACAACTGCTTAGCATGCAAATATTTACATTTAGTAAAACCAGTTCCTAAATTTTTATATATAAAAAAATAAAAATCTGTATAAAAACTTAGGTTGACTGGTTTTATATATTTAAATAACTTACTTGAATAGAATACATACTATTTATTGTAGCAAGTTACCAGGAAGGATTCTTTATGAGGAGACTTCTATATACACACCTTTTTTGACCTATGTGTAACATTGATACAACAATGTGCTCTCAACATAATATGCACATTCCCAATGCATGCCCATGTACATATTTGTCTGTCTATGGATCTTTTGTTTTAATTTTTTGGATGCTTTAAAATTTAGTGTGTGGTTCTTTTGAATGCCTCAGTTTTCTAATCAGAACTGCGATGAAAGCTTTTGTGCCTCTTAGTCCATCTGCAAACACCTCTGTCTTACTTGTAAAGAAAAAGGTCTTATCGAAGGGGAGTTAGAGACAGATCTCTCTATTTCTGCATTCTTCATGTCCTTGCTCTCCCCTAGCCCATTCACTGTTTTTACACTCCAATACAACCATTTTATGCATGCTCCTTCTACCACACAGTGCCTTTAGCAATAGTCTATCCTGGAGTTGAGACAGAGTACCTCTGCCATTTGTCCCTTATCTTCAAACACAGACAGTATGGATAAGGAGGAATAACACTGGTGAGCACTAACCTAACATTAAAAGAAATTATATGTAACTTGGAATGGAACTCAAGATTCCTGAATCTTGATATTCCCCCTGCTGTCAGTAAATATCTGTGAAACCTGCTGGCAAACTATGTGCATCATCCCTCTCCAGCAGCTGGCATACACAGAGGATAACAAAAATCTCATCTGGTACTTGCCTTCACTTCCAAGGCCCTTCACAGCCTAACCACATCCTATCTATCATCTCTAGTTCACCATTAAGATGTTAGCCCCTGCTTCCAATCACCTCTAATGCCAGCCTCTATCACCCACATACTAGTTTTTTAAACCAAGCACCTTTGTGCTTTCTGCCATGCTGCTCTCCAACTTGGAAGGAGCTTATCATAGCCATTTGCAAACCAACGCATTACACTCCCTCAAAACTCTTTAAACCCCCTTCCCCCCTTTTTAGGCATCTACAGATAAATTGACAACAGTCAGGTTCCCAGTGTATTGAGGTCTTTCTTAGTCATGATGTTCATTATTGTCTCATTTCCTCCCCGTGCTGCTCAGACTGGCTGTGTCCATTTGTTGTCTGTTTCTTTTCTTTTGTTTGTTTGGGTTTGGGGGGGGTTGTTTTTGTTTGTTTGTTTGTTTGTTTGTTTGTTTGTTTGTTTTTTTAAGATTGTAACCTCCTTGAGGTAGTGACTGGCTTTTTGCTCTGTGTTTTGTACTTCACCTAGTACAACAGAATCCTGATCTATGACTGGGGCTCTTCCACATTAAATTAATAAAAGAAGTTACTAAAAATAAAAGTAGTCTGATATTCCTCTGAAAACAGTCTTATATGCCACTCAGGAAAATATGGCTCCCAAGTACTTTGAGATGCTGGAAATCAATATGTACTGATATCTGTTGTATAGCCTAGACTACAATTATTCTTAAGATATTACCAGTAAAAGGCTAGTCTTTAAACTCGCCTCAAAGTTCACCATTAGTCTCTCACAATTTCTTTAGCTGACATATTTTTAAACCTTTATCATGCCAAGAAATCTCTTTAGAGTCATCTTTGTGATTAAACACTTATAATTCCATCTCTGAATTCATAGTCTAAAAAGCAGCTGGTGTTAGCTGTGGATTCTTTAGAAAAACGCTGCTATGACAAAGAGCTGCAAAGAAATTTCAAAGGCTATGTCTACACGGAACTTTTATTTCGAAATAACACTCATTATTTTGAAATAAAAGAAATGAGGCCTACACGACGTTTTCTAATTTTGAAAGGATGGATCCCGTCCTTTTGAAATAAGAATCATCGTTCCAAAACAGTAAAACCTTGATGTTTTTGAAACGGCCGTTATTTCGGAAGGGGTATTTCGAAATAATGCTGCTTAGACCTGTTCATTCAAAACAACACCGTTTAGACCCGTTGTTTCGAAACAACTGTTCGAAATAACAGTCCAATTGGAGTTATTTCGGAATATCCCTTTTGAAATAACAGCCATTTCAATTGCAGGGTTTTCCTTATTTTGAAATGAGCCCTTTTGAAATAAAGGTTTTATTTTGAAATAAGTCATTTTGAAAGGACTTATTTCAAAATAAAACTGTGTGTGTAGACAAAAAAGTCTTCAGGAAAGCAATAAGGAAAGGTTTTTAAAGGTTCTAGGAAGTAAGACCTTTTTTGATCAAAGTAAAGACTAATCACACCCCATCCCTAATATCTAAAGTAAGTACTTGGCATAATACTTCCCTTTTTAAGGCACTATTCATGTTTATTCCAAGTTAATATATGGAAATTCTATTTAAAATACATCTTCTTAGTGACTTGTCACATGCCCAATTACAGGCAAGTGTTTTAACAATAAAATAAATTATTGACTTTTTGCTCTAATAGGTAGAATTACCATAGGAAGTTTCAACTGTCATGTGTTTTCTATTGTGCTTGCACTTTAGGCATTTGCTTTTTAGTTTATGACTCAAAATTTATTACTGTTACAAAATAAGCCATACTGATCTAGAAATATATGGTGTGCTAATGCACCACAAAGCCTGCCTGCTGATCCATTCAAACCATTCTGGAACAGAAAGTGAAATAAATAAATCAAAATGCTGTAAATCTTAAGCAAGAATAAGTTTGAAAAAGACAGAATTGCTTAATTCTACACATTTCCCCTTAGATAAGGCAAAGCTATAGTTAATTCCATGATATCACTGTTTGCTCCTAGTTATTGCTAAGACTGTCATAAACTTTGTAAAATCAAAACAAAAACAAAACAAACAAAACCCCCCACACACACACCAAGGAGTCTTATGGCACTTCTAAAAACTAACACATTTATTTATCACATGACCTTTTGTGAGTGACAGCCCACTTCAGATGCTTAAAAATGGAAATGGAGTTTACATTTTCAAATGTCTGACAAAGTGGCATCTCTCCCATGAAAAATAAATTTGTTAGTCTTTAAAAGTACCACAGGCCTCCTTTTTTGTTTTGCTGAACTAAACAAACACAGCTACCCTTTGGAACAGCATTATTAAAAATATATCTGCTTTAATGCACTCTGAAACTTTCCATTGGTATCCTACTGCCAGAGATATTTTCAGAGGTATACATTTACAGTGAAAAAAATGGCTCAACACTTCTTTGAAGGTCTGCAGTTCTGTGAATGAAAGACCATATTTAAAAGTCATACACATACTATATGCTATTTTGTATCAGTTCATCTTTGCACAGTAGTAAGTATGCCTGTGTATTATATTTGTAGCAGTTCATTTATTATAAAATATCTATTATAATGAACAGCGAAAGTGTCCAGATTTTATATGGAGGAGCAGAGGAGGAGTTACTTAAATTAGGAAGAATCAGTTTTCTAAGTTCTCTTGAAGATCAGGCCCAAGTAATTTTCCCCTGAGAGCTAGCTGCACAGATTTATTTATTTATCAGACTCTTATCCTTAATAATGCTCAATTGCCATCTGAAATTCTGTGAGCTGAAGTTATGTGATGGGCAGAGTATGAGAGGAGGTATGGAACCAAGACACAAAAGCATGGCTTACGCTTTTTTTTTTTTTTTGAGTTCAAGTAGTTTAGCCTGCAAATTTATATGTCTGAAGCTAAAAATACCACCACCATTTTGCTACAGATCCCCACCACAATTAAAGTCCTAAATTATGGTTCAGTAGAGTACTGCAAAACTGGTCAGTTTCCATATGCATGAGTTTGAAACAAACATTTTTCTCTGTTTCCATTTGCATGTGTTAAAATATGCTTTGACCTTGACATTTAAGTTCACACAAAGCCAAAAAGTGAGTATAACGCACTTGCAGCAGCCAAGTTTCTTAGAGTTTTGAACATGAGACTATAAATTCCTCCCTGGAACTCAGTTGGCTCAAAATTCAGCAAGGATTTCTTTAAAATCTTCTCTGATTTTGGAGAATTTCAGTTCATTTTTGGGCTTGTATCAAAACCCATAACCAGATAAATTTTCCAGTTCATGGGGTTTTGCTATAGTATCATTGAATCATTGAAACCAGAAGGAACCTTGTGAGGTAAAGTCCAGTCCCCTGCACTCCTGGCAGGACCAAGTACGACCTTAAACCATCCCTCACAGGTGTTTCTCTAACCTGCTCTTAAGTTCTTCCTATAATAGAGATTCTACAACCTGCCTAAGCAACTTATTTCCGTGGTTAAATCACCCTGACACTTAGGAATATTTTCCTAATGTCCAGCCTAAACCTCTCTTGCTGTAATGTAAGCCAATTGCTTCTTGTCCTATCATCAGTGGTTAAGGAGAACAATTTTTCTCCCTCTTCCACATAACAACCTTTTAGGTACTTGAAAAACATTATCATGCCCCCTCTCAGTATCCTATTGTCCAGACTAAACAAACCCAGCTCTTTCAATCTGCCCTCATAAGTCGTGTTCCAGACCTCTAATCATTTGTGTTGCTCTTCACTGGACTTTCTCCAATTTGTCCACATCTTTCCTGAAATGAGGCACCCAGAACTGGATACAATACTCAAGCTGAGGCCTAATCAGCACTGAGTAAAGCAGAAGAATTCCTTGTCATGTCTTACAATACTCTTGTTAATACATCCCAGAATGGTGTTTGCTTTTTTACAACGGTGTTACACTGTGGACTAATATTTAGCTTTTAGTTCACTATGACACCCAGATCCCTTTCCGCAACAGTACTTCCTAGGTAGTTACTCCCATTTTGTACATGTGCAATGGATTGTTCTTTCCTAAGTAGAGTTCTTTGCACTTGTCTTTATTTAATTTCATTCTGTTTACCTCAGACAATTTCACCAGTTTGCCCAAACCATTTTGAACTATGATCCTCCAAAGTACTTACAACTCCTTCCAGCTTGGTATCAGCCACAAAATTTATAAGTGCACTCTTTAGGCCATCATCTAAATCATTGATGAAAATATTGAACAGAACCAGACCCAAAACTGATCCCTGTAGTAACCCACTCATGCCCTTCTAGTATGACTGGGAACCATTGATAAGTACTCTTTGGGAACCATTATCCAACCAGTTTTGCACTCATCTTATCATGGCTCCAACTGGGTTGTGCTTTCCTGGTTTGTTAATGAGAAGCTGAGGTGAGACCATATCAAAAACCTTACTAAAATCTAGATATACCACATCTACTTCTTCCCTTCCATCCGCCCTGTCATAGAAAGCTATCAGGTTGGTTTGACACAATTTGTTCTTGACAGATCCCTGCTGACTATCACTTAATACTTTTCCCTTAATTAGGGCTTTCCTCTCATCCTAACTATCCTCCAACTAGCAACCTAATAAGTTAGTTGGACTACATTAATCCTTTCAGGGTGAGGGAAGGAAACATACCCCATCACATGGTGTTATAGTTTGTTTCCATTTTACCTTAGGAGACCAAACTACTGCTTCAAATGATAAGTATTAAGGAATTTAATGAAGATGGGCAAATCTTTCCTTCAAGTTTCAGTAAAGTCTGTTAAGGCCCTGCATGCACAAATTCAGTATTAAGGGTTATAGGAATATTTTTGTAATGTTGATTCATGTTCCTAAGTTCCCAAGAATGCCAGGGATCTGGTAGCAGAAAGGGGGGCTTCAGGGAAGCAGTCTTCAATCAATCCTTGGGGAAAGGTAAGTGGGCTTGAGGCTATGGAATTTAATGTTCAATTACCCATTAGGAGGAGAAAGTTTGGGCAAGCAAACCCAGAGAGTGGAGAGCCATATAAAAAGGTTCATAGAAACGACAGCAATTTTTAGGATAGTGCAAACCTCGGCGGCTGTTTGAAGGGTCCCTAAAGCTGGAACCCAGAGAAAAAAGCAGTTCCAGATTCCTGTACCTGCCATGGAAAAAGTGGCATCATCAGATAAGTGAATGAAGATTGTCTGGGACCATCTGTAAGGAAAGATTATCATATACTGGAAGAGAAGGATTATAGTAACCTGGCTGGATGGCTGAGCCAGGAAGAAAGAACAGTATGAGTTGCAGAGAGCAAGAGAGACAGCAGGGCATGCAATGAGCAGAGAAAGGGGACACTGGACCTGGAAAGAGCTGATGTCCAGAGTGGCCAGGAGGTTGCTTCCTTAGTGTAAAGTGGATAGTGTGACACCCCAAGATTAGATATTTTCATCCTCCAAAATTTTAGTCATGATGAGCCTCTGTTTGTGAAGAGAATCTGGAGAATATAAAGCAATGCAAACAGACTATGCAGGCTGAAAGGAACATGCAACTGGACTCCACTCCACTTGTGGATAACTGGAAAGGGCCTAATGATACATTCCAAACATAACCCAATTATTTTACATAAAAAGGGATTTATTTCAGAGTCGGTACATTAACCCACAATCCTTAGTCCAGCCCATGCATTGTGCTGAAATAATTGTGAACAGAAACCAATTATATTTGTAAGGAGAGTGGAGGATGGGGGAGGGAACTGTTCTTCAACACATTCCAAATGCTAAGGAAGTCTCTGCTTGTTAACATCTTCAGCCTTCCCGAGGTGCCTCCAGTGTTACAAATGCACCAAGGGCCTTCTTGTGGCTCCCCCTGGGATATTTATGTACCTGTGGGTTATGCAACATACTGCCCCACAATAACGTCCTCCCCTGCAAACTCTTCCAGGAATGTAAGAGAAAGATTTGAAAAGGGCAGGATCCTGAGGCCCTAGGCAGAAGTATTGTAGAAACTTTCACTTGCCTTTCTCCATTACAGTACCTGCTTACCCAGCCCTAGCCTGCTTCCAGAAGAGTTAATGTGTCCTAAGAGAAAATCTGGAGCCCTGTTCCTACACTCAGATAAGGAGACTCCACTCTTCCATCTTACACATCAACTTCGGAGAGATCTCCAATAGTCAGGGAAGATATATCTACCTCAAGAGTTAAAGGGATAGGTCATTCCCCAATCATCCATCCAGTTTGAACCCACTGCCTAACCTGTGAAGAACCACCACCACCCCCATTAGACACCACAGGGATGATTTGCCTGATACCATGCTAACAGCAGGGGCTACAGGATGAACACCATCTGCCACCACTGATCCTGTTATGTAGAACAGCTACCAGCTAGGAGAGCCAACTACAGATGTTCAGTGAAGTTCTGGAGATAGGGGTAACAGTAGGTTAGGAAGTACTGAGCCAATAGATGGGGAAGGGGTTTTTTGAGAGATTGAGTAAGGAGTTATTGATTTTTCTTTTAATGGATTTTGACTAGGGGAAGAGGAAGGAACTGATTTGTTTTTTAGCCACTGGGGAGAAGTTTTTAGTTTATCATACCAACTTAAAAAAAAATCACAAAGTCCTGTTTAGTGTGGTTTTCTGGTCTAAAAGCTACTCACATTGGCAGTGACGTTTGCTCTCTTCTACTTCAATGTTTTTTGCAGATATCTGTAGGCTTGACAAGATTCAGTAAAGGGTGTTTCCAGCTTGCATACAGAAATCAAAATAGTATTCATTGTTAGGAAATGCAGCCTCCGAAGCATCTTGTACCCATGGGAATCCACTATGACTATAAGGAGCCCACCGTCACAGCCCCACTCACTCTTCACCATCTGGGAAGTACATCCCTGGGCAAGAGCCATTCGACAGTGGAGTGGCCTCCCCCACAGCCAATGGCTCATCCATCTTCTTACAGTCGTTGCTTGGCAGAGAGGATCTCTGTACTGCCCCACCAAGACTGCAGCCTACTTTGCACTTGCAGTGATCCCTGCAGCCCTACTACAGAAGAGTATTAAAACCAATAAAAATAAAATTAAAAAGGTTATTAAAAAAATCTATATAAGCCATCATGTTTGTAAAAAAAAATCAAGTTCTGCCAAAACCAATTATCTATGTTAAAAATAGACCATCCTTTGCTCCCAGATGTTCCATAATGCTCTTTGCAGTTCTCCTGGGGTAGTTATACTGCCACAACTGTCATTTACTGGACAAACAAGGAGTCCGGTGGCACTTACAGAGAGAAAAACAAATTTATTTATTGCATGAGCTTTTGTGGGAGAAAATCCCACATTGTCAGATGCTAAATTCCCCATCTTCAAGCTTCTGACGAAGTGAGATTCTTCTCTCACAATAGCTCCTGCAATAAATTTGTTAATTGCATGAGCATTAGTGGAAGAAAATCCCACTTTGTCAAATGCCTTAAGATGGGGAATTTAGCATCTGATGAAGTGGGATTTCTCCCACAAAAGCTCATGCAATAAATACATTTGTTAGTCTCTAAGTGCCACCAGACTCCTTGTTTGTTTTGCTGAACTAGACTAGCATGGTTACCCCTTTGGAATCTGTCATCTACTATGCTTCCTGCTAGTAAATGTATTTTGAGAACAACTTAAGCTTTCTACAGAAAGGCCATAGACACCATGACCCTCTCCTTTATCTTAAGAGACAATCAAGCAGCATGTTTATCCCAATATATTACTGTCTGAGGACAAATATTTACTCATTATCTGAGTTGTTTTTTGTTTAAATCCCCCATCTTTTAGCTTTCAGTAGTCAAAACTCTTCATACCAATTAGGATTGACATTTGCCTCTTGGGAAATTTCCTACCATAGTGGCAAGTTGTGACCCATTCTGGAGCTTTACAAAAGGATTTAATTTCCTTTTTACATTTATTTTCATGTTTTAGTTTTACTTCTGTCAGCAACTACACAGCCTGAGGGGCAATTCCAAAAGTACCATTAAGTATTCTGCAAACAGAGAGCTGACATGAGCTGCCTTTGCATTAGGACTGCAACTGAGTATATTCAAAATGATTTTGAGAGTCTGTTCTTACGCCTGCCACAAATTTACTTTTCTACACTTTACTTGAGATACCATCCCTATATATCAAAAATGAATTATTAGCTTTAACTTTTATTTTAATGTGCCTCACAAATGGTATATAGACCATATCAGGTCAGAGAATATGTATTATCTAGACTGCTTGTTTCAATGGACAAAGATTTTGAATCTCTCTCAATAAAGCCTGTGAAGATCTCTCTCACAAGTTTACTGAAACCTTAATAATAGCTGGAAGATATTTCAATATGAGATACCCAGAAGTATTTACTGTAAGCCCATTTCATTTTGTCTACAGTTCAAAGGAAATCTTTAAAATATGAATGGAAAAGATTTATGAGAAAAATCACTCTTCATACTGTAAGAAAATGAATGTTATAAATGTGCATATGAACAAAGAAACAAACAATACATGATAAACAAAAATCCAGTAAGGAATTTTTCTATTCAAATATTTCAGAAAAAAAAATTCTTCCCCCTATAACCTTACATTTGTCATCTCCTGTGAGTATTTTTGTTTAAAAACAAACTACTTTATTTACTTTTTTACTTTCCTAGCAAGACTCTGTGATAATCCATAGTAAGCTTTGATTAATGTAGTGCATATGCTTTTCTAGAATAGTCATCTTTGCTCTTCATCCTGTGCTCCCCTCTGTGCATTTCCACTCCCATGCCTTTTAACAGCACTAGTTCACAGAGGAACACTGTAGAAAAAATCATCCTTCCCTCCCTGGGATTCTTGGAAGCTGAGTGCCTCTGTTTCATTGGAATCAAATACCATTTATTTATACATATTCCATGTTGGATTTCTTCCAGTTTTATCTACTGATTTTCTTTTCTATTTTATCAGGCTTAGTCAAATTTAATGAATTGGCTTTTATAGCAATAGTATAAGAAAAGCACAGTACAGTGTGTCATAAGAACTTCCAGCAAACCACCACATCAGGCCAACCAAGTGATTGATTGATGCATTGTAGTTTAAAGCTGCAAATGCCAAAGCAGCAATTGTTTATCAGGAAACAATACAAGCACCTTATCTGTCATTCACACATTTGTAAATATTGTAAAGTTTGCTTTATTAATCTGGCTCGGACCAGCCACAGAATTTTAATTGCCATGTAGACATACCTGTATCTGTTTACATTGGAAGACCCTGAGTAAGAGCTCCCATCTTACCAAGTTATTATAAGGAGGATCATGAACTCTACTGTGCTGCATTTATAATAAAAGAAAGTGCTAATTTTTGTTTAAGAAATTTGTGTTGATTACCTGTATTCCCAGGCTGGCATGCTAAGGAACCCTTCTACTGCATTCTTTTCTAATGTACTACATTCTGCAAATTAATTAAATAAAAGAATTGCTCAACTGATTCACCCTTCAGATCCAAGGCCGGATCTGAACTAGGTGTCACAAATCTTTCTAAGTTTTAGGAAAGGCAGGGATGAAGATTCTCTACCATGGAAGCACCACATACATAACTTGTAGCTTTTATTTCCTAACAATTCTGGGTTCTCCCAGCCTAGCCTCCAGGTTTCTTCTGCCACTTTTCCTTGTTGAGATGATGCCCAGCTTGTTGCTAGTTCCAAGAATCTTTCCCTCTCCCCATAACGCTTGTGAACTTTCTCAACTGATCTCTGTCATTCAGCTGTTCTATACCTTTGAGATCAAAGCAGTGTTAAGCCTCTTTGCTGAAGTTCTGTTTCTCAGTTGCCCTGACTTTCAACTGTATGTCATTAAACTTGCTTAATGGATTGTGGAGTTTTCTGCCCCAGAAAAGGTGTGAGCCTGATTTAAAGTGTTTATACCTAGACCACAGTTGACAGGACTCTACAAACTGAACCCATAGTTCTTAAAAAGGTAGATATTTTGAGGGGGTAAGGATGTAATGGGAGCTCCCAGGAAGGCCAGCAATATAATGAATGACCTTGAAAAAGGTTTGAAGGAAAGGAAGTTAATTAGGTCAATAAAAGGAGATGAGTGGACTGGTTGGAAAGGGCCTATGATACAAAGTAAAAGAAATGAAATGGAAGATAAAATATTCTGAAGTTTCAGTGACACTTTGGATACACATACAAACTTTTGATGTTTATCTGAACTGCATAGCCTACAGTGATAAATCCTGATCAATATTTTGAAATCCTGTTTCCAGAGATGAAAAGATAATACATTAGTCTTCTAGGCCTTCCAAGAAAAAAGCAACTACTACATTTTTATAAAAATAATTCTAAAATCTTACATACAGAAATTAACTTCACTTGAGCTTATGTTTACCAAAAAGTTTGTGTTATTTGAGAATTTAGCACCACTCTACAGTCTTAAATGGCATCAGAACAATAGTTTAACCATAGACCTGTCAGAATGTAATATTGCATCAAATAAAATTTAATAGTTAAAGTTAAACATAGAACTTTTTTTCATGGGGGCAGTAGAGTAATATTTCAACATGGTGTTTCTGATGCAAGATACAAATATCTTGTTAAGTACATTTATATGCAGTCAGAGACCTTTGTTTCCAGTTCAGAGAATTATTATGCTTAGTAAGGTTTTACTTAAAATTATAAATCATATCTATAAATAAAGTATTAAACCTGTTTCCTAATCTGGTTCCAGCAGAAGTTACACTGTAGTTCTCTCATACAAAACATAACTATATTGGATTGGATGGTTCACAGTTTCCAAAGTGATCAAAGACTAAATCAAGTAAAACGTTGTCAGTTTCTTCGTTACAACAAGGTGACTTCAAGCACTTTCACTGTGTAGTATGCAATACCACTATTTGTTTTTTCTTTCTTATCTTTTTAGTCTTGCCACCTCTTCCTTGATTCACTGTAATCTTGAAGCATGAAATAGAGTGTGGGCCAAACAAAAACCAATCAAGTAACACCAGGGGTGAATCTGCTCCTATGTCTACCATTCTTGGCTTGTTCTACAATATTTCATTTTGCTTAACAGAAAAAAAACACAAATCAAAGGACTGGGAGAATTTAAAAAAAGTCACAGCAACTTTGTATTTTTCCTCAGATTAAAGACAATACTAGAGGGTTTTCAAACCCAGAATTTCAGGCATTCAGTAAAAAGAATATAAAACAGAAACCAGTGATACATTATAAGTCACTTTGAAAGCAAAAACTTCATTCTGATAATGAAAGGAGCTGAACAGGAACTGAGACTACACTTTTATTTACTGGTGTTGCCAATAAAACATTTATTAGAATATTTGCCAACTACACTTTATTTTTTCAATATCAAAGAGAGCCACCAAAACGTGCCTAATTGACAGGTATTTAGGAAAATATCTTAATTGTTTTTGATAGAGTTTCTGTCATTAGTAGGGCAAACTGACAAATCATCAATGACATATTTATGCTATCATTGGCATACCCTGGCTGCCAAAATGTGGGATCAACATACTTGAATGACAATATGTACAGAATATGCTTGCTTGCCATCTAATTATTTACACTGGATGCTGCATAAATGATCTAGCTTTTCCTAAACATTTCTATTATTTTAGTTTTAAGCAGGAAATGCCATGGGTATGAGCCCTTTTTTGGATTGTTTCTCATATTTTCCATTGCCTCTAAATAGTAATTACATCACTATTAATTAATTTCATCTGACTCTGGATCTCTACTTTTTAAAGATAAACCTTTTTTACATTTTTCCAGAAATGTGATCATTGAAAGGGAGAATACTTATAAATGAAGTTCAATGGACTGTAACACAATATAATTTCCACAGTCTCCTACATAAGGAGATCTGATACATGGGTGTCTTGAAGAGCCTTTTCAGTCACTACATCTTTATTATGCATTTGGTATTCATGCAACTGCTACAGATTTCAGACTCTGGGGGATACAACAAAACCTTCTCAGTGAACTGGTTGTGGATTAATTTATGCACCTCCAGCTGTCCCTGTTGTCTGGTAATAACAACATGAATGTTGCTTGTATTCTTGACCTGACTGAAGATCACTTGCTAAGTTCATTATAAAAAACAGAGACTGCACCCTGTTTTATTTAACTATAATGGACCAAATTCCCAGCTGGTATAAGTGTATGCAATACTAGTTAAATCAATGGAGCTACACCCATTTACTTCAGAGCTTAGACAGTATTTTATGGTGTTTGCCGTAAGCACTGCATTATTCCTACAGTATTACATATGCAACAGATTGCTTAAGAACAGAATTCAAACCCTTAAACAAACAAAAAAGTTAAGATGAGATATAGTGGGCTAGAACCTCAGCTGTTGTAAATTGGTCTACATGTACTGATGTTACCAAAGCTATGCTAATGACCATTAGCTGAAGATGTGGCCTAGAATTTTCAGTGATTTCTTAATAGAATACAGACAAGGCTTCATACAATGAGAAAGTCACATCTACTATACATATTACACAAGCACAAACTATTTTATGATATCTGAAGGCCAAATAAAGTGCAAAACTCATGGGTGAATATTCAATGTTTGTTTTCTATTACATTTGGGTTATGCACTCTCTCCTCAGTATTGTGCTGTTTGATAGCCAACCATCATTTACCAGCATGTTTACACAATATCCCTCTCAAGTAAAAAAAAAAAAAGCAAAATTTTTAATAAGCCTGGAAACTAAAATCCACCTTCTACCAAGAAGAATGTAATCCAGAAAACCCAAATGACAAACAGACCATTACCATATGTTTCATTCAACAAGCAAGAACTTCAGAGTCTTCCCTGCATTATATTAGCTGTGAGATTCTTCCATTACATTAGGTTTGCTGCCCCTTTTAAATATTCTCAGTCAGCTTTGATATGTCAGCTTGGCTCTTGAGATTAGCTCAATTTCTGTTATTCATTAACTGAAGAAAAAGACCAATAGAAAGTTCTTGGTGGCTCATATTAGTCCTGCTGTCAGTTTGTAGACCATAAACAGAGAATTCATATTGCTTGAGATCTAGAACCAGATTTTGTCTATTCCTGTGTCAGTATGAAAGGGGAGAAAGGACACAAGAAATTTTCTTCTCACCAATGTATTTTCATGGCTGCCAACCACCATGTAACCTATCAAACCTAAATATTTCTTACATATCCTGCTATCATTTTTAAAGATAAAATTCTAGTTTGACAGTGTTCATTTAAATCTCAGTAATTTATAGAGCATATCTGGCAACTAATAAAAGCACAAAATAGACCATCAATTTTAATAAGAAAAATATGAGGCTATATAAGTGGCAACAGATAGTTATTCTCATTAAAAATGAGAATTTGCAAAATATTTGAAGACATGCCATGGATTCTTTTTGCTCTAAAGCTTTTTTTGCCAATGATGACTAGCAGAAACATAATATTATATATGAAAAAGCAAATTATCCTGTATAACACAATGAGCAGGGTTAGCCAGTTCAGAGAACTTTCCTGCCAAATGTCATCCAGAGTAACACCAGCATTGCAGCTCATTGAATCACTGGATCTGAACTATGTATCCATCAAATTTAGTGCTAAAGAACAGTCTGTGAAATCAGCCATTATTGTGAATGAGATGCTAACATTCATAATTGTATTAAGGACATTTTGTGCAAAGACTTTTCATCCTATGGTTTTCCTGCATTTCATCCTATGATTTTCCTGCAAACTTTGTAACCTATGTGTTCATTTGAGAGATTCCTATTTGAGCTGCTTGATCAGGCACCCAAGTCATACAGGCTATGTCTACACCTAAAAATCACAGTTTGAACTTGGTTAGTCTGAACTAAGTAGTTAGATTGAACTAAACACAGGTTTTGAGTTTGAACCAACTTTTTAGTTCAAGTGAGCTGTACTTTTTTCTGTTTGAACTAACTTTTTAGTTCAAACAGAAAAAAGCAGCAAGTTTGAACTAAAAGTTCAGAGTAAAAAAAATGTGTTTAGTTCAAACTAACCACTAGGAAGGAGTAGGGTGGGACCTGGACCCACTCACCTCTCCAGGCCTCAACACTGAATACCTCCACAGAGGCTTCTAGCTCCCCATAATCTACCATACAGTTTCCATCAACTCCCTGGGCCACTTTCTCCCTCAGTCTCCAGCCACACAGAGACTCTCATCCTGTCAAATTCTAGCCACTGTCTGCTCCTGGCTTCTCACTTCTAGACCACTGTTCAAGTTGCCACCTCCAGACTGCTGTTCTAGCCTCCTTTCCAGGGTGCACTTCTCAGGATCCCCAGCCTCTGTTCAGCCCCTGGTGCACACTCAGAGCTCTCCAAAGTCCTGTCTCTTCCAGTCTGCTAGCCAGAGACAGACCTTCCTCCTGCACTGCCTACACCCAGACTGAGCAGCTAGCTCTGCTGCACCTTCCTTTATAGAGGGAACCTACCTCTGATTGGCTCCCTCTGCTGCAGTCTCCCATTGGCTGCAGCTCCCTGGGCCTTTTAACACACTGCATACCAGTGCAAGGCAACTGCCCCATTATAAGTAGTTTTAAAATATATAGGTTCTGCCTTGATTGAAAAAGACAGGTACAACATATATTTAAACATTCTGAACAATCAGTATTTTTCACTAAGTAATTATAGATGCATGAACATTACCAGTTGTGTATAGATTTTCTGTTTCATGGAAAAAGTCATGATTTTGACATTTTTTTCTGTTACAAAATAGAATGAAAACAAAAATTTTGAACTGTTCCCTGAAAAAAAGTTTCTGAAAAATAAATTATTTTGGGTCAGTCAAAATACTTTGTTACAAAAAACCAGAATGATATATTGAAATGAAATATCATTTGAATTTCAACCGTTATTTTATATTATATAATATTTTAAAAAGTGAAATGATCATTTGTTTTGAAATGGTAAAACAAAATGTTCCACACCAAAAAGCTGAAAACCTTATTAGAATGCTCAGTTCCTATTAACAAATCAGCATATTCTGGTGGAAAAAGATTCCACTGGAAAATCTGATAGCAGCTTTATTGGTAAGGTTTGGTTGAGGAATGGCATTGTTAAATGATCTATATCATATACAAAAATATATCTTATTATACACAAAAATCCTACAGAGAAAAAACATTATCAAGGGTGCAAAGTCAAGTACTTAAAGTTAGGAAATTCTTCAATTAAGGTTGCCAGTACTCATAAATTGGCCAGATTTGGGCATATTTTCACAAAGAAAGAAAAAGGTACACCCCTATAGAGAGGTGTAAACAGGTAGCTGCACTCGACCCACCTGGTGGTGGTGTTGGGTTTTTAAGGCATAAGTGGTCCCCTCCAAGTGGTCAGTGCTCTCTCTGCCTCTTGCCACGCCAACTCTTGTCTCAAGTCCAGTTCTAGAACCTTAGCCCAGTGGCTAAGGCCTATAGTCCACCCCTTCCGGGGTTCTAGTCACTAAAACAGTCTATGGCCACAGCTCACCCTGATTTTGGCCACTCAACAGTCAGTGTCCACTGAGGCTGTGCCACCCCTGGCACCCATGTGGCTCCTGGTATGCTGGGTGAGCAGGGATGGGTAAGTGTCTCTCCAGTCCCTTCTGGGGCTAACTATCCACCTGGGGCAGGTGGATCAAACAAGTGTCTAGTCTTTAGTCCCTTCCAGAGACAGAGGGGAAAACAGTATGTTTCAGCCCCTCAGCAGCGCAAACAAGTGGTCTATAGCCCTGAGGTAGGGCACTCCAGTAACAGTCCTGGACCCTTTAAGTGGGACACACAAATAACAAGTCCATGGGTTGGGAATAAACTACAACTCTAGGAATCAGGTGGGTCTTCGGTTTTAGGTTCTCAGCCCCTAGGTAGCACCATCTAGGGGAAGGGGAGAAGAGGAGGGGGACACAGGCCTGCCAAGCTCCAGTGTGTCCCAGCCCAGGGACCTGACAGTGGCTGAGGATTCAACCATGGGGTCAGCAGGTCTCCGGCTGCAACATGCTGACTCCAGTATAGGGGTCGGACCTGGGTGCCTGAGGTGCGACTCCCTTGGGCCACTGCCTTCCCCCTCTTCCGCTAGTACCTATTTGGCCCCTTCGGCGGAGTCCTTCAGGTAGTCATCCGGGGCAAGGAGCAGAAGTTCTCCATTGCATCCGATGGGGGTAAGTCAGGCAGCCTCGCTTGAACCTCCATCTTGTCCGGTGAGGGAGATTCAGGGGGCTCCACTTGGTCCTCTACGAGGGGCAGCTCCTCCAGGTCCCACCCTGCAGGGAGGTTGTCTTCCTTCATGGCAAGTGGCAATTCCTCCAGATTGCAGGAAGGTGGCATTGGGGCTGGATCCCAGAAGCCCAGGGCTTCAGGGGAAAGCTCAGGGATCCCTGACTCCAGCAGTCCCCCCAGCTCGCCATCCACAAGGGGAGCTGGCCCCTCCTCAGGGCCACCTGCCATCAGAAGCCCAAGCCAGCCCCCCCAGTACTGAGATGGCCAGGGCTGAGCAGCTGGGAGACAGCCATCCTTTCTCTTCAGTGGCCAGGGGCTGAACTGAGCTCCCTGGCCTTGCTTTTATACTTCCTGTCCCTTCCTTTCAGCTCCAGTTTGATGGGCAAATGGCAGATAGCTGTTTCCTGTTGATTCCTGGGGGTGGTCATGCTGCCCCTTTACAACAGGCCATACCCTGCCAAATTTCAAATCCTTTCTCCAAAGTTTAGGGGAGCTAGTTTCCCAAAAAAAGGTTACCAGAACTTTTTAACATGTATAAAGCAATGTATTTTTCCCTCGCCTCATTTTCAGAAAAAGCTGAGCCATTTCGGTTCAAATTTTCCAAAAATTATTCAGCTTGAGACAGATATTCAACATGTAAAACATTCAATCCCAAATAGTTAGAGTCTGGAACAGTTATAAGCAAATGAAAACAGGTCTTATAGTGGGAAGTGTCAAGCAACTTTAATAATTAGCACTGCTATCAAGCCTTCCTACTGTATTTTCCAAATCAGTTAACTGAATTCACTGTTTCCCATGTTCTGTCTTTATTCACTGAACTTGCCATCATTAACAGTGTAGACATTGTCTGCGCATGCCCAATTCTAGTTTCAAATGCCATCATTTTCATGAACAAAAGCTACTCTTCAAATAGTGGTGCAGTTAACACATACTATACAAATGTTCATAGAACAGTCAAAAAATTGCACGCACTAATGACTGTAACATATCCCTTGCCAACTATCCCATACTGTGGTCTCATATAGTGAAATAAAATTAAATGAGTATTTATTGTGATAAACTCTGGATCTTTCTGTTACACTAGTCCCCCATTCAGTTTCTTGAATGGTTTTCTTGGTTTGGATGCATTCATCTTTTGTACTTCCCAGTTCTGGATGGTCATAACATTGTTACCACATAAGCAATAGGTCTCATCTGATTTACTGGTTGATTTATCTGGTTCCGCTTTTTCTGAATATTTTCATTATTGTATCTGCATTATCCACTCTGCTAAGCAATTCTGCTCTTTTACCTCTTTAGAGCACATGGCTCTTACAACAATTTAAGACTAGCCTTTTCTGTATGTTCAAGACAACATGCATGCCAGGAATTGACCATACAATACACAGTTTGTCAGACATGGTATTTGAGAGCAAATTTTCAAGGTTATTTATCTTATATACAGCTTGAACCTTCTGCCAATTTTTGTGGGGAAAAAAGTGATCCAGTTTCTGCCTCACAAGGCCAATTCTAACTTTTTGGTCTTACAAACCATGGCAATTATTGCAACCTATACTTTTCCCACAAATATTTGATTGCCAAAGAGTGTAGGTTGATATCTGGGTAGCAAAGTAGTAATTCCTTAAAATTTAGTCTATGGTGTGCTCTACTGAATAATAATTATCTCAAGAAGGTATGAACATATTCATGACAGCATAACTCCCCTGTGGTGACTACAGCTATCTTACATAGAAAAGTAATATTGGAAACATATTACTTCAACTTGTCAAAGGGCACATCTACACTGCAAATGTTTGTTTCGAAATAAGGAGGCTTATTTAAAAAAAAAAACCTTTTTCTGTGTCCAGGAAAGCACTTCATTTTTTCAAAATGAGATGCATGGTATCCCAGAAAAAGGAACTGCTATAGCAGTTCTGTTAAACCTGGTTTTCTGTCAAAAAAAGTGATTATTTCAAAAAAGGCTATTTAAAAAAAAACCCACTATTTTGGCCACAGAATAGGGTTTTTTTTGAAAATAACTGTGCTTCCTGTGACCTTCTTCCAGGACAGCCCTTTGTCCCAGGGTTCCTGGAGGAGAAAGCACCTGCCCTGGCCAATGAAAGGTCAGAACTTTCCAGAACTGGCCAGCTCAGCCCACAGACAGGCAGGCATGGCAGCTCAAGGAAGCCAGCAGCGATGCAGGGCACCCTCATGGATCCACGAAGAAATCCTAGACCTCCTGGCTCTGTGGGTCCAGAAGAATAGCTACACCTTGTTTAGAGGTCGGCACAAAAGCCATGGGGTTTGTGCCAGCATGTCCCGGGATGTGGCAGCCAAGGGCCATAACCGGGACAGTGAGCAGGTCTGGGCAAAAGCGAAGGAAGTGAGGCAGGCATACCAGTGGGCCAGGGAGGTGAGGGACCCCCACCAGTGCCTGCCATTATTTCCAGGGGCTGGACAGCTTCCTCAGCCAGGAGTCCAGCAGCCTCTCTGAAACTGTTGTTGACACTGGGGAGCCTTCATCCCCCAGGAGCCAGAGGCACAGAGCGGCCAAGAGAACCCACAGGCCACCCAGGCAGCCCTCCACCCTGTCGCCAGTCCGAAGTTGGCCCCTGCCCCTGCACCAGAGACCACTGAATCAGAGGAGCAGGAGGGCGCTGCCAGTGAGGAGGAGGAAGGCCCCACCAAGGCGACCTCAGGTGGTGGAGCTACAGCACCTGCAGGTGAGTGCCCCCTCTCCAGTATTCTCCCCAGGACTTGAAATTAGGGGGTGGTGTAGGGGAGGTGGGAGGGTTGAGGGTATGCTCAGTAATTTGGTGTGACACTGTTACTAGCCAACAACTGGGGGGTTTGTTAGGGCAATCCCTGTCCCTCCCCACCCTGGCAGGCACTGCCAGCCATGGCTGTAGATGGTGAAAGGCAGTACAGGGGGAGGTGGAACGGGGACAGGATGGGTATCCAAAGGACCTCCCATGGGGCCACATGGGCTGGTGTCCATGTGCAAGGGGGACGTGGCCCTGGGGAGACAGCCACTGTGTGAGGAGATGCGCTAGCAGGCAAGGCAGTGTGCCAGTGGTAGTGCTGGCATGTGGCCGCTAATGGACCACCAGAGCACAGCGTCCCACTCACTGCCACTGTTGCCGCTGTGCCCCACCCAGGGGGATGACAGCACAGTGGCACACCAAGGGGTCCCTGTCCCAAATAGAAGGCTCAGGGGTGGCAAGAACCCAGCAAGGTACCACAGGCAGTACAGCCCTAGAAGTAATCACTGGGGTTTTTTCTGGATCTCTCTCTGGCAGCCATAGAACCCATGGCTGCTGGCCCTTCCAGGGCCACACTGGGCCAATCCCAGAGAAGGAGGGTGCCACACTCAAGATCCGAGCAATTTGAGGACCATGTCCGCTTTGGGGACTATGCTGACTACTGGATGGACCTCTGGTTGGCGCAGGAGTTCGAGCATCACAGGATTGAGCAGGGGTTGTGGGCAGCGGAGAACAGGCTGCTGGAGACAATAGTGGAGCTCCTCTGGGATCAAAACCAGATGCATCAGTGCCTGGAGCACCAGCAGCACTCCCCACACCATGTGCCCCGGTCCAAGCCTACCCCCCAACCGGCACTGGCCCAGGACTCAGGGTGGCCACCTGCAGGCCCAGGACCCCCCAGCCACTAGCTCTGGCCACTCAGCTGCGCCATCTCCACCTCTCCAAATGGCCCCTGGCCAAATGCCCCCCCCACCAGACCCCACCCTCACTCCTAACCCTCCCTCACCCCCCCACGCCATTGCTCTCTGCAAATAAAACACCTGTACCCCTCAGCTCTGTGTTCTGTGTCTTTTACTGGTCGATGGTGCAGGGGGAAATGGGGGGGGGGGAGAGAGTGGGTATGAGTAGGTGCAGAATGGGACGTCTCAGTGGAGCAGCATGTTCTGAGGCTGTCCCCTTGGTTGTCCTCTTCCATGAAGTGGGCAGCCAGTGTGTTGCAAATACTCTGGGCTTGCCAACGGGCCCACTGCATATGGGGCAGGGCCTCCTCTGGCTGCTCAAAGTCCTGTATGAGCTGCTGTGCCTCTTCCTAGATTCAGGGAATCCTCCCCCCCCCCCCCCCCCCCAGCTCACAAAGATTGGGAAGGGTGCAGCATGTGCTGATAACCAGTGCCATATTTTGCTCACTGAGCTGCAGGCAGGTAAGGAGAGCCCTCCACCTGGCCTTCAGATGCCCAAAGGCCTGCTCTGCCACCAAGCAGCAGCAGTGAAGCCATTGATTAAAAAGGTCCTTGATGTCATCCCTCTGCCCCGTGCAGGGCTGCATTAACCATGGCATCAAGGGGTAGGCTGTGTCCCCCAGAATTACCAGGGGCACTTACACATCCCCAAGGGTGGTTATGCGCCGGGCACAGGGTGTCCACCTGCATCCACTGGTACAGGGCGGAGTGTCAGCGGATGCCCTCCCTGGCCAGCCCATGTAGATATCTTGGAAGATGCCATGGTTGTCAACCAGGGCCTGAAGAACAATGGCATGGTAGCCCTTCCTGTTCAGGTAGTCCTGGCTATGATGGTCTGGGGCCCAGATGGCAATATGTGTGAAGTCCAGGATCCCCACACAGTTGAGAAACTCTTGTGTTTGGAGACCATTGGAGGTGTCCACAAGGTTTCCTGGGGTGATGAGGTGAGATATGAGGACCTGCTTAATTGCCCTGCACACATCAATGACAGCAGGCCCCCACCATGGACATCCCAACCCAATACTGCTGTGCAACCAAGCGATATTAGTCCAGGGTTGCCAGCTTCCATAGTGCCATGGCCACACACTTTTCCACAGGCACAGCAGGTCACAGCTGGGTGTTGATTCACCGCAGAACTGGGGATGAGCTCGTGGACCAGCATGAGGAAGGTTCCCTTGCTCACCCGGAAGTTCTGGAGTCAGAGCCTGTCAGTCCATGAGGCAAACACAACTCTCTCCCACCAGTCAGTGCTGGCCTCCTGTGCCCAAATGCAGTGGAGCATGGAGCGCACTGCTGTGAGCATTGCAGCCTCTGTGGTTTGCTGGTGGGGGTGCAGGGCCTCATGTACTGCCCCAGGGTCTGTGTGGTGGGGACGGCCACCCCACAGTGCATACAGCCTTCCTAGGTGTCATGCAGGTGAGTTTGGAAGCATTGCAGTGCAGTTTGGGCCATGACCTGCTCTCCCTCCATCTTGCCAGCCACACAAGGGAGCGGCCAGAGCTCTTCCTTTTTTATTGTGCTGGCCAGGGGAGGGGAAACCATCAGCTGTGCCTGGATGCCACACTTCCTACAATGCACCCCTCCATGCTCGCCCCTGCCCTCTTTATTTTTGGCACAGCAAGCCCAATATGGACTTACTATTTTGATTTAGTGATGTCCTCCTTATTTCAAAATAAGTGTCCCATGTGGATGCTCTATTTCTATATATCCTTTTTCGAAATAGCGAGGAAATTGCTATTTCAACAGAGCTTTTTTTTGGATAAAAGAGGGTGGTGTAGACTCATCTAAAGGCTATGCCCACACATTGTTTTTAAATTGAAACAATGACCATTGTTTTGCTTTAAAAAATGGCATGTCCGAACGACGTTTTGTTATTTCAAAATGATGAGCACCATCATTTCGAAACAATGAACCTTATTTTGAAATAGTAAAACCTAGGAAGAAAGCACAATAGCCATTAAATCGAAATGGTTGTTTCGCAATAACGCCATTCGGACATGTTATTTTGAAATAACCATTATTTCAAAAAAACACTTTTGCCCTTCTCCTTCCCAGGTTGCCTTCCTTTTTCCATATATTGGGTGGGGCATGGCCCAGCGAGGGAGCCATGTTGCCATACCTCCCATGCTGCCCCTCTCCTGAAGCAAAATGGCAATTCCTGTGTCCTGAATTGCTATTTCAATTTGGTGGGGGTTTTTTTGTTTTGTTTTTTTTTTTTTGCTTAATTTGATTTAAGTTAAATTGAATTAAGGATTGTGTTTCAAGTTAACTTATTTCGAATTAACTTAAATTGAAATAAGCGTGTATGGGTGTGTTCACACGGCACTTTTGTTTCGAAACAACCTCGTTGTTTCG